>CM066036.1:636498785-637098785 GCA_033557465.1 Ichthyophis bannanicus | reverse complement strand
TAGAATAGTCTCCCAGTGGAGGTAAGAGATAAGGACAGTATCCAAATTCAAAAAAGCTTGGGACAAACACAGAAGATCTCTAAAAGAAAAAAGGGGACTATTGTAGTTGATATGGAAGGACAGACTAGATGGACTATGTGGTCTTTTTCTGTAGTCATGTTTCTGTTTCTAGATGTCAGCTACATTGTGTATAAAGATCATGGAGAAAGAAGAGGTCTCCATGTCTCCTATGTCACTTTAAAAAACTGCTCGCTCTTACAACATTCACATTGCCACAGCACATATTACTGCTACTTCTAATCCTTCTAAATAACTCTTAAGATTGTAGCTGAGCAACGTGCTCCCCCTTTTTCCTCATTTGATGCGCCCTCTGCTTAAAACTTGCTTCTTTTTTCTATTCTAAAGTACATAACTTTTAGGTGGCTCTCCCTGCACTTCCTGCCACTCTCAGCACGCCCTGTTGTCCAGGATCTTGGAGTGAGTCACCAATGCAAAGTTCATTAGAGAAATGGTCCTCCTTTCCCTCTGTGATGCTTACGTATTTACAATTTATTTTGAATCAGCCTCAGCCCACCACATCGGCATTTGATCCCTTGCCTTTGAACTTTCTGAGAACTCAGCTTCAACCTTTACGCCATCATATTTTGGAAATTGTCACTTCCTCACTAGCTACCGGTATTCTTCCACAAGCTTGGAAAAAGAGTGCCCCTGCTCCTGATCTTCCCAAGAATTATAGACCTGTATAGACACACCCCTTCCTCGTGAAGATAGTTCAAAAGATTGTTTTCACTCAATTTTGGGACTGAGAGAAAAGGAACTTACTGCATCTTTAGGCCCCTCTACAGTACAGACATGTCCCACTCATGTTAAGCAAACTTCACCGGTTTCTTGATACAGGCCAGGTTGCACTCATCTCCCTAGATTTGTCAGCGGCAGTTGATCTTGTCGACCATGACCTTCTGCTGCAATAAATGGACTGGCTGATATCTGCGTCATCACCACTGTCCTGGCCAGGTTCTCTTCTTTTTCTGACAGAATGCTCTTTCTTGGTATATAGTGGGACTCAATGCTCTGCAGCTCGTAACCTTGAATGTGGAGTCCCTCAGGGTTCTATACCCTCACCCTTTTTCAATATTTTCTTGGCTCCCCTAGCTTAACTTATCCAGTCCCTTGTAATTTCTACCCACTTTTTCGCAGACAATATCTAGCTTGTAGCATTCTTTGACCCTCGTTCCTTCGATCTGCAGCCACTGAACATCTGTCTTGCAACAGTGGTCCTGTGGCTGCGATCCAATCTATTGAAGTTGAATCCAAATAGATGTAAAGCTTTGTGGATTTCAGATATCACCTCCCCCATAACTATCTCACCCATCCTAGAGGGTATTTCTTTACCCTTAGTTTCTACCTTAAAAATATGTGTTGTACATTTGTCCATCACATTTCAGATACTGTCAAATCCCGTTTTTTGCTCTACATATCATCAGGGCCCTCGGCCCATTTTTTGATACATCAGCTATCACTGTACTGATCTTTTCCTTGGTGATTAGTAGACTTGGCTATGCTAACTCACTTTATAATGGTCTGCTTCTTGGCTCGATTAGACGCCTTCAGCTAGTCCAGAGTGCTGCTATCAAAACTCCTCACCCATTCCAAGGTATCTAATCATGTTACCCCTCTTCTACCATCCCATTACTGGCTCCTGGTATTCTACTGAATTAAAATGTAATTTAAAGTTCTCCTTTTGGCCCATAAGGCATTCTACTCAGATTTCCTTCATTATATGGGCATTCTACTCAGATTTCCTTCATTATCTGTCAGACCTGCTTTCCCATATGTGTCAGCCAAGTTCCTCTGATCCCAAAGCCACAACAGTCTTGTGACACCAGTAAATTGTGCCACTTGCCACAAGTCTACGCAGCAAGCGGCATTCTATTTTCTGGCCCCTGCCCTATAGAACTCTTTACTCCTCTATATCAGACAAGACAATAAATTGAAATCATTTAAGAAAGAGTTTAAAAACGTACTACTTTGAGCGAACCTTTGGAGCGATGTAGGGCGATGGGTACCTAGGATGTCAAATTTGCACTCCAATTTGCCATCCCCCTAGTTTCCTTTGTGAGCTCTTTTGTATTTGTTAACTCTCCTTGTACTAATGATTATTACTTTGTTAACTGCTTTGCTGCCACTGGTTAAAAGTGGTATATAAAGTACTAAATAAACCATATGGTTGGATGATCTTAAGCAGGGCTGCTTTAACCACTTATGAATCCCTGAACAGGCCCCTTCTTACTTTTACCAAATTAACCCTGCCCCTATGCAAATCTTACTTTTAACAATTTATCTTAAAGCAATTCCCATTAAATATTTGAACGATTACAGATTAGAAAGATTATTTCAATAAACACAATTTGAAATTAAGAACCAGAGAAGCCAGATTCTGCTCTGTGTGCAGCAGTCAACCAGTACAAAATTACAGAAACAGAAGAAAACATTTCTTTTATTATGCAAAATGTAAACATATGGAGGCATAGGAGAGATTTCCCAGAAGGAAGAGCTCAAGTCAGCCTTTTCATGGATGCCAATCCCAAAAAATGTCTCCCCTGCTCAAAAAAATGTTCTCTTCATACATATACTTACCTTAGGTGACTGTGATGTCAGCAGCACCTTGCTAGAATCCTCTAGTCCCACTTCTTACACCTCTCTGGGACTTCAGGCCCAGCAGCAGCCAACTAGTACAAAAGAAGGCAGCAGAGTCCCAGAGCACACTCCGGCCCAGCTGGATCACATGTCTCTAGGCTGGACCTGGCCCATTATCTGACTGACCACCCTTTTCTGTACATCACTGCACACACAACTGCCCCTGCCTGGTGCCTGCCTTGCTATGGTACTAGAGCAACCACGGACACATACACTGGCCTGTGTGCCTACAGTCTCAGTCCAACATCCACAACTCCGCATGCTCACACAGGCTGCTTTCTCAGTCACACTGCCAGCTTTGCAGGCTTCCTGCTGCCTCATTGGTTCTCCTGCACAAGCAAGCACAGGGCTGCTTCTGTTAAGCGCCATACAGCACTGTCACCCTGTCCCAGTCCAGACTCAGAACACAGGAGGGGGCAGGGCTGTTGCATCCCTCCATAGCACTGCATACAACAGACAAAAGATGATAATGCAGTTAGGACAACAGCCACAAAGTGCATGTCTTTAATGCAGAGTGGTTGCCTGCCCCCTTCCCCCTCCACAATGCTGCACAATGAAGCTTGTGAAGCTAGACATGTTGTTCAGCCATACTTGCTTTCTTTTCGAGGCAGAGTGGAGGAGGAGTCCGATTTGTTCCACCATCGAGGGCTCAGCTGCTCCAGCATGCTGGCTAGCAATGGTGGATACAAGAGACAACAGTGTAGCCACTGGGTCCACACAAAAGTAAAGGAGGTAGTAGTAAGGAATAGGAGATAGGCGTTGACAGACTGACAGTAAAGTCATCAGCCTGCATGCAGAGGGAGTGGGGCTGAATTTACCTGTGGGCAGAGGAGTTCCTATTAAGCAGGGGCCCTGAACAGTTGCCCCTTTTGCCCATAGGTAAAAACAACCCAGTCCACAAGGGACATGGTCATGGAACACCTGGCACGCCTTTTAAACCTACCGGCAAGTTTTTGCAATATGCCATCTGGAAAAAAGCCACTGCAAAATGAAATGACTTGATGGTGAAAAATACAGAGTGCGGCCAGGTCACCTGAGATCTAAGTGGTCAATGACCATGACATGCAAAAAAAGAAAGGAAACCTAAACAACAGGAGAAAAAAACAACAACGAGCTAAGGGCCTAAAAAGTAAGAAAAAAAACAACAGTTACTTACCTGTAACAGATGATCTTCGGGAACTGCAGGAATTTAGTCTTCACATATGGGTGACGTCAATACAGACTGAGCCCGCGCAGGAACGCTCCCCAGCATCCAAAAGGAAAGCTTTTGGGAGCATTCGACTGCGCCTACACGACTACCTTCCCAAATCTCTCTCTTCAGCTGAGTCTGCAGCTAAGAAAGGAGAGTAAATGAAAACCTACAACTTCTAGGGGAGGAGGGTGGATTGTGAAGACAAAATTCCTGCTGCTCCCAGAGATCACCTGTTACAGGTGAGTAACTACACTATCTCCAGGAACAAGCAAGAATGTAGTCTTCACATATGGGACTCCCTAGCTCCAATGAAGTGACCTCAGAACTGGTGGAGGTTTGCCTCGGAGTAGGCTCAAGAGGTCATGGATGCCTACGTGGATTTCTAGTATCATCAAAGTCTGGGATGGAGGATAGGAGTTGCACCTAAGTCTGAAAGAGGTGCTGGAGTACAGCTTGACCAAACACGGCATCCCAGCAGAAGTAAGAACATAAGTTCATAAGATATGCTATACTGGGTCAGACCAAGGTCCATCAAGCCCAGTATTCTGTTTCCAACAGTGGCCAATCTAGGTCATATGTACCTAGCAGTTTCCCCAAGGAACACAGGTTCCACAATGCTTATATTGGTTCAAGCATTGATATCCTGGGTCCCTTCTTAATAATGGTTTATGGACCTTTCCTCCAGGAACTTGTCCAAACCTTTTTTAAACCCAGCTACACTAACAGCCTTTACTACATCCTCCGGTAACAAATTCCAGAGTTTGATTACACGTTGAGTGAAAAAATATTGTCTTTTATTAGTCTTAAATAGTTTACCCTGTAGCTTCATTGCATGTCCCCTAGTCTTTCTATATTCTGATAAGGTAAACAATCGACCTACGTTTACCCGTTCCACTCCGTTCATTAATTTATAGACTTTTATCATATCTCCCCTCAGCCGTCTCTTTTCCAGGTTAAAGAGCCCTAACCTTTTTAGCCTTTCTTCATAGGAGTATCCTTCCATCCCCTTTACCATTTTGGTGGCTCTTCTCTGAACCTTTTCTAAAATCGCTATATCCTTTTTAAAATACGGCGACCAGAATTGCACACAATATTCAAGGTGCGGTCTCACCATGGAACGATATAGAGGCATTATAATATCTTTTATTTTATTTTCCATTCCTTTCCTTATCATACCTAGCATTCTATTTGCTCTCTTGGTCGCTGCTGCACACTGGGCCGAGGGTTTTAACATGGTATCCACAATGACACCTAAATCTTTTTCCTGGGTGGTGGTTCCTAATGTGGAACCTTGCATCGTGTAACCATAGTTTGGGTTGTTCTTCCCTAGGTGCATAACCTTGCACTTGTTCACATTAAATTTCATCTGCCATTTTGATGCCCAGTCTTCCAATTTATCAAGATCCTCTTGCAATTTTCCACAATCCTCTTGGGTTTTAACAGCTTTAAATAGTTTTGTGTCATCTGCAAATTTGATAACCTCACTCGTTATTCCACTTTCCAGGTCATTTATGAATATGTCAAAAAGCAGCGGACCCAGCACAGATCCCTGGGGTACACCACTATTCACCTTTCTCCATTGGGAAAATTGGCCATTTAGCCCTACCCTCTGCTTTCTATCTTTTAACCAGTTCCTGATCCACAATAGTACACTGCCTCCTATCCCATGACTCTTTCGTTTTGCCAAAAGTCTCTCATGAGGGACCTTGTCAAAGGCTTTCTGAAAGTCCAGATACACAATATCAACCGACTCACCTTTGTCCACCTGATTATTCACTCCTTCAAAAAAACATAACAGATTAGTAAGACAAGATCTTCCTTGTCTAGACAATAATGGGCAGCGAAAGTATGGACTGAAGACCAAGTTGCTGGCTTGCAAATTTCATCAACGGCTATCGAGCATAGGTTTGCCATCAATGTGGCCATGGCACAAATGTTATGAGCAGTGACATGCCCTTCCAAGATGAGTCCTGCTTTGTCACAGGCAAATGAAATGCAGTCCGCTACCATCTGGCAAGCGTACATTTAGATACAGGTAGACCCAGATAACTAGTGTCAAAGGAGATGAACAATTGCGAAGCATTACAATGACCTTGGGCTCTTTGGAGATAAAAAGCCAACATACGCTTGCAGTCAAGAGTGTGCAGAGTTGCTACTTCTCAAGATGCATGCGGTCTAGGAAATAAGACTGGAAGGTAAATCAACTGGTTTAAATGGAAAGGAGACACCACTTTTGGCATAAAGTGTAGGTCAGTCCAAAGGACGACCTTGTCATGGGGGGGTATAGTGGGGGTCCGCCAACAGAGCCTGAAGCTCACTAATGCATCTAACTGAAGTGAGGGCAATGAGGAAGAGTTCACTCTGAGACAGGAACTTCAGGGAGGCCGTGGCCAATGGTTCAAAGGGCAACTTGAGAATGACGTTGAGGTCCCAAGGATGGCTTGGACGGCAGGAAACCTCCCATGAAACACACTACTAGTGGATGCGAGGAGATGGACTGTCCATCTAGTAGGTGGTGAGAGGCCGCAATGGCATTAAGATGGACTCTCACCGAGTTGATCTTTAGAACTGTCGAGGACAGGTGGAGGAGATACTGGAAGAATGATTCCACTGGAGCAGAAAAAGGATTGGAGATCTTTCTGGGAACACCAGACAGAATATCTACACCACTTGAAAGCGTATGAACGTCTGGTGAAGGGATTCTGGAAGCGAGAAGGATTTCCTTAACCTCTTGTGGAAGGTCGATGCCCTGCAATGCTATGGTCTCAGCAGCCAAGCTGGGAGGTGAAGAGACTGTGGATTGGGATAGAGCAGCGAGTCATTGTCCTGGGAGAGGAGATCGGGCGCAGATCCCAATCGGAGAGGCTGAGTCTGAGTCAGACTTAGTAGCAGTGGAAACCACGATTTCTGCAGCTAGCGAGGGGCTATGAGAATCATGGAACCTGTGTCAGACTGAAGCTTGAAAAGCGTAGAAGCTTGAAAAGCATAGAGCAGACCCTGACCCCATCGTAGGTGAAAGGCATCCCACCTGTTGGTTGGAGGATGTAGGAGTCCATGTGCAGAAGCGAGAAAGCCTGGCATTCTGTGGAGTAGCAAACAGATCTATGTCTGAAGTTCCCCCAGGTCTGAAAGATGTAGGATGCTGTGTCCGAATGGAGAGACCATTCATGGGGAAGAAGGATCCAGCAGCTTGTCTGCCAAGATATTGAGCTCCCCCGGGAGGTACACCACTCGGAGGTATATTTGATGGGAGATGGCAAAGGACCACAGGTGAAAGGTCTCCTCGCAGAGGGGCCACAAGCCTGTTCCCCCGTTTGTTCACATAGAACATGGCTACCTGATTGTCCATCTTGACTAGGACCCGTTTGCCCTGAGGTGGTGTTGAAACACTCTGAGGGTATTCGAGATAGCGCGAAGTTCCAGAAGATTGATTTGGAGGTGCAACTCATGCATTGTCCAGAGCCCCTGTTTAGACAGGTTGCCCAGGTGTGCTCCCCAACCCAGTTTTGAGGCATCTGTCATCAGGTTGTGTAGGTATTATTAGTAGCGTAAAAATAAGTTAGTTAGGCTCTCAGTTATGTCTAGGGGAAATTAAAGTTCTGTGAGTTATTCCGGCAATGAGCCACAAAAGAAGTCTGGTTTGTAGTGTCATAGAGCAGGAGCTAATAAAAGTGAGGACATAGGAAAAGAAGCTGTCTGTCCCAAAACAAATGAGGTGCAGAGAATGCAATTGTCTAGCAAAACAGCTAGAGGGAGCAGGCGTGCACTTACAGAGGCTGAGTGGACACACCTAGCTAATCAGCAGCACCTGAGAACTAGCCCAGGAAGCTCAAAGGCAGAAGACCTTTATAAGCAAGTGGCTGGAGACAGAAAGCAGAGCAGCACCGGAAAGCAGAGCACTGCTGAGAAACGGAACAGTGGAACCAGGACTAGTGGCACGGCTGAAGGAACTGGAAGAGAACCAGAAGGTCCCAGGGAGAAAGACAGACGGAGGAGAGTCAGTCCTGTGGAAGTCGTGGTAGCCAGAAACTCCAGAGGTAAAGAGCTAAGAAGCAGGAAGCCAGGCTTGGAGAGAGGCCTACGCTTGCCAGAAAGCCCGGAGACCAGATTGAAAGGTACCAGAAGCTTTCAAGAGAAAGATTGCCAGAGAGACTGGGTCCTAAGGGAAATACCTGAGGAGGACACTTCCAGCTATGCCTACTACACGAAACCAAGGTATGATGATTCTTTATTCATGAAGAAAGGCTCAGCTGCTAGAAGCCCTTATAAAACAGATGCCCAGTTTAAGGGAAGAGAAAGCAGGCCAAAGTTTCACCAGCCAAGATATAGAGGCAATAAAACAGGCCATGCTCATTTAAGAACCTTAGAACAACTGTATGGAAAACAAGGGAACAGAAATAGGGACTGGCCAGTGATAACAGCCAGAGAAAGCCCCAGCTCAGAAGAAGATAATAGTGATTTAGAACCGATGCAAGTGGAGCTTATAGACCCTATTCCCTCATCTCAGGAGAAATTGATGGATTGCTCCATGTGTGTTGTGGGTAGTTTGGAATCACTGCCGGAACTGTGAGCCATACAGATATTACCTTAAGAAGTTTTCATATTCGTGCTGAATGAAAGAAGAATGTTCAGACATGTAATTTACTCCAATGTTTAAAGAATCCTTGGTTAAATTCCTTTCTACAACTGTGAAGATTATAACAGTTTACTTTGTACCTTGAGTTTGGTTTATGCCTGAAAAGAAGGACTTTCTTTAATTTTTGTAGCCCAACAAATCTTTTTGTGAAAAGGGAAATAAAAGCCTTATTCTCCCTCCATTTGGCTTACATAACTTATTTGCACCAGGAGCAGGACTACATAGACCAGGTTGCACCTAGCCTTAAAAAACCCTCCTCTCCTAAAATTAACTATATGCCCAACCTCCCCGTTCAGCCATCGGCCACCAGAGGGAGGATGGCGACAGTAGATATATATATATTAGATTTATTATGGACAGCCAGGTAGAAAAATATACAAACATATATATAGCTAAAGATATATAATTAGAAACATGAGGTAGAAATTTGTTACGACACAGAACTACAATTGGACAAAGTAATAAATCACTAATCAGTAACCAGACCTCACTGATTCGCTCTGCACTGAGAAAAGTTATAGAATAAGTTTCTAACTAACCCTTGCCCATCTCGAGGAGGAGAGAGACTATACCTTAGCTTCGTCTGTCACTCTGCTGGCTGATGTCTGTTGACTCTGGAGCAGCACCAGTCCAAGGAGGCAGCTAAGCTAGATAACGCAGGCTACAGCCCTTTCGGAGGCGAGCCGCGGTAGAACACAGCACCGAAGGTATCTGTGGAAGTCTCATCTCAGTCTTTTGGAGAACGGCCTTGCCCACATGTAGTGTGGCTGTCTTGCAGACAGATCAGGTAGCAGGAAACCAGGTAAGCAGGGCACAAACAGCGAAAAACCTGTGTAAGTTCTTCTGCACAGATTGTATTATTCTTTGTGATGATTCTCCTTCATAGGTCCGGTGATTGGTTGGCACAAGACAGTCCGAGGTGTTCTCAGTGAATCAGGAGGTAGAAGACAGGCATCTTCTTGCAGACAAAGGATCCATAGTAAGATGTCATGCGGAGAAAACAGTATGCAGTTTTCTGGGCATAGGTACAAGTGTCCAAGGCCAGTAGAATCAGCTATAGATAAGCACCGGAGAAGCAGATGTTCTTGTATGTGGGCAGTGAATTGGCCAGGAACAATGGCTTCTGTATGCACACATAGAAACACTGCGCAAGCATTTGCTTGGAGGCCAAGTCTGTAGCTGAATACAGCAAAAGTGTAGTGAGGAATCCATCTTGTCTGATCAGCTTGGTTCAGGCCTGAGCTGCTGAGCAGGCCGGAGAACTGCAGATGTAGAATTGCAGGGGTACCAGCCCTACAGTTGAATTGAAGTGGAGGCATCTGAAAAGATGAGCCTACAAGTAGATGTAGGGATGTTACCCATGACTGAAGTGGTATTTAAAGGTGCGGAAGAATTGAAGGAAATAGCGATACATCGGGAAGATGTATTACAACTATTAGATAAACTGAAGAGTAGCAAATCACCTGGGCCGGATGGTATACATCCAAGGGTGTTGAAAGAACTGAAATATGAGATTGCAGACCTGCTATTAGTAATCTGTGAACTATCATTAAAATCATCTCTAATACCTGAAGATTGGAGGATTGCCAATGTAACACCAATTTTTAAAAAGGGTTCCAGGGGTGATCCGGGAAACTACAGACCGGTGAGCCTCACATCAGTACCAGGAAAAATGGTAGAAACCATCATAAAGAATAAAATTAACTCAGCATGTAGATAGTCATGGACTAATGGGAGTCAGCCAACATGGCTTTAGACAAGGAAGATCTTGTCTTACTAATCTGTTATGTTTTTTTGAAGGTGTGAACAAACAGGTGGACAAAGGTGAGTCGGTTGACATAGTGTATCTGGACTTTCAGAAAGCCTTTGACAAGGTCCCTCATCAGAGACTTTAGGCAAAACTAAAGAGTCATGGGATAGGAGGCAGTGTAATACTGTGGATCAGGAACTGGTTAAAAGACAGAAAGCAGAGGGTTGGGCTAAATGGCCAATTTTTCCAAAGGAGAAAAGTGAATAGTGGTGTACCCCAGGGATCTGTGCTGGGTCTGCTGCTTTTTGACATATTCATAAATGACCTGGAAAGGGGAATAACGAGCGAGGTTATCAAATTTGCAGATGACACAAAACTATTTAAAATTGTTAAAACCCAAGTGGATTGTGGAAAATTGCAAGAGGATCTTGATAAATTGGAAGACTGGGCATCAAAATGGCAGATGATATTTAATGTGGACAAGTACAAAGTTATGCACCTAGGGAAGAACAACCCAAACTATGGTTACACAATGCAAGGTTCCACATTAGGAACCACCACCCAGGAAAAAGATTTAGGCGTCATTGTGGATAACATGTTAAAACCCTCAGCCCAGTGTACAGTGGCAGCCAAGAGAGCAAAAAGAATGCTAGGTATCATAAGGAAAGGAATGGAAAATAAAACAAAAAGATATTATAATGCTTCTATATCGTTCCATGGTGAGACCGCACCTTGAATATTGTGTGCAAATCTGGCCGCGGTATCTTAAAAAGGATATAGCGTTATTAGAAAAGGTTCAGAAAAGAGCCACCAAAATGGTAAAGGGGATGGAAGGACACTCCTATGAAGAAAGGCTAAAAAGGTTAGGGCTCTTTAACCTGGAAAAGAGAAGCTGAGGGGAGATATGATAGAAGTCTATAAATTAATGAACGGAGTGGAACGGGTAAACGTAGATCGATAGTTTATGTTATCAGAATATAGAAAGACTAGGGGCCATGCAATAAAGCTACAGGGTAAACTATTTAAAACTAATAAAAGACAATATTTTTTCACTCAAAGTGTAATCAAACTCTGGAATTTGTTAGCGGAGGATGTAGTAAAGGCTGTTAGTGTAGCTGGGTTTAAAAAAGGTTTGGACAAGTTCCTGGAGGAAAGGTCAATAAACCATTATTAAAAAGGGACCCAGGATATCAATGCTTTACCCAGTAAGAGTAGTTACTCACCTGTAACAGGTGTTCTCCAGGAGCAGCAGGAATCAGTCCTCACATATGGGTGACGTCGGCGCCGACGGAGCCCTCGCGGAGCAATTTTCCCCAGCTTTCAAAGAAAGCCTTTGGGAATTGCAGCGCGCATGCGCGGTCCTCTTCCCGCCCAAGGGTGCCATCTTGCTCAGTCTGATGACATAGCTAAAAGACAGCAAAAAAATTAGCAAAAACGAAATCAGAGGACTGCAACTCCAAGGGGAGGAGGGAGGGTTGTGAGGACTGATTCCTGCTGCTCCTGGAGAACACCTGTTACAGGTGAGTAACTACTCTTTCTCCAGGACTAAGCAGGAAGTCAGTCCTCACATATGGGACTCCCAAGCTTAAGGCTACCGGAGACCCTAAGCACAAAAAAGGAGCTCCCTCAAGCTCAGTAGCACAGAAGGAAGGAATCTTCTCTGAGTACGCCTCCAGCCGGTAGCCCAACATCCGGGACGGAGGGCAGGAGTTGCCTATACCTCAAAGAAATTACGGAGGACTGCCTGTCCGAAAGCACTGTCCCTGTGGGACTCCCTCTCCAGGCAGTAATGGGCTACAAAAGTCTGGCTTGAAGATCAAGTAGCGGCCCGGCAGATATCTGCCAATGGAACAGAGCGGAGGTAAGCCACTGACGCAGCCTTCGCCCTAACACGATGAGCCGTGACTCGACTTTCCAATGAGAGGCCGGCTGCCCCATAAGCCCAAGCGATACAGTCAGCAATCCAGATGGACAGAGTACGCTTGGAGACAGGGAGCCCCAACTTATTGGGGTCATAAGCAATGTTCCCTCTAATTTTCTGTAAGCTGTGTGCGCATAAAATATCAGCTGTGCAGCTTTTGAAGGAAGGTTAAATTTTTGTGCGCCACATAACGACACTCTGAGTTATATACTTTAAAATTTGACTACACGTCAGAATACAGTATGTACACCACATTTTTAAATGAAAATAGACGATTACTAAATGAAGCAGAAAATTTCTAGTAATTACAATCACAACTTTTAAATTTTAAGACGTCTGTGTTGTTTTCTATCGGAATCAGAACCGTAATTTTTGTGCGCTCTGCTGTAAAGTATGTGCGCTCGCTCGGCGAGGTGTGTGCGTGCGCACACGCGCACAGCTTAGAGGGAACAGTGGTCATAAGACACGAAGAGCTGAACAGCCCTTCGGTGCTCCCGCGTACGGTCAAGGTAGAAGGTTAACGCCCTCCTACAGTCCAGGGTATGCAGGACCATTTCAGCTCGGCTGGAGTGTGGCCTGGGAAAGAAGGTCGGAAGTACCACCTCCTGGTTGATGTGAAAAGGGGAAACCACTTTAGGAAGAAACTTAGGGTGAGTCCGTAGGACTACCCTATTCTTGTAGAACCTAGTGTAAGGAGGATCAGATACTAGGGCCTGTAGCTCACTAACGCGTCTAGCAGAAGTGAAGGCTACCAAGAATAAGGTTTTCCAAGAAAGAAAACGAAGATGACAGGTAGCCATAGGTTCAAAAGGCGGACAGGTAAGCCGCTGTAAAACCACATTCAGATCCCAGTCAGGGGCTGGTGGGCGTAAAGGTGGTTTAAGGAGAAGGAGGCCTCTGAGAAAACGAGCCACCAGAGGGTGGCTGGAAAGAGGTCTGCCATCCACCGGCATGTGATGCGCAGAAAGAGCACTGAGGTGGACCCTGACCGAGTTGGACTTAAGTCCAAGATTGGAGAGGCAAAGCAAGTACTGCAAGACCACTGATGCCGAACAGGAGAAGGGATCTTGAGACTGCTGAGCACACCAGACGGAGAACCGACGCCATTTAAGAGCGTAGGACTTCCGGGTGGAGGGTCGCCTGGAGGCCAAGACGACTTCCTCCACATCTGGAGGCAGCAGGAGGGGAGCAAGGACTACCCTTTCAGCAGCCAGGCCATCAGATGAAGGGACCGGAGGTTGGGGTGTAGGAGAGTCCCGTGATCCTGGGTCAGGAGATCGGGCTGAAACCCCAGAGGGAGAGGAGTGTCCACCGCCAGCTGCATCAGAAGCGGGAACCAGGGCTGTCTCAGCCACCGGGGAGCCACGAGGATCATTGAGGCTTTGTCCCGGAGATCCTTGAAGAGCGTCCGAGACACCAGTGGCATGGGAGGAAAGGCATACAGAAGGCCTGTGGACCAGGAGAGAAGAAAAGCATCCGCCGCTACTCAGAGGATGCGGTTGTCGAGAGCAGAATCGGGGAAGTTGCCGGTTGAGAGGACTGGCAAAGAGATCCATGGTGGGTAGGCCCCATTTGAGAAAGATCCGCTGAAGCACTAACGGATCCAATCTCCACTCGTGTGGTTGGAGGATTCTGCTCAGTTTGTCTGCCAGGCAATTTTCTTGACCCGGGAGATAAACAGCTTTGAGGAGGATGCCGCGGTTGACGGCCCAAGAGCACAGCTTTTGTGCTTCCCGACAGAGAAGGAAGGAGCCTGTGCCCCCTTGTTTGTTCACATAGAACATCGCAACTTGATTGTCCGTCTGGACCAGCACAGACTGGTGAGAAGTGAGGTGGGAGAAGGCCCTCAGAGCCAGGCGGATAGCTCTGAGCTCCAGGAAGTTGATCTGCTGGGCAGACTCCCAAGGAGTCCAGAGGCCTTGAGTACATGTCCCTTGGCAATGTGCTCCCCAACCCAGGAGAGAAGCATCGGTCGTCAGGACCTGAGAAGGTGGAGGAGACTGAAAAGCCATTCCTAGCACTAGGTTTGGCAGATGAAGCCACCATTGCAGAGAAGAGACCAGTGGGTCGGAGATCTGTACGGAGTCCGCTAGGCTCCCAGTGGCCTGATGCCATTGTGTGTGAAGGCACCATTGAGCAGGCCGCATGTTCAGGCGGGCATTGGGGGTCACATGGACTGTGGAAGCCATATGGCCGAGCAGTCTCAGAAATTGCCTGGCAGAGACCAGGGAATTGCTGTGAAAGTGGCTGGCGAGATCCATGAGCCTGTTGGCCCTGTCCAGAGGCAGGAAGGTCCGCGCCTGAAGAGTGTCCAACCTGGCGCCTATGAACTCGAGATTTTGAGAGGGGAGCAAAGTGGACTTTGCGAAGTTTATGACAAATCCCAAGTGCTGGAGTAGAGTCACAGTGCGATGAGTGGCCTGAGTGGCTTCTTGGGAAGACTGGGCTCGGATGAGCCAGTCGTCCAGGTATGGAAATACAAAAAGGCCTTGAAGTCTTAGATAGGCCGCCACCACTGCCAGGCATTTGGTGAACACCCTGGGGGCGGAGGATAGGCCAAAGGGCAGTACTCTGTATTGGTAATGATTTCCTCCCACAACAAACCTGAGATATTGTCTATGGTCTGGATGAATAAGGATGTGAGTATACGCATCCTTTAGATCTAAGGAGCATAGCCAGTCTCCCTGCTGGAGGTAGGACAGCAGGATTCCAAGGGTAAGCATCTTGAACTTTTCCTTTGCGAGGAACTTGTTGAGGTTCCGCAAGTCCAGGATGGGTCTGAGGCCTCCTGTTCGTTTTGGTATCAGAAAGTACCTGGAGTAAAAGCCTTAACCTCTCAGGTGGTGGGGCACCGGTTCCACAGCCTGTTCCTGAAGAAGACTTGCTAACTCCTGAAGGAGTAAGTCCCTGTGCAGAGGGAGTCTGAGAGGCTCCCCTGGAAAGTAGGAGGGAGGTACCTGGTGGAAGTGCAGAAGATAGCCCTTTTGGACTATGTGAAGCACCCAGGTATCTGTAGTGATGTTGCACCACCTGTGGGCAAAGTGGACCAGCCGGCCTCCCGTGCTGAGAGAAACCAGCTGAGGGGGAGAGGCTATGCTGATGAAGTCAAAAACCCCCACCCTGCTGAGCAGGGGCCGGAGGTGCAGGCTTGGGGGCTTGCTGCCTACGGGACCCATTACCCCGTCCCTTGGCCTGCTGACCCTGTTGGGGAGCTGCTGAGGCCTGATAATGAGGGTAGTGTTTATAGGCAGCCGCCTTCCTCGGGTAAAAGGGCTTTTTCCCCGAGCCCTTCTTCTTCTGAGAAGGGGCAGAGGTCTTCCTTGAGAGCCGAGTCCCGGTGAGAGTCTCGGTCTCGATCTGTGCAGCCTTCTCAGCCATGGGTTTGCCAAAGAGGTTTTCACCTCTGCAGGGGACATCGACCAACTTGTCCTGCACCCATGGCTCGAGGTCGGATGACTGAAGCCAAGCCTGTCGGCGGGCACCGATGCCGGCTGCGGCTACTCGAGCCGATGCTTCGAAGCCATCGTAGGCTGCTCGAGAGATAAACTTTGAGCACTCTCGAATACCAGTTGACAAGGTTTGGAACCTCTGCAAAGGTTCTTCGGAGAGACCAGCAGAGAACCCGGCTATTTCTTTAGCCAGGTCTCGGAGATACATGCCCATATAGAGCTGGTAGGTCTGGACTCGACAAGCAAGCATAGAGCCCTGGAAACACTTCCTACCGAGGGCATCCAGGCTTCGAGCCTCCCGACCGGGAGGCACCGAGGAGTGCATCTTCTGACTCTTAAGTCTATGCACAGCCGATTCCACCACCATGGAATGGTGCGGTAGTTGTGCCTTTTGGAACCCGGGGCTCTTGCGGACTCGATAAATGGAATCGACCCGCTTGCTTAACACCGGCGACGACGCCGGGCTCTCCCACATGCGGAAGAGAAGTCGCTCCAGCATCAGAGGAACCGGTACAGTAAAGGCCTCCTTTGGGGGAGAGTCATACTGGAGGGCAGCGAGCTCTTCGGCTCGAGGCTCCTCCTCGGGATCCGCGGGGAAGGCCAAGGCCTTGGCCATATCCCGCACGAAGTCCGAGAACCGGGTATTCTCCGGGGGGGACCGTCTCCGAGGTTCGGACTCGGGGGAGTCCGATGGGACACACCGAGTCCGAAAAGAACCAGGTGACTCTTCGTCCTCGGATTCCCAGGCTGACTCCTTGGAGGAGGAGTCGAGCAGCTCCGGTCGGGCGGCCATCGAAGCCGTCCGCCCCGACGCCGAGGGAGTCGGCGTCGACGACCTCGGTCCCGAACGGGAGGCCGAAGGAGACCGTGACCGAGGATCGACTCGAGCCCTCATGGACTCGAGGATCGGCTCGGTCTCCGGGGTCGACGTGGATGTCGACGTCCCGGTGGTCAGGGCAGAAGCACCAGCGAGGCCAGCGATCAATGCCCGCTGCTGGTCCATGAAGGCAGTCAGACTGCTCTCCAAAGCCGTCAACCTGAGTCCGAGCTCAGGAGACCCAGCAGCCCCCGACTCGGGCCCCGACGGCGTCGGGCCCAACATCGGTTCCTTCGGAGGCGAGTCCACGAGGACTGCAGCACTTACGTGAGCAGGCGAGTCCATCTCGAGACGAGGATGTTTGGAAGGCCTCTCCATCTCCGAGGACCCGGGACGGCTATCGGGGCTATGCGACCTGGCCCTCGAGGAACCAGGAGCGTCCACCGACGCCGCCCCCGCGGGTTTCTTCTTCCGATGATGTTGCCGGGTAGGAGACCCCCGCTCAGAGGAACTTCGACGAAGCTCAGGACCAGAGTCCCGAGACGTCGAAGCCTCTGACGAGGTCCGGGCCTGGCCGGAGTCAGAGAAGATACGTTCCCGCTGATGCTGCCGACTCCTCAACGCTTTTGAGGACATCTTGCCACACAGACCACAGATCATCGGGTCATGATCGGGTCCGAGGCAGCGGAGGCAGCAGTCTTGTGTGTCGGTAAGAGACATGAGCTTCTTACACCGATCACACTTCTTAAACCCGCTGGCAGCCATCGGGGGAAAAAGGGCCCCTGCGAGGTCAAAAGACAGGGCTGCCAGTGAAAAAGAAAAAAAGGCGCGAAATCTGTCACGAAGGACAAAAAACCGAAAAATAAAGAACGGACTCGCAACCGGCGTCGCAGGTCCGGGCGGGAAAAGAACCGGCGTCGAACCGAGAAAAAACAAATAAAATCAACTTTTCTAGCGTTGAATTACAAACAACGTCTGTAGGGCTCCGCGGAAAAAAGAAGACTGAGCAAGATGGCACCCTTGGGCGGGAAGAGGACCGCGCATGCGCGCTGCAATTCCCAAAGGCTTTCTTTGAAAGCTGGGGAAAATTGCTCCGCGAGGGTTCCGTCGGCGCCGACGTCACCCATATGTGAGGACTGACTTCCTGCTTGGTCCTGGAGAACAAGCATTGCGGAACCTGTCTCTTTTGGGGAAACTGCTAGGTACGTATGACCTAGATTGGCTGCTGTTGGAAACAGGATACTGGGCTTGATGGACCTTGGTCTGACCCAGTATGTCATATCTTATGTTCTTATGTAGATTTTCTGGAGAACACCACCACTGAAGGGATGTGGTTAGAGGGGCAGTGACTTGGACTCTGACCCAGAGACAGCTCGAGGCCTGTGTTCATTGGGAGAACAGTCCATTGGGCTGTGTGCATATGTAATCGGGCATAGGAACAACATGTACTGTAGAGGTCATGTGCCCAAGGAGCTGCAACATTTCACGGGCAGTCAGATGGTCCCATTGGAGCATCAGGGATGCTAGTTCGATTAGACTGGCACAGCAGAACTGTGGCAGAAACGCCCTGAACTGTTGGGTGTCCAATAAATTCTAGCTTTTGGGTTGGAGCGAGCTGGTATTTTGGGAAGTTTATGACAAATCCCAAGTGTATCATGATGGTACGATGCCAGGAAAGTTGCACCTCTTGTGAAGTTGCTTTTATGAGCCAGTCGTCTAAATAAGGGAAGATGAATATCCCCCGAGACCTTAGATAGATGGCTATGACCACCATGCATTTTGTGAAGACTTTTGGGGCAGAGGCAAGTCCAAAGGGAAGTACTCTGTATTGATAATGTTTTCCCTGAAAGATGAAGCGCAGATATTTCCTGTATCCTGGATGAATGAGGATGTGTATATGCTTCTTTTAGATCTGGAGAACAGAGCCAGTCCTAACTCTGAAGGTAGGGAAAAATAATCCCGAGGGACAACATCTTGAATCTTTCCCTTACTAGAAACTTGTTGAGGTTTCTGAGGTCCAGAATGGGTCTGTATCCTCCAGTTTTCTTTGGAATGAGAAAGTACAGAGAGTAGAAGCCCATCCCCTGTTGGGATGGTGGGACCTTCTCTATGGAACCCTGGATCAGAAGAGAAGTTATCTCATCCTGTAGGAGAGCAGTGAGAAGGTGCTGTGTTTGAAATTCCCCCATGAAAGTGGAGGTGGCAGAGTTTGCAGATTAAGTCTGTATCCCTCCTGGACTATATTTTGTGTCCACTGCTCTTTAGTGCCTTCTGTGGGCATAATGACACAGTCTGCCTGCTATGTGGAACGGGTAGAGGACCTCCAGAGGCAGGGTGGCAATGCTAGAAAAGAGTCAAAAACCAGATGCAGACTGTAGCTGTGCAGCTGGCTGAGGTTTAGCCCCTGTGGCATCTCCTGCTGCCTTTTCTGTAGTGCTCAAGTCTGGAATTGAGAGGCAGGAGGATAAGGAGAGTAGAATTTCTTCTTATAGGGTCAGCTGTTGTTGTAGACAGTCTCTTTAGAGTAGTGTTTTCTGACTCTAATTGAGACGCCTTATCTTTCCAGTCTTTGCCAAAAAGGTTTTCACTTGTGCAAGGAATGTTGCCCAGCTTATTTTGAACCCACTGTTGAAGATCTGAGGCTTCAAGCCATGCAATTCTGCATGCAACGATGCATATTGCTGAGGACCTGCTTGTGCATTCAAAAGCATAGAAGATGGCCTTATTAAGGAACTTCAATATGTTCTGGCTATGCTTGACTAGGGCAAGGTAGTCTGCTCTCTTATCACCTGGAAGAAGAGGGGCAAAGACTTCAAGATCCCTGGATACCTCTTTGAGGAACCTTCCCATGTAGAGGATGTAGGAGTCAATCCCAGCAGACAGTATGGAAGCTTAGAAGTATTGACGCTCAAAGGCATCAAAGGTTCTTGATTCTCTACCTGGAGGGTTAGAAGAGTGGGTCTTCGAGTTTTTGATTCTGCACATTGCCAATTCGCATGGTGGTTGAACTGCAGTTTTTAGAAGCCTGAGCATGCCGGTACCTGATACATGGTATCGAGGCATAGACTGTGAGGGGAGACTGTGAGGAAAGTCTCCCACATACGGAGCATAAGA
Source organism: Ichthyophis bannanicus (assembly GCA_033557465.1). Taxonomy (NCBI): domain Eukaryota; kingdom Metazoa; phylum Chordata; class Amphibia; order Gymnophiona; family Ichthyophiidae; genus Ichthyophis; species Ichthyophis bannanicus. Next base: position 637,079,209 of record CM066036.1, on the reverse strand, counting down.
CCATGAAGGATGTGGTGCATCGGCGGAGTGGCTGCCTCCTTCGGTGCTGTTGGGTATTGGAGAATCTCCAACTCCTCCACTTTGGCTCCTTCTCCGATGTTACCGTGATGGAGAGAACCCTGGCTAGGTCTCAAATGAATTCCTGGAAGGACATGTCCTCCAGAGGTGACATGCGTCACTCTTGAGGTGGATAAGGTGCCGAAAGAAGGTCCCGGGGCACACAGAAGTCTAGCAACTCTCCATCCAAAATGCTGGAATCTGAAGACTCTAAAGTACCAATGCGTATGGTTTTCACCTGAAGCTCGATGTTGGTATCGGTGTTCCGAGGTATCAGCCTTGGTGAGCCGTTTGGGTTGGGAACAGATATTGGTGATGGTTTCCAGGGAGGGAATGGGTGGCAGCGATGTTGACACCATGTGCATCAGCCCTGATGTCATGCTGGCAGATGGTGCCGATGTCGGTACTGGTGCCGGTACAGACGGGCTGGTGCCTGGAATCAAGGGCTTGACATGTACCAAGGCTGCCAGGAGATCTGCTAAGCTCCACACAATGGCCAGTATGTACTGGTCCATCGAAGTTGCTGATGCTTGGATATCTATCGTGGTTACTTGTGCTACCATCCCGGAGCATAGAACCAGTAGCTCTCCAGAGGTCGAGACCTCAGGAGAATCCTGGAGTTTGGGGCTGTTTGGCAGGCCAATTTACCTCTGATGCAACACCCGAGAGATTTCAATGCCTTGAGCGAGACCTACCACTACAGATTTTGTCTTGCTTCGATGCAGACTTGGGCTTTGACTTTGAGGATACCTGGGATCCATGAGAGGAGGATGAAGCCCTCGACGAAGTGGACACCAACGATACCATGTCTGAGACCTCTGACTCAAATCGAAGAAATAGATAATGAATTGATTATAGATATTGCCAAGATAGCCACAAAGGGGGAAGTGATCATATTGGGTGACTTTAATCTACCCGATGTGGATTGAAGTACTCCTTCTGCGAATCTGGCAAGAAGCAAAACAATTGTGGATGCTTTCCAAGATGTGTCACTTAAACAAATAGGGAAAGCTCAATGCTGGATTTAGTGCTCAGAAATGGTGACAGCATGTGAAATGTCTGGGTGGGTGCCCCTGTGAGCAACAGCGATCATTACACAGTGTGGTTTGAGATAAAAGCCTAGGTGCAGTCCAATCATAGCAAGCTCAAAGTCCTACACTTCAAAAACACTGACTTCAGTAGAATGGTCAAGTACCTGAAGGAGGAGTTGGCAGGGTGGGAGGGGATAAGGGAAGTGGAACTGCAATTGGCTAAACTAAAGGTGGCAATAAAAGGGGCAACAGATGGGGAGTGCCTGCCTGCAATCCTGTGTTCCCATGGAGGAGTGAGTGCAGCTGGCTTTGCAATCTGCCGGCCCGTGTGGGGCAGCCACAGCGACGTCATCAAACGGCCCCAATAAAAGAACTGAGAGGTGTGTTGGACGCTGGGAGTATTTGCCTGCAATCCTGTGTTCCCACGGAGGAGTGAGTGCAGCTGGCTTTGCAATCTGCTGGCCCATGTGGGGCAGCCACAGCGACGTCATCAAACAGCCCCCGATAATAGCTGCGCCGGTTCTCTGCGGCGCCAGCCATCGGCGCCTGTTTTGGGCGTCTCCATAGGGGCGTATCCAAAGGGGAATTTCAGGCCCCTTGTGAGCCCCTTAGGAGTCCACTGGGAGTAGGAGTTTGGTTGTCGTCTTATTCTGTAATGCCTGGTGGTAAGAGGAAAAAGAAACCCATACTAACGGAGACCGCTGGAGGTCCCATGGATAAACATGTGATCTCGATGCCGGCTGTTTCCAAGTCAGGTACTGCTCTCTTTGTTCCTTCTGCTGAGGGAGCCAGCCTGAGCTCTCCGGAGCGAACTCCTCCACTTCCACCTGTTTTTTTAGAACTCTCGGATGTGCCTTTTCCCTCCCTGAGTCCTTGTGGGGAAGGTGAGCTCCCCAAAGTGGTAGCTTGGAAGGAGCCTATCGCTTCTCCTGATAAATCTCAAGCAGCTTCAATTTCACTATTAGACATTTGGCAGATGGTTAATCGAACTGAGAGGATTCTGACTGATACTGTTCCTGCTTTGTGTCAATTTACTAAAGACGCGATTGCTAAATTTCAAAGCTTGGCCTCTCAAGTTACTTCTTTGAATTCTGTTTTCATGAATGTTGATAGTCAAGTAAAATCTTTTTCACTGTTTCAAGCTAGTGCTATGAAAGATACTGCGTTTATACAAACAAACTAGAAAATTTGGAGAATTTTTCTCGTAGTAGTTATCTAAGGATACTTAATTTTCCTTGTACAACTCTTCTTTCCCCTGCAATTTTATTAAGGAAATACTTAAAGGACGTCCTTCTCTTGTCTAATGCGGATACTCTGGTGTTTATTAAATGTTATTATCTTCCTTCTAAAGTTGCGGCATCTAGTTTAGATGAGGAAGCTGAGGTCCTTGAGGATAGAGATAATTTCAATCTGACAGCTTTTTTAGAGGATACTCAAGATACGACTTCTACTAGGGCTACTTTGTTAGTTTCCTTGTCCTCAGATAATGATAAAATAGATATTCTTAAAGCATATTTTCAAAAAAAAGATTTATTGTTTTGTGGAGATAAAGTATCCATTTTTCCAGATGTGTCACGCTCTACACAAATTCGTAGGAAATCATTTCTGGCTTATAAAGCTAGAGTTCTTGCTTTAGGCGCTACTTTTTTTCTCCAATACCCCTGCAAATGTTTGGTGTCATTGGGATACGATAAATATGTTTTTTTTTAAATCTGTTTCAGATTTAGAAAAATGGATTCTAGATAAGGAAAAGGCACTTTGATGATTCTTTGTATTTTGTAGTTTGCCTTTTATTTTTTCTAGGTGTAAGTGGGAAGGAAAATTGGCTAGATTATTTATGTTAACTAGCGATACCTTTAGTTTAGGGTTCTCTCCAGTTTTGTTTTCTTTACTTATTTCCTGCGATTTATTCCCTGAAATGTGGGCTAATGTACTTAGTTTTGCTTTATGCTATGTTTTGAAGTATTATGGTGGACGATTTTGTATTTCTGTATTTGCTTCTTTTATCTAATAATTGTATTGTCAGTAAAATCTCATAAATAATTGAAAAAAGGGGCAACAGATAAATATGTAAGGAAAGTAAATAAAAACAAGAGGAGAAGGAAACCTATTTGGTTCTCCAAAGAAGTGGCTGCTCAAATAAAGGCAAAAAACACAGCTTTCACAAAATTCAAAAGCTTGCAAACAGAGGAATACAGAAAGGAATACAGGAGCAAACTAAAAGACAAAAAGGAAAATAAGGAAAGCAAAATCAAAGGCAGAGGAGAAGATGGCTAAAGCTGTGAAGTGTGGCGACAAAACTTTCTTCAGGTATATTCAGGAGAGGAGGAAAATGAGAGATGGAATTGCAAGACTCAGAAGAGTACAGGGAACGAATTTGTGGAAAATGACACTGAAAAAGCAAAACTGCTAAACAAATACTTCTACTCTGTTTTTACTAAAGAAAATCCTGGAGAAGGATCATCTGTGACTCAAATATAAAAATGGGAATGAAGTAGATACCTCACCATTCACAGAAGATGACGTGTTAGATTCAGAACATGCAAAACTGAAAGTGAACAAGGTCATGGGACCGGATGGGATACATCCCAGGATACTGAAAGAGCTCCGAGAGGTTCTTGCAGGGCCGTTAAAGGATGTTTTCAACAGATCCTTGGAAACAGGAGTAGTTCCTCAGGACTGGAGAAGGGCAGATGTGGTACCTCTTCACAAAAGTGGTGACAGGGAAGAAGTGACAAACTACAGGCCCGTGAGCCTTACCTCGGTGTGATAGGCTATGGCCTAGAATAGCCTGCATAGCCTGCAGGAGTAAGAAAGGCCTGTAAGTTAGGCCTGAGTCCCAACCCCCACTTGAGAATATTATAGCTGAGCAGAGCTGAAAGCCAGTAGAAGTTAGAAAACTGCTTTAAACTGCTTTTGATAAGAATGCAAGAAACTTCTATTTAGCTCCTTTATGTTGATAACAGATGTGTTCCAGTATCTTGCTTTCACACATTCTCTAAGCTGAGGAGGGACCTTGTAGCAGAATGTGTTATGTCTAGAAACTGAGCCATGGCTAGAGAGGCCTGAGCAGGGGGAACAGGTGTTAAGCCCGGTCAGCGGTCCCCATTGGATGGGGGTGGAGGGGGCACCGGGACCAATGAGGAGTTTGTCTGTATAGAACTGATGAAGAAAGGTATAAAAGTTGTTGTTTTGTTGAACTCCATTACTCAGACCATTTTGAATGTGACAGTGCCTGAGACTGTGCACAAATAAATTGGCTTGAATCTTCGAAAATAGACTCCTGGTTTTATTTGTTGCGGACACTTCGCTACAACATATTCCTGGTGCATTGGCCGGGAAGGTGGTGTACGTGAATGGTGCGCAAGTGAATACTACCACGTATTACCGCCTCCAGGTTTGGTCCGGCTGGAACCGCGGCCGACCGACAGCGGAGAGGATTCCAGGCGCCGCCGGTCCCCTTGCATCGGAGGGTTCCGCCCTGCCTCAGCGGCTTGCTGGGTCCGGCTGGCCAACACCTCGAACCCTGAGGGGAGTCCAGGATTCAACCCAAGGAGAGTTTGGTTGCGCAGTGCATTAGCTACCGGATCCGGTGAGTAATGATTTTTCTGGTTCTTAGTCAGTTAGCTCTGGGAATGTCTCGAGACTAATATGGTATGGTAATGGTAAAGGGAGTCTGATCAACTTCCAGGGCGGTCCTAGTAACCCTGCATGAGTGTGCGCGGGGCGAAGCCACTGACCCTTTTGGTTTGGTAAATTTTGGTTTAGTCAGTTAGCCCGGGAATTTGGAATTTGGGAAATGCTAGCATGTTTGGTTGTGTGACGTGTGCTTGAGAGGTCTTGCAATACAGACCAAGCGAGAGCGGACTCCTAAGTAGCGCAGTTCCTGGCCGGGCGACCGTGCGCAGGTCGCGAAAAGGAGGAAGCGTTCAGTGTTTGTCCCCCTTACTGTTCTGTGGGCTGTGCGGACCCCTTACCCTCAGCCATCCTACCCACCCTTTCTGTTTGCTGTCTTGTACGTCATATGTTATAAAGGGAGGGGCGGAGTCCGTACAAACTCCGCTGAACTGTATGATCAAGAATTTTAAGAAGGGAATTAGTGGTGATTATGGGGAAAAAGTGACACCGACCCGCTTGGAAATATTGTGTAGTAGGGTGTGGCCGGTGCTGGACGCCGTGTGGCCACCAGAAGGTACTTTTGATGTCAAAATTGTGTCCCGAGTGCACAAGGTGGTGCGCAGATATGGTCCCAAACAGTTTTCCTATATAGACTCCTGGCTAGATATCTGTGAGAAACAACCCCCTTGGATGAAGCGTTGCTGTGAGGGGCAGTGTAGAATTATGTTAGCAACTGCAACGGGAGTCCCTGCTAAGAAAGAACCCCCCCCCTATTTATGCAGCCCAAGAGCCCCCAGAGGTCCCGGGTTATCCACCCACATTTCTGTATACTCCAGTACCGTCAGCTCCATTAGTACCCCGAGTAGAGCCAGAAGTGGAAAGATGACCTCCAGCTGAGGTACCCCCACCCGATCACCCACCTCCACCACTTCCAACACCCGAGGACCACCCCCTTCCCCAAAGTCGGAGCCCTAGTCCTGAGCAGAGCACTGCAATGGAACCATCATCCCCTGAAGGATCTGCCAGCGGAGGGTCAGAGGCCAGTCCAGGGTCGCCCACTAGTCCAAGCACTAGCAGCAGAATTTCCACCGGGTCTGCAAATCTGCGTTACACCCTTAGAAGCAGGACAGCGGGCCCGAGAGAAGTTTGCCAAATGCCACTGCGGCAGGTCCCAGGATTACCTATTGTAGATGATGGGGGTCAGGTTGTGGTCGGATCGACCAGTCTAGTTTATGTGCCCTTCTCCACAACAGATTTATTAAACTGGAAAACACATTATGCCTCCTATACTGAGAAACCCCAAGAGTTGACAGAATTGATGTCTAGTATTGTGCAGACCCACCAGCCTACCTGGTCCGACTGCTGCCAACTCTTGGCTACCCTTTTTACTACTGAGGAGCGGGCACGGATAGTGCGAGCAATCACTCGATGGTTGGAAGAGAACCCTGAAGACGGGAGAGACCTAAATCCCCAACAGGCAGCAGCTGTAGATTTCCCAAACGAAGATCCAAAGTGGGACCCAAATAGTGCAGATGGAGAGAAGGCCCTCGCCCGGTTCCGCCAGGCCTTACTGCAGGGCCTGAAGAAGGGAGGCCAGAGAGCTATGAATGTTGGGAAAGTAGCGGACGTTCTTCAGCGCCCAGATGAAAGTCCAGCTGCTTTCTATGAACGATTGACTGAAGCCTATAGACTTTACACCCCATATGACCCAGCAGCCCAGGAGAATTTATGTATGGTGAACGCCACTTTTGTGAGTCAGTCCCAGGGAGATATAAAACAAAAACTGCAGAAATTAGAAGGATTTGCGGGCATGAACTCAGCACAGTTAATGGAAGTCGCACAAAAGGTATTCGTGAATCGTGATCAAGAATGCAAAAGAGAAAGTGAAAGAAAGATGAAGAAGAAGGAAGATCTGCTTGCTGCAGCACTAGTTGAGGGACGAGGAGGAGGATATCCTAACAGAAGAGCCAGAGGATGGGGAAGGGGCCGAGGGAGTGCTCGGCCCCCCTTAGGTGCAAATCAGTGCGCTTATTGTAAAGAGGAAGGACATTGGAAGAACGAGTGCCCGAATATTGGCTCCACCCCCTGGAGGGGAGGCGGGAGCGCTAGGAGAGCGGGGGGGGCGATTCCAGCAGCGAGGGGGGATGCAGCATGCACAGTTTCAGCAGCAAGAAGAGGCTGCCATAGAGGGAGTGGCAACCACCGAAGACTATTTTATGGATGAAGATTAGGCCAGACCGGGCTCCAAGTTCTTCCTGGGTCCCCAGGAGCCTATGGTCAATTTAAAGATTGGGGACCAGCATATGGACTTCATGGTAGACACAGGGGCCGAGCATTCAGTAGTAGCCAAGCCTGTGGCCCCTGTGTCCTCTCGATCTGTCACAATCGTGGGAGCTACTGGAACTAGAACCACAAGACCTTTTCTGCAGAACCGTGCCTGTGAACTAGGGGGACAGAAGATAACACACCAGTTCCTGTATATGCCTGAATGCCCAGTTCCCCTGTTGGGCCGAGACATGCTTGCGAAACTCCAAGCACAGATATCCTTTGTTGAAGGGGAAAAAATGGAAATGACTATAAACTCAAAAGCTGCTGGCCTGATAGTGTTAACTGTCCCCCGAGAAGAAGAATGGCGGTTCTATTTACCTGCATCCAAAGCAGCAAGCTCCTGTATACCTACCAGCATTGCAGCCCCGCCTGGAGTATGGGCGGAGAATAATCCACCTGGCCTAGCGAAGAATATAGCTCCTGTGCTTGTCACCCTTAAACCAGGAGCAGAACCAGTGCATGTGCGTCAGTATCCCCTCCCACGACCAGCAATTGAAGGTATTCATCGCCACTTGAAGAAATTACTGCAGTATGGACTCCTCAGAGAATGCCAATTGCCCTGGAACACCCCCCTTCTCCCAATCAAGAAGCCTGGGACTGGTGACTACCGCCCAGTGCAAGACCTACGTCGAGTAAACCGTGCAGTTGAAACCATACATCCAGTAGTACCAAATCCTTACACCCTCCTGGGACTGATTCCAGCAGAAGCCACTCATTTTACTGTTTTGGACTTAAAAGATGCCTTTTTCTGTATACGCCTGGCATCTGCTAGTCAGCTTTTGTTTGCATTCGAATGGGAAAACCCTACCACAGGAAGACGAGGACAACTCACTTGGACTCGATTACCACAAGGATTCAAGAATTCACCCACTATCTTCAGTGCAGCCCTCAACCAAGATCTGTCAAATTACCCTGTGACTCCGGGAAAAAGAATCTTGCTCCAATATGTAGATGATTTGCTTATAGCCACCAACAACAAAACTGATTGTGTGCAAGCTACCAGTGATCTCTTGCACCTCTTGAATGAACCGGACCCTGAAATCTCAGTTATCCAAGCTTTGTCAGGAAGTCCACTTAAAGTGGCCCCAAGTTCTTCCCATAGCCCTACTCCGAATACGTTCAGCCCCCACCACGCCATTAGGAGTATCCCCGTTTGAGATTTTGTATGGGAGGCCCCCACCCATAATTCAGGGGATAAGGGGGGATATGAATCAGATTGGATCAGCGATCACTAGGCAAGAATTGTTGGCTCTAACTTCTGTTTTTCAGGGTCTTCATACCTGGGTGCAGGACCGGTTGCCTATCAATCTAACAGAGCCATCGCATCCTTTCAAGCCTGGAGCCTCGGTGTGGGTAAAAGAGTGGAAGAAGACACCGTTAGCGCCTCATTGGAAAGGGCCATATGTTGTTTTGCTATCAACCCCAACAGCAGTTAAAGTAGCAGAAATCGACTCCTGGATCCACCACAGTCGACTGAAGCCAGCAGCAGTTCCTGAGAGTCGCCCCTGGACCTCGATCGCTAATCCTGCATCACCGTTGCGACTCACGCTGCGAAGAAAAGATCCATCCTCGTAACGACTTTGCCAACCTGCTCCTGGACGTCAAAGGCAAAGACGTCCTCCAGTTTTGCATTACCTACCTTTCAGACTTTATTAATCACCAAAGACTATGATCATGATGATTACTAACTGTTGTTTCATTCTTGCAGTAGCCCTAGGACTCTTGAGAACCACTCTTGCTTTGCCCCCTTGCGCAGCCTGTATAACCACCACCCGGACTGGAATGCAAGTCACTCAGACTCTACTTTATCACTCTTACTATACTTGTACTGGCATAGTCAGCCGGTGTATCTATAATGGTACAGAACTGAACATCTGTACAAAGGGAAAAACTCGTACTTGTTTCAGACCCCGACAGAATCCATCTTACTATGTCCTGGAACTGAGATGGAATGATGAAGATGGAGCCCTCGTCAACGCTACAAGTCAACTCTCTGATCCCACCCAACCTGCGTACCTGTATTTTGATGCTTGTGACTTAATTAACAGAAATAATTACTACAGGTGCGGATCATGGGAACAAGCTTACTATTATGACAATAAGTATATGTGTCCTGAAGGTGCATACAGATGGGGGATATGCACTGGAATACACTCCCCAACAACGTATGGCAAACCATCGGAAGCTGACTACTACTGTCCCAAGTGGGACTGTGTGTACTATGCCACCTGGTCTGGTGGCCCTACAGGACAGACTGGAGATAATCGCAAGGCTAAGCTGGAGAGATTACCCTTACTGGAACCTGAAAAGTGCAAGAAAAGTGCATGCAATCCCCTACGACTTCAGATCTTCGACCCCAGCCAGTGGAAGCAAGGATTTCCATTTGGCCTGCACATAGCAGGAGGTGGAACTGATCCCGGAACCATTGTATACATCCAGCTGAATGTGAAGACTCATGTTTCTTCACCTTATTGCATACATCATACCTTCCATGAGGCCATGAAGGCAGAATTTTTAGTTCCCCACGCTTCGCAGAATTTGTTCATCGAACTAGCTGGAGCTGTGGCCTCCAACCTCCATGTCTCGGACTGTCTCTTCTGTGGAGGAACTCAGATGGGAGACCAGTGGCCTTGGGAAGCACAAGAACTGAACTATTCCATACCGTATAACCAGACTAATTTGCATATAACTACCAATGAGTGGGTCCTAGCTCACTCCATAGTAGGTAAACTATGTCTTGCACGAGCGGGACCACAACTGACTGCACTAGTGGGACAGTTAGTCTGTCTGAACCAAAGATATTACAATGCCACTACAGGGAAGACATCTTTGTGGTCAGGTGCCAATACTCCAGAACCTTCTAATCCTTTGATCATCTTTCCTCACTTGGCCAGGATATGGATAAATCTGGCTACGCATAGCACCTGGCAAGCTCCACCTGGACTATATTGGATTTGTGGAACTCGAGCATATGCTAAACTCCCTGACAGATGGGGAGGGGCGTGTGTATTGGGAACCATCAGACCTTCTTTCTTTCTCTTGCCCCTTTCCCATGGAGAACAATTGGGATTCCCTGTGTATAAAAGTCGACAGAAACGAGAGGCTCTGAAGATCGGCCAGTGGGACAAATGGGATGCAACCTCTGAAGAATGGCCACCGGAGAGAATTGTTTCCTACTATGGACCTGCTACCTGGGCACAAGATGGTTCTTGGGGCTACCGCACTCCTGTGTATATGCTGGACCGTATTATACGTTTGCAAGCTGTTGTTGAAATTATAACCAATGAAACTAGTAGAGCACGAACCTTGTTAGCTAAACAAGCCACACAGATGCGTACAGCCATATACCAGAATCGCTTAGCATTAGATTACTTGCTTGCAGCTGAAGGAGGAGTATGTGGCAAACTTAATTTGACTAACTGCTGCTTACAAATTGATAATGAAGGGCAAGTTGTAGAAGACATAGCCAATCACATGAGAAAGCAAACTTATGTCCCAGTCCAAACCTGGCATGGCTTGCAACTTGATGGCTGGTTTGGTTCTTGGTTTTCAGGAATGGGCAGCCTGAAGACACTTGTATTGATGGTATTCTTGATTGTGGCTGTTTGCTTATGTATCCCATGTTTCCTCCCCTTGTGCTTGCGTATGTTAAACTCAACCATTGATAGTATTATTGAACGTAAGGCAGCTACACAAATACTAGCAATGTGGGACTCCTACCCTATACCACAAAGTAATCCCTCCACCCTAGTATGAAGTACCATATGTGATTTAATTCTCACCCTTTCTCACTTGCGGGTGAGAATAATCAAAGGGGGCAATGTGATAGGCTATGGTCTAGAATAGCCTGCATAGCCTGCAGGAGTAAGGAAGGCCTGTAAGTTAGGCCTGAGTCCCAACCCCCACTTGAGAATATTATAGCTGAGCATAGCTGAAAGCCAGTAGAAGTTAGAAAACTGCTTTAAACTGCTTTTGATAAGAATGCAAGAAACTTCTATTTAGCTCCTTTATGTTGATAACAGATGTGTTCCAGTATCTTGCTTTCACACATTCTCTAAGCTGAGGAGGGACCTTGTAGCAGAATGTGTTATGTCTAGAAACTGAGCCATGGCTAGAGAGGCCTGAGCAGAGGGAACAGGTGTTAAGCCCGGTCAGCAGTCCCCATTGGATGGGGGTGGAGGGGGGGCACCGGGAGCAATGAGGAGTTTGTTTGTATAGAACTGATGAAGAAAGGTATAAAAGTTGCTGTTTTGTTGAACTCCATTGCTCAGACCATTTTGAATGTGACAGTGCCTGAGACTGTGCACAAATAAATTGGCTTGAATCTTAGTAAATAGACTCCTGGTTTTATTTGTTGCGGACACTTCGCTACAACATCGGTGGCGGGAAAAGTAATGGAGGCGCTTCTGAAAGAGGGAATAGTGGACTTTCTCAAAATTGCATGATCCGAGGCAACATGGTTTTACCAAAGGACGATCTTGCCAAACAAATCTGATTGAGTTCTTTGACTGAGTGACCAGAGAACTAGATCATGGGCATGCGATGGATGTCATCTACCTGGATTTCAGCAAAGCCTTTGATACTGTTCCTCATAGGAGGCTTATCAATAAACTCAGTAGTTTGGGGATGGGTCCCAAGGTGGTGAACTGGATCAGAAAGTGGTTGACTGACAGACGACAGAAGGTGATGGTAAATGGAGCTCACTCGGATGAAAGGAGGGTGATTAGCGGGGTGTCCCAGGGTTCGGTCCCGGGCCCAGCACTGTTCAATATATTTGTCAGTGATATTGCTGAAGGACTGCATAGAAAAATCTGTCTTTTTGCAGATGACACGAAAATTTGCAACAGAGTGGACTCCCCTGAGGGAGTAGATAACATGAGGAAAGATCTACAAAAGCTGGAAGAATGGTCTAATGCTTGGCAGTTAAGATTTAATGCAAAGAGGTGCGGTGTCATGCACCTGGGAAGGAGAAATCCAGGTAAAATGTTTGGATAGGGGGAGAGAGATTGGTGTGCACGGACCAGGAGAAGGACCTTGGTGTGATTATTTCTGCGGATCTCAAGGTGGCAAAACAGTGCGACAAGGCGGCGGCAAAGGCCAGGAGGATGTTGGGTTGCATACAAAGAGGAATTATCAGCAGAAAGGAAGAGGTACTAATGCCACTGTATAAGTCACTGGTGAGGCCTCACTTGGAATACTGTGTTCAGTTTTGGAGACCATATCTTGCAAAGGATATAAAAAGACTGGAAACTGTTCAGAGGAAGACGACCAAAATGATTTGGAGCCTGCGTCAGAAGCCTTATGAGAAGAGACTTGAAGACCTAAATATGTACACTCTGGAGGAGAGGAGGGACAGGGGAGATATGATTCAGACCTTTAAATACTTAAAGAGAAATAATGAACAAACAAACCTCTTCCAAAGACGGGGAAGCTGTAAAACTAGAGGGCATAACATGAAGCTGCAAGGGGGTAAACTGAAAGGCAATATCAAGAAATACTTTTTCACTGCAAGGGTGGTGGATGCTTGGAATGCCCTCCCGATGGAAGTGGTGGAGGCAAATACAGTGACAGAATTCAAAATGGCATGGGACAGACAGATTTCTCTTACAGCAACAGGATAAAATCAAAATAAACTTAACTAATTTCTCAACATTCAGGGGTGTCCTACATGGAGCAGTGGGTTCACCCCTAAAACAAAGACATGGGGAGGGGTGGCTTGCACAGAGCGGCAGGTGCACCTACTCTTGCCATCTTACTGGGCAGACTAGATGGACCATACTGGTCTTTATCTGTCGTCATTTACTATGTTACTATCAGGCAGAGTTTCCCAAATTTAGGGGCCCAGTTCTGTAGGCCTCTCCGAGTCATATTTAGACAGAGGGGACAGTCTTTTGACTGGGGATCTGGGCAGAGGCATTTTTGACACCAGTCATGTTTATCAGTCACTGAGATGGTACTGGAACACTGGGAACATTTCTTGAAAACACTAGCTGGTTTTTCCATGCCTTCAACGGTGGGAAGGTTATGGTAAGGTTAAGGCCTAAAAGGCCATCGAGACGCCCGGGTTTGTGGGGGGTTTTTTTGTTAGGAAAAGTAAAATAAGAAGAAAAAAAAAGAACGAGGGAACCGGCTATGTCTTCAATGGTGCTAGTGACAATGGAAGGCAGAGACGCTATCCACAAAGAGTTTTTCTGCAGTGATAGATTTGCTTCCTGCTGGATCCGCGGAAAACGAAGAACTGAAGAGAGGGAGGTGGGAAGGCAGTCATGTAGGTGCAGTAAGATCCTCCCAAAAGCTTTCCTATTGGATGCTAGAGAGCATTCCCGTGTGGGTTCCGTCGGTACAGACGTCACCCATATGTGAAGACTACATTCCTGCTTGTTCCTGGAGATAAATTCATTCGATGGCAGGACATGGAAATTTGCAAAAAACTCACAACTTGTGTAATGATGATATGAGATAGATGTAGACTGTTAGACATGACTGGTGAGCTCTGCAGCTTTAAGAGACTAAGGCAAAATAGCATGGCAATGGCAGGTGGGAAGACAGGTACATGCACAGTGGAGCCTTTTTCAAATGCTTCTAGAAAGAGCTGAAGAGGGCCCCCCCCCATGTGAGGGCTCCATCAGTGATATCACCATTATGTGAAAACATTTATCCTGCTTGTCCACCATTTTTCAACAAGAAGGGGCACGTATTATTATGCATTACATGTGCCATAGTTTCTGTATGACACTTTCTCAGACCGGTGTATCAGTAGAGGAGGTCCTCTTGCTTAGTCACCTTGGTCACCTGATCTAACTCCATTAAACTTTTTCTCATGGGGTCACATCAAAACTGTCTTGTATGCATCAAAACATTGTTCCTTGGATGATCTTAAGGCTAGGATTACAGCAGCTGATGAACATTTTTACAAAGTTCAAAAACAGACTAGTGTGATATATAGCACAAGATGGTGTTATGTTGAATTTTAATAACAAACATCAATATTTTAAACATTTAAATAATTAACTTTTCAAAAGCTGCTTTTTGTAAGTTTGTAGCATTTATAGTTCTAAAGTTAATAAAGCCTTCTACTGTGCTATGACTTTTGGGACTCCCAGTATAAAAGTACAATATGGCGAGTTCTGCAAATACATGGTAGTACTGCTTCAAAGCTTTTAAATTAGTAGTTTCTCAACCTTTTTACTTTTCTGACTCACCCAACAAATTATGCTTGTGTGTGAGACACACTGTACGTAGAATCATTGTGGGGAATTAGGAAGAGACTCCAATTACATGCCTGGCTGGATCTCTCACACATTTTCACTATTTGTCTCATACATCCACACAGGTTCATCCTCTCTCACATACTACCCCACCTTCCCCTCCCCCAGGTTCAACACCTCTTTCTCTTTCTACTTTCAAACTCTGCCAGTTCTCTGCCTGACTAAAAGAGCTGTAGGAGGAGGAGAAGCTTAAGCCATCTCCTCTGTAGACTTGAGATAACTGGAGCCAAATGGGAGAAGCGGGATAGCACAGTTACTTACCTGTAACAGGTGATCTCTGGGAACAGCAGGAATAAGTCTTCACATATGGGTACGTCGGTACCGACGGAATCTGCATGGGAACGCTCCCCAGCGTCCAATCAGAACGCTTTTGGAAGCATCCCAACACGCCTGCGTGCTGCCTTCCCGCCTTTCCCAACTGCCTCTCCTCAGTTAAGTTTTAAAGCTGAGACAAAGAGAGAGAGAGAGCAAGAAAGGGAAAGATAGAGATAGAGAAATGCAACTCCTAGGGGAGGTGGGTGGTTGTGAAGACTTATTCCTGCTGTTCCCAGAGATCACCTGTTACAAGTAAGTAACTGTGCTATCTCCAGGAACAAGCAGGGACATATATGGGGACTCACATATGGGGACTCCCAAGCTAAGATGCCTGGAGGAGTCCCAGCATGTTGCGAGTTTGAGAGCCATGCTATTTCACCGAACCCCCAGGCATTCCAGGGATGGAGGGTAGGAGTTGAGCTAAAAAGATGTGCTGTGGAACAGCTGGACCAAACAGGATGCCTAGATAGGCTCTGTGCAGGTGATATTTAGTGGTAATATTGAAGAGCAATAAACCAATATGGACCTCACCTGGTGGCATTGTAGAAGAGTATATGGTTCATGAGGATTTGTGAATATGAACCAACAGAATATCCCCCGGGGGTACCTCAACGTAAGAAGAGGTGAACAACTGTGCAAAAAACAGGCTGAGGTAGAACCCTTAGGGTAAGAGAAACAATCCCAGTGGAACTGGGGTAGTTCAATGAGGTAGGACTTAGCGGAAAACGCGGAAGTCTGCATTGGATAAAACTGAAAACTCCTTTGACCTTAAGAGACGTAGTTCTTATAGGAGAGGGAGTTTCAAAGATCTCCATATCCGATGACAAGAAGGATAGGAGTAATGAGGCATTATAGCCTCCCAGTTTCTGAGGATTCAGAAAAAGTCCCTCATAATGGAAAAGTAAAGTATGAGGAGGGCTTCAGGTGTACCCAAACCGAAGGTCATGGTACAAGAACTACTGAATTACCACAGGAAGTGGTTAATCATGGAGAACCCTAAGTATGCTGGGACAGCATGGAAAGGGATAGAGGGTATCTGTCGGTCTGTGGTGGAAGAAATATATATATGTATGAGTATATATATCTAGGCAGACAGACAGAAAGAGTATATAGACATATACCTACTCACTATGATATATTGTGATACATATCAATAGAGATAGGTAAATACAGATATATACATGAAATATGTATATATATATATATATATATATATATATATATAGATAGATAGATAGATATAGATAGATATGGGCATAGACATGCAGATGTCCATATACATGTAACACATAGATAAATCTTTCTCCACATACCCTATGTGCGGACATGGGTATGTATATATATATATATATATATATACACACACACACATACCCATGTCCGCACATAGGGTATGTGGAGAAAGATTTATCTAACAAGAAGGGAGGTACCTGCTTGAGAAGATATTCAGAGAATCCCTACTTCCTGGTTAGGGGTAGGAAGTGCAGGGAGTCCTCTCATTGGCAAGAGAAGTCCAGAGTCCTCTAAGAACTCTTGCCCATGAAAAACCAGGAATGGAGACCTACCTGGAAAATATATAGGATGTTTTTAATCTGCAGACAGTGAGTCTGAGTCTTTCCATAACTCCAGCAGGTAGCTGGAGAAAAAGATGCCATAAAAATACCATATTTACCCTCGATGAGGGTAAAAAAGGGGTATGGTGCATTCCTGTGCTCAACATGGATCACGCCATGAAGAATTGAGGATGGAAGGAAAAAACCCAGACAGGGATGGTCTATACTGAAAGAAACAAACCATCTCTGGTGAAGGGGTCGCCTGGAGATGTGAAGCAAACCAGGGAATTGGATAATTGTTTAGGTCTTCTCTAAATCAAAGGCCTATGACCTTTATTTAAGAAGCCTTTAATAGAAATGGTAAGGGCAAGGAGAATCCAGTAAGCCTGATTAGGGAAAACCCTTCCTAACCATCTGACATTATGTGCTCTCTAACAAGGCCCCATAGTGTAGAGCTGCTCCGTAGAGATGCAGAGAGCATGTTGCAGGTCAATTAGAAGAAAACCTGATGTTCAAGAGCCTGCAGGCAGCATGAACTACTCTGCCAAGCCCAAGAATTGGGGAGGCTAAGGAGAGAAGGTAAGGTCTGCAACAATAGCCAGAAAAGGTTATTAAAACCGTCTGGGAGTTAGTGGCTAGGCCAGAAACAAGTGAAATTGGCCTGGCTGCTTGGACATCAAGTCAGTGGTCTAGGCAGTAAGAGCCCCTGCAGTTCTAACTATTGATAGGGCAGCAGAAGGTCCCAAGGTTGGGAAAGAAATACAGAGAGAAGTAGGAGAGGTAAGACTCCGCTACTGTCTGAAAAGCTGCCAGGAAGAACTAAGAATGCAAGGGGGAGACAACTCTGAAAGAAACTTTTAGGGGCTTAAGGGAAAGCCCTCAGAAAAGTGGTAACACTCTTACAGACCAAATGTCTTGGAAAGAGTGGCAGAGTTGAAAAGACGACTTATTATGGAGGAAATCCTTAATAAGTGGTAAGAGAGATGCTGATACAGGAGTAAAGTCAAAGGTAAGGGATGGTGACCTTATTGACAGTTGTTACTCCTCTGTGTAGTTCAGAGGACGAGGAGTAACTGTAGTACCTGTAAAGCATAATTATCTCAAGAAGCTCATTGAGCTAATAGTTAGGATGTGCCCTGAAGAGGGACATATGTAAATTTTAGGATGGAACCGGTGTAGATGCTTGTAGAGGTAAGAAGCAAACTACAGGATCTAAACCTCAAGAGGAAAAAAGGATTCAGGGAAGAGTTTATCAGCAACCTTACGGCTGCTGGGTTTGCTGAACCCGTTGAGGTTGTGGTTTCCTGAGCCTGGCTGGGTGATTCCCCTGCCGAGAAACCTCTGTATGATGGGTAGAAGATGGATAAAGCCTTCTCCCATTAGGGGAAGAAAGCTTAGTAGTAGAGTTTCTACAAACTGGGATAAAGGAAGGCGTAGACAAGCCTCTGAAAGCAATAGTGTCAGTGGTAAACTGAGCAGCCTGGAGTAAAGTCTCCTTATTAAAGAGATTTTCTCCAGTGCAAGGAGCATTTCCCAGTCTATCTTGTACAGATTTGTCCAAGTATGAAGCTTGGAGCCAGGCTCTACGTCGTGCTCCTATGGCTATAGCAGAAGTTCTGCTAACAGACTCAAAAGAGTCTAGGGAAGCACGAGTAAGGAACTTAGAAATATTTTGAGCATGATTGACTAGCATAGAAAAATCTGCTCTTTTGGGCTCTTGGAGGAAAGGGGTCAAAAGTAATAAATCTTTTGTGACCTCCTCAAGAGATAATCCCATATAGAAAATATATGAAAGGATTCATGCTGAAAGCATGGATGCCTGGAAGGTTTGACGTCCAAAGGCATCTAAAGTCTTAGCCTCACGACCTGGCAGATAAGAAGAGTGCTTCTTAGTACTCTTAGCACGCCTCATTGCTGATTCTACAACCAGAGAATGATGAGGAAGTTGAGGCTTCTGAAAACCTGGAGAAGGGGGCACCTTGTATAGAAGATCAGTTGCTCTAGAAGGTGGGGATACCATTAAAGGAGTTTCCCACGTTCTAAATAGGAGATCCTGCAAGGTTTGATGCAAAGGAAACATAATGACCTCCTTTGGATTGCAGGGGATCTGTATAGATTGTGGATCCCCTGGTGCAGGGACTTGACCAGGTATAGAAATGGCAAGTAACTTCGCCATATCAAGCAGGAAAGCTTGAAAAGAAATCTCCCCAGAGGGGAGTCCTCGAGGAAGAGGAGGAAGAACTAGATCTGTTGAAGAACTAGCTCTAGCAGCCACCTGCTCATTCAGATTCTGTGGAATAGCAGATCTGGAGGGGTGGAGCATCGGATTATCTTTAAAAGATAGTTGTGGGTACCGATGAAAACCGATACCACAACTCGTCGGTAGCAAGTCGTCCATGCTGGGGATCGATTCCAAACTCGGTATGGAAGGAAGCGAGCCGGCTAGCATGGGAGGTACCGACACCGGTACCGGTACCGGGATCGGTACCGTCGGTGACCCCGATATCTGAAGATCAGTCTGTAATGGCACAATCGGTACCATGGTAACCGAATGTGGCAGACCTTGATCATCGGTGGAATGTCTATGGTACCGTCTGAAATCGGTACCGAGACAAGTCGGTACCCAGTCATCCAGACTAGAGATCGATTCTAGACTCGGTATCGAAAGAAGCGAGTCTATCGATGCATCTCAGGAGGGTACCGACGTGGATACCAGCATCGGTATCGGGACCGATGTGGAAAGATCGGTTGGTAGCGGCTCTAGCGGCACCAAAGATACCGAGAGCGCTCGACAGGGATCATCGGTGTGGAATGTTTCATCCAGCACCATTGCCGATGCCGGGGTACCGGCACCGCTCAAAGCGGATATCAGGTCCCATGTATATAACTTGTAAATAGTTTGAAAAGCTCTGTTATAGTTAATGTTCAAAATGTTGTTCAAAATGTTGTTCAAAATCTGTTCAAAATATGTTCCCTGTAAGTACACCTGTACATAGTTAAAGCATAATGTTCCCTGTAAATGTATACAGAAGTATACAATTGTTCTGTTTAATGTTCAATGTAAACCGCCCCTGATCTCTGGAAGGGGCGGTATAGAAAAGACTGTTAAATAAAATAAAATAAAATAAATATCACCACCGTGCATGGCTCAGGAATGTTCACCGAGGGAAAAACCCCAGGAACAACCTGAAACCCCGTTGATGCTTTGGAGACAGAAGCCTCCCGCCGGGGTTTGAAAGCCAAAATGTCCTCAGGGGCAAGCCGAAAGGCATCTCTATGAAGGCCATGAGATCTACCACCCGAGGATTGGCTAGTCTTTACAAGACTTTTGTTTGGTTACCTGATCCTGCGAAAAAGATGATGGAGCTGGTACCCTCAGGACTGAGGGGAACGGCGTATCAAGTTGAGCTCAATGCTGAAAACTTCTTGAAGTGCAGGAGAGACAGTCCAGCAGATTGTGTTCAGGTCCCAAACATGGAAGGCACCAATTATGGGTGTCTAGAAGTAATTTGGTGGTGCCACAGTTAAAACACTTTCTAGTGGCTAGAGTTTCCATGAGGGAAATGGAGAGGCCTAGCAGGCCGAAGCCTGTCAGGCACCAAATAGGAAAAAATTTCCTACAGAAGGAAATATTTGTAAAAGAAAAGAAGAAGAAAACACCGGCGGTACCGGTGCGTCGAGGGAAGGTAGACGCGACCACAAGAAAAAACAAAAATAAAGGAAGAATTTTCTGTGGTGACAGGAGGACGTCCTGCCGGCTCTACGGAAAAACGAAAACTGAGGAGAGGCAGTTGGGAAAGGCGGGAAGGCAGCACGCAGGCGTGTTGGGATGCTTCCAAAAGCGTTCTGATTGGACGCTGGGGAGCGTTCCCGCGCAGACTCCGTCGGTACCAACGTATCCATATGTGAAGACTCATTCCTGCTTGTTCCTGGAGATCCCACATATCAAGCCTGGACTAGCAGGGAAGAACTTATGTGAAACTTTGATGGTGATTTCAAATACCTTGTTCCTTGCTCTGTAATCTCTTCAATCAGAAAGCACATGTAGATTAATATTCAGTCATTGAGGTTGATGTTTTTTTAAACACTAGCAGTGCTACCTAAATAAAACGCATATGTTCAGTGGCATTATCCAGATACTGGTTGGTGCTGAACATATGTATAGTTTTGTCAGCACCACAGTTATCCAGATAGTGGTGATATTCAGTCCCCTATCCTGACAACTTAGGACAGCCTTTTTGCAGTCCTAGGTGATCCAGACAGCAGACTGAATATTGTTGCTATCCAAATAACTCTAGGGACCACTCATATTTTGACTATGCTTTGCTCTTGCACTATACAGATATTGCCAAAGAGGTCAGCATGATTTTCAGCAGCACTATCCAGATAGCCTCATCCAGTGGCATTTATCGTGGTAGTAGGTGCTGGTATACTGATAAGTGTTTCTATTTAGAGTCATTGTTTCCATATCAATGAAAATGTACTAGTTCATCATGATTGGTATATAGTCATGGAAAAATCCCCTGTTCATCTCATTATAAATATGTTATACTTTGTTCAATGTAAATTTTTCTATTATATTTACTGTGCAATGTAAATAAGTTCTACCCACGTTATAATGTAAACCGCTACTGATCTCTGGAAGTGGCAGTATATAAAAGCTTATAAATAAATAAATATATATAAAGCATGCTATATACATCACATTATCAGTAATATACCTCACAACTTTTTGTGACATACCAGGGTTCATGAAACAGTTGTTGAGAAAGAGTAGTTACGCACCCGTAAGAGGTAATCTCCTGGAACAGCAGGAATCAGGCTTCACCTATGGGTAACATCGGTACTGATGGGTCTCGTGCAAGAACACTTCCCAGAGTCCAATAGGAAAGCCTTTGCGAGCACTCCACTGTACCTGCATGCCTGCCTTACCAATTCCTCTCCTCAGTTGGAGTTTGCAGCTGAGGAGAAAAAAAAACAAACAAACCCTACAACTCCTAGGGGAGGAGGGCAGGTTGTGAAGACTGATTCCTGCTGTTTCTGGAGCTCACCTGTTACAGGAGAGTCCCTATGCTATATCCAGGAACAAGCAGGAATGCAGTCTTCACATATGGGACTCACTAGCTCACAGTATGCAGACTGGCATGGGGATGGGGGAAGGGAGCAGTGTGATCACTGAGGCTAAAGTTTACAGCCGAAGAGGATGGCCACGATGTGGCCCGTTGGACTCGATTCCAGGAGACTATACCACCCCTAATGATAGTCTGGTTGCTTGTAAACTCCGGGATGGAGGGTAAGAGTTGAGCTTAAGTCCCAAAGAGGTACTAGAGTACAGCTTGGTCAAAAGACAGCATCCCGATGGGAGTCCCTGTCCTGACAATAGTGTGCAGTATGAATGGAGGACCAGGTAGATGCTCGACAAATCTCCTCAATGGATACTGAATGGAGATTGGCTATGGAGGTTGCCATAGCCTGCACATTATGAGCAGTGACGTGACCCTCCAGGGAGGGTCCTGCTTATGCATAAGCAAATGAAATGCAATCAACTATTCACCTGCATAGAGTCCGTTTTGTCACAGGTAGCCCAAGGTGACTGGGATCAAAGGAAATGAATAATTGAGAGGATCTTCTCTGATCCTTAGTTCTATCTAAGTAGTCAGTTAGCGTTCGCTTGCAGACTACTACTATGTACGCAGTGCTGCACAGACATGTAAGAGACAGTCCTTGCTCATTAGAGCTTACAATCTAGTCAAGGCAGACAATACAGTAAGTGTAGACAGGGATACATCTAGGGGAAATGGTAAGGAAACACAAAGGACAAAAGGTGAGTCAAGATCTGAAAGCAGCAGGGAAGAGGTGAGTTTTCAGCCTGTATTTAAAAAGGGCCAGAAAAGGCACCTGACATACAGACTGAGGTAGTCTGTCCCAGGCATAAGGCGCAGCAAGGTGAAAGGAGCACAGTCTGAAGTTAGCAATAGAAGAGAAGGGCACAGATAGAAGTAATTTGCCAGAAGAGCAGAGTTTCCAGGGAGGGGTGTAGGGAAGTATAAGAGAGGAAAGGTAGTGAAGAGCTGCAGAGTGAATGACTTATAGGTCAGCAGAAGTTTGAAGTGAATGCAGAACCAACTAGGAAGCCAATGAAGTGACTTGAGAAGAGGGGTAATATGAGCATGACAAGGCTGGCAGAAGATCAGCTGCGCAGTAGTGTTGAACAGATTGAAGGGGAGAGAGATGATTCAGAGGGAGACCAGCAAGGAGTAGATTACAATTGTCAAGATGGGAGGTGATTAAAGAGTGGATAAGTGTCTGAGTAGTGCCTTCAGAAAGGAATTGGTGGATTTTGTTAATAGGTGGAGAAAGAAAAAACGGCAGGTTTTAGCTATCAGATGGATATGTATGGAGAAAGAGAGAGGGGAGTCAAAGATGACCCCAAAGTTGTGAGCCGAAAAAACAGGGAGGAGTATAGAGTTTTCCCACAGAGACTGAGAAAGGGGAGAGGAGGTTTTAGGGGGAAAAATAAGCAACTCTGTTTTGGCCATGTTCAATGTCAAGCAGCAATGTCAGAAAAACAGGCAGACATCTGGGTATGGATTGCTGGAGAAATTTCAGGTGTCGAGAGATAGATCTGGGGGGACTCAGCATAAAGATGTTACTGAAAGTCATGGGAAGAGATGAATGCACCAAGGGACTGGGTATAGAGAGAGAAAAGGAGTGGACCCAAGACAGATCCTTGGGGTACACCAACTGAGAGTGGGATAGCAGCAGAGGAGGATCCACTAGAACAAACACTGAAAGAGTGATGGGAGAGATAAGAAGAGAATCAGGACAGTAGAGCCCTTAAAACCAAGCAAGGACAAAGCATCAAGGAGAAGGTTGTGGTCAACAGTGTCAAAAGCAGCAGAGAGGTCAAGAAGTGTGAGGACTGAGTAAAGGCCCTTGGATTTTGCCAGGAACAAGTCACTAGAGACTTTGGCAAGAGCTGTTTCAGTAGAATGTAAAGGATCCAGGAGGGCTTGAGAGGAAAGAAAGACAAAGCAACAGCAGTGAACCACACGGTCAAGTAGTTTAGAAATGAAGGGGAGGAGGGAGATGGGTCGATAGTTAGAAGGACAGGTAGGATCAAGTGAGGGTTTCTTGAGGAGAGGAATAACTACAACATACTTGAAGGCTGCAGGGACAGTTGCAGTGGAGAGCGTTAGGTTGAGAATTAGAGAGATGGAAGGGACAACAGTGGAGGAGATAGGGCTTAGGAGATGAGTGAGAATAGGATTGGAGGAGCAAGTACTGAGTTTGAAGGAGGAAAGGTGGTATACAGTTTCCTCCTCAGAGATCAGAGAAGGAAGAAAAGGTAGCAGAGGTAAAGGGGGAAGGTTTGGAGTGAAGAGGGGTAGGAGGGGAAGTAGTTGACTTGTGGGGAATTGGAGAGTGATCTTTTGGATTTTGTCATGGAAATAGTCAGCCAGGGTTTGGGCAGAAAGGGAGGGAGAGGTCAGAGGTGGAGGCACCTTGAAGAGAGAGTTGAGAATAGTAAAGAGACGGCGAGGATTAGAGGCAAGAGAATTAGTCAGATGGACATAATAGTCTTGTTTGGTGAGTGCTTTGGCTGACTGGAGAAAGACAAGCATGAATTTAAAGTGTAGAAAATCTGCAAAGAAGCAGGATTTGAGCCAAGCACGCTCAGATGAACAGGCACAGGAATGAAGATAGCAGGTAGTGGAAGAAAGCCTGGGCTGGGGTATAGTACGCTTCACAGGATGTGGCATGGGCGGAGCAAGAGCATCCAGAGCAGAGGAGAGCGTCGCGTTATAGGAAGCTACTGCCTCACCCATAGACTCAGATGACATAGTGGAGGAAAGAGGTGATGAAATAGTGGAGGAGAGAGCCAAAGGGTCAATAGCATGAAGATTTCGAAATAGGTTGGAGGAAAAAGGGCAAGGGCGAGGTTGAGGCAGTGAGTGATGAAGAGTGAAGTTTAGCAAGTGATGGTCAGATAAGGGAAGAACAGAGGTACAGAAGTTTGTGGATAAGCAATTAGAGAAAAATACAAGGTCAAGGCAGTGGCCAAGCTGGTGAGTGGGGGCAGAAGAGCAAAGCTGGAGGTTGAATGAGGAGGTAAGGGAAAATAGTTTTAAAGCATAAGGATCAGAGGGGTTATCAACATGAATGTTAAAATCCTCAAGAGTAAGAGTGGGGGAAGAGGAATCCAAAAAGAAGGAAATCCACGAGTCAAAGTCAGTGAGAAAGGTAGAGGTGGACTTGTCAGGAGGTCAATAAATAACAGCTACCCGGAGATGTATTAGACTGTACTTCAAAGGAGGGAAAGGAGTGAGGCTGAGGCAGCAGGAGGAGTTGGAATTGGCAGGAAGAAGAAAGTAGAAGCCCAACACCACCACCACTGCCAGTGGGATGAGGCGTATGGGAGAACCAATAACCTCCATGACAGAGAGTAGCGATTGATACTGTGTCTTCTGGGAGGAGCCAGGTCTCATTAAGAGCAAGAAGATGGAGAGCATTAGAGATAGAGATCATGAGTAAAAGCAAGTTTATTTGAGATGAAGTGTGCGTTCCACAAGGCACATGAGAATGGGAGAAAGGCAGGGGAAAGGAGAGGGATATGAATAAGATTAGAGGTGTTGCGTGAAGATCAGAGTGTGACAAAAGTCTAGGGGAGCTAGGGTTCGGGTCGATATCTCCGGATGAGAGAAGAAGGAGAAGAGTGTGGGACAGAGAGGAGACATGGTGGTAACTAGGTCTTAGAAAGAGAGAGGAGATGGCTGAATAAGAGGGAAAAAGTGGTGAAGCTCAAGAGCTGATGACAAGGTAGAGGACAGGATGGAGGGGGAAGTGAGGATGGTAAAGGGGAGGTAAGGAGGGGAGGAATGAAGGTGTCATTTATTTATTTATTTATACGTATTTCTATACCGCCTTATCCTGCAGTCAAGGCAGTCTGAACAGCAAACAATCAATAAGATACAGTGTATAGTGTGCACATGCAGTGAGTAGTGTATGCGTGTGAGTGTATCTGGACGTTGATTCTTGTGGTGCTATTTACAGCGTGCGCTATTTACAATGCTATGGGTATCAGGCTTAATTACAATTATAGTGACATGTGGGGGGAATTGAGGTGTCTGTTGCATGGTTTAAGTAATGTCACCGTAGTGTTCTATGAAGAGGGTTGTCTTCAGTAGTTTCCTGAACTCCTTAAGGTCTGTTGTTGAACGCAGTTCGTCGGGGAGGGCGTTCCAGATTGTTGGTGCCGCCTTTGATAAGGCTCGTTTTTCGGTGTCCTTGCGTACCCTGTTGATATCTTTAGGTGTGTTGACACGGTTGGATGTGCCTCTTCTTCTCGGTCTTATGCTGTTGTCTGGTTGTATGAGTGGGTGTAGGCTGAAAGCTGATGATTGATGTTTGATTTTGAAAATGTTTATAATTGTCTTGTATCTAATGCGGGCACTGATAGGCAGCCAGTGGAGCTCTTTTAGGGTGGGTGTGATGTGTTCTTGTCTTGTGGTGCCAGCAATTATGTGTGCTGCAGTGTTTTGTGCCAGTTGCAATGGTCTTAGTGTCTGTTTCGTTATACCTAGATAGATTGGGTTGCAGAAGTTTAGGATTGGGGTTATTAGTGCTTGACAAACTGTGCGGAAGTGTTCTTGAGTGAGGAGGGGCTTGAGGCGTCGTACTAGTCTCATCCTGTGGTATGCATTTTTGGTGGTTCTGCTGATGTGGGACTGAAGGATAAGTTCTTTGTCCATTTGTCACTCCGAGGTATTTCACTTCTGATTGTATGGGTATGGTTGTAGTGCCTATCTTGATGTCGCGGGGGGGGGGGGGGGGTGAAGTCAGAGTTTCGAGTGATGATTAGCGCCTCGGTCTTGCTGTAGTTTATGGTCATATTGTTGTCTTGAAACCAGGTGTTTATATGTGTGAGACAGTCTGTTATCTTGGTGTGGTCTGGGTTGTCGAGGGTGATTGGTGTGTATATCATTATGACATCTGCATAGATTGTGTATTTTATCCCGTGCTCTTTTATGATGTTGCATATTGGTTGGATGTAGATGTTGAATAAGAGAGCTGATAGTGCGGATCCTTGGGGTACGCCTTGCATGACTTTTATGGGTCAGGATGTGTTATGTTTATGTTTATGTTTATTAGACTTGATAAAAACCGCCTTTCAAGTATAATCAAGGCGGTGTACAATAAAAATAAGTCACATAAAATCCAGACGAAGCTGGAGGGTAAAAGGAAATATACAATAATAATAAATATAAAATTTACATAAAAAAAAAAGGTAAATAAAATTATACTGAAACATCAGATATAGGCTATAAAATTATAAAGGACAGAGAGAGAGAGAGAAGACAACTGAGATTCAACAGAACAGAAGAAGGGTATTAAATACAGACAGAGAAGGACATCAAACAAAGGGAGATGGAACATCAAACGCTAGGGAGAACAAGTGAGTTTTTAGATTGTGCTTGAAAGTGGTGTGGAGTGGTTCAAGACGGAGGGTGGAAGGAAGGGAATTCCAGAGAGCGGGACCAGCAAAATAAAAGGCAGAGAGGCGGGTGGACTGTAGGTGAGCGCGAGAGGGAGGGGGAAGAGAGAGACGATTGAGATGAAAAGAGCGTGGGGTGTACCTGGGAGTGTGAAAAGAAAGTAGGTCAGCTAGATATGAGGGAATGCCAGTATGGAAAACCTTGTGTAGCAGAATCAACATTTTATATTGTGGATGAAAAGGAACAGGCAACCAGTGAAGATGAAAAAGTAAAGGAGTGACGCGATCGCGAGTAGTGGAAGAGGTGATTAGGCGAGCAGCGGTGTTTTGTATCCTTTGGAGTCTGGCTAACTGATTTTTTGGGAGACCGAGAAATAAAGAATTAGAAAAATCAACCCGAGACATTACTAAAGATAGAACCAGTGTAGTTAAGGCAGAAGAAGATAGAAAGGGGCGTACAGAGCGGATCTGGCGAAGAAAGAAAAAAGAGGTTTTGGCGATGTGAGAGATATGAGTGCGAAAAGATAGGTCAGAATCAAAGTGAACACCAAGATAACGAAACGAGGAAACTAGGGGAACCGGAGTGCCAGAGAAAGAAGGAGCGAGTGAAGGGGAGGGACCCCCACCAGAAAACCAGATAGCAAGAGTCTTAGTCAGATTCAGGTGGAGACAGTTAAGAGTAAGCCAGTGAGCAACAGAAGAAAGACAAGAGTTCAAAGGAGCCAGATCAGGACAAGAAGAAGAGGTATGGTGAAGCAAAAGAATATCATCGGCGTAGAAGAAAGCTGATATACCGGACTGCTGGATTAGAAGAGCAAGGGGTGCCAGAAAGAGGTTAAAAAGAAGAGGAGCGAGGACAGAACCCTGAGGGACCCCACAGGAAAGACTTTGTGAATCAGACGGGGGAATTACAATCCCCCGTTGGGCCCAATCTTGACCTGTATCTGTCTGTCCGTTAGGTAAGAGTGGAACCACCTCAGTGTGGCTCTGTGTAGTCCGATGTTCTGTAGTCTTGCTAGTAGTGTTCCATGGTCGACTGTGTCAAACGCTGATGATAGGTCAATGAAGATCATGAGTATTCCGTTCTTGCTGTTGTCTATGAGGTGTAGTATGTCGTTGAGGTGTAGTATGTCGTATGTGTTGGTAGGATGGGAGACAATTAGAGAGTATGAAGAATAGGAAGACAAAATGAGGAGGAGCCATAGAAGAGCGAAGGAGAGAAGAACAGAGGCCAGAAGAAATAAGGATAGGTGGGAGAGAGCCCACAGGGGATTAGGTGCACCTGTGAATAAGCAAGGTAATGAGCAGGTGATAGCTATAAGAAACTGAGTGCCAGGGGGTGTGTAAGTAGAGGGGAGGGGAAGTGGAATAAAAATTGTGAGGATATGTAGGAGACAAGTAAGAATGGGGAAAACTGAACAAACTTAAAGAAACAGCACACTAACAATGATAAAATAAATATTTCAATGGATACATAGGACTCACAAGCTGGCAGATAAGAGTGCCCAAGCTGGCAGCAAAGCAAAGGGGAGAGAGGCAAACAGAGCTAAATACACATGGAAGAAAGGAAAGCGTATTTACTCACCTGTAACAGGTGATCTCCGGGAACAGCAGGAATTCAGTCTTCACACATGGGTATCGTCATACCGACGTAGCCTGCGAAGGAACACTCCCCAGCATCCAATAGAAAAGCTTTTGGGAGCATCCCACAGCTCCTGCGTCGCTGCCTTCCCGCCTTTCCAACTCTCCCTCTTCAGTTGAGTTTCTAGCTGAGACAAAGGACAGAAGGAGAGAGAGAGAGAAAGACAACTCCTAGGGGAGATGGTTGGGCTGTGAAGACTAAATTCCTGCTGCTCCCGGAGATCACCTGTTACAGGTGAGTAACTACGTTATATCTCCAAGAACAAGCAGGAATGTAGTCTTCACATATGGGGACTCCCCAGCTAAGAGAAGCCAGGGAGATGACCCCAGAAAGCTGCAAAACCCAGGTTGAGATGGGTCATGCTTACTCCCATAGATTTCTGGCATCAAAACCCGGGGCAGCGGGTACGAGTTGTTCTAAGTCTAAAAGAGATGCTGGAGAACAGCCTGGCCAAACAAGGCATCCCGACGGGAGTCCTTGTCCAAACAGTAGTGGGCTGCAAAGGTGTGTACCGAAGCCCAAGTGGCTGCTCTACAAATGTCGTCAATGGACACACAGCAAAGATTAGCCATAGAGGCTGCCATTGCTCTCTCATTGGTGAGTGCTGTGACATGACCTTCGAGGGAATGTCCCTTGCTCTCATATGCAAAGGATATGCAATTAGCAATCCATTTAGACAAAGTTCGTTTGGAAACTGGTAGTCCAAGATGACTAGAGTCAAAAGCAACAAAAGCTGGGAAGACTTTCTATGTTGCTTAGTTCTCTGAAGGTAAAGCATAGTTACTCATCTGTAACAGGTGATCTCCGGGAACAGCAGGAATTTAATCTTCACATATGGGTATCGTCGGTACTGACGAAGCCCGCGCGGAAACGCTCCCCAGCGTCCAATTAGAAAGCTTTTGGGAGCATCCCACAGTGCCTGCGTGCTGCCTTCCCGCCTTTCCCAACTGCCTCTCTCCAGTTGAGTTTTAAAGCTGAGACAAAGAGAAAGAGAGAGAGAGGGAAAGAAAAGAAAAGAAAAAAGAGATACAACTCCTAGGGGAGGTGGGTGGGTTGTGAAGACTAAATTCCTGCTGTTCCCGGAGATCACCTGTTACAGGTGAGTAACTACACTATCTCCAGGAACAAGCAGGAATGTAGTCTTCACATATGGGGACTCCCTAGCTACAGATGCCAGGGAGAGACCCCAGAAGTTGTGTGCCCCTGTGAAAGGGCTCCACTTCCCCCCATGGATCTCTGGCATCCTACCAGGAATGGTGGGTAGAAGTTAATTAAGTATGGAACAGGTGTCGAAGAACAGCCTGACCAAACAAGGTATCCCGGCGGAAGTCCTTGTCTAAGCAATAATGGGCTGTAAAGGTATGAACCGAGGCCCAAGTAGCTGCTCGACAGATGTCATCAATAGACACAGATGAGCCAATGAGGCTGCCATGGCTCTCACATTGTGAGCTATGACATGGCCTTCCAGAGGAAGGTTTTTACTCTGATACGTAAAAGAAATACACTGTGCAATCCAATTGGACAATGTTCTCTTGGAGACTGGAATTCCCAAATGAGAAGGATCAAAAGCAACGAAGAGTTGAGAGGACTTTCTATGTTGCTGTGTCCTTTGTAAGTAAAAAGCAAGTGCTCTTTTACAGTCCAAAGTATGAAGACTCTTTTCTGCATTTTAAGCATGAGGCGTTGGAAAAAATACAGGTAGGTAAACTGCTTGGTTTAAATGAAAAGGTGAGACCACCTTTGGCATAAAGTGTGGATGAGTCCCTAAGGACTACCTTATCATGATGGAACCTCGCATAAGGAGGATCAGCCACTAATGCTTGCAACCCACTAATGCGATGTGCTGATGTGATTGCAATGAGAAAGACAACCTTCCAGGAAAGGAATTTCAAGGAGGTAGTAGCTAGAGGTTCAAAAGGTGGCTCATGAGCTGTCCAAGAACCAGATTTAGGTCCCATGCTACCGGTGATGGCCTAATGGGAGGCTTAGTTAGAAGGAGGCCCCTCATAAAGCTCACTGTAAGAGGATGAGAGGAAATAGGCTGTCCATTTAAAGGCTTGAAAGAAGCTGAAATAGCACTTAAATGGACTCGTACTGAGTTAGTCTTAAGCCCTGCATTAGATAAATGAAGGAGATACTCCAAAAATGATTCCAAAGGTATCGCCAGGAGGTCAAGACCCTTCTGCGAACAACATATGGAAAACCTTTTCCACTTGAAAGCATAAGAGCGTCTTGTGGAAGGCTTTCTAGAAGCATAAAGGATATCCTTTACTTGTTGAGACAGGTTAAGACCATGAAGGTCTAGGCCCTCAGCAACCAGGCCCTGAGATGCAGAGAGTAGGGATCAGGATGCCACAACATCCCGTCCTCCTGAGACAGGAGATCTGGAGCAGATCCTAACTCCAGAGATGGAGCTTGAGAGAGATGTAGGAGCAGAGGGTACCACACCTGCCGTGGCCAATGTGGAGCTATGAGAATCATATGGCCTTCGTCTCTCTGAAGCTTGAATAGGGTTTTGGGAATTAGGGGAATGGGTGGAAAGGCATATAGGAAGTCCTGACCCCAATGGAGGAGGAAACCATCCCTGGCCTGAGAACCCTGAGCCGGAATTCTGGAACAGAATTGGGGAAGTTTGGCATTCAACGGACTTGCAAAGAGGTCTATGTCTGGAGTTCCCCAAATTTGAAAAGTTTTGCTACCTGGTCTGCAAGAAGAGACCACTCGTGTGGAAGCAGAACTCGACTGAGTCTGTCTGCCCATGAGTCTTGAATGCCTGGCAGATACACCGGAAGGAGATGAATCTGATGCTCTCTGGCGAGGGCCCATAGTCACAAAGCTTCGTTGCAAAGCGACAGAGAGCCTGTTCCTCCCTTCTTATTCAGATAGAACATAGCTACTTGATTGTCCGTCTGAATTAGGACTGTCTTGTAGCTCAGCTGGGTGTGAAACACTCGAAGAGCAAGGAAGATTGCTCTGAGTTCCAAAAGATTGATGTGTAGATGGGTCTTCTGTGGAGTCCAGGTGCCTTGGGTAGAGAGATCTTGCAGGTGAGCTCCCCAACCCACCTGTGAGGCGTCTGTTGTTAGAGTGACCTGGGGTGGGGGCTGTTGGAAAGGGGACCCCACCAACAGGTTTTGGGTTGATTGCCACCATTGTTGGGACAAAATAAGGCAACTTGAGTTTGCTATTTTGTCTGATAGGCAGCCTGATGCTTGAGTCCACTGAGTGGATAGAGTCCATTGGGCTGCTCTCATATGGAAGCGAGCATAGGGAACCACATGCACGGTAGATGCCATGTGGCCTAGCAATTGTAACATTTCCCGAGCAGTGAGATGAGTTTTTAACACTGCTTGGGAAGCTAACTGCACAATGCGAAGGCAGCGGTGCTGTGGAAGATAGGCCCTTGCTTTTCTGGTATCCAGCAAAGCTCCTATAAACTCTAGAGACTGAGTGGGAGCTAGGCTGAATTTTGGGATGTTTATAACCAGTCCCAAATACTGAAGTATACGCATTGTGCAAGATAGGGAAATTCTGACCTCTGATTCTGATGGGGCTCGAATGAGCCAGTCGTCTAAGAAGGGGAAGATGAATATTCCTAGAGTGCAAAGAAATGCTGCCACTACAGCCATGCATTTCGTAAACACCCTTGGTGCTGAGGCCAGGCCAAAAGGAAGAACCCTGTACTGGTAGTGCTTCCCCTGAAATAGAAACCGAAGGAATCTTCGGTGAGTTGGATGGATGAGAACATGGGTGTACGCATCCTTGAGATCTAGAGAACAAAGCCAATCTTGACTCTGAAGATATGGCAGAAGAGTTCCTAGAGAAATCATCTTAAACTTCTCCTTGAACAGGAATTTGTTCAATTCTCTGAGGTCTAAAATGGGTCTGTGTCCCCCTGTTTTCTTTGGAATAAGGAAATAGGGGGAGTAAAACCCTGTACCCTGTTGGGAAATGGGTACGTCTTCTATTGCCCCATGGGCAAGTAGTAAATTGACCTCTTGACCTAACTTATTTTCGAGTGAAGTCTGAGAATTGAACTGTCTTACAACTGTAGGAAGGGGCATGTTGAGGAAATGAAGCTTGTACTCCTCCTTTACAATGGAGAGAGTCCATTCTTCTGCTGTTATCTGCTCCCATCTGGGGGCAAAATGACACAACCTTCCTGAAATGGTGGAGGGCTCTGGCCCGTTGAGGGCCAGGAAGGCCAAGTTCTCTAGATGGGAGTCAAAGCCCCTGTGGAGGCTGAGTCTGTTGAGCTGGTTGAGGCTTAGCAGACTTTGCTTTTCTTTGTTTTGGTGGCTGCTGTCCCTTTCGGGCAGACTGACCTGCAGAATGCCCCTGCTGGGTATAGGAGGGGTAAAACCTCTTCTTTTTTAGAGAAGAATGTATTTTTGTAGGATTTTCTCCTTGCAGGATCAGCTGTAGCCTTGGATAGTCTATCCAAAGTGGTGTTATCAGCATCCAGCTCATTAGCTTTCTCTTGCCAATTTTTCCAAAGAGATTTTCGCCTGTGCAAGGGATATTCCCCAGTTTGTCCTGTACCCAGAGTTCTAAGTCAGATGCCTGGAGCCAGGCAATCCTACGAGCACCTATGGCAATGGCAGAGATTCTGCTTATGCACTCAAAGCAGTCAAAAGCAGCACGATTAACAAACTTGGAAACATCTTGGGCATGTTTGACAAGTGTAAGATAATCTTGCCTCTTATCATCAGGAAGGAGAGGCTCATAAGCTCTAGATCTCCTGTAACTTCCTTAAGGAACATTCCCATATATTAAACGTAGGAACTAATCCTGGCAGAAAGCATAGAGGCCTGGAAGGTTCGACGCCCAAAGGCATCAAGAGTCCTACATTCACGTCCTGGCAGATTAGATGCATGTCTTTTTGCACTCTTGATCCTTCTCATAGCTGATTCCACTACCATGGAGTGGTGTGGTAACTGAGTTTTTTGAAATCCAGGACAAGGAGGTACTCGATACATGGTATCAAGCCTACGAGAATGAGTAGAGGTGGTAAGAGGTGTTTCCCACATTCTTAGCATGAGATCATGCAAGATCTCATGAATAGGCAAAGTAGCCGTCTCCTTGGTAGCTTTAGGATATTGTAAAATCTCCAATTCCCTTGCTCTGTTTCAGGAGCCACTGTGATGGAAAGACCTCTAGCCACCTCCCGGATGAAATCCTGAAAGGATATACCCTCTGGAGGAGACATCCTACATTTAGGAGAGGAAGGCTCCTCAGAAAGAAGTACTCCGGTACCGACAGAGCTGTCAGAATCCTCAGACTCCTCGGAGGATTCAAAGTATCTCCTGTCCGGGTGCTCTTGCAAAGCACGATACCGGTACCGATCAAAGTCGGTACCGGAGGGGTCTGGTACCGGCCTGTCGATACCGGAGGAAACAGCATGACTCAATGTCGGTAACACAGTCACCAATGTCGATGCTGTCAGTACCAGTACCGATATCGGTGCCGGAGCCGGTATCGATACCGGTTGAACCGTCTGAAGCGGTCCCGAAGGCACTGAAGCCGCAAGGAGAGCCGCCAGACTGCGTTCAATAGCCAAGAACCTCTGGTCTATTGATGCTGCCGATGCCAGGGTATCGGTACTGGGCGAAGCGGCTGGTACCCCAGAGCATGGTACCACTAGTTCTGCCGAGGTTGAGGCCTCGAGAACATCCAGGAGCCCCGATAGTGCTTTGGAAGCTGAAGCCTCCCGCCGGGGCAATTTTGCCAGTATTGAACCCTCAAGGGCAACGCCAGAGGCATCTCGATGCTTGGAAGGAGATCTACCCTTTGAGGACCGGCCAGATTTATGTTTGGTTACCTGAGATCCATGGGAGGAAGACGAAGCCCTGGACGACGTCGATGCCACAGAGGCTGCATCGGAGGGAAACAGGGTGCTGAGATTAGTAGCTTGGTTTTGTCGACCCCTCTTGGACATCATGGCATACACTCCCAGATGGAGTGGTCAGGACCTAAACATTTAAGACACCACTCATGGGTGTTGGTGATGGAGATGGTACCGCCACACTTGGTGCACTTCTTAAAACCCGAAGCGGGTTTTTTAAATGTTAAAGGAAGTTTTGGGCCTAAGGCCCAAAATGGCATGTGCACCTGAGGAAGAAAAGTTTGGAAAAAAATACATTTTCTTTTTAGACAGAAAGAAAGAACTGGCGGTACCGGTATAGCTTCGAGGGAAGGCAGATGCGACCACAAAAAAGAATGAAAAAGATGGGATAATTTCTGCGGTGACAGGAAAAACGACCTGCTGGCTCCGCAGAAAACGAAGAACTGGAGAGAGGCAGTTGGGAAAGGCAGGAGGGCAGCACGCAGGCGCTGTGGGATGCTCCCAAAAGCTTTCTAATTGGATGCTGGGGAGCGTTCCCGCGCAGGCTCCGTCGGTACCGATGATACCCATATGTGAAAACTACATTCCTGCTTGTTCCTGGAGATAAAGCCAGGGCTCTTTTATAATCTAGATTGTGTAGATTCCTTTCTGCATTGGAGGCATGAGGCCTAGGAAAGAATACAGGAAGGTAAACCGATAGGTTTAAATGAAAAGGTGAAACCACCTTAGGCATAAAGTGAGAGCGAGTCTTCAGGACTACTTTATCATGGTGGAACCTTGTATAAGGAGGATCAGCCACTAAAGCCTGTAGCTCACTGATGCGTCTTGCAGAAGTGACAGCAATTAGGAAGATCACTTTCCAAGAAAGAAACTTTAGGGATGTAGTGGCTAAGGACTCGAAGGGTGGTTTCATGAGCTGCCCAAGGACAAGATTCAAATCCCATGCCACGGGTGGTGGCTTAATAGGAAGTTTTGTTAAGAGTAGACCTCTCATAAATCTTGCTACAAGTGGTTGAGAGGAAACAGGTTGTCCATCCAAGGGCTTGTGGAAAGCTGCAATGGCACTAACATGGACTCTTACTGAATTGGTTTTAAGACCAGAGGATGACAAATGGAGGAGATACTCCAGTAATGCCTCCACTGGCACTGAAAAGGGATTAAGTTCCTTTTTTGAACACCAAATAGAGAACCTTCTCCACTTAAGTGCGTAGGCTCACCTTGTGGGAAGTTTTCTTGAAGCCAAAAGGATATCCTTTACCTGTTGAGAAAGGTTGATATCCTGGAATTCTAAGATCTCAGGAGCCACGCCCTGAGGTGTAGAGACTGAGGATTCGGGTGCAATAGCATCCCGTTCTCCTGGGAAAGAAGATCTGGAGCACATCCCAACTCCAGAGGTCTGGCTCGAGAGAGATGTAGAAGCAGAGGATACCACGGTTGTTGTGGCCAGCGTGGGGCTATGAGGATCATATGGCCCCTGTCTCTCTGAAGTTTGAAGCGAGTTTTGGGAATGAGGGGAATGGGTGGGAAGGCATAGAGGAAGTCCTGACCCCAGTGGAGGTGGAAGGCATCCCTTGCCTAACAGTTCTGAGTCGGTATTCTGGAACAGAACCGGAGAAGTTTGGCATTCTGAGGACTTGCAAAGAGGTCTGTATCTGGAGTTCCCCAGATCTGAAAAATTCGAGCAATTTGTTCTGGATGAAGAGACCACTCATGTGGCAGCAGTACTCGACTGAGTTTGTCTGCCAAGAGATTTTGCGTGCCTGGAAGATACACCACCAGAAGGTGGATTTGAAGATTTCTGGTAAAGGCCCAGAGGCATAGCACAAGGCTTGAGACCCCGTCCCACCCTGTTTGTTCACATAGAACATGGCTACTTGATTGTCAGTCTGGACCAGAACTGTCCTGTAGCTGATGTGGGTTTGGAACATTTGAAGAGCATAAAAGATGGCTCTGAGTTCCAGGAGGTTTATGCGACGACAAGCCTCTTGCTTGTTCCATAAACCCTGGGTGGAGAGATGGTCCAAGTGAGCCCCCCAGCCTGACTTGGACGCATCTGTCGTCAAGGTGGCTTGATGTAGTGGCTGCTGGAAGGGAGAGCCTACGAGAAGATTTTCCAGCGACTGCCACCACTGTAGGGACGAAATGAGACGTGTCGCGTTTCTGATTTTGTCTGATAGGCAACCTGAGGCCTATGTCCACTGAGAGAATAGGGTCCACTGGGCTGCCCGCATGTGAAGGCGAGCACAGGGAACCACATGGACAGTGGATGCCATATGTCCCAGCAGCTGAAGCATTTCTCGAGCAGATAGCAGAGTTTTCATAGCTGCTTGAGAAGCCAGCTGGAGTATTTGAAGACAACATGGCTGTGGCAGGAAAGCCTTTGACTGCCTTGTGTCGAGAAAAGCCCCTATGAACTCTAGGGACTGAGATGGGGTGAGATGAGATTTTGGGAGGTTTATGACCAGTCCCAAGTACTGCAAGATTTGCATCGTGCGGGAGAGAGCGAAGCTGGCTTCTGGAGCTGTTGATGCTCGGATGAGACAGTCGTCTAAATAGGGGAAGACAAATATCCCCAGAGTTCTCAGGAAATGCTGCCACTACTGCCATGCATTTTGTGAAGACTCTTGGGGCAGAAGCCAATCCGAAGGGAAGAACCCTGTACTGGTAATGTCTTCCTTGAAAAAGGAATCAAAGAAACGCCCTGTGATCTGTATGGATGAGAATATGCATGTATGCATCCTTTAGATCCAGAGAACATAGCCAATCCTGACTATGAATGTAGGGAAGAAGTCTTTCGAGGGAGATCATCCTGAACTTTTCTCGGAACAGATACTTGTTCAACTCTCTCAGGTCCAGTATGGGCCTGTATCCCCTGTTTTCTTTGGGATGAGGAAGTAGGGGGAGTAGAAAACCATGCCCTGTTGGGATATGGGAACCTCTTCTATTGCCCCTTGAGCAAGTAGAGAGGTGACCTCCTGACACAAGAGAGTGGTGGTAGGGCCCTGAGAATTGAACTGTCTTGTGATGGTGGGAGGGGGCATACTGTGAAATTGAAGTTTGTACCCCTCTCGTCCATATTTGGACGAGAGGGGTACAAACTTCAATTTCACAGTATGCCCCCTCCCACCATGCCCCCTCCCACCACATGCATATTCTCATCCATATAGATCACAGGGCATTTCTTCGATTCCTTTTTCAAGGAAGACATTATCAGTACAGGGTTCTTCCCTTTGCATTGCTCTTGGCAGAATGGCTATGAAAGACCTAGATAAGATTCTCAAGAGCAGAGATGTCTCTCTCCATACAAAGATTTGACTTGTTCAAGCCATGGTATTTTCAATAACATCATATGGATGTGAAAGCTGGACAATGAAAAGTTAGATAGGAAGAAAATTGATGCCTTTGAATTATGGTGCTGGCGGTGAATACTGTGTATACCATGGACTGCCCGAAGAACAAACCAGTCGGTACTAGAGGAGATCAAACCTAAGCTTTCTTTAGAAGCTCAGATGACAAGACTTCGCCTTTCATACTTTGGACACATCATGCGAAGAGAGAGATCATTAGAGAAAGACATCATGCTTGGCAAGATAGAAGTTCAATGCAAAAGAGGAAGGCCAGCAATGAGATGGATCGAGACAATAACAGCAGCTACGGGTACCAGTCTGTCAACAATGAGCCGCCTGACTCAAGACCGAACACAATTTAGGATAGCTATCCAGAGGGTCGCCATAAGTCGACTCTGACTCGACAGCACTTAACAACAACAACCCCTCTCGTACAATAGAAAGAGTCCAGTTTTCTGATGTTATTTGTTGCCATCTTCTGGCAAAATGACAAAGTCTGCCGGGGATGGTGAGAGGTTCTGGACCTCTCAAGGGCAGGATGACTAAGTTCTCTAGGAAGGAGTCAAAGTTCCTGAGGAGGCTGAGTCTGCTGAGCTGGTTGAGCTCTGGGGACTTGGGCCTTCCTTTGCTGTCTGGGCTGTTGTTGCCCCTTCTGGGGAGCATGAACTGGACAGTGGACAGCCTGGGTGTAAGATGGGTAGAATTTCTTTTTCTTGTTGAAAAAGGCTTTCTTAGTTGTCTTTTTCTTTGCTGGGTTGTCTGTAATCTTTGATAATCTGTTCAAGGTTGTATTTTCAGATTCAATCTGATTAGCCTTGTCTTGCCAATCCTTGCCAAAGAGATTTTCTCCTTTGCAAGGAATGTTCCCCAGCTTATCTTGTACCCATTGTTCTAAATCTGATGCCTGAAGCCAGGCAATGTGACGTGCAACGATGGAAATAGCAGAGGTTCTGCTAATTCACTCAAAGCAATCAAAGGTTGCACGATTCATGAACTTAGACACATTCTGGCAATGTTTGACCATCAGGGAAAGTG
Organism: Ichthyophis bannanicus; assembly: GCA_033557465.1. NCBI lineage: Eukaryota > Metazoa > Chordata > Amphibia > Gymnophiona > Ichthyophiidae > Ichthyophis > Ichthyophis bannanicus. The sequence continues at coordinate 637,040,675 of CM066036.1, read as the reverse complement.
GAGCCATAAGCTCTAAATCCCTTGTAACCTCCTTAAGGAGCATTCCCATGTAGAGAATGTAAGAGCTGATCCTGGCTGATGGCATCAAGGATTGAAAGCATCGACACCCAAAGGCATTGAGTGTCCTCGCTTCACGGCCTGGAGGATTGGAAGAATGTGTTTTAGCACTCTTGATCCTAGGCATCACCCATTCCACTACCATTGAATGGTGTGGTAATTGTGTCTTCTGAAAACCAGGGCATTGTGGAACTCGGTACATGGTATCGCATCTCCAAGAGTATGGATACACCATTAAAGGAGCTTCCCACATCCTTAGCATGAAATCATGCAAGATTTGGTGAATGGGAAGGGTAGCTGCTTCTTTAGGAGCTGCCAGATATTGAAGAATTTGTAATTCTTCTGCTCTTGGTTCCTTCTCAGGAGTTACCATGAATGAAAGTCCTCGGGCTAGATCACGTATGAAATCCTGAAAAGACATGTCCTCTGGAGGAGACATCCTGTGTTGAGGAGGAGATGGATCCTCCGGTAGAATCACCCCGGTACCGGTAGAGTCATCAGAATCGGAGGACTCGAAATATCTCCGCGCCAGGTGTTCTTGCATTGCTTGGCACCGGTATCGATCAAAGTTGGCATCAGACTGTCTCGATACCGGGCCCTTGATACCGGATATTGATTCAAGAGCCGGCATGGGGGGAAACACATTGGTTAAAGCAGGTGCGGTCGGTACCAGTACCGATGACTGCAGAACTGTCTGGAGAGGTCTTAGCGGTACTGAAGCTGCTAAGAGGGCCGCTAGACTGCGTTCGATGGCTAGGATTCGTTGATCCATAGCCCCTGCCAATGCCTGGAAGTCGGTACCAGAGGAAGTGGCTACGACACCAGAAATTGGCACCAGGAGTTCTCCCGAGGTGGAAGCCTCTGGAACATCCTGGAGCCCTGTTAGTGCTTTGGAGGCTGGGGCCTCCCGCCGGGGCTCTTTTGCCGGTATGTTTTCCTCAAGGGCAATGCTAGTAGCATCTTGATGCTTCAAAGGAGATCTACCCTTTGAGGACCGGCCGGTCTTGGAAGATCTGGGTTTAGTTACCTGAGATCCATGGGAGGAAGATGAAGCCCTGGAAGACGTCGATGCAACGGACATTGCATCTGCGGCAAAGAGGGTGCCGAGTTTTGCAGTTCTGTTCTGCCGGCCTCTCTTGGTCATCTTTCTACAGAGGAGACACTCCGATGGTAAATGGTCAGGACCTAAACATTTAAGACACCAGTCATGGGTGTCGGTAGCGGAAATGGTACCGCTACACTTTGAACATTTTTTGAAACCACTAGTTAGTTTCTCCATTTTAGAAGAAAAGAGTGCCTAGTGCCCAAAATGGTGCCTGGCACCTAGAGGGGACAGACCCTCCGAAAATAATTCCTTTTTCTTTTCTTTTTTTTTAAGAAAAGAAGGAAGAAAATTAAGAAAAGACTGGTGGTACCGGTATAGGCGTCGACGGTGAAGGCAGACACGACCATAAAAAGAAAATTTTCTGCAGTGACATGGTTTGCTGCCTGTCGGCTCCACGGAAAACAAAAAACTGAAGAGGGAGAGTTAGAAAGGCGGGAAGGCAGCGACGGAGGCATAGTGGAATGCTCCCAAAAGCTTTCCTATTGGACGCTGGGGAGCGTTCCCGTGCAGGCTCCGTCGGTATCGACGATACCCATGTGTGAAGACTACATTTCCTGCTTGTTCCTGGAGATAGAAACATAGAAATATGACGACAGAAAAAGACCACATGGCCTATCTAGTCTGTCCTTCCATAACAACTACAACAGTCCCCTTTTTACTTTAGAGATCCTCTGTGTTTGTCCCATGCTTTTTTGAATTCAGTTACTGTCCTCATCTCTACCACCTCCACTGGGAGACTATTCCACGGATCCACTACTCTTTCCGTAAAGAAATATTTCCGCATATCACTCCTGAATCTATCTCCCTTCACCCTCATCCCATGTCCCCTCGTAGCAGAACTTGCTTTCAATTGAAAGAGGCTCTCTCCCTGAACATTTATGCCACAGAGGTATTTAAACATCTCAATCATATCACCTCTATCCCGCCTTTCCTCTAAGGTATACATATTAAGATCCTTCAGTCTGTCCTCATATGCTTTATAATGAAGCCCACTAATCATTTTAGTAACCACCCTCTGCACCGACTCCATCCTGTTCACATCCTTTTGAAGGTGCGGTCTCCAGAATTGCACACTATACTCCAAATGAGGTTGCACCAAAGACTTATACAGAGGCATTATCACCTCCTTTTTTCTGCTAGCCATTCCTCTCTGTATGCACCCAAGCATCCTTCTAGCTTTTGCCATCGCCTTTTCTACCTGTTTAGCTACTTTAAGATCATCAGACACAACCACGCCTAGGTCCCGCTCTTCTTTAGTGGACAAAAGTACTTCACCCCCTATACTATATTTCTCCCTTAGACTGCTGCAGCCCAAATGCATGACCTTACATTTTTTAACATTAAATCCCAGCTGCCAAATTCTAGACCATTCTTCAAGCTTAGCTAGATCCCTCCTCATGTTATCTACACCTTCCTGGGTGTCTACTCTATTGTAGATTTTGGTATCATCTGCAAAGAGGCAAACCTTACCTGAAAGCCCTTCCGCTATATCACTAACAAAGATGTTAAAAAGAATCGGACCAAGGACAGTTCCCTGGGGCACACCACTAGATAACATCCTTCTCCTCAGAGTGAGCTTCATTTACTTGTACTCTGTCGCCTCCCACCCAACCAATTTCTAACCCAAGCAGTAACTTTAGGGTCCATCCCTAGGGTGCTCAGTTTGTTTATAAGTCGCCTGTGAGGAACAGTGTCAAAGGCTTTACTGAAATCTAAATACACCACATCTAGGGCTCTCCCTCGGTCCAACTCCCTGGTCACCTAGTCAAAGAAATCAATCAGATTTGTCTGACAAGACCTACCTCTGGTGAATCCATGCTGCCTCGGATCCTGTAATCCGCTGGACTCCAGAAACCTCACTATTTTCTCTTTCAGCAGCGTTTCCAATAATTTACTCACCACCGAAGTTAAACTAACCGGCCTGTAGTTTTCAACCACATCCTTACTTCCGCTTTTGTGTAAAGGCACCACATGAGCCTCTCTCCAGTCCTTTGGCACCACTCCCGACTCCAACAAGGCATTGAAAAGGTCAGTCAGGGCTATACAATACCTCAGCAAGGAGGGAGGGATTAGTCACTCAGGTAGATTAGAGCAGAGACAGAAAAAAGTTTTAAACTCTGCAGCAATGAAGACAGAGTTAGGATAGTCTAAGGTGTGTAGTGCTAATTCAGCCCAAGACGCATGTGGTCTCAGGAAGAAAATCAGTAGGATGACTGACTGGTTTAGACGGAAGGAGGAGATTGCCTTCAGAACGAAATGCCGATGAGTTCAGAGAACCACCTTGTCATAGTGGAACTGGATATAGGGTGGATCTGCCACTAGAAACTGCAGTTCACAGATGCAGCGAGCTGATGCAACAGCAATAAGGAAGATGACCTTCCAAGATAGAAACTTAATTGAAGTGGTGGATAAAAGCTCGAAAGAAGGCTCTAGAAGTTGAGCGAGAACCACGCTGAGTTCCCAGGCCACCGGAGGGGCTTAATAGATAGTTTGGACAGTAGGAGGACCCGACATGAAGCATGCTATTAAAAGTTGTGAGGAGATAGGCTGTCCTCCCCAGTGGTCTGCGAGAAGCCACAATGGCACCAACTCTCACTGAGTTAGTTTTAAAGACATGTCAAGGATAAGTGGAGGAGATATTGTAGAAGAGACTCCACTGTGGAAGAAAAAGGGATCAATGCCCTTTGGGGATCACCAGAAGGCAAACCTATGCCACTTGAAGACATAAAATTGCCTGGTGGAATCCTTGCATGATGCAAGGAGGATATCTTTGACCTCTTGTGGCAGGTCGAGGGCAGTGAGCACTAGCCCTTCAGCAGCCAAGATTAAGATTAAGATGGAGGAGCATCCCTTGGTCATGAGAGAAGAGTTTGAGCGCACATCAGAGGCTGAGGGATTGAGTTTGTGTAAGGCAAGAAGCCGAAGAAACCACGGTTGATGGGGCCAAAAGGGACCTATGAGGATAATAGAGCCCATGTTGGCATGTAGATTGAACAGCGTTTTGGATATCAAGGGCATGGGAAGGAATGCATAGAGTAGAACCTATCACCAATGGAGAAGGAAGTCATCCAGGGTCTGTCAGTGCAGCAACGGCATCCTGGAGCAGACGAGAGGAAGCTGTGTGTTCTGCGGCGTGGCGAAAAGATCCACAAGTGGGGTTCCCCACGTTCGGAATATCCAAGCAGCCGTCTCCTGATGAAAGGTCCATTCATGTGGATGAAGGATATAACTTAGCTTGTCAGCAAGGACATTGAGTTCACACAGGGAGGTGAATGCAATGCGATGGCAAAGGACCACAGGCAAAGCGCTTCCTCATATAGGGGATGGGACCCCGTTCCCCCCCCCCCCCCCCCCGTTTGTTCACGTAGAACATGGCAACCTGGTTGACTGTCTTAAGACATGTTGCCCCGAAAGTTGGGATTGAAAAATCTGAAGAGCATTTGTCAGTACCCGTAGTTCTAGGAAGTTGATCTGTAGGGCAGATTCCTGTTGTGTCCACAGCCCCTGTGTGGTTAGGTCGTTCAGATGTGCTTCCTAACCCAGCTTGGAAGCAATCGTTGTCAAGGTAGATCGAGGTGGAGGCATCTGAAAATATGACCCACCAAGTAGGTTCTGTGAAGAACACCCCCACTGAAGAGACGATCAGTTGATGGGCAATGTGGATCTTGTCTCCGAGAACTCCCTTTGCTTGTATCTATTGAGAAGACAGAGTCCACTGGGCTTGACGCATGTGTAATCGAGCATAGGGAACAATATGGACCGTGGAGGCTGTGTGTCCCAACAGATCTAGCATCAATTGATCTGTTATGCAGCTTTGCAGTTGCTTTCCTTTTGCCAGCTCTTGTAGAAGGAAAGCTCGGGGCTATTGAGTGTCTAAGAACACTTTGATGAACTCCAGGCGTTGGGTTGGAGTGAGGTGAGACTTTGGGAAGTTTAAGACAAATCCCAGATGCTTGAGCACCGCGATGTGTGATGAAGGGAGAGTTTTACCTCCTGAGAGGAGTCTCCCCAGATTAGTCAGTTGTTTAAGCAAGGGAGGATGAAGATCCCCAAAGTGCAAAGATAGGCAAAGACTAATCTGTCACGCATTTTGCGAAGGCTCGTGGTGGAGAAGCTAAGCTGAAGGGCAGCACTTGATATTGGCAATGGCTTCCTTGAAACATTAAATACAGATACTATCTGTGCAGGGTATGGATCAGTACGTATATGAACGCCTCCTTTAGGTCTAGAGTATATAACCAATTGTGTCTCTAGATGTATGGAAGAAAAGTTCTCAGGGAAATCGTTTTGAAATTCTCAGACCACAAACTTGTTTAGGTCTCCAAGATGGGCCTGAATCCTCCTTTCTTTGGGATGATGAAATATGGAGAACAGAAACCCATGCTTTCTTGAGGAGGAACTCTTTCTATGGCACCATGGGACAACAGGGTAGTCACCTCTTCTCTTAAGGGAGTGCTTTGAAGGGAATAGGTGGGATAGTCCCCTGTGAAGCTGGTGGTGGGGGGGGGGGGAGAAAGGTTTTGAAGTGAAGCACATACCCCCTTTGGGCAATGTTGAGTGTCCACTGTTCTGTAGTTATGAGGTGCCACCTTTGGGCATAGGAACAGAGTCTGCCTGCTATGTGGAGGGGCTGGGGACCCTTCAGAGGCAATGCTCTCTAGGAAGGAGTCAAAAACCAAGCACTGGTTGTGCCTGTGCTGCTGGTTGAAGCTTAGGAGCCTTGGGCTTTTTGGGTTGGCGAGGGCCCTGCTACTGCTGTTGAGGATGCTGAGGCTGGTAAGCAGTTGAAGGTGGGTAGGAAGGATAATCTCTCTTCTTCTTAGAATAGAAAGGTTTCTTGGGAAGAGCCTTCCTTTTGAAGGGGTCAGCCATCTTTCTGGAAAGGCATTTGAAGGTGCCATCTGTCTCAATCTTCCCAGCTTTTCTCTCCAAATCTTTCCCAAAAGGATTTTCTCTCATACATGGGATATTGGCCAGCTTGTATCAAGCCTCTTGCTGATAGGCAGATTGCACTCTCCTTCAAATAGTCTGCTGCGACTCGATACCAGCTTTTTCCACCCACGCCAGACGACGGACTGATCGAGGCATCAGCAAGGAGCAAGCAGGCAAGCTCCTTCCTGCTCCCAGTCAAGGCATCCAATCAGCGCAGCACTGAAGAAACTGAATCCAGACTTCGCTCACCTTCAAATAGTCCACTGTGCCTTTGGCATCGCCCTTAGGCGTGGAACTTGGGCGTATTCACACTAACGTAAGTTGTAGCCTCTCCTAAAAAATTTCTAATGCATGTTAAGAGATTTTCCTTCACTAAATTCTGCTAGTTAAACGCTACTCCATCCACTTGATATACTCTATCTAAATGCTTGTGCTATTGATTGCCATATAATCACCACTCAATGTAACACTGAGTATTTCAAACCTGAGCCGTTGCAGCTAAGTTTAGCTTCACTTGCAGGTGCAGTAATTCTGAGCCATTGCAACTAAGGTTAGCCTTGCTTACAGGTGCATTAATTCTTTATAGTATAAATCTGATCTCTTTAAGTCTACCAGATCTCGACTATCATATTCAACAATGTTGCTATTCATCTTTATAGCATACAGCTGTTTAACCCAATACTAAGATTCATCAAAAGATTACCTATACAAACAAACATCCTATAATACCACTTTAACCAATCTTAAGTTACAACTGCACAACGGAGATCAGAAGTCTGCACTTTTGCTTCCGCGCCTTACTAATTATACTACTACTCATACCTCTAGTCCACTCTCTCCAAGCTGCCTCATCACAATACCTTCCCATCCCAATCGTACAATATCGTTCCAAACATAGCATCCCTTATTCCAACCATACCTCAACTTACCATCACTATTAAAATCATCTTCATACATTAATATACATAAAACCTCTTCACTAATGCTTATCAAACCCCCTCAATCACTGCACATCCTATAAAATGTATCCTTTTGACTACAAGATCCATTAAAAATAAAATTCCAGTAACATTAGACCTTGCTAATGACCACAACCCCGAATTACTCTGCCTCACTGAAACCTGGCTATCTGACTCAGATACAGTACTAGGTAACCAACTTAACATCCCAGGATACAAGCTTTTCCAATGCCCCAGGAATGTAAACGTGGAGGAGGGGTACTAATCTTGGCAAAACAAGAATTAAAGGCTACCCTACAATTAAGCAAAAACATTGATAACATGGACATACTGATAACTGAAATTAAAACATCTCAATCTGCCTAATATATAGACCTCCATCTCCCACACCAGACAGCCTCACATCCACTCTAGAAACTGCATACACTGCTCATTTAAACAAATTCCACATCATTCTGGATGACGTTAACTTGCCATCCCTTCATGGCACACACGCATCTCATTTTATCAATCCCATGTCTGATTTGGGATACCAACAAATAATACAAACATCCACCCATGAAAGAGGGAATACTTTAGATCTTATATTTTTTCCTAATAAGATATTACAACACGCTCATTACTCGCCTCACAATTCTCTTCTCCTTCCATGGACAGATCACTTCCTATTGGAATGCTTACTACCTGCTACTCCTTTTGCACTCTCTACCAGTGAATAAGCACAAATTAAAAAGAAAGTCAAAGCATTTAATAAAGAGACCTTCCTCAATGAGACCTTCCCACAGATAGATTCTATTATAGATCTTGATTAAACATTGATCAAGTAGAACTCCATCTTTTCCAAAGCAGCTCTTGCTTCGCTCACACAACAAAGAACACGACATAGGCCATCGAAAATATGGTACATGAATGACTTAAGAAAACTAAAACAAAAACAGAAAATAGAGCATAGGTGGAGGTACACAAAATCAGAAAGCGATAAACAATAAATGAACACGATTGCTTACAAAGAAGCTACAAACAAGAGAAAGAAAGAATATCACACTACCCTGCTAACTAAAACTCTCAATAGACCAAGATAACTTTTTTTCAATTGTTAAATCTCTAACTTGTACCCTGAACCCAGAAGAAACCACAGCAATCATCAATCCTCAGATTTTTGCCAATCATTATATGAAAAAGCTCAAACCCCAGTATAAAGATGACACCCGAAACACAAATAACGTTCCAACTACCGATTCCAAACTATATATCACCAACAAATGGAATGCATTCCATATCAACCACCAAAAATTTCTCAAAAATATAATCTATAGCATCAATACAACTACCTCATCCACTGAACCCTGTCAGGTCAGTTGGTTAAAAGCATCCATAGCTGAGATCGCTCCTTGCATTTTATATATTGTCAACCAATCATTATTACAAGGATATATACACGATGTCCATAAGCAGACAAAAAAACCGCCCTAATCTAATATCAAAATCAAATGACAAAGACCAACCTAACTCCTACAGATCAATCTCTAGTCTTCTATTCATGGCAAGGTAATAGAAAAAGTTGTACAGATTCAACTTCAGGATTTCACTGAATTAAATGCCCCCATAGATGAACAGCAACACGAATTTCGGCCTTTTCATAGTGTAGAAACTTCTATGTTACACCCAGTCAATAACGCGTGGTGGTTGTTTGAAAGGATACTTTTATTCAATAGTTTGAAAACCTGAGAGCCCAACACAGGCTGTGTTTTGTTTTCTACTTCCTCAGGGGATTCAGGTATGCTGCAAATAATAACCATAAATACTGTAATACATTCAAACACATTAAAAATATAAATATATAAAAATATCCCCTGAGGAAGTAGAAAACGAAACACGGCCTGTGTCGGGCTCTCAGGTTTTCAAATTATTGAATAAAAGTATCCTTTCAAACAACCACCACGCGTTATTGACTGGGTGTCTCTTGAGCAACGTGGTGTGGTGCTCTTTTTGGTGAAACTTCTATGTTAGCCTTTATTGCCAAATGCATAAAGGCCTGAACAACAACAACAAACAGGCATTTATATTAATTTTCCTTGACAATGCCGCAGCCTTTGACATCATATGTCACAAAACACTTATCACAAAAGTCATCACAAGACTTCAACAGATTGGCCTACGTGGCACAGTGGTTTAAATCCTACTTTACTAATCGAACACAGCAAGTTCAGATCGGTCAATCATCATCTTCATCGGTCAATCATCATTCCTCAAGGCTCTTCTCTCTGTGTTTTACTTTTTAATTTGTAAACCCAACCAATCTGTGACATCTTTGAGAATGTTATAATGTATCGTCCCATAGATACAATCAACCCCATGTATCACCAAATAACATCCTGCTTAATAGATGTCATCCCACTGGAGGACAGCAACCTTGGGCCGGAAGGACTGGGGTTTCTAGTCCCACAGGTGCTCCTTGTGGTTTTGGGCAAGCCACTTAACCCTCCATAGCCCATGTTCCCTGTAAAATAGTTATCTCCAAGTTATAATGCCCTGTTCAATGTAATTTCAGTTTGTTCAATGTAAACCGCACTGATGCTGAATAGCGCGGTATATAAGAGAATGTAAATAAATAAAAATAAATAAAAAAGGATGACATTGCACAATCTAAAATTAAACTTTAAAACAGAAGTTCTTTACGTAACCCGAAACCAAAACTTTATCCCATCACCAAAATTCCACTTACAAGAGAATGACCTGGATGTCAAAAAAGAGATAAAATACCTTGGGATTACACTAGATCAGTTTCTGGTATCCCACATCAAATCAGTCACTAAAGCCATCTACTTCAAATTACATATGATACAACACCTCAGACCACTTCTAGAAAAGTACGATTTTAGATCTGTTTTACAGGCATTAATCATACTTCATTTTAATTTTTGCAATAGTATCCTGCAAGGCCTCTCTGAAAACACAATCCAACAACTCCAAGTTGCACAGAACTTCAACGCATGAATAACACAGGTACACTACCAAAAAACTGCCTCCAGTTTTGCAACTGATTCCTATAGATTTTGGGGTGCTGAATACAGGAAAAATAGCCAAAATGTTCCATCACGTCACATTTTCTTGCAAAATTAGATTTCTTACCCATATAAGGAATGTTCACATAATTTCTTTTTAGCCGACTGCAGTTTATTTTCTTGGCCCAAAATAGAGGTTGTAATGGTTAACTAACTAGAAACACTCCCTCATGATATTTTAGAGTGTTTTGTATTCATTTTATACATTAACAGGACAATTGGGAGACGGGGGGCTAAATCCAGTACTCGCGCTGGCGCATGTTCTTTCCTGTTCGCCTCGCCTCGTTCGCTCGCTCAAACACGGTGGTTGCGACATGAACGTTCCTGTCAAATTTCAGTTTCTTGCAAGTTCATTATTACCTTTTGTTTGCTCAGTCGTAATCCAGCTTTATTCCGAAGTGGTTCACTACAGTTGTAGTTTGCAGTGCTGTGTATTTGTGATGGCTCACAGAGCCAGAGGTTGCGTCAACTCTCCGGACAGTTTTTGTTTTATTTGTGGGGAATATACCGTGAAAAAGCGGCAGAGGAACATTTCTGCATTTATTAAAAAAGTATATTTCGCCTATTTCGGTTTGAAGTTAGGCGATCAAGACAAACCGTGGGCTCCTCACAAAGTGTGCAAGACATGTGAGGAAGATCTACGCTTATGGATGAAAGGTAAAAAACAAGCATTTCGTTTCGGAATACCTATGATGTGGCGTGAACAAAGAGACCACAGCAGTGACTGCTATTTTTGCTCTTGCATTGTGAAGGGATACAACTTAAAAAATAAGAACGTAATAAGTTACCCCAACCTTCCCTCAGCAATTAGGCCTATGCCTCATAGCAACGAAGTACCTGTGCCTGAACCACCAAAATCTTTGGATCATATTTGTGTGGACGGTTCTGATCATGATGAGACTCATCAGATGGCTTTTCCCGATGAGTCCAGTACTTCCGAGTTTGAAACTGAACCAGATCCGAAACCTGAACTTTTCTCTCAAGCTGAATTGAATGATTTAGTCCGGGATTTAGGACTCCCAAAAGATGCTGCCCAACTGCTAGGTTCTCGGCTTAAACAGAAAAATCTATTGTCACCAGGAACAACTTTTTATTGGTACCGCAACCGCGAGACACAATTTTTGAAGTATTTCAGCAAAGAGGAAGATTTGGTATTTTGCAACGATATATACGGAGTGATGGAAAAGTTTAAACTCAAGTATGATCCTGCTGAATGGCGGCTGTTCATTGATTCGTCAAAAGACAGCATAAAAGGTGTTCTTCTTCATAATGGCAACACATTTGCTTCAGTTCCTATTGCTCACTCTGTTATTCTCCAAGAAAAATATGAGAATTTGGCCCTGATTCTTCAGAAGATTCGTTATGATGAGCATAAGTGGATGATTTGTGGAGACTTTAAAATTCTATCCATGCTATTAGGGCAGCAATCCGGTTTCACCAAATATCTCTGCTTCCTTTGCTTGTGGGATAGCCGGGCCCGCGACCTACACTGGGGGAAAAAAGACTGGCCAATTCGGGAGTATTTGAGACCCGGTGAGAAAAATGTTCTTCATGAGAGCTTGGTACCTCGTGATAAAATTCTATTACCACCTCTCCACATTAAGTTGGGTCTCATTAAGCAATTCATCAAGTCCCTTCCAAAAGATGGTGAGTGCTTTCGGTACCTTTGCTCAAAGTTCCCCCGACTTTCTGAAGCAAAGCTAAAGGAAGGAGTGTTTGTTGGCCCTGATATAAGGAAACTCATTTCAGATGGAGCATTCGCTGAAACGATGTCTGAGAAGGAAAAAGAAGCCTGGGATTCCTTCAAGGATGTTGTTCTCAAATTCTTGCGGAACAGGCGGGATGAGAACTATAAGGATATTGTTGCCAGGATGCTCAATGCCTTCAAAGAACAAGGCTGTAACATGAGCCTGAAAGTCCATTTCTTGCACTCCCATGTGAACTACTTTCCCGAAAACTTGGGGGCGTACAGTGAAGAACAAGGTGAAAGGTTTCACCAGGACATCAAGGACGCAGAGAGAAGGTACCAAGGAAGATGGAACACCACTATGATGGCTGATTTCTGCTGGTTGCTGCTGCGGGAAACCCCAGATGAAAAATACGCCAAGCAGCGCACCAAGAGAAGCATTCGGGGGAAGAAGAAATGGGCCCACCAGGAGATTGATTGACCCAAGAATGACTTTAAAATCTAAACTGTGTTGACAAATATCGTGTTTTTACTAAACTTTGAAATAAAAACTTTCTAGTTATTACCACAGTGTCGGATCTCATTTATTAGAATTTTATTTTCACACCATCGGGTGTTTGTCTTCATGTATTGCAATGGTGCAGTTTGCATTTTCTATTCTTACATACATACCTGTACAACATTTTTTGCACATTTCTTTGCTTTGCTTTGTGTCTAACCTCGCTCTTATATGCTCAATGTTTGTGCACATGTATGTGGCTGTTTTAAGTGCAGACAATTTTGCTACCATCACAGTGTGTTTTGTTGACATTACTCTATTCTTATGTGCTGCCTTGTTACAATTTTCTTTATTCTTATTTGAATAACTACTAAACAATTAGTATAAAGAATTCATCCAAGAAACTTTTATCTTGATCGCACTCAATCTGAAACGTTCACCTCAAACTGTTAACCCAATGTAGCAAAAAATATGTACGTGATGGAGCAAATTGGTTACCAGATTTGGATTCAGCGCACCAAAAAACGTAAAAATCAATCAAAACATTAGAGGCAGTTTAAAAAAAAAAATTTTTAGTGTACCTGTGTAATCTATAAAGCTCAACATTCAGACTATATCACCCCACTTTTTCATAAGCTATATTGGCTGCCCATATCAAGCAGAATAAAACATAAATACATGATTTTACTATTTAAACTCATCAACAACATAGCCCCATCATATCTATCCTCCCTCCTCATTACACCCTCAAATGCAAGAACCAGAAAAAGCTGCTCCCAAAATACCACCGATATCCACAGTCACATACGCAATCCAATCATGCCACGAATAATAGGGCTTTCACCCACACTACCCAACACTTTGGAATACTCTTCCGGATAGCATAGTTACTCACTTGCAACAGGTGTTCTCCGGAGACAGCAGGAATCAGTCCTCACATATGGGTGATATCAACACTGACAGAGACTTCACGGAAGTATCTCCCCTGCTTTCAAAGAAAGCCTTTGGGAGATGCCACCACGCCCAAAGGTGCCATCTTGCTCAGTCAGGTGACATAGTTAAAAGACAGCAAAAACAAGATGGTAAAGGAGCAACTCCAAGGGGAGAAGGGAGGGTTGTGAGGACTAATTCCTGCTGTCCCTAGAGAACACCTGTTTCAGGAGAATAACTACGCTTTCTCCGGGAACAAGCAGGAAGTCAGTCCTCACATATGGGACTCCCCACATACAGGCTACCAAAGGCCCATAGCAAAAAATGGGGCTCCCTCACGGGGAGCCGCAAGCAGCAGCAATTTAGTCCACGTTCAGACCACATTAGGACCCCTGTGCCCGATGAAACCAGCACTCCAGTAGCCTGAACACAGAAGGGTCGGAGGGTAGGAGTTTGCCTAAACCCAGAAAAGGTTACAGAGCACAGCCTGGCCGAAAGCACTGTCCCGTCAGGACTCTCTTTCCAAGCAGTAATGGGCTGAAGACCAGGTGGCAGCCCGGCAGATGTACACCATCGGGACAGAGCGAACGTTTGCCACTGAGGCCACTATGGCCCTGACACGGTGTGCCGTGATGCGGCCTTCCAGTGGGAGCCTCGCCTGCTCATAAGCAAAGGCAATAGAGTCTGCCACCCATGTGGACAGCGTACACTTAACCGCCTCCCTCAGCCTTCTAGGGTCGTAGGAGATGAAAAGCTGAGCAACTTTGCAGTGGCCCTGAGTGCATTGGATATAGAAAGACAAAGCCTTCTTACAGCCCAAGATGTGCAGAACCATCTCCACCCGACTGGAGTGAGGTGTTGGAAAGAAGGTAGGGAGCACCACTTCCTGGTTGGGATGAAAGGGCAATACTACCTTCGGCAGAAATTTGGGGTGCGTGCAAAGCACCACTCTGTTCTTGTAGAACCTGGTATAGGGTGACTCCGCCACAAGAGTCTAAAGCTAGCTAACTCTGCGAGCGGAGGTGAGCACAAATCAGGAAAGCCACCTTCCAAAAGAAGTAGAGAAGGTGGCAGGTAGCCAGAGCCTCGAAGGGTGGGCGAGTGAGCTGCCCCAATACTACATTGAGGTCCCATTCGGTTACTGGAGGGCAAACCGGGGGCTTTGATAAGAGCAGGCCCCAAAGAAAATGGGTCAGCAAAGGTTGGACCGAGAGGGGCTTACTATCCACCAGATGGTGGTGTGCCGCGAGGGCACTAAGGTGCACTCTGACAGACTTGAGCCTGGATTGAGAGAGGTGGAGAAGGTACTGTAACACCAGTGCTACCAGGCAGAATGGGTCAGCCCTGTGCTCTGTGCATCAAACTCAGAACTTCTGTCATTTGAGGGCGTAAGCCTTCCTAGAAGAGGCCTTGCAAGAGGCCAGCAGAATGTATTTGACTTCAACCAAAAGGTTGAAAGGAGCTAGAGTCACCCTCTCAGCAGCCACGCTGTCAGCAAAAGAGACCCCAGGTTGGGGTGCAGAAGAGAGCGTCCCTCCTGAGACAGGAGTTCCAGGGTGGTCCCCAAGGGGATGGGAGTCTCCACCATCAACTGGAAGAGCAGCAGGAACCACAGTTGCCTGGGCCACCAAGGAGCTATCAGGATGAGTGAGGCCCTGTCACGAAAGGTCCTGAACAAGGTCTTGGCGATCAGCAGCGTGGGAAGGAAGGCGTACATGAGGCCTTCCAACCATGAGACAAGGAACACATATGCTGCCACCCTGGAGGGGTGGGCCTACCAGGAACAGAAGCAGAGCAACTGGAAGTTATCTGGGCTGACGAACAGGTCCATCACAGGTTCCCCACAGAGAAGGAAAAGCCGACTGGCTACCCTGGAATCCAACTGCCACTCGTGCACTCTGTTCAGCCTCTTGGCCAGAAGGTTGTCCTGGCATGGCAGGTACACTGCCCGCAGGAGGATATCCTGTTGGATTGCATACGAGCAGAGGACCAGTGCCTCCTGACAAAGGATACGAGACCCCATGCCCCCCTGTTTGTTCACGTAGAACATTGCCACCTGATTGTCAGTCTGAACCAGCAACGGTTGATGACGCAGGTGGTGACAGAAGACTCGCAGGGTTAAGTGTATGGCTCAGAGCTTCAGGAGGTTGATCTGCTGGGTGCTCTCGTCTGGTGACCAGTTGTCCTGGGTGCAGAACTCCCCACAGTGGGTTCCCCAGCCGTGCAGGGAGGTGTCCATGGTGAGGACCCTTGAGGGGCTTGGGCCTGAAAAGGCATGCCCACCTCGAGATACTGGAGAGACTGCCACCAAATCAGGGAGTCCGCTAGTTGGCAGGTTACAGAGACACTCTCTGAGGTGACACGTGGCCCGAGACCACTGGTCCCGAACACACCAATGCGCCGCCCTCATGTGGAGGCGAGTGTCTGGGGTGACGTGGACCATGGAGGCCATGTGCCTGAGGAGGAACAGAAGAAGCCGAGTGGGCACCGAGGGACAGTACTCTATGTCCCGTGCCAGAGTCCCGAGACGGTCGGCTCGATCCTTGGGCAAGGCGACCTTCGACTGGAGAGTGTCGAGCTCTGCCCCGATGAAGTCCAGACATTGTGCTGGGAGGAGGTGAGACTTGGGGTAGTTTACAACAAACCACAAGTGTTGCAGGACCTGGATGGTGCGCGCAGTGGCCTGCTGCACCTCTGAGGCCGTGCCTCCCTTTATGAGCCAGTCACCCAAGTAGGGGAACAAAGACCCCCTCTGGAGGTGGAAGAAGGCGGCCCATGACTGCTAGGCATTTTGTGAAGATTCTTGGGGCTGAGGCAAAGCCGAAGAGGAGCACCCTGTACTGAAAATGCCTGCCCCCCCCCCCCCCGCTACAAACCGTAGGAACTGCCTGTGGTGGGGGTGGATGAGGATGTGAGTATAAGCATCCTTGAGGTCTAAGGAGCATAGTCCATCTCCCTGCTGGAGGTATGGCAACAATGTTCCAAGGGAGATCATCGTAAACGTCTCCCTCACCAAGAATTTGTTGAGGTTGTGCAGGTCAAGGCTGGGCCTTACACCCCCTGTCCTTTTTTGCAAGAGGAAGTACCTGGAGTAGAACCCCTTGCCCTTAAGATGGTGGGGCACCGGTTCCACCACTTGGTCCTCGAGAAGTCCTGCCAACTCTTTCAGTAGAAGGTCCCAGTGAAGGGGAGATGTGAGGGGAGGTGTCTGAGTCAGGTCGAGGATGTAACCCTCCCCGACTACCTGAAGTGCCCAGGAGTCAGTACTGATGGTAAAACACCTCT
Source organism: Ichthyophis bannanicus (assembly GCA_033557465.1). Lineage (NCBI taxonomy): Eukaryota > Metazoa > Chordata > Amphibia > Gymnophiona > Ichthyophiidae > Ichthyophis > Ichthyophis bannanicus. Next base: position 637,024,156 of record CM066036.1, on the reverse strand, counting down.
GGGCATAGAGGGCCAGACGTCCCCTTGTGGGCTGCTGATCTCCTTGGGGCAGATAGGCTATGCTCAAGGAGTCAAAACCTCCTCCCTGGCTGGGCCGGAGCCGGTGCCTGGGGTTTTGGAGCCTTCTGCTTACAAGTGCTATGCCCATGTCCCTTGGCCTTCAGACCCTGTTGGGGAGCTGGAAGGCCTGAAAAGGTGGGTAGTTTCTGTAAGCAGCTCCCTTCCTCCAGTAGAAAGACTTTTTACCTGAGCCCTTTCGTCGGGGAGGGGCAGCGGTCTTTTTGGAGAGCCTGGTCCTTGTCATGAACTTGGTATCCAGTTCAGCAGCCTTGTCAGTCATGGGTTTGCCAAAGAGGTTCTCTCCTCGGCATGGGACATCAACCAATTTGTCCTGAACCCACTGCTCAAAGTCAGACGACTGTAGCCAAGCTTGGTGCCATGCACTGATGCCCACCACCACCTCAAACCAATCATAGGCCACTCGAGACATGAATTTGAAGCACTCACTGACTGCCTTGGCCAGGTTCTTGAACTGCTGCAAGGGTTCCTCAAAGAGACCAGCTGAGAACCCGGCGACTTTCTTCGCCAGGTCTCTCAGGTACATGCCCATGTACAGCTGGGTAGGCCTGGATGCGGCTGATAAGCAATGAGCCCAGGTAGCACTTTCTGCCGAGGGCAATGTATTACTAATTAAAGATTTATTTGAATCAGCAAGGAATATTGAACTTTTGAACCATCCCGTATGTGAGAAATCATGCTGAGCCAGCTGTTTACTAGCCCAGAGACCAAAGGTGTAGGGAATGACAGACCTGAATTGTTTATTAACTCCGAGAACAAACAAAGGCTGGAGGAGGACTGGTCAGAAATTGCTGTTTAGTAAAGGTGTATGGGGTGGAAAACATCTGTAGGGAAAAGCTCACATAAGGAGTCATGCGGTCCAGCTGCGACAAATTTGTTACAGCCTATAAAAAAAAATAGAAAATCCAGAACAGGGAGAGAGCTGATATCTGCGTGTGAGGAATCCCAGACTTTTCTCCAGCCTTCGTTGAGGCTCTCCCAGCTGATGTTAAAGGGCTGTGATGATGCCAGACGTTTTGGTGATGAATTGTTATTGCCCTGCAATGACAGGGAGTTTGGAGATGCAATTGCTGTATTGTCATTGTAATATCACTAACTTATTGCTCTATTGTAATGTCACTAACTTATTGTCATATTATCAAGCTGTCATATTAAATAGCTTATTAGATACCATGCACGTGTGGCTGTTTGATCTTGAATTTAATATCTTAGTGAGGCAATACAGGCGTCCAGGGTGCGGGACTCCTTGCCGGGGGGCACCGAGTAATGTGTCTTCTGGCTTTTCAGCCAACGCATGGCTCACTCCACCACCATGGAGTTATGTGGCAGCTGTGACTTTTGGAAGCCCGGGCTCCGGTGGATGCGATACATCGAGTTGAGCCATTTGCTCATCACCAGTACCGAAGCTGGTGTCTTCCACATTCGGAGCAGCAGCCATTCCAGGATGGGAGGGATGGGCACTGTGAGAGATTCCTGCGGAGGAGCCTCATAATGGAGGATTTCCAACTCATCTGCCCCCGAGAGTCCTCCTCTAACTCCGTGGGGAACACCAGGGCCTTCGACATATCCTTGATGAAATCAAGGAAGCCCATATCCTCCAGCAGGGACCGCCGTCGAGGCTCCGAGACTGGAGAGTCAGATGGGATGTCACGATGGCGACTGGTATCGGGGGACTCCTCGTCCTCCGTCTCCCACTCAGAGTAGTCCATCGAGGACTCTTAGGAGGGCTACCTTGTGGGCCTCAGGGCTCCCAATGCTCCGTGGCCCATGCCCAGCAAATCTGCCGGGGATGACCGTGGTCCCATCGAGCAGAACTCGGATTGTGACCTTGGCTGAGGATCGACTCAAGGCCGAAAGACCTCGAGGATCGGCTCAGCCTCCGGGGACGTCTTGGATGTCGAGGGCCTAGTGGTCGGGGCGGATGAGCCGGTCATGGTGGACAACAGCACTCGCTCCTGGTCCATGAAGGCAGACAAACTGGACTCCAGGGCTGCCATTCTGGACTCCAGACCAGAAAACTCCACAGCCTTCGGCACGAGTATCGAGGGACTTGGGCCAGACACCGGCTCCCCCGAAAGGGAATCCTTGATGAAGATGGTGTCTGGGGTCCAAGGTTGGTCTGCGGTTGGATCCTTTCAGGGGACCTTTGCAGGTCACTCCTTCTCCGAAGCCTCAGACTTGCGTCTCTGACTGCGGGACCGGGCCCGAAAGACACCCAGCCGGTCAGAACCATCCAAGGATGCTGCCTTCGAGGGTTTCTTCTTCTTCCTGGGTTCCCTCAAGGGAGACCCCTTTTCTGAGGACTCATGGGTTCGGGAGGTTCCACCTGAGATGTCGAGGCCTCAGACGAGGTTCTGGCCTTTGGAAGCACTGGGGATTTAGGGGGGGGGGGGGACTTATCGTGCTGCTGCTTGCGGCTCTTTGAGGGCCTTACTGGACATCTTCTTGTAGAGACTGCAGGCTGCTGGGTTGTAGTCTGGCCCGAGGCAGCAGATACAGCAATCGCGTGTGTCAGTCAAAGACATAATTTTAGAGCACCGATCACACTTCTTAAAGCCACTGGTAGCCATGGGGGAAAAAGGGTTCCCCTGTGAGGCCAAAGACTCTCCGGGCTGCCAGTTGAAGGAAAAAAAGGCACGAAGGCGCCAAGAAAAGAAAACTACAAAAATAGACCCAAACTCGACACCGAGGCAACAAGGTCAAGTGTCGGGAAAAATACCAGTGCAATACCAGAGATGAGTATGAAACTCAGAAAGAAAACTCAACTTTTTCCGGGGACAAGCCAGACAGACGTCTCAAGGGCTCCGCGGAAAAAATGAGACTGAGCAAAATGGAACCCTTGGGCAGCAAGGGGACCCCCCACATGGTTGGTGGCATCTCCCAAAGGCTTTCTTTGAAAGCTGGGGGGGGGGGGGATGCTTCCATGAGGGCTCTGTCACCCATATGTGAAGAATGACTTCCTGCTTGTTCCCTGAGAAAAATTAAGAACCATAAGAGACCTCCAATTGTTCCGCAAGGAGCTCAAAAATTCCTGTTTATAGAATATTATGGCAACCTACCTGACCCTCATATACAACTGGCCTAGATATTATCTATTTCACTTTCTCCCGGCACCCCACACTACAATGACTTACCACTAGGACGTCAACCACATTTGTACAAACTTTGATAATGGAATATTATAACACTCCAAACTATTCTGTATATAAGTTGTTTATAATATGTTATCTATTTTGCTAAACAGCTGTTAAGATGTTAAAAAATGAATTCTATGTTATGATGTAATTTGTGTTAAGTTCAATGTAGACCACCCTTGATCATTGGAAGGGCAGTATAGAAAAGCAAATAAATAAATAAACAAACCTTGAGAGGAGCCTCCCACATGCGGAGCATAAGATCTTGTAAGATGCAATACACCAGTAATGTAGCTGCTTCTTTGGGCATGGGAGGACATTGGAGTATCTCCAATTCCTTTGCCCTTGGTTCCTTCTCAAAGGATACTGTGATTGCCTGTCCTGCTGCCATGTCATGTATAAAGTCCTGGAAAAACATATGTTCCGGTGGGTAACTACAAAGTGGTTTTATGGAGGCAAAGGGTCTGAAGGGATGTCCGGAGGTTCCTGGGAATCCAGTGATCCCTTGTCAGAATCCGAAGAACTGGAATCGAGTCTGACAAAAAGTCAAAGTATCAATAGTCTGGTGTTTGACCTCAATGCTTCACTGACGTCGAGGGTCGGTGCAGATACCGATGCTGAGAGGCATTGGAATTAGGAGTCATGGCAGTTTGAGCCTGTTGGATACCAGGGGTATCAGTCTGTTCCAACAGAGGCACTGGCCTCGGGAGTTCCAACAATGTCAGTTTGAGAGCTGGCATCAGGACCAACACACTTGGCTATAGTCAGGGTGCTGAACCCTGCACTGCTGGAGCTGTCGGATACTATGGGTACCGGGGTTGTCAGGAATGTGGCCTAACTCCTCTCGAGAGCCATCATGCGCTGGTCCAGGGAGAAGACCGATGTCTGGGTGGAATCACCGACGGCATTTTGAGTCACCATCCCAGAGCATGGAACCGGTAGATCTCCAGAGGTCAAGCTCGGAACCCCTCCTGTGCTTTGGAGGACAGGTCCTCCTGTCAGGGCTGTTTGGCCAGCCGGCCGGTCTGCATCAGAAGCACCCTGAGGGGAGTCTTGCTGCTTATGCTGGGATTTTCCTCTAGTCTCGGTATAGGTCTTTGATGCTGATGACTTAGTAGAAACCAAAGAGTTACTTTTATGTTTGGACTTTGAAGAGACATGAGATAAGGCCAATGTCCTCAATGACGTGAACACCACTGAAATAGAGTCCGGGGCGAACAGCAATCCATACTGTCTGGCTCTGTTCTTAAGGCCTTTCTTTGTCATTTGCTGGCACAAAGGATAAGAATTTGGTAGATGATCAGGGCCCAAACATTTTAGACACCAGTCATGTTTATCAGTGACTGATATGGTACTGGCACATTTGGTACATTTCTTAAAATCACTAGTTGGTTTTTCCATGTTTCAGAAGTGTTCTTCAAGATTGAAGATAAGGTTATGGAGGCCTAGTTAGCGGTGAAAACTGCAAGAAAATAAAAGAAATAAAGTAGAAAATTTATAACTGAAAAAGAAATATTTAATCGACCGGTATCAGATCTGATGGAACCAGCATTGACAGGAAGGCAGAAGCATGGTATTTCACCAAAGAAGCAAACTTTTTCGGCAGCGACAGTATTGTACAACTTTTGGTTCACAGAAAATGAATTACTAAGGAGAGGCGTTGGGAGGGAAGGCAGGCATGCAGATGCAATGGAGTGCTACCAAAAGGCTTTCCTATTGGATGCTGGGGAACGTTCCTGCACAGACTCAGTCAGTACCAATGTCACCCATATGTGAAGACTGCATTCCTGCTTGTTCCTGGAGATTCACTGTTCTAGATGATGATGTTCTAGATAATGTATCAAACTGATTTTTTTTCCTACGTGGGTTCTATCAGATGAAATGCGCTCAACTGGTTTACCCTCAGACCCCTTTTCTTAATCTACTGTATTTCTCTATATCTATCTATCTATCTCTTTATATTTTCCCCCATTTAGAAGACAACCTGCAAATCAGATAAAATGGGACTAAAAGGGAATGGAGTTAGATTCAAATCCACCAAAAAGCATATACTTTTGCTCAGTATTTTATGAGTGGTCATTTACACGTTTATGGGACCACATATACTTGGGAATGACTTTATAAAATTACCTCCAATGAGGATAATTTTCTAACAGGGCACCATGAGTAGGTATCTACAGAGATGTCTATGTAGGCACTATTTTATGAAGACAAGTCTTCTTTTCTTTATAAAATACTAGTGTATGTAGCAGAGAATGTGCCATGAATGCAGGCATGATCACTTACACCTGCTCACAAGCAGATGTAAAGGTTCACTCGCTCTTTATAAATGTACACACACAGATTGAGGTTATTTTATAATCTATGAATGTACATGCAAATTTCACTGGCGCTCTGCCCAGACTGCCCCCACTAGCAATGTGTCCACCCTTCATGCCAAAGCACAGTTTTATGCTTATTGGCCACATATGTGTGGGAATGACTTTATAAAATTACTTCCTATGAGCCTTGACATGATTAAGGGTCAAATTTGTTTGGACACAAGTGAAGCAAATGCAGTCTGCTAGACAACTGGATAGTATACGTTTGGTATTGACAGTCCCAGGTTTACCAGGGTCAAAAGAAATAAAAAGCTTGGTGGACTTTCTAAGGGCTTTAGTCTGCCCCAAGAAGAATGCAAAGGCTTGTTCCCAATATAAAGTGTGCAAGGTGCTTTCATCTTTGTGGGCATGAGGCCACAAGAGAAAGCTGACAGGACAATTGATAGACTAGAGTGGAAATCTGACACCACCTTAGAAAGCAACTTTGGATGGATTCATATAACCAGCCTGTTGTTGACGTCACTAGAGCCTAGAGTTCACTAATTCTGTGTGCCAAAGTTACCACCATCAAAAATAAAATCTTCCAGGTCAGGTACTTCATGTCGCGGGAGTCTAGTGCCTCAAACAGACCTTACATCAGCTGAACTAGAACAATGCTATGGTCTCTAGAGACACTGCATGTAGCTTGATGGGAAACTTCAACAGAAGCAAGCCCTGCATAAAAAACAAACAACTAGAGCCTATATAGAAATGGTTTATCATCTGCAGGGTGGTGATACGCACCAGTTGCACTTAGGTGGACCCTTGATATGTATCAATTGCACAAAGGTAGACCCTAACAGAATTGGTTTTGAAACCTGTCTCCAAAAGATGTAGAAGGTATTCAAGCAGTTTTTGCACAAGACAGGAGAAAGGGTCTAGAGCAGTGCTTTTCAAACTTTTATTCTATATGACCCCATTTTAAAAACAAAGTTCACGCGACCCCAGATGAGTCGTCCCTCTGCCTCTCCCAGCCGCCCCTGTCGCGCAGGGGCGCGCGAGCGTCTCCCCCCACACCGCGACCGGGGTGGATATTTTGAGCTCCCGCCCTCCGAGGTGCCTGCGTTCCTTCAGCAACCGTTCCTCCTATGCCTCCGTCACCGCCACCCCCTGGCTGTGCCGAAGCCCGTGCCACTGCGGAACGGAAGTCGGGCTATGTCGTCCCCCCCCTCCCCCCCCCCCCGATGCACACACACCATCTCGTCGGCGCGTCTACCTGGTTGATCCTGCAAGTAGCATATGCTTGTCTCAAAGATTAAGCCATGCACGTGTAAGTACACACGGCCGGTACAGTGAAACTGCGAATGGCTTATTAAATCAGTTATGGTTCCTTTGATCGCTCCATCCATTACTTGGATAACTGTGGTAATTCTAGAGCTAATACATGCCGACAAGCGCTGACCCCCAGGGATGCGTGTTTTTAAAACATGGTTTAATGAATCGAATGAATGGGATATAGCCATAGCTGGCTATAATCTATTCAGAAGAGACAGAGAAAGTGGAAAAGGAGGAGGAGTAGCCATGTATATCAAAAGCAATATTAGAGCTACTGAAATGCAGGGGGCATGGGGAAAAGAAAAAGCGCTGTGGATTGTGTTGGAAAGAGGAGATGGCACTGTCATCCATACTTCTGTAGTCTACAGACCTCCAACTCAAATCGAAGAAATAGATAACTAATTAAGAAAATAAAATATGCCATACTGGGTCAGACCAAGGTCCATCAAGCCCAGTATCCTGTTTCCAACAGTGGCCAATCTAGGTCATACGCATCTAAATCTAGGTCATACGCATCTAGCAGTTTCCCCAAAAGACACAGATTCCACAATGCTTGTACTGGGTCAAGCATTGATATCCTGGGTCCCTTCTTAATAATGGTTTATGGACCTTTCCTCCACGAACTTGTCCAAACCTTTTCTAAACCCAGCTACACTAACAACCTTTACTACATCCTCCGGTAACAAATTCCAGAGTTAGATTACACGTTGAGTGAAAAAATATTTTCTTTTATTAGTCTTAAATAGTTTACCCTGTAGCTTCACTGCATGTCCCCTAGTCTTTCCATATTCTGATAACGTAAACAATCGATCTATGTTTACCCGTTCCACTCCGTTCATTAATTTATAGACTTCTATCACATCTCCCCTCAACCGTCTCTTTTCCAGGTTAAAGAGCCCTAACCTTTTTAGCCTTTCTTCATAGGAGTATCCTTCCCTCCCCTTTACCATTTTGGTGGCTCTTCTCTGAACCTTTTCTAATAACGCTATATCCTTTTTAAGATACGGCGACCAGAACTGCACACAATATTCAAAGTGCGGTCTCACCATGGAATGATATAGAAGCATTATAATATCTTTTGTTTTATTTTCCATTCCTTTCCTTATGATACCTAGCATTCTATTTGCTCTCTTAGCCGCCGCTGCACACTGGGCCGAGGGTTTTAACATGTTATCCACAATGACGCCTAAATCTTTTTCCTGGGTGGTGGTTCCTAATGTAGAACCTTGCATCATGTAACCATAGTTTGGGTTGTTCTTCCCTAGGTGCATAACTTTGCACTTGTCCACATTAAATTTGCCATTTTGATGCCCACTCTTCCAATTTATAAAGATCCTCTTGCAATTTTCCACAATCCTCTTGGTTTTTAACAACTTTAAATAGTTTTGTCATATCTGCAAATTTGATAACCTCGTTATTCCCCTTTCCAGGTCATTTATGAATATGTCAAAAAGCAGCGGACCCAGCACAGATCCCTGGGGTACACCACTATTCACCTTTCTCCACTGGGAAAATTGGCCATTTAGCCCTATCCTCTGCTTTCTATCTTTTAACCAGTTCCTGATCCACAATAGTAAATTGCCTCCTATCCCATGACTCTTTAGTTTTGCCAAAAGTCTCTGATGAGGGACCTTGTCAAAGGCTTTCTGAAAGTCCAGATACACTACATCAACCGACTCACCTTTGTCCACCTGTTTATTCACACCTTCAAAAAAAACATAACATATTAGTAAGACAAGATCTTCCTTGTCTAAAGTCATGTTGGCTGTCTCCCATTAGGCCATGACTACCTACATGCCGAATAACTTTGTTCTTTATGATGGTTTCTACCATTTTTCCCGGTACTGACATCAGGCTCACCGGTCTGTAGTTTTCCGGATCACCCCTGGAACCCTTTTTAAAAATTGGTGTTACATTGGCGATCCTCCAATCTTCAGGTATTACAGATGATTTAATGATAGTTCACAGATTACTAATAGGTCTGCAATTTCATATTTCAGTTCTTTCAACAAGCACAGTTACTTACCTGTAACAGGTGATCTCTGGGAACAGCAGGAATTAGTCCTCACATATGGGTACGTCGGAACCAACGGAACCTGCGCAGGAAATCTCCCCAGCTTCCCAGAAAGGAAGCTTTTGGGGCTTCCCACAGCGCATGCGCGCTGCCTTCCCGCCTTCCTGACCAACTCTCCTCAGTTCGAGTTTAAAGCTGAGACAATAGAGAGAGGAAAGGAAAGAGAGAGAGAGATACAACTCCTAGGGGAGGTGGGTGGGTTGTGAGGACTAATTCCTGCTGTTCCCAGAGATCACCTGTTACAGGTAAGTAACTGTGCTATCTCCAGGAACAAGCAGGAATGAGTCCTCACATATGGGGACTCCCTAGCTAAGATGCCGGGGAGATCCCCCTCCAAGGGTTCCTCATCTTCCTATGGATCTCAGTCATCCATTCAGGGAAGGTGGGCAGGAGTTGTTTAAGAATGGAACAGGTGTCTGAGGACAGCCTGACCAAACAAGGCATCCCGGCGCGAGTCCTTGTCCAAGCAGTAATGGGCTGTGAAGGCATGAACCGAGGCCCAGGTGGCTGCTCGACAGATCTGATCGATGGATACAGAATGAAGATGAGCCATAGATGTGGCCATGGCTCTCACATTGTGAGCTGTGACATGGCCTTCCAGAGAAAGGTTCTTACTCTGGTAAGCAAAAGAAATAAACTGAGCAATCCAATTGGACAGTGTTCTTTTTGAGACTGGAAGTCCTAAATGAGAAGGATCAAAAGCAACAAAAAGTTGAGAAGACTTGCGATGTTGCTGTGTCCTGTGGAGGTAAAAGGCAAGAGCTCTTTTACAGTCTAGAGTATGGATGCATGAGGAGCTGGAAAAAAGACAGGTAAATATACCTCTTGATTAAGATGAAAAGGTGAGATCACTTTAGGCATAAAGTGAGGATTTGTCCTAAGGACTACCTTATCATGATGGAACCTTGTATAAGGTGGATTAGCCACTAAAGCCTGCAGTTCACTGATGCGGCGAGCAGAAGTGATTGCAATAAGGAAAATGACTTTCCAGGAAAGGAATTTCAAGGAGGTAGTGGCTAAGGGTTCAAAGGGTGGCTTCATAAGCTGACCAAGAACCACGTTTAAGTCCCATGCCACCGGAGGAGGCCGAATGGGAGGCTTAGTTAAAGTTAGACCTCTCATGAATCTTGCAATAAGAGGATGAGAGGAAACAGATTGTCCATTGATAGGCTGAAGAGATGCTGCAATAGCACTCAAATGGACCCTTACAGAATTGGTTTTAAGTCCTGCATTGGAAAGATGCAGGAGATATTTGAGTAAAGAATTCAAAGGTAGTGCTAGAGGGTTAAGACCCTTTTCAGCACACCAAATGGAAAATCTTTTCCATTTAAAAGCATAAGAACGCCTGGTGGAAGGTTTACTAGATGCATGGAGGATATCCTCCACCTGTTGAGAAAGATTGAAGTCTTGAAGGTCTAGGCCTTCAGTAACCAAGCTCTGAGGTGAAGGGGTTTGGGTGCCACAAAGTCCCCTCCTCTTGAGACAGAAGGTCTGGAGCAGCTCCCAGATCCAGGGAGGGTGCCTGGGAGAGATGCAGAAGTAGAGGGTACCACACTTGGCGTGGCCAGCGTGGAGCTATGAGGATCATAGATCCTTGATCCCTCTGAAGTTTGAATAGAGTCTTGGGAATCAAAGGAATGGGTGGAAAGGCATATAGGAAGGCCTGGCCCCAATGAAGGAGGAAGGCATCCTTGGCCTGAGCTCCCTGACACGGAATTCTGGAACAGAACCGGGGAAGTTTGGCATTGCACGGACTTGCAAACAGGTCTATGTCCGGGGTTCCCAATTTCTGAAAGATTCTGAGTACCTGATCCATGTGCAGGGACCATTCGTGTGGAAGCAGAACTCGACTGAGTCTGTCTGCCCAAGAGTTTTGGATTCCTGGGAGGTATACTGCCAGGAGATGGATTTGATGCTCTCTGGCGAAGGCCCACAATTTTAGAGCTTCGTTGCAAAGCGACAGAGAGCCAGTCCCTCCTTGTTTGTTTATGTAGAACATGGCTACTTGATTGTCGGTATGAACAAGGACTGGCATGTTGATGAGGAGGGTATGAAAGACCTTGAGAGCAAGGAAAATTGCTCGGAGCTCCAAAAGGTTGATATGAAGGGTGGTCTCCTGTGGAGACCAAGTGCCCTGAGTGGAGAGGTTTTGGAGATGAGCTCCCCAACCTGTTTGGGAGGCATCTGTAGTGAGAGTTGCTTGGGGTAACAAAGGTTGGAAGGGGGCCCCCAACAACAGATTTTGAGTGGATATCCACCATTGGAGAGACCAAAAAAGACGTTTTGAGGTTGCTATTTGGTCTGAGAGAGCTCCTGATGCTTGGGTCCACTGGGTGGACAAAGTCCATTGAGCTGCTCTCATATGTAGGCGAGCATAAGGCACCACATGAACTGTGGATGCCATGTGGCCTAGCAGTTGTAGCATCTCCCTGGCAGTCATGTGGCTTCTGGACTGAATTTGAGAGGCCAACTGCACTAGACGGTGGCAACGGGCCTGAGGAAGATAGGCCCTTGCAGTGGTGGTATCTAGCCAGGCCCCTATGAATTCTAGGGACTGAGTAGGGGTGAGTTGAGACTTTGGCAGATTGATGACAAGTCCCAGATACTGCAGTATGCGTCTGGTGTGGTCCAGGGAAGTTTGAGCCTCGGACTGAGATGGAGCTCGGATGAGCCAGTCGTCCAGGTATGGGAAGACAAAGATTCCCAGAGTGCGTAGAAATGCAGCTACTATTGCCATGCATTTGGTAAATATCCTTGGAGCAGAGGCTAGACCGAAGGGAAGTACTCTGTATTGGAAATTTTTTCCCTGGAACAGAAGCCGTAGGAATTTGCTGTGGGATGGATGGATGAGTATATGTGTGTACGCATCCTTGAGATCTAGAGAACAAAGCCAGTCCTGACTCTGTAGGTATGGAAGGAGAGTGCCTAGAGAAAGCATCTTGAATTTCTCCTTGTATAGAAATTTGTTCAATTCTCTGAGATCCAGAATGAGTCTGTACCTCCCTGTTTTCTTGGGGATGAGAAAATAAGGGGAGTAAAAACCTGACCCTTGTTGAGGAAGAGGAACCTCTTCTATTGCCTTTTGGGCGAGAAGAGTGGTCAACTCCTGGCCCAACAGGTACAGGAGAGATGGGGGAGAATTGAATTGTCTCACCATGGTATGGGGAGGAAGGCTGGAGAAATGTAGTTTGTAGCCCTCTCTGATGATAGAGAGGGTCCACTGTTCTGATGTGATTTGTTCCCATCTGGGAGCAAAGTGAGTTAACCTTCCTGGAATGGTGAGAGGCTCTGGTTGTTGCAGAGCCAGAAAGGTTAAGTTCTCTAGAATCAAGTCAAAAACTCTGAGTAGGTTGGGACTGCTGGACTGTAGCAGCCCCTGTAGACTTTGTTCTGGCCTGTTTAGATTGCTGACGCTTAGGAGCAAAGCGAACTTGGGAAGATTGCTGGCCAGTGTTTGTGGAAAATCTGGTCTTTTTATAGAAAGGCTTCTTAAAAGGTTTTTTCTTGGCAGGGGTAGAGGTAGATTTAGAAAGTCTATCTAAAGCAGCATTCTCTGCATCCATTTGAGTGGCTTTGATTTGCCACTCCTTGCCAAACAGATTTTCACCTGTACAGGGCAGATTGCCCAAGCCTTCTTGTACCCAGGGTTCCAAATCAGAGGCCTGGAGCCAAGCAAATCTGCGAGCAGCTATGGCAATGCCGGCCTGCTCTGCTAGCTCCCTCAAAAGAGTCAAAGGCTGCTCTGTTGGAGAACTTTGAAACATCTTGATTTTGCTTTAGCAAAAGAAGGAACTCCTCCTTTTTATCCTCTGGGATAAAGGGGAGAAAATGACGTATCTTCAGTGCAATCTCTTTCAAAAACATGCCCATATAGAGGCTGTATGAATTGATTCTGGCAATAAGCATGCTGGCTTGGAAGATTTTTCTACCAAAAGCATCCAGAGTCCTACATTCTCTTCCTGGAGGAGTAGAAGAGTGCCTTTTGGTACTCTTTATCTTTTTCATAGCAGACTTCACCACAATAGAGTGGTGAGGGAGCTGTGTTTTTTGAAAACCAGGAGAAGGAGGAACCCGATACATGGTGTCCAAACGTCGAGAATGTGGAGATAGGGTGAGAGGAGCCTCCCATAAGTCCATCATGTGTTCTTGAAGAATTTCATGTATGGGTAAGGTGGCTGCCTCTTTGGGAACCTTAGAGTATCCTAAAATATCCAATTTTTTTGCTCTAGGTTCCTTTTCAGAGGTTACAAATATGGAGAGTCCTTTAGCTACTTCAATAATGAAGTCTTAAAAGGACAAATCCTCTGGAGGAGACATTCTCCTTTTTGGAGAAGAGGGCTCCTCAGGAAGAGTAAAAGAGACATCAGCAGAATCATCTGAGGTGTCAGAATCTTCAGATGATTCAAAGTACCGCCTATTAGCTTCCAGAGATCGATACGCGTACCGACCGGTATCGACATCGGGCGTACCGGGAATTGGAGCGGTATCGAGAAAATCTCCGGAACCGGAGACCGGAACCGGCATACTACTGGAAGTAGATGCTCTGGGTACCGGTATCGGTTGCGGTACCGGAACCGGAGTCGGAACCGATTGTCGCGGTACCGAGGGCGTTGCAGCGTTAATGAAAGCCAGTATGGCCTGCTGCATGGATTGTTCCGTAGTACCCATAGACGCCACAACTGCCTGGATGTCGGTACCGGTGTTAGCCGGTACCCCAGAGCAGTCTAACAGGAGATCGGTCGAGGCCGTGCCATCAATGTCTACCTGTAACCCCATAGGAGGAGCTTTGGAAGCCGGAGCTTCCCGCCGGGGTTGTTTGGCTGGGGCAGGGTCCTCAGGGTCAAACCCAAGGGCCTCTCGCTGCTTAGAGGGAGATTTGCCCTTTGAGGACCTGCCTGAAGAATGTTTGGTTACCTGAGATCCATCAGGAGAGGAAGACCTGGAGGATGCTGATGCTGGAGTATCTGCAGAAAACAGCATATGAAACTTGGCTGCTCTGTTCTGTAAGCCCCGTTTGGACATCAGAGAGCAGGATGGACAATCCGGAATGGAATGGTCAGGCCCCAAACATTTAAGACACCACTCATGGGTATCTGTGACTGAAATAGTACTGGTACACTTGGTGCATTTTTTAAAACCAGAGGCTGGTTTCTCCATGAGGGAGAATCTGAGAAGGCCTAGAGGCCTCACAGAAAAAACACACCAAGTGAGGAAAAAGTAAATTTTTTTTTTTTAAAGAAATAAATGAAAAAAGACCGGCGGTACCGGTCCGGAATCGGGGAAGGCAGACACGCGGTCAAAGAAACAAATTAAAATAACAATTTCTTCAGCGGTGACAGGAACACGACCTGCTGGCTCCGCGGAAAAAGAAGAACTGAGGAGAGTTGGTCAGGAAGGTGGGAAGGCAGCGCACATGCGCTGTGGGAGGCCCCAAAAGCTTCCTTTCTGGGAAGCTGGGGAGCTTTCCCGCGCAGGCTCCGTCGGTTCCGACGTACCCATATGTGAGGACTCATTCCTGCTTGTTCCTGGAGATCCCTTATGTATTACCATCCGGCCCAGGTGATTTGCTACTCTTCAGTTTATCTAATAGTTGTAATACATCTTCCCGATGTATCGATATTTCCTTCAATTCTTCCGCACCTTTAAATACCACTTCAGTCATGGGTAACATCCCTACATCTTCCCTCAGTAAAGACCGAAGCAAAGAATTCATTCAGTCTCTCCGCTATCGCCTTGTCGCCTTTTAGTGCCCCTTTAACCCCTCTATCATTTAATGGACCAACTGACACTCTCTCAGGTTTTTTGCTACGAATGTACTTGAAAAAGTATATTTTCTGTTTCTGCTTCCACAGCAAGCTTCTTCTCAAATTCTCCCCTTTGCCTGCCTTATCAATGCCTTGCATTCAACTTGCCAGTGCTGGGGCTGTTTCCAGGTTTCGTCGTTTGGCTCTTTTTTCCATTTCCTGAAAGATGGTTTTTGGCAACAACAGCCTCTCTGACCTCATCTTTAAACCATGCTGGCAGTTTTTTGGACTTCCTTCCACTTTTCTTAAAGCGTGGAATACAGCTGGTCTGGGCTTTCAAGATAGTAGTTTTCAACAACACCCAAGCTTGATGTAAGTCTTTAACCTTTGCAACTTCTCCTTTTAGTTTTTTCTTAACTATTTTCCTCATTTTTTCATAGTCTCCCTTTTGAAAGTTAAAAAGTAGCACTGTGGATTTCCTTACTATCCCTCCTCCACTAAATAAATCAAATGTGATCATGCTATGATCACTATTGCCAAGTGGCCCCAACACTCTTATCTCTTGCAATAGATCTGGTGTTCCACTAAGGAGTAGGTCTAATACGGCTTCCCCTCTGGTCGGTTCATGAACCAGCTGCTCCAAGAAGCAGTCATTTATTTCATCTAGGAACTTTATCTCCCTAGCATGTCCTGCCGTGACAATGACCCAATCGATACCGGGGTAATTGAAATCACCCATTATTATTACTGCGCTGTAACGTTTGTTACCTTCCTTGATTTCTTTGAGCATTTCATCATCCAATTGTTCATTCTGGCCAGGCGGCGGATAGCACACCCCCACCGCCATCGCCTTCCCCTTTTTACATGGAATTTCAATCCATAGAGATTCTACAGCAAATTTTGCTTCGTGCAAAACTTTAATCCTTTCTGACTCCATGCCATCTCTAACATAGAGCGCAACCCCTCCACCAATTTGATCAGCTCTATCATTACAATATAGTTTGTACCCAGGTATCACAGTGTCCCACTGGTTGTCCTCCTTCCATCATGTGTCTGATATTCCAATCATATCTAACCTCTCATTTAGTGCTATATATTCTAACTTTCCCATCTTATTTTTTTAGACTTCCAGCATTTGCATACAAGCATCTTAGAGACTGTATTTTATTCATATTAATTTGGCTATTGGTAGACATGGGTAATTTGGAATCTTTAAGCTCTGTCTGCTCCATACTCAAGGGCATTTGGGCTATTTTACTCTTTTTTGGAACCTCTCTGCTTTTGGTAGTATCCTTCAAGGATACTACCAAAAGCAGAGATACTATCCTTCAAGGATCAGATAGTATCCTTCAAGGATCAGTTGCTCTTGGGCGACTGTCAGCTTTCCCCTATTATCTAGTTTAAAAGTTGCTCTATCTCCTTTTTAAAGGTTAATGCCAGCAGCCTGTTCCATCCCGGTTAAGGTGAAGCCCATCCCTTCGGAAGAGCCCCTCCTTTTCCCAAAATGTTCCCCAGTTCCTAACAAATCCAAAACCCTCATCTCTGCACCACTGTCTCATCCACGCATTGAGACTCCAGAGCTCTGCCTGCCTTTTGGGTCCTGCAAGTGGAACGGGAAGCATTTCGTAGAAAGCTACCCTGGAAGTTCTGGATTTCAGCTTTCTACCTAAAAGCCTAAATTTAGCCTCCATAACCTCCCTATCACATTTTCCTATATCATTGGTACCGACATGTACCAAGACAGTAGACTCCTCCCCAGCACTATCTAAGACCTTATCTAGGTGGTACGTGAGGTCCGCCACCTTCGCACCAGGCAGGCATGTTACCAGGTGATCCTCACATCCACCAGCCACCCAGCTATCTACATGCCTAATGATCGAATCACCAACTATAACAGCCGTCCTAACCCTTCCCTCATGGGCACATGGCCCAGGAGAAACTTCCTCGGTGCGAGAGGGTTTTACATCACCTGGAGGACAGGTCCTAGTTACAGGATCACTTCCTGCCACACCAGGGTGATGCTCTCCTGTCACGTGACCTCTCTCCTCCATGGGAACAGGGATGCTGCCAGACTGGAGGTGGGACTTCAGGACTATATCCGTGTAGGTCTCGTCTATGTACTTCTCTGTCTCACTTATGTTTTCCAGGTCTGCTACTCTAGCCTCTAGAGAACGGACTCGTTCCCTGAGAGCAAAGAGCTCCTTGCACCTAGTGCACACGTAAGACCTCTCACCAACTGGGAGAAAATCATACATGTGACACTCAATGCAAAAGACTGGAAAGCCCCCATCTCGCTGCTGGACTGCTGTCTGCATCTTAGTTTTAAGCTTGCGCTTAGATCTTTAAGTTCTTTACTTACTAAGGGTTGCTATGGATATTTATACTAATAAAACTCTACCTAATACGTTTAATATACCTTGTTCACCTGAAGCTTAATTAATCTCAGGTCCTTAGTGTATGATTGATTTGGGTAACGAGCTTCACCTGAGAGCAACCCCTTTCCTTTAAGATGTGTAAGTACCTATATAAAGCTACGATTATCCCAGGGGTGGGTGGGTGTTGGGGAAGGAGGGAGGAAGGGAGGGAAATAACACTTATTAAAAGAGGGCTGCTACACAGTACCCTCTTCTGTGCTGCTCAAGTAAGCTGTGACCAACTTCCCGGGTGATTAACAGTCCTTGCTTGGATAGGAGTCTTTCAAAATGGCCTTTTGACCTGCCACCTGGTGTTAACACCTATTGAATATGTTTCACAGGTCTCTTGCCCCCTAGGTAGAAGGCCTCTTTGTAAAGGTCTCTAGAAGACTATTTGTTGCTCAAAGAGTACTGACCCTGTTTTGCTTTTTATGCTAAGCTATATTCTGATTTGATTTAAATTACAGCTCTTTGCTGCTGCTAGGCTCTGACTTATTATGAAATTTAAACTACAAGCTCTCTGCTGGGTTCTAAATTTAACCAGAAAGCTCTCTTCTGTGTTTTAAATTTAATCTAAAAGTACTTTGCTGATACTAGACCCCGAGTGACTTAAATTTAAACTACAAGCTCTCTGCTGGGTTATAGATATTGCCAAGATAGCCACAAAGGGGGAAGTGATCATATTGGGTGAGTTTAATCTACCCAATGTGGATTGGATTACTCCTTTTGCGAATCTGGAAAGGAGCAAAAAAATTGTGGATGCTTTTCAAGATGTGTTACTTAGACAAATGGTGATGGAACCAACCAAGGAAAGCTCAGTGCTGGATTTAGTGCTAACCAACGGTGATAGCGTGTCGAATGTCCAGGTGGGTGCCCCTGTGAGCAGCAGCGATCATCAAATGGTGTGGTTTGAGATAAAAGCCAAGGTGCAGTCCAATCATAGCAAGCTCAAAGTCCTAAACTTCAAAAACAGTGACTTCAGTAAAATGGCCAAGTACCTGAAGGAGGAGTTGGCAGGGTGGGAGGGGATAAGGGAAGTGGAATTGCAATGGGCTAAACTAAAGGTGGCAATAAAAGGGGCAACAGATAAATATGTAAGGAAAGTAAATAAAAACAAGAGGAGAAGGAAACCTATTTGGTTCTCCAAAGAAGTGGCTGCTCAAATAAAGGCAGAAAACACAGCTTTCAAAAGCTTGCTAACAAACAGAGGGCACAGAAAGGAATACAGGATCAAACTAAAAGAGACAAAACGAGAAATAAGGACAGCAAAATCAAAGGCAGAGGAAAAGATGGCTAAAGATGTGAAGTGTGGTGACAAAAACTTTCTTCAGGTATATTCGGGAGAGGAGGAAAATCAGAGATGGAATTACAGGACTCAGAAGTGCTGGGAATGGACTCGTGGAAAGTGACATTGAAAAAGCAAAATTGCTGAACAAATACTTCTGTTCTGTTTTACTAAAGAAAATCCTGGAGACGGACAACCTGTGACTCCCAAATTTAAAAATGGGAATGAAGTAGATACCACACCATTCACAGAAGATGTGTTAGAACAACTTGCAAAACTGAAAGTGGACAAGGCCATGGGACCGGATGGGATACATCCCAGGATACTGAAAGAGTTCAGAGAGGTTCCTGCAGGGCCGTTAAAGGATGTTTTCAACAGATCCATGGAAACAGGAGTATTTCCTCAGGAATGGAGAAGGGCAGATGTGGTACCTCTTCACAAAAGTGGTGACAGGGAAGAAGTGACAAACTACAGGCCCGTGAGCCTTACCTCAGTGGCGGGAAAAGTAATGGAGGCGATCCTGAAAAAGCGAATAATGGACTCTCTCAAAACCAACAGGTTGCATGATCCGAGGCAACATAGTTTTACCAAAGGACGATCTTGCCAAACAAATCTGATTGAGTTCTTTGACTGGGTGACCAGAGAACTAGATCAGGGGCATGCGAGGGATGTCATCTATCTGGATTTCAGCAAAGCCTTTGATACTGTTCCTCATAGGAGGCTTATCAATAAACTCAGTAGTTTGGGGATGGGTACCAAGGTGGTGAACTGGATCTAAAATTGGTTGACTGACCGACGACAGAAGGTGATAGTAAAAGGAGCTCACTCGGATGAAAGGAGGGTGATTAGCGGGGGTGCCCCAGGGTTCGGTCCTGGACCCGGCACTGTTCAACGTATTTGTGAGTGATATTGCTGAAGGACTGAATGGAAAAGTCTGTCTTTTTGCAGATGACACGATAATTTGCAACAGAGTGGACTCCCCTGAGGGAGTGGATAACATAAGGAAAGATCTATAAAAGCTGGAAGAATGGTCTAATGCTTGGCAGTTAAGATTTAATGTGAAGAAGTGCAGTGTCATGCACTTGGGAAGCAGAAAGCCAAGGGAAATGTACGCGATAGGGGGTGAGAGGTTGCTGTGCACGGACCAGAAGGGCGTTGGTGTGATTATTTCTGAGGATCTCAAGGTGGCAAAACAGTGTGATAAGGCTGTGGCAAGAGCCAGGAGGATGTTGGGTTACATACAATGAGGAATTACCAGCAAAAAGGAAGAGTTACTAATGCCACTGTGTAAGTCACTGGCAAGGCCTCACTTGGAATACTGTGTTCAGTTTTGGAGACCATATCTCACAAAGGACATAAAAAGACTGGAAACGGTTCAGAGGAAGGCAACCAAAATGATTTGTAGCCTGCATCAGAAGCCTTATGAAAAGAGACTTGGAAGACCTAGATATGTACACTCTGGAGGAGAGGAGGGATATGAGAGATATGATTCAGACTTTAAAAATGTAAAGAACATTAATGAAAAACAAACCTCTTCCAAAGACGGGAAAGCTGTAAAACTAGAGGTCATAACATGAAGCTGCAAGGGGGTAAATTGAAAGGCAATGTCAGGAAATATGTTTTCACTGAAAGGGTAGTGGATGCTTGGAATGCCCTCCCAATGGAAGCGGTGGGGGCAAATACAGTGACAGAATTCAAAATGGCATGGGACAGACACAGTGGATCCCTTTACAGCAACATAATAAAATCAAAATAAACTTAACTATCTAAATTCTCAACAAACAGGGGTGTCCTACACGGAGCGATGGGTTCACCCCTCAACAAAGACATGGGGAGGGGTGGCCTGCACAGAGCAGTAGGTGCACCTACTCTTGCCATCCTTCTGGGCAGACTAGATGGATCATACTGGTCTTTATGTGCCGTCATTTACTATGTTACTATAAAATAAAATAAAAAAACAAGCCTCCAGCCTCCCTCCTCTCATCTAAGCAGGAAGGCAGCAGCAGCAGTCAGCACAGGGTCCCTTGTGTCAGTGTGCAGTTTGTGCCTACAGATCCCAGTACTCAGCATAGGTTTCCAGTCTAACAGAAGGGGGGACAAGGGCCTATGAATGTTCAATGGCTCACATGCCACATGCTGACTGGTGACGGACATTACTTGGCATAGGTCATAGTTAAGGTCCAGAGGGAAAGCACAGTTACTTACCTGTAACAGGTGATCTCTGGGAACAGCAGGAATTAGTCCTCACATATGGGTACGTCGGTACCGACGGAGCCCGTGCGGGAAAGCTCCCCAGCTTCTTAGAATAGAAGCTTTTGGGACCTCCCACTGCACATGCGCACTGCCTTCCCGCCTTCCTGAACAGCTCTCCTCAGTTTCGAGTTTATAGCTGAGTCAACAGAGAGAGGACAGGAAGATAGATAGATAAAAGATACAACTCCTAGGGGAGGTGGGTGGGTTGTGAGGACTAATTCCTGCTGTTCCCAGAGATCACCTGTTACAGGTAAGTAACTGTGCTATCTCCAGGAACAAGCAGGAATAAGTCCTCACATATGGGGACTCCCTAGCTTAGATGCATGGGATCCCCTGTAAAGGTTCGCCATCTTCGTATGGATCTCAGGCATCCATTCTGGGAAGGTGGGCAGGAGTTGTTTAGGAATGGAACAGGTGCTTGAGGACAGCCTGGCCAAACAAGGCATCCCGGCGGGAGTCCTTGTCCAAACAGTAATGGGCTGTGAAGGTATGAACCGAGGCCCAGGTAGCGGCTCGACAGATCTGATCTATGGAAACAGAGTGCAGATGAGCCATAGAAGTTGCCATGGCCCTCACATTGTGAGCAGTGACATGGCCTTCCAGAGAAATGTTTTTGCTCTGGTAAGCAAAAGAAATACACTGAGCAATCCAATTGGAAAGTGTACGCTTGGAGACTGGAAGTCCCAAATGGGAAGGATCAAAGGCCACAAAAAGTTGAGAAGACTTTCGATGTGGCTGAGTCCTATTAAGGTAAAAAGCGAGAGCTCTTTTACAATCCAGAGTATGAAGGTTCCTCTCTGCATTGGATGCATGAGGAGCTGGAAAAAAGACAGGGAGATATACCTCTTGATTAAGATGAAAAGGCGAGACCACTTTAGGCATAAAGTGGGGATTCGTCCTAAGGACCACCTTATCATGATGAAATCTTGTGTAAGGTGGATTAGCCACTAAAGCCTGCAGCTCACTGATGCGGCGAGCCGAAGTGACTGCAATGAGGAAGATGACCTTCCAGGAAAGAAATTTCAAGGAGGTGGAAAACATTGGCTCAAAAGGTGGCTTCATAAGTTGACCGAGCACTAGATTCAAATCCCATGCGACCGGGGGTGGTCTGATGGGAGGTTTAGTGAGAGTCAGGCCTCTCATGAATCTTGCAACAAGAGGATGAGAGGAGATAGGTTGTCCATTTATATGTTTCAAGGATGCTGCAATAGCACTTAAATGGACTCTTACCGAATTCGTCTTGAGGCCTGCATTGGAGAGATGCAGGAGATAATCAAGAAGAGAATTCAAAGGAAGTGCCAGAGGGTCAAGACCCTGCTGAGCACACCAAATGGAAAAACGTTTCCATTTGAAAGCATAGGAACGCCTGGTAGAGGGTTTCCTAGAGGCAGAAAGGATATCTTTCACTGGTTGGGAAAGATGAAAGTCTTGAAGGTTTAAGCCTTCAGTAACCAAGCACTGAGGTGAAGGGATTTGGGGTTTGGGTGCCACAAAGTCCCCTCCTCCTGAGACAGGAGGTCTGGCGCAGCTCCCAGATCCAAGTAGGATCCCTGGGAGAGCTGTAGAAGTAGAGGGAACCACACTTGGCGTGGCCAGCGTGGAGCTATGAGGATCATAGTTCCATGATCCCTCTGGAGTTTGAACAGAGTCTTGGGAATCAAAGGAATGGGTGGAAAGGCATATAGGAATGCCTGATTCCAATTCAGGAGAAAGGCGTCCGTAGCCTGAGCTCCCTGACACGGAGTTCTGGAACAGAACCGGGGAAGTTTGGCATTCCACGGACTTGCAAAGAGGTCTATGTCCGGGGTCCCCCATTCCTGAAAGATTCGGTTTATTTGGTCCAAATGTAGGGACCATTCGTGTGGCAGCAGAACTCGACTGAGCCTGTCTGCCCGAGAGTTTTGAACTCCTGGGAGATACACTGCTAGCAGGTGAATCTGATGCTCTCTGGCGAAGGCCCATAGTCTTAGAGCTTCGTTGCAAAGCGACAGAGAGCCCGTCCCTCCTTGTTTGTTTATGTAAAACATGGCCACCTGATTGTCCGTCTGAACTAGGACAGTGAGGTTGGCTAGGAGGGAGTGGAAGACCTTGAGGGCAAGGTAAATTGCTCGCAGTTCCAGAAGATTGATATGAAGGGTGGTCTCCTGTAGAGACCAAGTGCCCTGAGTGGAGAGAGTTTGCAGATGGGCTCCCACCCTGTTTGGGAGGCATCTGTTGTGAGGGTTGCTTGGGGTAGCAATGGTTGAAATGGAGCCCCCAACAACAGATTCTTGGTGGAAGTCCACCAGTGGAGGGACCAAAACAGACGATCGGAGGTTTGTATTTGGTCTGAGAGCGCTCCTGACGCCTGAGTCCACTGAGTGGCCAGGGTCCATTGAGCTGCTCTCATATGAAGACGAGCATAGGGCACCACATGCACTGTGGAGGCCATATGACCCAGTAGGCGTAGCATTTCCCTGGCTGTCAAGTGAGTGCTGGACTGAGCTTGGGAGGCCAAACTCAGGAGGCGCTGGCCTCGAACATGTGGAAGGTAGGCCCTTGCAGTGATGGTGTCCAACTGGGCCCCTATGAATTCTAGAGATTGAGTAGGGATGAGTTGGGACTTGGGAAGGTTTACTACCAGTCCCAGATACTGCAAAAGGCTCCTTGTGTGGTCCAGGGAAATCTGGGCCTGTGACTGAGTTGGAGCTCGGATGAGCCAGTCGTCCAGATATGGGAAGACAAAGATTCCCATGCCTCTTAGAAATGCGGCTACGACTGCCATGCATTTTGTGAATACTCTTGGAGCAGAGGCTAGACCGAAGGGGAGTACTCTGTATTGGAAATGTTTTCCCTGAAACAGAAAGCGAAGATACTTTCTGTGGGATGGATGGATGAGTATATGTGTATACGCATCCTGTAGGTCTAGAGAACAAAGCCAGTCCTGACCCTGGAGGTAAGGAAGGAGAATGCCGAGAGACAGCATTTTGAATTTCTCCTTGAAGAGAAATTTGTTCAATTCTCTCAGATCTAGGATTGGTCTGAATCCCCCTGTCTTCTTTGGAATGAGAAAATAAGGGGAGTAGAAACCGGACCCTTGTTGAGGAAGAGGAACCTCTTCTATGGCCCCTTGGGCAAGAAGAGAGGAAACCTCTTGACCCAACAGGGTTAGGAGAGATGGGGGAGAATTGAATGGTCTCACCATATGATGGGGAGGAAGGCTGGAGAAATGAAGTTTGTAACCCTCTCGAATGATAGAGAGGGTCCATTGTTCTGTTGTGATTTGTTCCCATCTGGGAGCAAAGTGAACCAACCTTCCGGGTATGGTGAGAGGTTCTGGTTGTGTTAGAACCAGAAGTGGCAGGTTCCCTAGGAGCAAGTCAAAACCCCTGAGGGGTTGGAGCCTGCTGAGCTACAGTAGCTGCTGCAGGCTTAGCTCGTGCTTGTTTGGATTGCTGACGCTTAGCAGTATAGCGAGGTTGAGAAGACTGCTGGCCAGTATTTGAAGCAACTCTGGCCTTCTTATAGTAAGGCCTTTTAAAAGACTTTTTCTTAGTAGGAATTGAAGTGGACTTTGAAAGTCTTTCCAAGGTGGCATTTTCAGCATCCATCTGGGTGGCTTTGATTTGCCACTCTTCCCCAAATAAGTTCTCACCTGTACAGGGCAGATTCCGTAAGCCATCTAGAACCCAAGGTTCCAGATCAGAGGCCTGGAGCCAAGCAAGACGTCGGGCTGCAATAGCAATGCCCGAAGCCCTACTGGCTCCCTCAAAGGAATCATATGCTGCCCTATTAGAGAACTTAGAAACCTCTAAGAGTTGTTTCACTAGGGAAAGGAATCCCTGCTTTTTATCCTCAGGGATAAAGGGGGCAAATTGCCGCACCTTTTTGGCAAGTTCCTCCAGGAACATGCCCATATAGAGACTGTAGGAATTAATCCTGGCTATAAGCATACTAGCCTGGAAAATTTTCCTACCAAAAGAGTCCAAAGTCTTACATTCCCGTCCTGGAGGGGTGGAAGAGTGCCTTTTGGTACTCCTAATCTTCTTCATTGCAGACTTCACCACAATAGAGTGGTGGGGCAATTGAGTCTTTTGGAAACCAGGAGAAGGAGGGACCCTATACATGGTGTCCAACCTACGGGAATAAGGAGACAAAGTCAAAGGATTTTCCCAGAAATCCATCAGTTGTTCTTGAAGGATTTCATGGATAGGCAGGGTAACTGCCTCCTTAGGGGCCTTTGAGTATCCCAAAATATCCAGTTTTTTGGATCTGGGTTCCTTTTCAGAGGATGTGGTAATAGAAAGGGCTGTAGCCATATCTAAAACAAAGTCCTGGAAGGACAAATCCTCTGGAGGGGACATTCTCCTTTTAGGAGAAGAGGGCTCCTCAGGTAAGTTGAGTGAAAACTCAGCAGAATCATCAGAGGAGTGAAAATCCTCAGAGGAATCGGTGCTTTCCTCTAACGCACGATACGCGTACCGATCGGTATCGATATCGGGCGTATCGGGTATGGAACCGGTATGGAGCGAAAGCCCATACGGTACCGACTTGCGTTTAGAGGTGGACGGCCTCGATACCGGCATGGCGGACGATACCGGTATCGGGCCCGGAACCGCTGAAAGCGGAACCGATGGCGTTGCAGCTTTAATGAAAGCCATGACGGCCTGCTGCATGGACTGTACAGTATCGCCCATGGACGCCATAGCTGCCTGGATGTCGGTACCGGAGTGACCCGGTACCCCAGAGCAGGCTAACAGGTGATCTGTCGAGGCCGTAGCATCGATATCAACCTGAGACCCCTGAATTGGCGTTTTTGGAAGTTGGACTTCCCGCCGGGGTTGTTTGGCTGGGGCAGGGTCCTCAAGTTCTAAGCTAAGAGCCTCTCGATGCTTTGAAGGAGATTTGCTCTTTGAGGACTTGCCCACAGAAGGTTTGGTTACCTGAGATCCATCCGGAGAAGAAGACCTGGATGACTGTGATGCTGTATTCTCTGAAGCAAACAGCACATGGAATTTGTTGGCCCGGTTCTGCAGCCCACGTTTAGACATGTGGGAGCAAGATGGGCAGTCCGGTATGGAATGGTCAGGCCCCAAACATTTCAGACACCAGTCATGGGTGTCTGTGACTGAAATAACAGCATTACATTTGGTACACTTCTTAAATCCAGGGGCTGGCTTCTCCATGAGGAGAAATTGAGTAGGCCGAGAGGCCTCTCTGAAGTGACCAAAAAGCTAAAAAATAAGAAAAAAGAATTATAATGTTTTAAAGAAAGAAAGAAAAGACCGGCGATACCGGTATCGGTATGGGGAAGGCAGGTACGCGGTCTAAAGAAACAAATAAAATAACAATTTCTTCAGCGGTGACAGGAACACGACCTGCTGGCTCCGCGGAAAAAGAGAAACTGAGGAGAGCTGTTCAGGAAGGCGGGAAGGCAGTGCGCATGTGCAGTGGGAGGTCCCAAAAGCTTCTATTCTAAGAAGCTGGGGAGCTTTCCCGCACGGGCTCCGTCGGTACCGACGTACCCATATGTGAGGACTTATTCCTGCTTGTTCCTGGAGATGGGGAAATGACCATGTTTCTGTGACCCCATCCACTGATGAGGTGACCCCATTTGGGGTCCTGACTCCAAGTTTGGGAACTACTGGGGTCCATAACACCAGATGGCAAACCTCTTCCATTTTAATCTATAAGACCTTCTAGTGAAAGTTAGAATCACCTGCCATACAGAATACTCTATGAGACATTAAAGACATTTTATTTCAAAGATTTGTGTGAGGTGATTTTAATTATGTTAGGTAGGCATTTTGACTGTATTAGTGAATTATTTTGCTGATGCGTATTGTAATATATTTTAAATAATTTTATTTTGTAAACTGCTTTGAACTTGAAAAGGTATACGCAGGTTATAAATATTTATGAATAGATAACAGCCACTTAACATTCAAGCTACAAGAGTGAGCGACAATGTTGGAGCACAACAATGTTCCCTGTGCCTGCGTGATAGGCATGGAGGAATACATCAATTTTGGGGGCTTCTTATGGAAAGTTTAAGAGAAGGAAGCTGCAATTGCCTTTGTCAGAACAGGGCTATGAGAATCATGGTGTCTTGATCCATCTGAGCTTCAGTACAGCCTTTGTATTAGGGGGAATTGGAGGATAGACAAACAGAAGATCATCTTCCAATCTAGGAGGAAGGCATCCGAGATTAGTTTGTCATATGTTCCTATCTTGGAGCAGAACTGAGGGAGGAGTGTTGAATAAATCTGTGAGTCTGCCCCATTCATGAACGTTCACCTGAGCCACTGCTAAGTCCAGAGGCCACTCACAACTCACAATGTTCTCCCCAGAAATGTTTGCCAGTCAGGTGCCATGAAGGAATAACCGGTTAGGCCACACTATAAGCTGACCAGCAGCAGATAGATAAGAACATAAGATATGCCATACTGGCTCAGACAAAGGTCCATCAAGCCCAGTAACCTGTTTCCAACAGTGGCCAATCTAGGTCACAAGTACCTAGCATTTTCCCTAAAAGACACAGGGTTCCAAAATGCTTGCACTGGGGCAAGCAGTGAATATTCCGGGTCCCCTTTAATAATGGTTTATGGACCTTTCCTCCAGGAACTTGTACAAACCTTTTTTAAACCCAGCTACACTAACAGCTTTTACTACATCCTCCGGTAACGAATTCCAGAGTTTGATTACACTTGAGTGAAAAAATATTTTCTCTTATTAGTCTTAAATAGGTTACACTGTAGCTTCATTGCATGTCCCCTAGTCTTTCTATATTCTGATGACGTAAATAATTGAACTATGTTTACCCGTTCCACTCCATTCATTAATTTATAGACCTCTATCATATCTCCCCCTCAGTCGTCTCTTTTCCAGGTTGAAGAGCCCTAACCTTTTTAGCCTCTCTTCATAGGGGTTATCCTTCCATCACCTTTACCATTTTGGTGGCTCGTCTCTGTAGCTTTTCTAATTACGCTATATCGTTTTTAAGATAATGGTGACCAGAATTGCACACAATATTCAAGATGCAGTCGAACCATGGAACAATACAGAGGCATTATAATATCCTTTGTTTTATTCTCCATTCCTTTCCTTATGATACCTAGCATTCTATTTGCTCTCTTGACCACCACTGCACACTGGGCAGAGGGTTTCAACATGTTATTCACAATGAAGCCTAAATCTTTTTCCTGGGTGGTCATTCCTAATGTGGAACTTGCATCGTGTAACCATAGTTTGGGTTGTTCTTTCCTAGGTGCAGAACTTTGCACTTTTTGAAAAAGTTCCATATACAAGGCGTTCATTTCTCAGAGTTACAAATTTATTTAAGTGTCTAATTTATTCATAAGGCATGCCATTCAAAAGGTCCTGGAGGAAACACTGACTCAGTTCAACTGTCAGGATACGTTCTTTCCCGGACAGGTATGTGGCTCAGAGAATCATGCTGTAAGATCTACTACTACTACTACTACTGAACATTTTGCTACAAGAAGTATGCAGCGCTGCACAGACACATGTAAAAGAAGGTCCCTGCTCATCAGAGCTTACAATCTAGTCAAGATAGACAATACTGTAGCTGTAGACATGGCATATATCTAGGTAAGGAAACTCAAGAGATCAGGCAAGATCCAAATACGGCAGCAAAGAGGTGAGTTTTCAGCCTGGATTTGAAAAGGGTCAGAGAAGGTGCCTAACATACAGACACAGGTAGTTTGTTCTAGGCATAAGAAGCAGCAAGGTGAAAGGAGTGAAGTCTGGAGTTAGCAATAGAAGAGAAGGACACAAATAGAAGCGATTTGACGAAAGAGCGGAGTTTCTGAGGATCCAGTTCCACATTCTGATAGTTTCCTAATACAGGAGGTATGAACCTGCTCTTCCCTTCTTGTGATCCCACCTGGTGCGACCCAGGGTGCACTGTCAGGGGCCACCATTTCCCAATATGGCAGCAAGGGTGGGAGCGTGTGGGCATCGCTCCTGCCCCTGATTGTTACGGTAGCTGGGGGGCTCTGAAGGCTTCCACAGTTTCAAGGGGTTGGAGGCCACTGGGCCATTAGGACAGTCCACGGTCAGGGGGTCTGTCTTGGGTAGCTGACCGACTGACTTAGCCATCCAGTCCATGAACACAGGTAAAGACCTCTGTGTGCATGTGTCTGGCTTGCTCCCCTTGTTAAGTTCTGACTTTTTGCACATAGCTCTTTTGTATGCTGTTTGCTTACAGCATAGCTGCACAAAAAGTCTATATTAAACTTGCATTAGGAATCCCACACTAGAGCATGGTTTCTGCATTGAGTTGTTAGTATGAAACCCACCTACATGGGCTCCCTAGCCAGTTTTTTCTTTTTATTTATAACTCTTATTAAACTCCAACAACTTTCAATTGCATAACTCATCATTACAAACTTCACATCTACACAGAAAATATGTTTTGAAAACATAATTGCCCCCCTTCTCACACTTTAGCTTGATGCCAATCAAAATCAGTAGACATCTTTATTGCATCAAGTAAGATGAACAAACTTCACACACACCATACAATTCCAGTTCCATAATAGATAAGCACCACCCAAGCAATCATCAGGTATAAACTAAGATTGCAAGCCCTCTGAAGATAGGGAAATACCTATGTACCTGAATGTAACTTGCCTTGAACTACCATTGGAAATGTGTGAGCTAAATACTAATAAATAAATACAAACACACACATACTGAACCATACAAAGATCAGCCCTCAAAGGGCTTCCAAGTCACCTGGAACTGGTCCAATTTATCCCATCATAGGGCCATCAACTTGACAAATATTGCATGATTTCCCCCAAATAAGCCTCCAGTTTTGAGCAATAGCTAAAGCAAGCTGCTGTGGATTGCCATTCTGATCCATCTACTGTCCCCACTCATGACATTCTTAATCCCCCTACTCAAAAATGCCCTTTCCACCTTTTTGTATCAGCTGTCTCAACAATTTCTCAAAGAAATCAGTTTCCCAAAAATGCTATATTTTAGCACAAGTTCACCAAATATGGGAAAAAGACCCCAACTGTCCACAGTTCCTCCAGCACAAATTAGAACCTTTCCCATATACTCACATCAATATGATATTCCTCTTTAAACGCCTAAAAGAGAAAACAAATCTCTCTCTCTTCAAAAATTTGTCTAACATATTGCAAGCCAGATCTTGCCCACTTCACGAAAGTTTAATCAGTAATTCCCAATGAGTCCTTGCTCAGGAACTGCTGATACCTACTTCTCTAGACGATACTGCCGAGTCCCAAGAATCCCGGAACTGAAAGCAAGGAAAACAGGAAGAAGAAGAGGAAGAGTGCACATGCCTCCAGGATCCCTTAGGCCTATCCATCGGGAAACACTGGGGCTTAGAATCTGCCAGGTTTTTTACCAACTTCTTGAGGTTCTTGTTGAACAGGAGCTTTCCCATGAAAATGAGCTTTCAGCCTCCCTCCCCCGGCTCTCCAGAGCAGCCTTCAGAAGGAGAGAAGGTATGAGCAGAAAGAGCAGAGCACTCCATATCAACGTTTATTTGTCAGGTCTAATCTGATCCACAATTATTCCAATTTGAGGTTCAGAGCCTGTATCAAGCATTCTGTCAGCTTTATCAAGCAAAAGGTATGTACATCTTCTAAGATGACTTTTTAGAAGCTAGAAAAGCCAATCAGCCATCTAGGAGCTGAAATACAGATTTCAACACCTTTTTCTAGATAATGGATTTGTGGTCCCTTTGGAGCGCCTTCATAAATGTAGGTAGACTTTGCCCTTCCATATCCAGCTGCCACTTGTCGAGCCAATTCTCAAGTTAGTGCTAGTACTAATGCAATAGGCCCATTCTCTCATTCCAGAAATAGCTGATAGCTTTCATGGACTATGCCAGGCAACAAAAAAGTGTTTTTCCTGATCCAGTCTGCACTACTCAAAACTATGTCCAATCTACTCAAAGCAACTGGAAATCCCTATGCCCGAATAGCTAGCTATTGGTTCAATAAAATTCTGACTCTTAATTACATCCATAAGGCTAGCTGGAAAATTTGGGCTATAAAAATTCCTAAGTGGGTTAGGGCAGTTATGACCCTTACTGTGATCTCCTTGCTTCTGTATTGCTCAACGTCTTGTACAGTAAGCCTGGTTACACTGTAATGCTTCTGGTAAACGTTCTCCTCCAAATTCAGTTAGCTTATCAAAGTTCCAAAGGTTTCTTCACAAGTCTCTCCCCACGGTTTCCCTATTTCTTTCAAGGTGGGTGGGGGGGAGGTCCTCTTTTACTCCCCCAAAAGAGAGGGCTGCTAAATTCTGGTTCTTTGCTATGTTCCCATACCCAGGCACGGTCTGAAGAGATAACTTTTTGTATTCAAGTTATTTGAAAAATGAGAAAAAATGATATAACAAAGATAAGAAAAAAAAAGTTTGCTTTTCTCTGATCAGAGTTTGCTTTTCTCTGATCAGAGAAGGGCTGTACTTTTACAGAGCTCTGCTAGTGAGTGGATATTTGCCTCCTGGGACATCTTACTGTGAGTTCTAGCTGTTTATTTAATTATTTACTGTTTGTCTAACTGTTTGTTTAATTATTTATTGTTTGTCTTAGTGGTGTGCTAGTTCAGCCTTCTCAGCTGTACTTACCTTGCCTCTCTCAACTAACTGGGCTTTGTGTGGTACCCCCATCCCCCTGCTGAGGGTTCAGGACAGGGTACCTTGTAACTGCCCTCTTTAATAGGACTTATCTCCCTCCCTCCCTCCCCAGCACCCACCCACCCCTGGGGTAATTGTAGTTTTATAGGTACTTGCACATCTTAGAGGAAAGGGGCTGCTCTCAGGTGCAGCTCTTAATCCAAATCAGTCATACACAGAGGACCTGAGATTAATTAAGCTTCAGGTACACAGGGTGTATTAGGGGTATTAGATACACTTTTATTAGTATAAGCATCTACACCAATCCTTATTATATACCGAATTTAAAAGACCTAAACACAAGCTTTAAACTAAGATGCAGACAGAGGTCCAGCAACGAGATGGGGGTTCTCCGGTCTTTTGCATTGAGTGTCACATGTATGATTTTCTCCCAGTTGGTGAGAGGTCCTACATATGCACTAAGTGCAGGGAGCTCTTTGCTCTCAGGGAACGAGTCCGTTCTCTAGAGGCTAGAGTAGCAGACCTGGAAGACATAAGAAAGACAGAGAAGTACATGGACGAGACCTACAGGGATATAGTCCTGAAGTCCCACCTCCAGTCTGGCAGCATCCCTGTTGCCATGGAGGAGAGAGGTCACGTGACAGGAGAGCATCACCCTGGTGTGGCAGGAAGTGATCTTGTAACTAGGACCTGTCCTCCAGGTGATGTAAAACCCTCTCGCACCGAGGACGTTTCTCCAGGGCCATGTCCCCATGAGGGGAGGGTCAGGACAGCTGTTATAGTTGGTGATTCAATCATTAGGAATGTAGATAGCTGGGTGGCTGGTGGACGTGAGGATCGCCTGGTAACATGCCTGCCTGGTGCGAAGGTAGCAGATCTCACGCACCGCCTAGATAGGATCATAGATAGTGCTGGGGGGGAGTCTGCTGTCTTGGTACATGTTGGTACCAATGACATAGGAAAATGTGGTAGGGAAGTTCTGGAGGCTAAATTTAAGCTTTTAGGTAGGAAGTTGAAATCCAGAACTTTCAGGATAGCGTTCTCCGAAATGCTTCCTGTTCCACGTGCAGGACCCAAAAGACAGGCAGAGCTCCGGAGTCTCAATGCGTGGATGAGACAATGGTGCAAGGATGAGGGTTTTGGATTTGTTAGGAACTGGGGAACATTCTGGGGAAAGGGGGGGCTCTTCCGAAGGGATGGGCTTCACCTTAATCAGGATGGGACCAGACTGCTGGCATTAACCTTTAAAAAAGAGATAGAAGCTTTTAAACTAGAAAATAGGGGAAAGCCGACAGTCACCCAAGAGCGCATGGTTCGGACAAAGGTATCCTTGAAGGATACTACCAAAAGCAGTGAGGTTCCAAAAGGGAGTATAGTAGCCCAAATGCCCTTGAGTAAGGAGCAGACAGAGCATAAAGATTCCCAATTACCCATGCCTACCAATAGCCAGATTAATATTAATAAAATACAGTCTCTAAAATGCTTGTATGCCAATGCTAGAAGTCTAAACAATAAGATGGGAGAATTAGAATATATAGCACTAAATGAGAGGTTAGATATGATTGCACTCTCAGAGACATGGTGGAAGGAGGATAACCAGTGGGACACTGTGATACCTGGATACAAACTATATCGTAATGATAGAGCTGAACAAATTGGTGGAGGGGTTGCGCTCTATGTTAGAGAGGGCATTGAGTCAGAAAGGATTAAAGTTTTGCAGGGAACAAAATTTGCTGTAGAATCTCTATGGATTGAAATTCCATTTATGAAGGGGAAGGTGATGGCAGTGGGAGTATACTATCGACCGCCTGGCCAGAATGAACAAATGGATGATGAAATGCTCAAAGAAATCAAGGAAGCTAACAAAAGCCACAACAGAGTAGTAATAATGGGTGATTTCAATTACCCCGGTATCGACTGGGACAGTGTCACAGCAGGACAAGCTAACGAGATAAAGTTTCTAGATGAAATAAATGACTGCTTCTTGGAGCAGCTGATTCATGAACCAACCAGAGGGGAAGCCATACTGGACCTAGTCCTTAGTGGAACGCCAGATCTGGTGCAATAAATAAGGGTGTTGGGACCACTTGGCAATAGTGATCATAGTATGATCATGTTTGATTTAATCAGTGGAGGACAGATAGTAAAGGAATCCACAGTACTACCTTTTAACTTTCAAAAGGGAGACTATGATAGAATGAGGAATATAGTTCGGAAAAAACTAAAAGGAGCGGTTCCAAAGGTTAAAGACTTACAGCAAGCTTGGGTGTTATTTAAAAATACTATCCTCGAAGCCCAGACCAGCTGTATTCCACGCATTAAGAAAAGTGGAAGAAAGTCCAAAAAACTGCCAGCATGGTTTAAAGGTGAGGTCAGAGAGGCTGTTGCTGCCAAAAGAGCAACCTTCAGGAAATGGAAAAAAGAGCCAAATGATGAAAACTGGAAACAGCACAAGCACTGGCAAGTTAAATGCAAAGCATTGATAAGGCAGGCAAAGCGGGAATTTGAGAAGAAACTTGCTACGGAAGCAAAAACACGAAATAAAGACTTTTTCAAGTACATTCGTAGCAAAAGGCCTGTGAGAGAGTCAATTGGACCGTTAGATGATAGAGGGGTAAAAGGGGCAGTAAGAGGAGACAAGGCTATAGCAGAGAGACTGAATGAATTCTTTGCTTCGGTCTTTACTGAGGAAGATGTAGGGATGTTACCCAAGACTGAAGTGGTATTTAAAGGTGATACTGCAGAGGAATTGAGAGAAATATCGCTACACCGGAAAGATATATTACAACTATTTGATAAACTGAATAGTAGCAAATCACCTGGACCGGATGGTATACATCCCAGAGTGTTGAAAGAACTGAAATATGAGATTGCAGACCTGCTATTGGTAATCTGTGAACTTTCATTAAAATCATCTGTAATACCTGAAGATTGGAGGGTCGCCAACGTAACACCAATTTTTAAAAAGGGTTCCAGGGGTGACCCGGGAAATTACAGACCGGTGAGCCTGACGTCAGTACCAGGGAAAATGGTAGAAACCATCATAAAGAACAAAATTACACAGCATGTAGATAGTCATGGCCTAATGGGAGACAGCCAACATGGCTTTAGACAAGGAAGATCTTGTCTTACTAATCTGATGTTTTTTTGAAGGTGTGCATAAACAGGTAGACAAAGGTGAGTCGGTTGATAAAGTGTATCTGGACTTTCAGAAAGCTTTTGACAAGGTCCCCCATCAGAGACTTTTGGCAAAGCTAAAAAGTCATGGGATAGGAGGCAGTGTACTATTGTGGATCGGGAACTGGTTAAAAGATAGAAAGCAGAGGGTAGGGCTAAATGGCCAATATTCCCAATGGAAAAAGGTGAATAGTGGAGTACCCCAGGGATCTGTACTGGGTCCGCTACTTTTTGACATATTCATAAATGACCTGGAAAAGGGAATAACTAGTGAGGTTATCAAATTTGCAGATGACACAAAACTGTTTAAAGTTGTTAAAACCCAAGAGGATTGTGGAAAACTGCAGGAAGATCTGGATAAATTGGAAGACTGGGCATCCAAATGGCAGATGAAATTTAATGTGGACAAGTGCAAAGTTATGCACCTAGGAAAGAACAACCCACACTATAGTTACACGATGCAAGGCTCCACATTAGAAACCACCACCCAGGAAAAAGATTTAGGAGTCATCGTGGATAACATGTTAAAACCCTCCTCCCAGTGTGCAGCGGCAGCCAAGAAAGCAAATAGAATGCTAGGTATCATAAGGAAAGGGATGGAGAATAAAACAAAGGATATTATAATGCCTCTGTATCGCTCCATGGTACGACCGCACCTTGAATATTGTGTGCAATTCTGGTCACCGTATCTTAAAAAGGACATAGAGTTATTAGAAAAAGTACAGAGAAGAGCCACCAAATTGGTGAAGGGATGGAAGGCTACTCCTATGAAGAGAGGCTAAAAAGGTTAGGGCTCTTTAACCTGGAAAAGAGACGGCTGAGGGGAGATATGATAGAGGTCTATAAATTAATGAATGGAGTGGAACGGATAAACGTGGATCAATTGTTTACGCTATCAGAATATAGAAGGACTAGGGGACATGTAATGAAGCTACGGGGTAAACTATTTAAGACAAATAAGAGAAAATATTTCTTCACTCAACGTGTAATCAAACTCTGGAATCTGTTACCGGAGGATGTAGTAAGGGCTGTTAGTATAGCTGGGTTTAAAAAAGGTTTGGACAAGTTCCTGGAGGAAAGGTCCATAAACCACTATTAAAAAGGGACCCAGGATATCAATGCTTGACCTAGTACAAGCACGGCAGAACCTGTGTCTTTTGGGGAAACTGCTAGGTACGTATGACCTAGATTGGCCACTGTTGGAAACAGGATACTGGGCTTGATGGACCTCGGTCTGACCCAGTATGGCATTTCTTATGTTCTTATGTTCTTAAAGTGTTGCATCACTGGTGAGAAGAGCTCGGCAAGCAGGAGAAGAGATATGGGCAGCTCAGAGATTGGCTTTATAGAGCCTCACTACTACTAATCATTTATGCAGCATTACTAAGGATAAGCCTAGTTACTCACCTGTAACAGGTGATCTCCAGGAACAGCAGGAATTGAGTCTTCACATACGGGAATCTTCGGCAACGACAGAGCCTGCGCGGGGACGCTCCCCAGCGTCCTTTAGAAAAACGTTTGGGAGCATCCCACTGCACCTGCGCTGCTGCCTTTCCAACTCTCCCTCTTCAATTGGGTTTGTAGCCGAGACAAAGGAGAGAAGGAGAAATAGAGAGATACAACTCCTAGGGGAGGTGGGTGGGTTGTGAAGACTCAAGTCCTGCTGTTCTCGGAGATCACCTGTTACAGGTGAGTAACTACACTATCTCCAGGAACAAGCAGGAATGTAGTCTTCACATATAGGGACTCCCAAGCTTCGAGATGCCAGGGAGATGACCCCAAAATGCAGCAAAATCCAGGCTGAGGTGGGTCATGCTTCCTCCCAAGGATCTCTGGTATCGAAAACCGGGACGGGGGATAGGAGTTGTTCTAAGTATGAAAGAGATGCTGGAGAACAGCCTGGCCAAACAAGCCATCCTGACGGGAGTCCTTGTCCAAGCAGTAATGGGCTGCAAAGGTGTGGACCGAGGACCAAGTGGCTGCTTTGCAGATGTCACCAATCGACACTGAGCTAAGTTTGGCCATAGAGGCAGCCACTGCTCTAACACTGTGAGCTGTGACATGACTTTCGAGAGAAAGTCCCTTACTCTCATAGGTAAAGGATATGCAGTCTGCAATCCACCTTGAGAGTGTTCTCTTGGAAACTGGTAACCCCAGGTGATTGGAATCAAAGGCAACAAAAAGCTGTGAAGCCTTTCTATGCTACCTAGTCCTCTGAAGGAAAAAGGCTAAAGCTCTTTTACAATATAGAGTATGAAGATTTCTTTCTGCACTAGAGGTATGAGGCCTAGGGAAGAAGACAGGAAGGTAAACCGACTGGTTCAAATGAAAAGGCAAAACCACCTTTGGCATAAAGTGAGGATGAGTCCTAAGGACTACTTTATCATGGTGGAACCTTGTGTAAGCAGGATCAGCCACTAAGGCTTGTAGCTCACTGATGTGTCTTGCAGAAGTGAGGGCAATTAGGAAGAATACCTTCCAAGAAAGAAACTTCAGGGATGTAATGGCTAAGGGCTCGAAGGGTGGTTTCATGAGCTGTCCAAGGACAAGATTTAAATCCCATGCCACGGGTGGTGGCTTAATGGGAGACTTAGTTAAGAGTAGACCTCTCATAAACCGCGCTACAAGCGGCTGAGAGGAGACAGGTTGTCCATCAAAGGGCTTGTGGAAAGCCGCAATGGCACTAAGGTGGACTCTTACTGAATTAGTCTTAAGTCCAGAAGATGAAAGGTGGAGGAGATACACCAGTAACGCTTCTACTGGAACTGAAAAAGGATTAAGTTCCTTTATTGAACACCAGATAGAGAACCTTTTCCACTTGAAGGCATAGGCACGCCTTGTGGAAGGTTTCCTTGAGGACAAAAGGATAACTTTACCCTGCTGAATGAGGTTGACATCCTGCAATTCTAAACTCTCAGACTTCTTCTAAGACTGAGAATTTGTGTGCAAAAGCGTCCCGTTCTCTTGGGATAGAAGATCTGGAGCACATCCCAACTCCAGAGGCCTGGCTTGAGAGAGATGTAGAAGCATTGGATACCACGTCTGTCGTGGCCAGCGTGGGGCTATGAGGATCATATGGCCCCTGTCTCTCTGAAGTTTGAACAGAGTCTTGGGAATGAGGGGAATGGATGGGTAGGCATATATTAAGTCCTGATCCCAGTGGAGGTGGAAAGCATCCATTTCCTGACTGTTCCGAGCCGGAATTCTGTAAACAGAATCGGGGAAGTTTGGCATTCTGACGACTTGCAAATAAGTCTATATCTAGGGTTCCCCAGATTCGAAAGATTTGAGCAATCTGTTCTGAATGAAGAGACCACTCGTGTGGCAGCAGTACTCGACTGAGTTTGTCTGCCAGGAGTTTCTATGTGCCTGGGAGATACACCGCTAGTAGGTGAATCTGAAAGCCTCTTGAAAAGGACCAGAGGTGTAGAGCTTCGTTGCACAATGCCTGAGAGCCTGTTCCCCTGCTTGTTCACATAGAACATGGCTACCTGATTGTCCATCTGGACAAAAACTGTCTTGTAGCGCAGATGGTCCCGAAATACTCAAAGAGCGTAGAAAATGGCTCTGGGTTCTAGTAGATTTATGTGAAGACAAGTCTCCTGTTTGGTCCAGAGACCTTGAGTAGAGAGATTGTCCTTATGAGCCCCCCAACCTGACTTGGACGCATCCGTCGTCAAGGTAGCTTGGTCCAGTGCCTGCTGAAAAGGTGACCCTACAAGAAGGTTTTCTAGTGTTTGCCACTACTAAAGGGACGAAATGAGGCGTGCAGAGTTTCTGATTTTGTCCCTGAGACGACCTGACGCTAGTGTCCACTGAGAGGCTAGGGTCCACTGGCCTGCTCGCATGTGTAGGAGAGCATAGGGGACCACATGTACAGTGGATGCCATATGCCCCAGCAACTGAAGCATTTCTCGAGCAGTCAGGAAAGTTTTCATAGCTGCTTGAGAAACCAGTTGAACTATTTGAGCGCAGCAGAGTTGTGGCAGGAAAGCCCTTGGCTGCTGTGTGTCTAGAAGAGCCCCTATGAATTCTAGAGACTGAGAAGGGGCGAGATGGGATTTTGGGAGATTTATGACCAATCCCAAATATTGCAGGATTTGCATCGTGGAGGAAAGAGTGGAGCTGGCTTCTGGAGCTGTTGGTGCTCTGATCAGCCAGTCGTCTAAGTAGGGGAAGACAAATATCCCTAGAGTCCTTAAAAATGCTGCTACTACTGCCATGCGTTTTGTGAAGACTCTTGAGGCGGAAGCCAGGCCAAAGGGTAGAACTCTGTACTGGTAATGTCTTCCCTGAAAGAGGAATCGAAGAAACCTTCTGTGTTCTGCATGAATAAGGATATATGTCTTTTAGGTCTAGAGAACATAGCCAATCCTGACTCTGAATGTAAGGGAGAAGTGTTCCGAGAGAGATCATTTTGAATTTTTCTCGGAAGAGATACTTGTTTAACTCCCTGAGGTCCAGTATGGGCCTGTACCCTTCTGTTTTCTTTGGAATAAGGAAACAGGGGGAGTAAAAGCGCAGGCCTTGTTGAGAAAGAGGTACCTCCTCCTCTATCGCTCCCTGAACAAGTTGTGAGGTGACCTCTTGACACAAGAGAGTGGTGGGGGGGGGGGCCGAGAACTGAACTCTCTTGGAGTAGAGAGAGGGGGCATACTGTGGAAGTAGAGTTTGAACCCCTCTGTCACTATGGAGACAGTCCAATGCTCTGATGTCATTTGCTGC
The DNA here is from genome assembly GCA_033557465.1 of Ichthyophis bannanicus. Taxonomy (NCBI): domain Eukaryota; kingdom Metazoa; phylum Chordata; class Amphibia; order Gymnophiona; family Ichthyophiidae; genus Ichthyophis; species Ichthyophis bannanicus. The sequence goes on along the minus strand of CM066036.1, from coordinate 636,985,014 downwards.
CACCTCTTGGCAAAGTAACACAGTCTGTCTGGAATGTTGAAAGGCTCTGGTATTTTTAGAGGAAGGATGACTAGGTTCTCTAGGAAGGAGTCAAAGACCTTGTAGAGGCTGTGTCTGCTGAGCTGGTTGAGCTCTGGGGACTTGAGCCTTTCTTTGTTGTTTTGGCTGCTGCTGCCCCTTATTTATTTATTTTATTTTATTAACATTTTTATACCACGATTTCCTACAGATCAATTGCGGTTTACAATGAACAGTGTGAACAATGTTAACAGTACAGGGTAGTGCAATTCAGTTTACATGGAACAGTAACACTATGTACAACAACAGTAACAGAACTTAGATAACTATATACAAGATCTTCTTGTGTTAACTATGTACAATGTGTAATTGTGTTGTTGAAATAATTGCTAGTGGGATATTGATTTGAGACGTTTGAGTGCTAGATTGTGGGCATTAGTTATGTTATCAAACCATAGTGTTGTATAAATAGATAGGTTTTTAGATTTTTCCTGAAGCCGGATAGATCTTTTATGGTTCTTAGGCTCCTTCTGGGGAGCATCGATTGGACAGTGGACAGTTTGGGTGTAAGAAGGATAGAATTTATTTTTCTTGTTGAAAAAGGGTTTCTTAACTGTATTTTTCTTAGCTGGGTTGGCAGTGGTCCTGGATAGTCTATTTAAAGTAGTGTTCTCGGACTCAAGCTGAGAAGCTTTATCCTGCCAGTCCGTGCCAAAGAGATTTTCTCCCGTGCAAGAATATTCCCCAGCTTATCTTGCACCCACTGCTCTAAAATCAGATGTTTGTAACCAAGCAATCTGACGTGCACCAATAGAAATAGCAGAGGTCCCGCTAATGCATTCAAAACAATCTATCAAAGGTTGCCCTGTTCATGAACTTAGAAACATTTTGGGCATGCTTAACAAGAGTACGGAAATCAGCCCTCTTGTCATCGGGGAGAAGAGGAGCCATGAGTTCCAAATCCTTAGTAACCTCTCGAAGAAACATACCCATGTAGAGTATGTAAGAGCTTATTCTGGCTGATAGCATAGAGGCCTGAAAACATCGACAACCAAAGGCATCGAGAGTTCTCACCTCATGGCCCAGAGGATTAGAGGAATGTGTCTTGGCACTTTTGATCCGGCACATCGCCGATTCCACAACCATGGAATGGTGTGGTAACTGCGTTTTTTGGAATCCAGGACACTGCGGTACCTGGTACATTGTATCAAGCCTTCGAGAATGTGGAGACACCATTAAGGGTGTTTCCCACATTTTAAGCATGAGATCATGCAAGATCCGGTGTATGGAAAGGATTGCGGCCTCCTTAGGGGCTGCTGGATACTGAAGAATTTCAAGTTCTTCAGCTCTCGGTTCCTTCTTGGGTTGTCACGGTGATCGAGAGGTCCCAAGCCACATCCCGTATAAAGCCCTGAAAAGACATGTCCTCCAGAGGAGACATCCGACGTTGCAGTGAAGGAGAGGGATCCTCCAGAAGAACCGCTCCGGTATCGATGGAGTCATCAGAATCATCGGAATCAGAAGATTTGAAATATCGACGGGCCGGGTGCTCCCGTACTGCCTGTCGACGGTACAGATCGAAGTCGGCATCGGAATGCCTCGATACCGGACCCTCTATGCCGGACACTGATTCTAGGGCCAGCATGGGTGGTAGCATGGAGAGTGGCGTAACGGTAAATGCACATACATCCGGTACCGGTATCGGTACTGATGGCTGCGAAACCGATTGTAGCAGCTTTAGGGGTACGGAGGCTGCTAACAAGGCCGTAAGACTGCACTCCATTGATCCATGGATCTTGCCGATGTCTGGGTGTCGGTACCGGCGGAGCGGGCCACGACCCCAGAACATGACACCAAGAGCTCTCCAGAGGTGGATGTCTCAGGAACATCTTGGGACCCCGTTAATGCTTTGGAGGCAAGGACCTCCCACCAGGGTTGTTTGGCCGGTGTATTCTCCTTGAGGGCAATGCTAGAAGCATCTCGATGCTTAGGAGGAGATCTACCCTTTGAGGACAGACCTGTCTTCGAAGAAGACCTGGGTTTCGTTACCTGAGATCCATGGGAGGAAGATGAAGCCCTGGACGACGTTGATGCAACGGACATTACATCCGAGGCAAAAAGGGTGCCATGTTTCGCAGCTCTATTCTGCAAGCCACTCTTAGGGGCTTGTTTACAAAGCCGCGGTAGCGGTTTGCGATCGTTATCGGAGCCGCGGCCCCATTGAAATCAATGGGGCTGCGGCTCCGATAACGATCGCGAACCGCTACCGCGGCTTTGTAAACAAGCCCCAATGTCATCTTTCTGCACAGGAGACACTCCGATGGAGAATGGTCTGGGCTCAAACATTTAAGACACCAGTCATGGGTGTCTGTAGCAGAAATGGTACCACCACATTTTGAACATTTTTTGAAATCACTAGTTGATTTCTCCATTTTGAAAGAAAACAGGGCTTAGTGCCCAAAATGGCGCCGAAGCACCAAGAGGGAACAGACCCTCAAGAAAAGCATTTTTTTTTTTTTAGAAGAAAGAAGAAGAAAATAAAGATGACACCGGTGGTACTGGTGTAAGCGTCGATGGGAAGGCCGACGCGACCACAAAAAGAAAGTTTTCTGCAGTGACAGGAGTTGCTGCCTGTTGGCTCCGCGGAAAACAAAAAATTGAAGAGGGAGGGTTGGAAAGGCAGGAAGGCAGCAGCGCAGATGCGGTGGGATGCTCCCAAAAGCTTTCCTATAGGACACTGGGGAGCATTCCCACGTGGGCTCTGTCGGTGCCGACGATACCCATATAGGAAGACTATATTCCTGGTTGTTCCTGGAGATTGCAGTGCTGTACACATACATGTAAGATGGTCCCTGCTCCACAGAGTTTATAATGTATTCAATACAGAGAAATGGAACAAACAGGGGATAGGGTAATTTTTTTCTTATTTTAAGAGAAATGTTTACAGAAAAATAAGGGGATCATAGCCTGGATTTGAATAGGACCAGAGATGAAGCCTGACATACTGACCCGAGTAGTCTATTCCAGGCATACTTTTCATAAAATTACTTCCTTAAGCTTATTTTATAAAGGCAACATAGGCAATTTTGTGGTTTTTAGACGTCCAAAGCAGCCCCAATAATCACACAAAATGTTGCCAAAGATAGTGCATAAAATATACATGGGAACTCTACCTCTGATCTTCTCAAACTATGCCCACAGGAATGTCTATGCACAGATCACATAAAAGTAGGTGCATTCTTTCATGTGCGTACCTTCACACATAGAAACAGAAACATGATGGCAGAGAAAGACCACATGGCCTATCTAGTCTGTCCTTCCATATCAACTACTACAATAGTCCCATTTTTTTTCCTTTAGAGATCCTCCCCGTTTGTCCCATACTTTTTGGAATTCAGATACTGTCCTCATCTCTACCACCTCCACTGGGAGACTATTCCATGCATCTACCACTCTTTCCATAAAGAATTATTTCCGCATATTACTCCTGAGTCTATCCCCTTTCACCCTCATCCTATGTCCCCTCATAGCAGAGCTTGCTTTCAGTCAAAAGAGGCTCTCTTTCTGTGCATTTATGCCATGGAGATCTTTAAACATCTCAATCATATCTCCTCTGTCCCACCTTTCCTCTAACATATACATTTTAAGATCCTTAAGACTGTCCTCATTTGCTTTATAAACAAAGACCACTAACCATTTTAGTAGCCACCTTCTGCACCGACTCCAATCCGTTTATACCCTTTTGAAGGTGTGGTCTCCAGAATTGCACACAATACGCCAAATGAGGTTGCACTAAGACTTATACAGAGGCACTATCGCCTCCCTTCTTCTGCTGGTCATTCTTCTCCCTATGCATCCAAGCATCCTTCTAGCTTTTGCTGTCGCCTTTCTACCTGTTTAACTACGTTAAGATAGTCAGACACAATCACACCCAGATCCTTCTCTTCTTCTGTGGACAGAAGTACTTCACCCCCTACACTGCACCACTCCCTTGGATTGTTGCAGCCCAAATGCATGACCCTGCATTTTTTAGCATTAAATCTCAGCTGCCAAATACTAGACCATTCTTCAAGTTTAGATAGATCCCTCCTTGTGTTATCTACACCTTCCTGAGTGTCAACTCTATTGCAGATTTTAGTATCATCCGCAAAAAGGCAAACCTTACCAGACAGCCCTTCCACAATATCACTAACAAAGGTGTTAAAAAGAATCAGACCAAAGACAGATCCCTGCAGCACTCCACTGGTAAAGCGTGGTTACTCACCTGTAACAGGTGATCTCCGGGAACAGCAGGAATTAAGTCTTCACAGATGGGCATTGTCGATACAGACAGAGCCCGAGTGGAACACTCCACAGCGTCCCATAGGAGAGCTTTTGGGAGCACTCACTGCGCCTGTGTAGCTACTTTCCCGTCTTCCTCACAGTTCTCTTCAGTTGTGTTTGTAGCTGAGAGAGAGAGGAAAAATTGTACCCAACTTCTCCTAGGGAGGAGGGTGGGGTGTGAAGACTGATTCCTGCTGTCCCAGAGATCATGTTACAGGCAAGTAACCACGCTATCTCCAAGAACAAGAAGGAATGCAGTCTTCACAGATGGGACTCACTAGTTCCCAGGCACCAGACTGAGTATGTCCATGAGGTGGAAGAATGGAGCCAAGTAGGTAGGGACACAGCATAGCCTCAGCGGATTTGATTGCAGTAGTCGAGAGCATGGAAGAGGGGAGACAGGTGCCAGAAGTAGAATTGGTAGGAGTTGAGGTTAAGTCCCAAATAGATGCTGAAGTAAAGCCTGGCCAAAGACAGCATCCCGACAGGAGTCCTTATCCAGGCAATAGTGAGCAGCAAAGGTGTGAACAGAGGACCCAGGTGGCTGTCTTGCAGATCTCCTGTATAGAAACAGAACAGAGGTTAGCAATGGATGTCACCATGGCCCTCACATTATGAGCGGTAACATGATTCTTGAGAGAGAGGCCAGCTTGATCATAAGCCAGTGAAATGCAACTAGCAATCCAGTTGGATACGGTGCACTATGACACTGGAAAACGCAAGTGGCTGGGGTCAAAAGAAACAAATAATTCAGAGGATTTTCTAAAATCCTTAGTCGTATGTAAATAGAATGCAAGAGCACACTTGCAGTCCACATTATGCAATGCTGCCTCTGCTCTGGACAAATCCCAAAGAACCCCAAAATCAGGACCAGTGGATAAAGCAATATAGTAAGATCCTGTACCAGAAGACTGCTATATCAAAAATATGACATTAAATTTCTCCAACAAGTGTCAAAAAACTTTCAACTTATAAATCTCTTTTTGTGTCGGAACGCTAAATAGGACATCCACCCCCTCTCAAAAAAAGCCACTCCTTTTAATCAAATTTTACAAAAAAGCTGGACTATCAGCACTTATCTGAATTAAATGGTTACTTCACTGCCGCTCCCAGAATAGCGCTGTCAACGACGTGTCACATTTCGGGTCTTTACATTGCAACCCTGCATCAGGTTGATATGCGGAATTCCATCACGCAGCTACAGAGGCAGAAGAACCAGACCGACTAGCGGCATCTTTTAAAGTGCTCGTGCTCAAAAACTGGGCGTCTGACGTCAGAGCCAAACCCCGATGATTGACAGGTAGTTTAAACCAATAGGGGACACTCTACTTCAAATGTCCACCAATACAAAGGGAAAACCCTATTGAAACAAGGAAATCCCTTATTATAAATGGTTGACAACAGTTCAAATAAACTCCTCTTGATGCTGGTCCTCTGCTCTGGAGGCATGCGGTCGAGGTAAAAAGACCGGTAGCATCACCAACTACTTTCGGAAGGAAAAGTAGAGACTGCTTTCGGAAGAACCACTTTGTCATGGTGGAATAGAATATAAGGAGTTTCCGCCACTAACGTTAGTAACTTGCTGATACGACAAGCTGAGGTGAGGGCAATGAGGAAGATGACCTTCCATGATAGGAATTTCAGAGGTGTGGTAGCCAGAGGCTCAAACAGGGCTTTGAAGAGTTGTGCTGGCACCACATTGAGGTCACATGCCACTGGAAGTAGTTTGATCTGTGGCTTGGAAAGCAGAAGACCCAGCATGAATTGCTGCACCAGGGGGTGTGAGAAAATAGAAAGGTTATCCTGAGGCCTGTGATAGGCTGCAATAGCGCTTAGATGAACTCGGACAGTTAGTTTTAAGCCCTGTGGAGGACAAATGGAGAAGATATTGTAGAAGCAGCTCAACTGGGCAATCAGATGGGTTCACTGTTTCGGGTTGCACCAAAGGATGAACTGTCGCCATTTGAATGGATAAGATCGCCTAGAAGGCTTACGGGAGGCAAGCAGGATGTCCTTAACTGGCTGCAGAAGATCAAGGCCATTGAAGGTCATGCTTTCAGGAGCCAGGCTGTGAGACAGAGGGCTTGTGGATTGGGATGCAGGAGTAGTCTCTGATCCTGAGAAGAGAGGTTGGGGGCATGACCCAAATTGAGGGGTGGAGTCTGCGCTAGACGAAGTAGCGGAGGAAACCATGGTTATCGAGGCCAGTAAGGGGCCACAAGATCAAGGAGCCCTTGTCGGCCTGCAGTTTGAACAGTCTTGGTAATCAGGGGGGTTGGTGGGAATGCTTAGCACAAGCCCTGTCCCTAATTGAGGAGAAAGGCATGGGTTACCTGTCTGAGGGGGGAGGGGACTCTGGAGCAAAAATGTGTTAGAACATAAGAACATAAGATATGCCATACTGGGTCAGACCAAGGTCCATCAAGCCCAGTATCCTGTTTCCAACTGTGGCCAATCTAGGTCATACGTACCTAGCAGTTTCCCCAAAAGACACAGGTTCCGCAATACTTGTACTGGATTAAGCCACTTAACCCTCCACTGCCCATGTTCCCTGTAAGTATTAGTGTATGTGTCTCATATCCCTGCGTGTTAAATGTATCCCCCAATTGTGTTGTGACCGCTTTGATTGAAGGATAAGGCGGTATACAAAACTGTCTAAATAAATAAAATAAATAAATAAAATCCTGGGTCTCTTCTTAATAATGGTTTATGGACCTTTCCTCCAGGAACTTGTCCAAACCTTTTTTAAACCCAGCTACACTAACAGCCTTTACTACATCCTCCGGTAACAAATTCCACAGTTTGATTACACGTTGAGTGAAAAAATATTTTCTTTTATTAGTCTTAAATAGTTTACCCTGTAGCTTCACTGCATGTCCCCTAGTCTTTCTATATTCTGATAACGTAAACAATCGATCTACTCTGTTCATTAATTTATAGACTTCTATCATATCTCCCCTCATCCGTCACTTTTCCAGGTTAAAGAGCCCTAACCTTTTTAGCCTTTCTTCATAGGAGTATCCTTCTATCCCCTTTACTATTTTGGTGGCTCTTCTCTGAACCTTTTCTAATAACGCTATATCCTTTTTAAGATATGGCGACCAGAATTGCACACAATATTCAAGGTGTGGTCTCACCATGGAACAGTATAGAGGCATTATAATATCCTTTTGTTTTATTTTCCATTCCTTTCCTTATGATACCTAGCATTCTATTTGCTCTCTTGGCTGCCGCTGCACACTGGGCCGAGGGTTTTAACATGTTATCCACAATGACACCTAAATCTTTTTCCTGGGTGGTGGTTCCTAATGTGGAACCTTGCATCGTGTAACCATAGTTTGGGTTGTTCTTCCCTAGGTGCATAACTTTGCACTTGTCCACATTAAATTTCATCTGCCATTTTGATGCCCAGTCTTCCAATTTATCAAGATCCTCTTGCAATTTTCCACAATCCTCTTGGGTTTTTAACTTTAAATAGTTTTGTGTCATCTGCAAATTTGATAACCTCACTCGTTATTCCACTTTCCAGGTCATTTATGAATATGTCAAAAAGCAGCAGACCCAGCACAGATCCCTGGGGTACACCACTATTCACCTTTCTCCATTGGGAAAATTGGCCATTTAGCCCAACCCTCTGCTTTCTATCTTTTAACCAGTACACTGCCTCCTATCCCATGACTCTTTAGTTTTGCCAAAAGTCTCTCATGAGGGACCTTGTCAAAGGCTTTCTGAAAGTCCAGATACACTATATCAACCGACTCACCTTTGTCCACCTGTTTATTCACACTTTCAAAAAAAACATAACAGATTAGTAAGACAAGATCTTCCTTGTCTAAAGCCATGTTGGCTGTCTCCCATTAGGCCATGACTATCTACATGCTGAGTAATTTTATTCTTTATGATGGTTTCTACCATTTTTCCCCGGTACTGACGTGAGGCTCATCGGTCTGTAGTTTCCCGGATCACCCCTGGAACCCTTTTTAAAAATTGGTGTCACATTGGTGATCCTCCAATCTTCAGGTATTAGAGATGATTTTAATGATAGTTCACAGATTACTAATAGCAGGTCTGCAATCTCATATTTCAGTTCTTTCAACACCCTTGGATGTATACCATCCGGCCCAGGTGATTTGCTACTCTTCAGTTTATCTAATAGTTGTAATACATCTTCCTGATGTATCGATATTTCCTTCAATTCTTCCGCACCTTTAAATACCACTTCAGTCATGGGTAACATCCCTACATCTTCCTCAGTAAAGACCGAAGCAAAGAATTCATTCAGTCTCTCCACTATCGCCTTGTCACCTCTTAGTGCCCCTTTAACTCCTCTATCATCTAATGGACCAACTGACTCTCTCAGAGGTTTTTTGCTAAGAATGTACTTGAAAAAAATCTTTATTTCGTGTTTTTTCTTCCGCAGCAAGCTTCTTCTCAAATTCTCCCTTTGCCTGCTTTATCAATGCCTTGCATTTGACCTGTATTAAACATGTATTAGACATGTATTCTCCAGAATGGAAAACAAATCGATTATGGGGGTCCCCCAAGTCTGGAAGATCCAAGAGACAGCCTGATGATTCAGAGCCCACTCATGTGGATGTACAATGTGGTTAAGTGTCTGCCAGCACATGGAGATGGCTCGGGAGATACACTGTTCGAAGGTAGATGCAGTATGCAATTGAAAGATCCAAAGGCAAAGGGCTTCCTGACACAGGAGATAGGAGCCAGTTCCGCCCTGCTTGTTGACGTAGAACATGACTACGTGGTTGTCCATCTGGACTAAGACATATTTGCCTGATAGTTGGGGATGAAAAACCTGAAGGGCTTTAGCGAGAACACAAAGCTCTAGGGGACTGATCTGCAACTGGGATTCGTGGTCTGTCCACAGCCCTTGCGTGGTGAGGTTGTTCAGACGTGCTCCCCAATCTAGCTCGGAAGCATCCATGATTACGGTGCACTAGGTTGGAGGCATCTAAAAAGGTGACCCTCCTAAGGGATTGGGGGGAGGAGGGGAACACCAGTGAAGAGAATTAGAAGAGATGTTACACGAATCTTGCCTGAGAGCCGGCCCGTCGCTTGAGACCGCTGGGACGAAAGTGTCAATTGGGCTTGTTTCATGTGAAGATGAGCATATGGAATGACATGTACCATGGAGGCTATGTGTCTGAGAAGGCATAGCATCTCTCGAGCCGTCACAACGCTTTGGCTTTATATTGTGAGGGTCAGTTCAATGAGGTGCATATAGAACAATCCTTGGGAAGGAAAGCTCGGCCCTGACAAGTGTCTAGAAGTGTTCTGATGAATTCCAGCTGTTCTGCTGAAACCAGTTGTGACTTTGGAAAGTTTAGAGCAAGTCCTAGACTCTGCAGCACTGTGATGGTGCGATGAAGAGATAACACTCTCAAGGAGAGAATCCCCTTATCAACCAGTCATCTATGTAGGGAGAAGTTCAAAATCCCCAGCGTGCGCAGAGCATAGCTACTCACCTGTAAAAGGTGTTCTCCAGGGGACAGCAAGAATCAGTCCTCACTTATGGGTGACATCGGAGCCAACGGAGCCCATGCGGAGCAATGTCCCAGCTTTCAAAGAAAGCCTTTGGGATTGCTGCCACGCATGTGTGGTTCTCTTTCCATCCAAAGGTGCCATCTTGCTCAGTCAGGTTCCTTAGCTCGAGCCCTACCAAGCAGATGGCAAGGGAAGGACAAAAGTCTGGCAACTCATCAGGAGAGGCGGGAGGGTAGTGAGGACTGATTTTTGCTGTTCCTGGAGAACAACTGTTACAGGTGAGTAACTACGCTTTCTCCAGAAACAAGTAGGAAGTCAGTCCTCACTTATGGGACTCCCCAGCTACAGGCTACTGAAACTGTAACCAAAAACGCCTCCACAAGGCCGTGAGCAAAGCCTATGCCCTAAGGAGCCCGAGTCTTCGGGTCCTCGGGGCGAAGCCCTCGGTAGCCATGAAGAAGGGTCGGAGGACAGGAGTTGCTTATACCCCAAACAGGTTATGGAGTACAGCCTGGCCAAAGGAGCTGTCCCGGCGGGACTCCCTCTCCAGGCAGTAGTGAGCAGTGAAGGTATTTGTGAAAGACCAGGTCGCCGCCCGGCAGATGTCCATCAGGGGCAAAGAGCGCAGCGAGGCCACCTAGGCCGCCTTGGCCCGAACCCAGTGTGCGGCGACTTGGCATTCCAACGGAGCACCCGCCTTCGTGTGAGCGAAGGCGATGCAATCCGCCATCCAAATAGAAAGGGTGCGTTTGGTAACTGCCTGCCCCAGATGATTGGGATCATAGGTCACAAAGAGTCAGCCAGACTGGCGATGAGCCCAGGTGCGCTGCAAGTAGAAGGCAAGAGCCCTTTTGCAGTAGAGGGTGTGGAGAGCCACTGATGCCTGGTTGGCGTGGGGCCTCGGGAAGAAAGTCGTCAGGACTATCTCCTGGTTAAGATGGAAGTCCAAGACGACTTTAGGCAGGAATTTAGGGTAGGTACGGAGGACCACCCTATTCCGATAGAACCTGGTGCAAGAGGCATCAGTCATGAGAGCCTGGAGCTCACTGACTTGGCAGGCCACATTCTAGGACAGAAGCCGGAGCGAGCACGTCGCCATAGGCTCAAAGGGTGAACGGGTGAACGACTGTATGAGCACCACGTTAAGATCAATTTCCGCCAGAGGGGGTCAGATGGGCGGCTTCGAAAACAGAAGACCCCGCATAAAGCGGAAGACTAACGGCTTCCCCGAGAGGGGCTTTCCCTCGATGGAGAGGTGGTTCGCTGAGATGGCGCTCAGGTGTACCCTGACAGAGTTCGACCAGCCCTTCCTTCGAGAGATGGAGGAGATACTGGAGGATCCATCAAATGGGGCACGAGAACGGGTCGATCTGGCACCCGGAGCAACAGATCGAGAAGCGCCTCCACTTGAAGGCATAGGCTCGCCTAGTGGAGTCCTTCCTCGAGGCGAGGAGGACTTCATCGACCTCCTCCGGAAGGGCCAATGAGGCTAGGGAAACCCGTTCAGCCGCCAGCCCATGAGGGATAAGGAGGCTAGATTTGGGTGTTGCAACCGCCCCTCCTCTTGGGTTAGCAGACCCGGGGCAGAGCCCAGGGGAACGGGAGGCTCCATCGACAGCCGGGGCAGAAGCGGGAACCAAGGCTGCTGAGGCCACAAGGGGGCTATGAGGATCAATGATGCCCGATCCCGCTGAGCCTTGAAAAGGGTTCTCATAATGAGAGGGAAGGGAGGTAATGCATAGAGAAGGCTGGAGGACCAGTCCAGGTGAAATGCATCGGGGCTCTCACTGCTCAGGTGCAGTACTGGCCCACAAAAGTGGGGGAGCTGAACTCTCTGAGGACTGGCGAAGAGGTCTATTGCTGGGGTTCCCCAGCAAAGAAACAGCAAGTTCACTACCCACGGATCCAGCCGCCATTCATGTGGGCGAAATATTCTGCTGAGCCTGTCTGCCAGGACATTCTCCTGACCCGGAAGGTAGGTCACCTTGAGGGAGATCGTCTGTCAGACAGCAAAGGAGCAGAGGAGGACCGCTTCCTGGCAGAGGGAGCGCAATGCCATGCCTCCCTCCTTGACGACGTAGAACATCGCTACGCGGTTGTTGGTCTGCACAAGAACCGACCTCCCCTTGAGGTGGTCCTTGAAGGCCCTCAGGGCCCACCAAATCGCCTTGAGTTCGAGCAGGTTTATCTGTTGCTGAGACTCCTCAGGCGATCATTGCCCCTGCTTGCACAGCGGCCCGCAGTGGGCTCCCCACCCTAACAGGGAAACATCTGTCATCAGCACCACATTGTGCTGCAGGGCCTGGAAGTGTAATCCCCGGAGAAGGTTGTGGGGGTTTTGCCACCAGCTCAGGGACAAGCAGAGGTCGGGAAGGATCCTAATAGGGTCCTTGAGATGACCGAGGGATGGGCTCCACTGGGCGTTGAGGCACCACTGAGCTGTACGCATGTGCAAGCGGACATGGGGGACCACATGCATGGTAGAAGCCATGTGGCTGAGGAGGCGTAGCATGGTCCAAGCGGTGACCCAAGCAGTGCTTTGGACGCAGGCCGCCAGCGCTCGGAGGCGGTCGGCATGCTCCACTGATAAGGTGGCGGTCTCCTGCTGAGTATCAAGGCATGCCTTGATGAACTCAAGTGCCTGCACCGGCTCGAGGTGAGACTTTGGGTAGTTGACCAAGAATCCCAAGCCCTCCAAGCGAAGGATTGTGTGCAACATTGCTCGCCGGGCTTCCTCGATTGAGGAGCCCGTGATGAGCCAGTCATCGAGGTAAGGAAAGATCGGCCCGCCCTGACGCCCGAGATGTGCAGCGACCATGACAAAGCATTTCATAAAGACTTGTGGGGCGGACGCAGGGCCGAAGGGGAGCATCCTGTACTAGACGTGCTCCCCCTGCACCCTGAAGCGCAGATACTGCCTGTGCTGGGGTGGATTAAGATATGGGCGTAAGCGTCTTTTAGATCTAAGGAGCATAGCCAGTCGCCCTGCTGGAGGAAGGGCAGCAGAACGCCAAGGGATAACATCTTGAATTTCTCCTGCACCAAGAACTTGCTCAACTTACGGAGGTCGAGGATGGGCCGCAGAGCTCCTGTCTTTTTCGGGACGAGGAAGTACCAGGAATAGAAGCCCCGATCTTAAAGAAGCGGGGGGACCTTCTCAACTGCCTGTTAGGCTAGGAGAGAGAGTAGTTCCCGCTGCAGTAAGACTTGGTGTGCGGGGAGTCGAGGAGGCTCCGCCGGGGAAAAGGGAGGTGGAAGCCTGTCAAAGCAAAGGCAATAGCCATCTCGGACGACCTAGAGAACCCAGGTGTCTGATGTGATGGAAGCCCACGATGGGGCGAAATAAGACAGGCATCCCCCCACTGGCTGCTGCGTCGCCAGAGGGCGAGGGGCTATGCCGATGGCATCAAAACTCCTGCGTGGGTTGTGGAGGAGCCGGAATTTGGGCTTTCGGCCCTGTCAGCTTGCGATGCTCTTGGCCAGACTTACCCTGCACCGGGGTGGTCGGCATAGGGGTAGCCAGGTATGGGGGTAGCCCCGGTAATGGAGGCCCTTCCGAGGAAAGAAGGGCTTTTTTGGTTGGTTGCTTTCTCCGGGACAGCGAGGAGGTCTTGCATGAGAGAGGGGTTCTGGTGACAAACCCTCTCTCTATCTCAGCAGCTTTCTCCTCCATCGGCTTGCCAAAGAGCTGCTCACCAAGGCAGGAAACGTCCAGGAGCTTTTCCTGCACCCACTGCTCCAAATTGGAGTACTGGAGCCATGCCTGGTGGTGGGCCCCAAAGCTCACTGATGACTCGAAGCCATCATAGGCGGCTCGGGAGAGGTATTTTGAGCAGTCTGCGACGGACTTCAACAGAGTGCCGAATCTATTGAGGGACTCGCCCTTGAGGCCCGCTGAGAACCCTCAGAGTTCCTTGGCCAAGTCGCGCAAAAACATACCCATGTACAGTTGGTATGCCTGAATGCGTTGAGAGCATGGAGCCTTGGTAGGCCTTGCGGCCCAGAGCATCAAGGGCTCTTGACTCTCGGCCTGGCAGTACCGATGAGTGCGACTTCGGGCTCTTCTGCTTCCTCATGGCAGACTCCACCATATAAAGGTGTGGGGGAAGCTAGGACTTCCTGAACCCCGGCCCCATGTCATACCTTGTACACAGTATCAAGGCACTTGCTCATGATGGGGATCGAGGCAGGGGCCTCCCACATGCGGAGCATCAGCCGAGATAGAATAGGAGGGACTGGCACAGTGAAAGATTCCCTAGGCAGGGACTCGTACTGAAGAATATCAAGTTCCTCAGCACGAGGGTCCTCCTTGGCCTGAGTGGTCAGGTTAAGGGCCCGTGCCATGTCCCAAAGAAACACCAGGAAGGAGATGTCCTCAGGCGGCAAGTGCCGATGAAAAGCAGACAGGGAGAGGTCCGATGGAAGGTCCCAGAAGGTACGGGTTTCCAGGGAGGTGTCCCCATGGGACTCCCACTCCGAAAAATCAGTCGAGGAGTCCGAGCAGGGCGAATCGCCCTGTCCAATGGCCGGTGCTCGCTTGGAGCCAGAGACTCTTGAAGATCTCGCCTCCGAGGAACAGGAGGGCGAGCGAGACCGATGTCAAGGACCCACACGAAGCCCATGGCTCTCAGGGGTTTCCTTGACAGATTTCGGTGTCCTTCGCGAGGGACCCACGGTCTCTGGGCACGAGTCAGCGAAGCTGGCTGTGAGCACCTGCTGGGAAGTGATGAGCGCAGAAATGCTGCGTTATAGCGTCAGCATATGGGACTCTCACACAGGCGTGGGGCCCTGAGACGCCGATCCCGGGGTCACCGGGTCGGGCATCGATGAGGAGAGGGGGTCCTCAGCGGGACGACCCTCAGGAGACTGGGCGCCTTCGCCGGAGGCCTCCGCTTCGTGCGGGGTACTTTGCAGGGCCACTCCCTGTCCGACACTCAGGAATGCTGGAAGGGGCTGAGCGACCGAGCACAGGAGCGCTCATGCTTATCGGGAGCCCCCGGCAGGGACTTCAAAAGCCTTATTTTTGCGCCTCTCCACCTTAGGGGATCCCTGGTCAGAGTGCCGCCAAGAGCACGGGGCCTTAGGGGGGGACCCCACTGGAGGAGAGACGACCGAGTGTACCACAGTGGATTCCGAGGCAGCCTTTCGGAAAATGTCTTTGGACTTCTGCTCACGACTGAGCACGGCCTTAGATGACATTTTCTTTCAGAGTGAACAGAGTTCCAGATTATGGTCAGCTCTAAGGCACCGCAGACAACAGTCGTGAATGTCCGTAAGTGACATGTTCCTAGAGCATCTATCGCAGTTTTTGAAGTCGGTGGCCATGGGGGCAAAAATGGCCCTCGCGAGGTCGAAGACCCATGCGGCCAGCGTTCAGGGAAAGAAAAAAGGGCGTGAAGCCCGTGACAAAAAATGAAGAAAGAAAACTATCCCCAACAGCTCTACGGAGATAGAGCAGATGAAGGGCGGGTAGAGGACCGGTGCAATCGGAAAAATAAGAGGACTGTAGGCCCAAAACGAAAAATGTTTTCTGAGGGACGAGGACGTGCGTCCGAAGGGCTCCGCAGTAAAAGCCTGAGCAAAATGGCACCTTTGGGCAGGAAAAGGACCACACATGCGTGGCAGCAATCCCAAAGGCTTTCTTTGAAAGCTGGGGAATTGCTCCATGCGGGCTCCATCGGCGCCGACGTCACCCATAAGTGAGGACTGACTTCCTGCTTGTTCCTGGAGAACCATGCTACCCTTTCAGCAGCCACGCCATCAACACTAGTGACTCCAGGTTGGGGTGCAGGAGGGAGACCTCCTCCTGGGACAGAAGGTCTGGATCCTGACCCAGTGGGACTTGGGAGTGCCACCAACGGAGAGCAGCAAAGGGAACCAGGGTTGCCGGGCCCATCTGGGGGTGATCAGAATCACTGATGCCTGCTCGCTCTGGACCTTGAAGAGGGTCTTGGCCACTAGAGGATTCAGTCAGAAGGCACAGAGGAGGCCCTCGGACTACGAGATCAGGAAGGTATCTGCTGCCACACTCCCTGGATGTGGCTGGCATGAGCAGAAGTGGAGCAGCTGCATGTTGTCTGGGGAGACAAACAGGTCTATTACGGGCCTGCCCCAGAGGCAGAAGAGTCTTTGCGTCACCCTGAGG
Source organism: Ichthyophis bannanicus (assembly GCA_033557465.1). Lineage (NCBI taxonomy): Eukaryota > Metazoa > Chordata > Amphibia > Gymnophiona > Ichthyophiidae > Ichthyophis > Ichthyophis bannanicus. Next base: position 636,969,026 of record CM066036.1, on the reverse strand, counting down.
GGTTCAGATGCCATTCATGTGGACGTAGGACTCTGCTGAGTTTGTCTATTAAGGAACTGTCCTGACCTGGAAGATATACTGCCCATAAGAGCACTGCGGTGGTGCACTGCGAAGGAGAGGAGAGCCACCGCCTCCTGGCAGAGGGAGTACAAACCCATGCCCCCCTGTTTGTTTACATAAAACATGGCGACCTGGTTGTCTGTCTGGATCAGCACAAGACGGCTGCACAGGAGGTGGCAGAATGCCCGCAAGGCCAGGAAGATGGCCCTGAGTTCCAGGAGGATGCTGTGTGACTCTTCCTGTGACCAGCTGCCTTGAGTGCAGAGGACTCCGAAGTGTGCTCCCCAACCCAGGAGGGAGAAGTCCGTGGTCAGGACCCTCTGTGGCGCAGGTGCCTGGAATGGCATCCCTACTCGTAGGTGGCATAGGGACTGCCACCAGTTGAGGGAGTCCGCCAATTTACAGGTGACCCTGACCTTGTCCCGCAACCTACCCATGGCCCGAGTCCACTGGGAGCGCAGGCATCACTGGGCTGCCCACATGTGTAAGTGGGCTAGGGGCGTGACATGAACCGTTGAGGCCATATGGCCGAGTAGGCAGAGGAGGCAGCGAACCAGTACTGACCGGTACCTCTGCACCTCTCCCTCCTGCATACGAAGCGAAGTGCCCTTTCCTTTGTGAAGAAGGCTTTGACCTGCAACATGTCCAGCTGGACACCTATGAACTCCAGGTTTTGGACTGGAGAGAGGTGGGATTTGGGGTAGTTGATGATGAACCCTAGGTGCTGCAGGAGGCAGACTGTTTATCCTGCGGCCTGGTTGGCCTCGAGGGCCATGCTGCCTCTGATGAGCCAGTTGTCCAGACAGGGGAAGATGAAGACCCCTTGCAAGCACACGTAGGTGGCCACAACCACCAGGCACTTTGTAAAGACTCTTGGTGAGGAGGCCAGGCCAAATGGAAGTACCCTGTACTGGTAGTGCTCTCCTCCCACCACAAACCTTAGGTACTGTCTGTGGGAGAGGTGGACCAGAATGTGGGTGTATGCATCCTTTAGGTCTAAGGAGCACAGCCAATCTCCCTGGTGGAGGTAGGGCAGCAGAGTTCCAAGGGAGCGCATTTTGAACTTCTCCCTCACCAGAAACTTGTTCAGGTTTCACAGGTTTAGTATGGGCCTGAGGCCCCCAGTTCTTTTGGGGTTAAGGAAATACCTGGAGTAGAAACCTTTTCCCCACAAATACCTGGGTACAGGTTCTATTGCCCTGCCCTTGAATAAGCCTGCGAGCTCTGAGAGGAGCAAGGTCTGGTGAAGAAGAGGCTGCACCAGCTCTGCTGGGAAGAACCCTGGGGGTGTTTGCTGGTACCTGAGGAGATAGCCCTCCTTCACCACTTGTAGGACCCACTGGTCCATGGTGATCCCAGCCCATCTGTGGGCAAAGAACACCAAGCAACCCCCTGTGGGCTGGGGAGGGTCTCCCAGGGGAGAGGAGGCCCTGCCCAGGGAGTCAAAAGCTCCCCTCAGGCTGGGTGGGAGCTGGTGGCTGAGGCTTCTGATCCTTTGGCTTCCTCTGCCTGTGGCCCTGGTTTTGGGCTGAGGGCCCTGTTCCTGTTGCCTCGAGAAAGGTTGGTAATAGCTCTGGTGACAAGACCCCTTTTTCCCCTCTGGAAAGATGGTCTTTTTCCAGACGGCTTCTTTTGGGGGAAGAGTCGATGTCTTCCTTGAGAGCCTCTGCCTGGTTCACAACCTCAGCCTCTATCTCGACCATCTTTTGGCCATGGGCTTGAAAAACAAGTTTTCCCCAGTGCAGGGGACGTCAAGCAAATTCTCTTGCACCCACTGCTCGAAGTCGGAGTTATGCAACAAGGCCTGGCAATGGGCCCCAATGCCTGCTGCTTCTACCCAGGCGGCTGATTCAAAGCCATCATAAGCGGAGTGGGAAGGAACTTTGAACAGTCCCGGATCCCGGCTGTCAGAGCCTGGAACCTCTGGAGGGGTTCCTCGGTGAGGCCTGCAGAGAAGCCTGCCAGTTCTTGGATGAGGCTCTCAAGATACATGCCTATATACAGCTCATAGGCCTGTATCCGACAGCCCAGCATGGATCCCTGGAAGCACTTGTTCCCGAGGGCATCGAGGGCTCGAATCTCTCTGCCCAGGGGGACAGAAGAGTAATTCTTCTGGCTTTTATGCTTTTGCATAGATGACTCCATGACCATGGAGTTATGCAGGAGATGGGGACTTCTGAAAACCTGGGCCCTTCTTGACGCAACAGATGGCGTCAAGGTATTAGCTGACCACCGGCACCAAGGCCGGGGTTTCCCATATCCACAGGAATAGCCACTCGAGATTGGGCTGTACTGGCACCGTGAGAGTCTCCTTTGGCGGGGACTCGTGCCGGAGGATCTCCAGTTCTTCGGTGCACGGGTCCTTCTCCGATTCGTTTGTGATAGAAAGGGCCCGGGCCATGTCCCGGATGAAATTATGGAAGGCCATGTCCTTGGTCAGGGAATGGCACCAGGGCTCCGAGGGGAGAATGCTCCAAAGGGACGTCTCTGTGTCGAGAGGTCTCGAGGAAGGACTCGACATCAGTCTCCCAGTCAGAGCCAGAGGGCATCGAGGACTCTTACTAGTGCGTCCTCGACGAGGACCACAGCCTCGAGGAGTCTCGCACAGTCACTGCCAGCCGAGAACTCCTCCTTAGAGACTTTAAGGGGGCGCTGCTCGGAGTTGCCCGGGTCCTGCCGCGGGACCTTACCAGGATTCACCAGTAGAACCTCAAATGGGTTAGAGAATTTTTTCCTTTTTCTTCCCAGGTCCTGGGGTCTTTACAGATGAGCCGTCACCGCGGGACTCCAAAGATGCCCGGGCCTCGCAGGAGGTGCTCAGCTTGGGGCTCAGTGTTGGGGAAGCTGGGGCCACAGGAACATCCTCTTCTGCAACTCTGACCTTTTCTTGTTGGTTTTCAGAGTCATGGCCTGGCATAGGTCACAAATGGTACTGTCGTGGTCCAAGCCAAGGCAGTGCAAGCAGCAGTCAAGGTTATCTGTAGCCGACATGGTTTGACCGTAGCAGTCACACTTTTTGAACCCACTGGGAGAGATGGTGGGAGACACCCGGCCGGGGTTGATGACCTCCGAGCGAAAAAAGGGCGAGAAAATCGGTCGAGGCAAGCCTCATCAAAAAAGAAGGAAAGAGCAGATAACAGAGCCAACGACAGCGCCAGCTCGAGGCAGGAAGAGGAACTGGTAAACAAACTAGGAAAAAAACAACTTTTAAGGATCATCTTTAGGGAATTTTCCGGGGAAACAGGACAAGTGTTTGTTGGGCTCCGCGGAATAAAGAAGACTGACAAGATGGTACCCTTGGGCGGGAAGGGGACCAGGCATGCATGGTAGCATTCCCAAAGGCTTTCTGTGAAAGCTGGGGAAATGCTTCGCGCGGGCTCCGTCAGCGCCGACATCATCCATATGTGAGGGCTGACTTCCTGCATGTTCCTGAAGAACTAACGCTTGATGAGGTGTCAGTGGCTTCAAAAGAGCTGGGAAAGAGAAACTAAAAGCAGAGCTGTAAAACTACACCAAAAAAAAATATCTCCCCTTTTGAAATACAGCACCTAACAAGAACGTAACTTTTTAAAAATGTACACAAACTCTTTTAGGAGATCTCAGGCAGAGAGCTAGTAATTAAAAGCCACAGTCCTACCTTGCTTGCAATGGAGAGACCCTGTTAGGAATGCAGTTAAAGTATGCAGTCAAACAATTATATAAAAGCTCTTGACTACCGATAAAAACAGGTTTTACACAAGGAAAAGGGTTATAAAATTACCCCCTGAATGTGCATGAGACAGATTAATATAAATTATATGCAGTCTCTCATATACATACTGTATTTCACTAAGTATCCTGAAAATCAGAATGGCTAGGCAGTACATCAGAACCAGCTTGAGAAATGCTAATTAAAAGACAGCTTTGTCAAATTAATGGTACAGTCATGACATGTTTGCTTTAAAAAAAAAAATCTGAGCAAAGAATTCATATGCATCTACAGCCCAAAAAGAAATTTAAATTTACTTTCTCCGTTAGTCTTCTCACATACAAACTTCCTGGTAGCAGGCAATATATACAAGATACAAACTTACCCAACCATACATTTTCTAAACTTAGCAAACGTGAGCAAAAAATAATAGATCCATGTACTGCATACTCCACCTCTGAGCTGTTTCCACAGTCTGTTCCCAGTCTTGTAAAGCTAGTTGTAGTTTCATTTTCCTCATAAAAGCAGGGATGAAATTTGGGTAGTAGACTATAATTTGGTTCACAGTTTCCAAAGCTCCAGAATAATTCTGACGCATCTCAAAATACTGTGCCTAAAGTATATAAAAGTCACTTTCAAACACTGTTCTACAAGGATTTAAAAGGCTAAAGTAACATTTACAATATGCACAAGGAAAAAACATTTAATGCATGCAGTATCTACAAGTATATATTCATTCTCGTCAGCATTCTTATATAAAGGTCAGCTGTGCAATTGACTTTTTTAAAAAAACAGAAGTGGTAGCAGTTTATTTTGGCATACACAATACTCATGTCAGCTAATGAGATGGTAGTAGAAACCTGTCTGAACAGGTAGCATTTGAGAGAAAAGATTAAAGAAAGATTTTGTCCACAATTAATGTCACTAGCATGAGTAGCGAGTGAAGAACAAAAAGGCATTGACCTGATGTGCGGATGGCTTTGAATGGATTCTTCTGTAGAGTGAAGTCAATCATGATGGAGGGAAGGACGTGAGAGTTGAATCTGAAGCTGTGAATCTGTGCATGGCTAAGATGGGATAGAGTGGGCAGCAGCATGTTCTCTCTGATCTCCCCTAACTCACGGAAACAGACAATGATGGTAGTAACTCTTGTACTGCTCCAACCTCTCACCTTCCCCTCCCCCTCCCAGAAGGATGAGGTGGAATTATCAGTTTCCACATTGTGTGGACTGATGCCAAAAAGGAAGACTCAACATCTGCTCCATGTGAGTTAAGAGCATAAGCAGAATCTGAGCCACAGTTGAAGTGTCATTGGCCCCATGGGCCAAAAGAGCAGAAGTGACAGCGCAGGCAGTAACAGCAGCAATTTCAACAGCCCAACAAGAGCAGAGGTCATGTGTTGAGCAAATCAGTTATAAGAAATCACTAAGAGGTAAAACTGAAAGGAAAGAGAATGGCTGGGAGTGGGTCCAAAAAGAGAGTGGTAGGAACGTGGGGACTTCAGAGTGACTACTGGTCAGCTGCTGGGGACAAGGTGAAGGGGATGAAAGACAGCAATTGCTCAAAACTTGAATACTAACACCTGCCCTTGCTAATTGCTATTGCAGTCCTCTTGAAAGTCTCCTGGTTGCTAATGCGACCCTTCATGAGCTCTCCATTCTCGATTTATGAGATCACCCAAGATAAAGTGATCCTAATATGAAAGAATACCTTGCCTGATATTTTTAAAGTATTTTTAGTTCATGTTATGGTATCCCTTATTCTTTGGATATGAGGGGGGACTGAGGGGGTGGGGGGTGGGGAATTCAGAAAACATCCATCAAAACATCGAGAATGCACTATTTCACAAATATAAAACTTTTCCACTTTCCACATGTCCAGGTCTCATCACTGTTAATCTCATGGAGGTGGTTTCAGAAACAGTATCACTCTTGTGGCATTAAGACAACTCTCTGGAGTTGGAAAAGAGTTTTGGGTATGAGGGGAATGGAAGGAAAGGCATATAGGACGTCCTGACCCCATTGAAGGTGAAAGGCATCTACCGCTTGGCTGTTCTGAGCAGATGTTCTGGAGCAGAAGCAGGAAAGATTGGCATTCTGAGGACTTGCAAACAAGTCTATAATCTGGGGTTCCCCAGATCTGAAAAATGTGAGCAATCTTGTCCGCATGAAGAGACCACTCATGAGGCAGCAGTACTTGACTGAGTTTGTCGGCAAAGAGATTCTGTTTGCCTGGGAGATACACCGGAAGTAGGTGAATCTGATGCTGTATGGCAAAAGACCACAGATACAGGACCCCGTTGCAAAGGGTCCAAGAGCCTGTTCCTCCCTGCTCGTTCAAATACAACATGGCTACCTGATTGTCCGTCTGGACTAGAACTCTGCGGGAGCGAAAGTGGTCATGGAACACCTTGAGAGCATTGTGCATGGCTGAGTTCCAGCAGATTTATGTGGAGTTGTGACTCCTGATGAGACCAAAGACCCTGAGTGGAGAGGTTGTCCAGATGAGCTCCCCAGACCAATTTGGATGCATCCATCATCAGGGTACATTGATGTGAAGGCCTCTGAAAAGACGACTCTACGAGAAGGTGTTCTGGGGATTGCCACCACTGGAAAGATGAGATGAGATGTGTAGAGGAGTATTATCCTTTCTCCCAGACAACCAGATGCTTGAGACTACTGGGAAGCCAAGGTCCATTGAGCTGCACGCATATGCAGATGAGCATATGGAACCACATGTGCAGTAGATGCCATATGGCCCAACAGTTGCAGCATTTCTCAAGCAGTTAAAAAAGTCTTGAGACATGCTTGGGATGCAAGCTGAATGAGTCTAGCACAGCGGGCTTAGGGCAGAAAAGCCCTTGACCACTGAGTGTCTACGAGAGCCCCTATGAACTCTAGTGTTTGAGAGGGAATGAGTTGGGACTTTGGAAGATTTATTACAAATCCCAAGTGTTGCAGCATCTGCATGGTATGCGTGAGAGAAAGATTGGCCTCTAGAGGTGTGCTTGCTCGAATGAGTCAGTCGTCTAAGAAGGGTAAGACTAATATCCCTAGAGTCCTTAGGAATGCAGCTACCACTGCCATGCACTTTGTAAAGACTCTTGGGGTAGAGACCAGGCCAAAAAGTAGGACTCTGTACTGATAATGTCTCCCTTGGAACAGGAAATGCAGAAACCTTCTGTGTTCTGCGTGGATAAGAATGCGAGTATATGCGCCCTTTAGATCTAGAGAACAGAGCCAATCCTGACTCTGGAGATAGGATAGAAGAGTATCTAGGGAGATCATCTTGAATTTCTCCCAAAGCAGAAACGTGTTCAGTTTTCTGAGGTCTAGGATGGGCCTGTATCCCCCCATCTTCTTTGGAATGAGGAAGAAGCCCAGACCTTGCTGGGAAAGTGGCACTTCCTCTATTGCACCCTGTGAGAGAAAGGAGGTGACCTCCTGCAATAACAGAGTGGCAAGAGGAGGTTGAGAAGTGAACTCTCTTGGAGGAGATCGGGGGGGGGTAGACTTCGGAAGTGAAGTTTGTACCCCTTCCTTACTATGGAGAGAGTTCAGTATTCTGATGTTACAAGACGCCACCTGTGGGCAAAGTGACAGTTTGCCCGGAATGCGGATGGGATCTGGAATCTCCAGAGGCAGGATGGCTATGTTCTCCAAAAAGGAGTCAAAGACCCTGAGGAGGTTGGGTCTGCTGGGTTGGCTGAGACCTGGGAGTCTGAGCCTTTCGTTGCTGTTTTGGGTGTTGCTGCCCTTTTTGGGGAGCATGGATTGGACAGTGCACCGCAGGGGCATAAGAAGAGTAGTACTTCTTTTTCTTATTGAAAAAGGGTTTTTTCGATGTCTTTTTCTTAGCTGGGTTGGCAATAGATCTAGAAGGTCTATGAAGAGTGGTGTTCTCAGATTCTAACTGAGAAGCCTTATCCTGCCAGTCTTTGCCAAAAAGGTTTTCACCTGGGCAAGGTATATTACCCAGCTTATCTTGAACCACTGTTCAAGATCAGAGGCTTGATGCCAAGCAATCCTGCATACACTAATGCATATAGATGAAGTTCTGCTGATGCATTCAACAGCCAAAAGTTGCCCTATTAACAAATTTGGAAACATTTTTGGCATGTTTCACCATGGTGAGATAATCAGCTCTCTTGTCATCAGGGAGAAGAGGAGTCATCAACTCCAAATCCATAGCCACCTCCCTAAGGAACATACCCATGCAGAGTATGTAGGAACTGATTCTGGCTGACAACATGGGGGCCTAAAAACATCAACGACCAAAAGCATCGAGGGTTCTTGATTCCCTAACCGGAGGGTTCGAGGAATGCGTTTTATCACTTTTAATTTGATGCATTGCCGATTCCACCACCATGGAAAGGTGTGGTAATTGCGTCATCTGGAAGCTGGTGCACTCCGCTACCCAGTACATTGTATTGAGCCTTCGAGTATGTGGAGAGATGGTCACTACTTTCACCCATAGTGGAAGTGTATGCATTATGCTTTTCTAGTGGTGCATGAAATGGGAAAAAGGAGGGCTCCAATCCACAAAGCTACTTTACTGCCATGCTGTAATGATGTGGCTGCTGCCCTGCCAATGTCCCCTCCATTTGGCACAAAGCGTGCAGAAGTAGTTACTTACACCGAATGTTCTCCAGTAGGCAGGCAATTCTCTAAACAGCACCCTACAACCGATAATAGTGCATTAATCGGTGGGACAGATAGGGTGATCTCCAGGACTGCTGCTATGGGGGTTGGAGAGCAGTTTTCACTTATGTCATTACTCTAAGCCCCATGTTCCTGTGCCTGCGTCACTCATCACCACCCTCCAGCCCAACAGCGGTTTCCCCATTTGCTTGTCCCTTTACAGAGTGCCTGATCAGCTTTTGCTGCATGTACCTTGGTGTGCATGAGGGAAATGAGATGTGTGCATGGGATACGTCCCCACCTCCACCCCAGCAGCAGCCACTCCCAAAGCACATGTAGAGTGTGTGACGATGGAGGGCATGGCTTTCAAATCCTTCCCATGGTGGGTTTTTATATAATCCTGGACATCACTTTTATGGCACCAGTAGGCATGGGTAGTGCCAAGGCTATAAGAACCCTAGGCACCAATGAAAATGCCATTCTCAGTTACATACTGAACAAATCTATAGCTATGTGGCAATGGGCACGCATGGATGCTTTTACAATGGGTAAATATAAGTCTTATACACAATGAATGAGTGCATTTGATGTCCTACCTACAGGCGAGAAAGGGAAGTGCCTCCCCTGCTGAACCACAGAAACAAACAAGAAGCAGAAGAAACTGCCACTGGAGGACTAGAGCTTTATTGAGTGTCACCAGGTCAGCCCTACATGTGTTTCAGCATTGTAGCCTTCTTCAGGGGACTTTCATTTGGAAGTGAGATTTGTTGAAACATTTTGCAACTAAATACATTGGGGAAAGTGTCTCCTGTAAGTGGTCGAAGTCCCCTGAAGGCTACAATGCCGAAACATGTGTAGGGCTGACCTGGTGACACTCAATAAAGCTCTAGTCCTCCAGTGGCAGTTTCTCCTGCTCCTTGTTTGTTTCTACCTACAGAAGAGACCATAGCTGCAGATCCATAAGAGGGCAGCAGCACTTACATCAGGGGACAGACCCCTGCAGAAGGGATTCCTAACATATTCCAAAGCAGCCAGGGAAGAGGGTGGCATCCAAGCTGAGTTGGAGACCAAGTGTCCAAACAGGAGGTAAATCAGGATGTGGATCACACAGATCATACTAATATCAAGGTGGAGGGCAAAGATGTTGTTTACGGGAGCAACATTCAACTTCTATTTCCATCTCCTTTCGATGATGGTCAGAAGTCTGGGGAGGATGCATCAGCAGCTCTGGACACAAATATAACCAGCTCCAGCCAGCGGAGGCATTAGTTGCTGCGCTGTGGTGAATACCTGCTACAGCAGAAACAGCTCCATATGCAGTAAGCAGAGAAAACAGAGTTGCTGAGAAGATTTCTAACTATCGAGAAGCACCACATGCACGTAGAAGAGAAACTGCTGGAGGCATCGGAGACCTTCATAAACAAGATCAAGGGGCTGTGCAAAAACTAGCGCCACTTCATAGAGCTACTACTATTGAACATTTGTATAGCACTACAAGGTGTACGTAGCGAGCTATACATCAGGGCCCTCCCTTGTAATTCTGCAAACTGTTTCTGCACCATCTGCACTCCCCAAACTCATAACCTATATAGGTGATAAAGCACAGTTACTTACCTGTAACAGGTGATCTCTGGGAACATCAGGAATTAGTCCTCACATATGGGTACGTCGGTACCGACTGAGCCCGAGCGGGAAAGCTCCCCAGCTTCCCAGAAGGAAAGCTTTTGGGACCTCCCACTGCGCATGCGCGCTGCCTTCCCGCCTTCCTGATCAACTCTCCTCAGTTCGCGTTTATAGCTGAGACAATATAGAGAGAGGAAAGGAAGAGAGAGAGAGATACAACTCCTAGGGGAGGTGGGCGGGTTGTGAGGACTAATTCCTGCTGTTCCCAGAGATCACCTGTTACAGGTAAGTAACTGTGCTATCTCCAGGAACAAGCAAGAATAAGTCCTCACATATGGGGACTCCCTAGCTGAGATGCCCGGGAGATCCCCTGAAGGGTATGAGACCCTGAAAGGTTTTTCATCTTCCTATGGATCTCAGGCATCCATTCAGGGAAGGTGGGCTGGAGTTGTTCAAGAATGGAACAGGTGTCTGAGGACAGCCTGACCAAACAAGGCATCCCGGCGGGAGTCCTTGTCCAAACAGTAATGGGCTGTAAAAGTATGAACCGAGGCCCAGGTGGCTGCTCGACAGATCTGGTCAATGGACACAGAGTTTAGATGAGCCATAGAGGTGGCCATGGCCCTGACGTTGTGAGCGGTGACATGGCCCTCCAGAGAAAGGTTCTTACTCTGGTAAGCAAAAGAGATACACTGAGCAATCCAATTGGAGAGTGTTCTTTTGGAGACTGGAAGTCCTAAATGAGAAGGATCGAAAGCAACAAAAAGTTGAGAAGACTTTCGATGTTGCTGTGTCCTGTGGAGGTAAAAGGCAAGAGCTCTTTTACAGTCTAGACTAGAGTATGATGGTTCCTCTCTGCAGTGGATGCATGAGGAGCTGGAAAAAAGACAGGTAAATATACCTCTTGATTAAGATGAAAAGGTGAGACCACTTTAGGCATAAAGTGAGGATTTGTCCTAAGGACTACCTTATCATGATGGAACATTGTATAAGGCGGATTAGCCACTAAGGCCTGCAGTTCACTGATGCGGCGAGCTGAAGTGACTGCAATGAGGAAAAATAACCTTCCAGGAAAGAAATTTCAAGGAGGTAGTGGCTAAGGGTTCAAAAGGTGGCTTCATAAGCTGACCAAGAACCAAGTTTAAGTCCCATGCCACCGGAGGAGGTCGAATGGGAGGTTTAGTTAAAGTTAAGCCTCTCATGAATCTTGCAATAAGAGGATGAGAGGAAACAGGTTGTCCATTGATGGGCTTAAGTGATGCCGCAATAGCACTCAAATGGACTCTTACTGAATTCGTTTTGAGTCCTGCATTGGAGAGATGCAGGAGATATTCCAAAAGAGAATTCAATGGGAGTGCCAGAGGGTTAAGACCCTTTTGAGCACACCAAATGGAAAATCTTTTCCATTTAAAAGCGTAAGAGCGCCTAGTGGAAGGTTTCCTAGAGGCATGTAGGATATCCTTCACTTGCTGCGAAAGGTTGAAGTGTTGAAGGTCTAGGCCTTCAGTAACCAAGCTCTGAGGTGAAGGGACTTGGGGTTTGGGTGCCACAAAATCCCCTCCTCTTGAGACAGAAGGTCTGGAGCCGCTCCCAAGTCCAGGGAGGGGGCTTGGGAGAGATGCAGAAGTAGAGGGTACCACACTTGGCGTGGCTAGCGTGGAGCTATGAGGATCATGGACCCTTGATCCCTTTGAAGTTTGAACAGAGTCTTGGGAATCAAAGGAATGGGTGGAAAGGCATACAGGAAACCCTGACCCCAATGCAGGAGGAAGGCATCCTTGGTCTGAACTCCCTGACACGGAATTCTGGAACAGAACCGGGGAAGTTTGGCATTCCACGGACTTGCAAAGAGGTCTATGTCCGGGGTTCCCCATTTCTGGAAGATTCTGAGTACCTGATCCATGTGCAGGGACCATTCGTGTGGAAGCAGAACTCGACTGAGTCTGTCTGCCCAAGAGTTTTGGATTCCTGGAAGATATACTGCCAGGAGATGGATTTGATGCTCTCTGGCGAAGGCCCATAATCTTAGAGCTTCGTTGCAAAGCGACAGCGAGCCAGTCCCTCCTTGTTTGTTTATGTAAAACATGGCTACTTGATTGTCCGTGTGAATAAGGACTGTCATGTTGCTGAGGAGGGTATGAAAAACTTTGAGAGCTAGAAAGATTGCTCGAAGTTCCAAGTGGTTGATATGAAGGGTGGTCTCCTGTGGAGACCAAGTGCCCTGAGTGGAGAGATCTTGGAGATGAGCCCCCCAACCTGTTTGGGAGGCATCTGTTGTGAGGGTTGCTTGGGGCAACAATGGTTGAAAGGGGGCCCCCAACAACAGATTTTGAGTGGATATCCACCATTGGAGAGACCAAAAGAGACGATTGGAGTTTGCTATTTGGTCTGAGAGAGCTCCTGATGCTTGAGTCCACTGGGTGGATAAAGTCCATTGAGCTGCTCTCATATGCAGGCGAGCATAAGGCACCACATGCACTGTGGAGGCCATGTGGCCTAATAGTTGTAGCATCTCTCTGGCAGTCAAGTGGCTTCTGGACTGAGTCTGAGAGGCACTAGACGTTGGCAACGGGCCTGAGGTAGATAGGCCCTTGCGGTGGTGGTATCCAACCAGGCCCCAATGAATTCTAGGGATTGAGTAGGGGTGAGTTGGGACTTTGGCAGATTGATCACAAGTCCCAGATACTGTAGAATTCGCCTGGTGCGATCCAGGGAAGTCTGAGCCTCGGACTGAGACGGAGCTCGGATGAGCCAGTCGTCCAGGTATGGGAAGACAAAAATTCCCAGGGCGCGTAGGAATGCAGCTACTATTGCCATGCATTTGGTAAATACCCTTGGAGCCGAGGCTAGACCGAAGGGAAGTACTCTGTATTGGAAATGTTTTCCCTGGAATTGAAACCGTAGGAATTTTCTGTGGGATGGATGGATGGATGAGTATATGTGTGTACGCATCCTTGAGATCTAGAGAACAAAGCCAGTCCTGACTCTGTAGGTATGGAAGGAGAGTGCCTAGAGAAAGCATCTTGAATTTCTCCCTGTATAGAAATTTGTTCAATTCTCTGAGATCCAGAATGGGTCTGTACCCCCCTGTTTTCTTGGGAATGAGAAAATAAGGGGAGTAAAAACCTGACCCTTGTTGAGGAAGAGGAACCTCTTCTATTGCCTTTTGGGCGAGAAGAGTGGTCACCTCCTGATCCAACAGGTCTAGGAGAGATGGGGGAGAATTGAAACTTCTCACCATGGTATGGGGAGGAAGGTTGGAGAAATGTAGTTTGTAGCCCTCTCTGATGATAGAGAGGGTCCATTGCTCTGATGTGATTTGCTCCCATCTGGGAGCAAAATGAGTTAACCTTCCTGGAATGGTGAGAGGTTCTGGATGTTTTAGAGCCAGAAAGGTTAAGTTCTCTAGTTTTAAGTCAAAAACCCTGAGGGGGTTGGGACTGTTGGGCTGTAGCAGCCCCTGCAGGTTTTGCCCTGGCCTGTTTAGGCTGCTGACGCTTAGGAGCAAAGCGAGCTGCAGAAGATTGTTGGCCAGTATTTGTGGCAAATCTGGCCTTCTTGTAGAAAGGCTTTTTGAAAGATTTCTTCTTGACAGGAGTAGAGGTAGACTTAGAAAGTCTATCTAAAGCAGCATTTTCTGCATCCATTTGAGTGGCTTTGATTTGCCACTCCTTACCAAACAGATTCTCACCTGTACAGGGCAAATTTCCCAACCCATCCTGGACCCAGGGTTCAAGGTTAGAGGCCTGGAGCCAAGCAATTCTGCGAGCCGCTATGGCAATACCTGAGGCTCTGCTAGCACCCTCAAAGGAGTCAAAGGCTGCTCTGTTGGAGAACTTTGAAATATCTTGGGTATGTTTCAGCAGAAGAAGGATCTCCTCCTTTCTATCCTCTTGGATAAAGGGGAGGAAATGGCATATTTTTAATGCAATTTCCTTCAGAAACATGCCCATATAGAAGCTGTATGAGTTGATTCTGGCAATAAGCATACTTGCTTAGAAGATTTTTCTTCCAAAAGCATCCAGAGTCCTACATTCTCTTCCTGGGGGAGTAGAAGAGTGTCTTTTAGTACTCTTGATCCTTTTCATAGCTGACTGCACCACGATGGAGTGGTGCGGGAGCTGAGTTTTTTGAAACCCAGGAGAAGGGGGGACACGATACATGGTGTCCAGACGACGAGAATGTGGAGATAGGGTGAGAGGAGTCTCCCATAAGTCCATCATGTGTTCTTGAAGAATTTCATGGATGGGCAAGGTGACTGCCACTTTGGGAACCTTAGAGTATCCTAAAATGTCTAACTTTTTCGCTCTAGGTTCTTTTTCAGAGGATACAGAAATAGAAAGACCTTTAGCTACTTCAATGATGAAGTCTTGAAAGGATAAATCCTCTGGAGGAGAGATTCTCCTCTTTGGAGAAAAGGGCTCCTCAGGCAGAGTAAGGGATACTTCAGCAAAGTCATCTGATGAATCAGAATCATCAGAAGACTCAAAGTATCGTCTGTTTGCTTCCAGGGATCGATAAGCGTATCGACCGACCGGTATCGACATCGGGGGGACCCGGAACCGGATCGGTATCGGGAAAAACCCCGGAACCGGGAACCAGAATCGGTATCCTGGTCGATGTGGAAGGCATGGGTACCGGTATCGGTTGTGGTACCAGAACCGGAGCCGGTACCGCAGGGTGCGGTACCGAGGGCGTCGCAGCCTTAATAAAAGCCAAAATGGCCTGCTGCATGGATTGAACTGTATGATCCATGGACGCCACAACTGTCTGGATGTCGGTACCGGATGATTGAGCCGGTACCCCAGAACAGTCTAACAGGTGATCGGTCGAGGCCGTGCCATCGATGTTAACCTGTAACCCCATAGGAGGAGCTTTGGAAGCCGGAGCTTCCCGCCGGGGTTGTTTGGCTGGGGCAGGGTCCTCAGGGTCAAGCCCAGGGGTATCTCGATACTTAGAGGGAGATTTGCCCTTTGAGGACCTGCCAGAGGAATGTTTGGTTACCTGAGATCCATCAGGAGAGGAAGACCTAGAAGATGTCGATGCTGGAGTATCAGTAGAAAACAGCATGTGAAACTTGGCTGCCCGGTTCTGTAAGCCACGTTTAGACATCAAAGAACAGGATGGGCAATCCGGAATGGAATGGTCAGGCCCCAAACATTTAAGACACCATTCATGGGTGTCTGTGACTGAAATAGTACCGCTGCACTTAGTGCATTTTTTAAACCCAGAGGCTTGTTTCTCCATGAGAGAGAATTAGTGAAGGCCAAAAGGCCTCACAGAACTAACACACCAAGTGAGGAAAAAAAAAGATTTTTTTTTTTTTTTTTTAAAATAAAGGAAAAAAAGACCGGCGGTACCGGTCTGGAATCGGGGAAGGCAGACACGCGGCCAAAGAAATAAATTAAAATAACAACTTCTTCAGCGGTGACAGGAACACGACCTGCTGGCTCCGCGGAAAAAGAAGAACTGAGGAGGGTTGGTCAGGAAGGCGGGAAGGCAGCGCGCGTGCGCAGTGGGAGGCCCCAAAAGCTTTCCTTCTGGGAAGCTGGGGAGCTTTCCCGCTCGAGCTCCGTCGGTACCGACGTACCCATATGTGAGGACTTATTCCTGCTTGTTCCTGGAGATAGAAGAGGACACCTTTACCACCACAGGCTACGATGTATCAGCAGTTGCCTATTCCAGAAACGCTATCTTCTTCCCACATTTTGGGATCTGTGCCCCTGGAACAGGGGGGGGGAGAGGCAAGCTTTTGATTTCCTCCCTTCCAACAGGCCTCCTATTGCTCTGGTAGACTGAGTAATGTCTCTGAAAGCTCCTCAGTGAATAAGCAGGAAGATATATCTAAGCTCACCATCATAGCAAGATATTTAGAGCCGAGAGCAGAGGCACAGGAGGGAAGGGGCACAAGATGAGAGGGAGATGTAGGAATAAGTGACCCTCTCATCCTATGTGTACAGAGGGGACAAGGGCAGAGGGCTAGTGCTGTGGGGGGGGATGGAAAAGGGCTGAGGGTTTCATCTGGAGGGTGGGGGTGCGGGTGGGGGGTACAGGTGGAAGAGAAGGGGGTTGGTGGTTGTGCGACCAAGCTGGTGATTGGGGTGGGGGGGATGGTAGTAGCTGAGACACTCCCAGGTACATACAATCAGTTTGAGTAATTACACCCTTACCTCCACAAGAAATACCTGTGTATGATATTCTCTCTTTCAGTCGTCCGGGCCCACCCCTACTCTGCCCCATGCCTCTCCCATCCAGATCTCCCCTCACTGTGGCTGTGTGTGTGCGGGGAGTGTGACACCGCACCGCCTAGCCCTAGGCGTAATCAGGCAGTTGGTGCGTGCCCCATGGGGGTTTTAAAAGTCCTTGGTAGTGCTGAAGCCCTGTATCCTATTGTAGTTGTGGACTGAAGTGACGACAGCCAAGGTTGGGTTTCCAAGTTAAAGAATACTTTATTATTGCATAAGGTATTGCACAAAGTATTGCAAAAGAACAGCACAGGATTTACTCCCCCAACACAAAAGTAAAGCGGTATCCTTTTTGTACCAAATAAAAGTTCAAGTGTACAGTCAGTTCTCCTGATTCTTCTCAGGGACAAGTAATACAGTTAAATACTTTTAAGCTTCTTCCAGCTTCATCAATACAACAACATTTCAGGATGCAAGTAATGCTTTCCAAATATCAGCTTGCAATAAAGAAATCTTCAAGCCGTTGTATTTTCTTTCTAGCGTCCGTATCTTGTTTAACAGCTTTAAATAGAAATGGCAATCTCCACACTCTCTTGCCTATTAGTAACAGGCTTCTTGTGTAGGAACCCTTTCTTACGTTGCCTTTCATTCACAGCTGCAAGTTATGAGGCTCTGAGTCATTGCACCCATCAGAACGCTGCTGTCTCTGGTGCAAACTTCTAAGAACATTGGTTTAGGCTTCACAGCACTCAATCATAAAACAGGAACAAATTATAGCTTCTTACTCTCTCATACATACACCACACTCCATTTCAGAATCACTGGTATGGGATAAAGGAGCCCCTAATTCCATTGGTTCTTCCTGGCTCTCTGATATCCCTTTATCATGTGGACCATACAAGCCTTCAGACTTTAGTTCTTTAATTATAGTCTGAAGCTGCTTCCATTTAGTCTCTTTCTGTCTTCTAGGCACTTGTAAGGCTTGGTATTTCTCAGCACCTTTTAACAGCTCATAAAAGGGGTTTATTTCTTCCTTGCCTTGCCTAGGTAGTTGCCTTTGGTTGGGAGGAATATGTCTCTTATGGAACTGCCTTGTGAGATCCCTCAGCACAGCCTGGTCCTCAGGGTCTGTTCCTAGCTCTCTGCACGGTAGCTGCCAATTAGCCTTTTGCTGACAAGCAGGTGTGCTATCTTCTGAGCTAGAGCTCTGGTCACGCTGTCTGTATAAGGGAAATGCTTGCAGCTTCTTAAAAGGGACTTTCCTACAGCCCAACTTTCCTCTAGTAACTTCAGGTTTCCTTTCAAAGCTTGGTTCCAGTCTGTTTCTTCTAGAAAGCACTCTATTATCCCTTCCTAGAGACTGGCTTATTTCAGAGCTATCTACTTTATAAGGTTTAAAAGGTTTTGCTCTGACCTGGTTTTGGTAGCTTCTGTCTCTGGGGAACTCCACTGACTCCAAGTCTGTGTTCAAGGCTTCTGAGTCTGGCTCTGGGTCTCTTCCAGGATTCACTCTCTCTTGGAGCTGAGCTCTGCCTGGGTCTCTTCCTGGACCACCCACAGGAACTCTCCTTTCCCTGGTTCTCTCCTTGGTTCCCCTTTCGCTGCTTGGGAGGTTTCTGTCTTCACTCCCTTCTCTCCTGGAGGTTTCTCGGCTTCTCCTCCCTTCGCCTCTGCCTCCTTCGACTCTGCTGCTCACTCTGCTCCCCCTACTAACTACTGCTTCCTGGTTATGAGTGCAGAGTGGCCCAATCTGGTCTGACTCCGCCCACCTCCCTGATTGGCTATGTCTCTGGGTTAGCCTAGAGCTAGGGTGTGGTTCTTTCCCTGCTCTTCTTTGCAGAGAAGGTTTGTGTGCTGGAATCTTAACCCCTTCCTGTCCTGCATCTCTAAACATCTGAGGTGACAGAAAGTGTTTTAAACCCTTTTTCTTCTGTTTCTGAGCCTCTGCCTTGTCACAGGAGATTGTGTTCTAACATACGGTTAGGACAAATAGCGGGGCTGCACGTCCTCCCGGGACATACAGCCCCGCTATTCGCCTCTCAGAATCGGGCCCTTAGTGTTTTTGTAGTATATAGGCATGACAGAGAAGAGTAAATTAGACTTACCTGCTAATTGTTGTTCCTTAAGGAACTCTAGTCCAGTCCCGGAGCATAGAGTTGTCAACCTCCACCAGCAGCTTTGGAGACTGAAAGATGTCATCGTTCTGATGTCACTGGTACAAATAGGCAAGATCCGCCCCCTTTCACCAGCACCTATTGACAAAGCAGACTCAGCAGAGCAACAAATAAGTAGTTATAGGGAAAAACAATGTATGTTAAACTTATAGGCACTGAATAGTGCCGCAGGGAAATAAACTAGAAAAAGTAACTGCAAATAACCACCTGAAACAAGACGGATCCAGCTCATTCCTGCGCCCACCAGGCCTGCCGCAGCCACCCAAAATAGAGGTCCACTGAGACCTAGCTCATTCCATCTCCTCTCAGTGCCTAACCTTACCGAAAGTCACCAAAAAGGTCTGAACTCCTGACTTACCCCGGCTGACCCACTCTTTAAAATACATCTTCAAAATACATCTTTAAAAGACTTCAGGCTGAGCGGCACACCAAAAAACTGGGAGGGATCCGGGACTGGACTAGAGTTCCTTAAGGAACAACAATTAGCAGGTAAGTCTAATTTACTCTTCCTTAGCGTCCCTCTAGTCCAGTCCCGGAGCATAGAGGATGTAACAGAGCAGTGAACATCAACGGGCGGGACCCGCCAGCCCAGCCTGAAGCACGGCTGAACCAAAACAGCTATCCCCCCGCGCCTGAACATCCAGACGATAGTGCCTGGCAAAAGAATGCAACGAGGACCAGGTCGCCGCACTACAAATATCCGCCACCGGCACCAAACTGACTTCTGCCCAAGACGCCGCCTGCGCTCTAGTGGAATGTGCCCGCAGGCCCACCGGAACCTCTTTGCCCCGCAAAAGGTAGGCAGAAGCAATAACCTCCTTCAGCCATCTAGAAATGGAGGACTTCGCCGCCGCCTCCCCCTTGCGCGGGCCACCAAAAGAGATAAATAACCTGTCGGATTTCCGGAAAGACGCCGTCCTACGGAGATACTTCTTAAGCACCCTGCGCACATCCAAGCAATGCAATCGGCCACCCGACTGCACCTTCTGTTCCGCGGAAAACACCAGCAATGATACTACCTGATTCACATGAAAGGCCGAAACCACTTTTGGCAAGAAGGCTGGAACCGTACGCAACACTACCCTGTCCGCCGGAAAGGACAAATAAGGTTCCTGACAAGATAACGCCTGCAACTCGGAAATTCGTCTGGCGGAGCAAATAGCCACGAGGAATACCGTCTTTAGGGTCAAGTCCTTCAGCATCGCCCTAGCTAAGGGCTCGAACGGTTCTCCAACCAAGGCCGCCAACACCACATTGAGATCCCAGGACGGAACAACCGGCCGCCTCGGCGGTCGAAGCAACAACACTGCCCTCAGGAAACGCCGAACATCACTATGGGCCGCTAGCACCTGCCCCTGAACCTTCCCCCGATAACAGGAAAGAGCCGCCAGCTGCACCCGCAAGGAACTGGCCGCGAGACCCTTCTCCACGCCAGCCTGCAAAAAGGACAGGATCGCCGAGACAGAGGACCTTAAGGGATCGAGATTCCGCTCGGAGCACCAACTTTCAAAAACTCGCCAGACTCGGATATATGCCAACGACGTAGAAGGCCTACGCGCCCGAAGGAGAGTCGAGATGACGGACGCCGAGTACCCTCTGGCCGTCAACCTAGCCCTCTCAAGAGCCAGGCCGTAAGTGAGAACCGATCCACGTGAGGCATCCGCAGCGGCCCCTGCACCAACAAGTCCTCCCGAGGCGGCAGCCGCCACGGAACGTCCGCCACCAGACGAATCAAGTCGGCATACCACGGTCTTCTTGGCCAATCCGGTGCCACCAGCACCACCAGACCCCTGTGCCGTTCTATGTGCTGAACCACCCTGCCTATAAGCGCCCAGGGCGGAAACACGTAAAGAAGACCCTCCGTCGGCCACCGCTGCGCCAAGGCATCCAGGCCCTCCGACATCCATTCTCGTCTTCTGCTGAAGAACCGCTCTACCTTTGCCGATTCCAAGGTGGCCATGAGATCCATCACTGGGAGCCCCCAACGGCTCACCAGCAGCGCGAAAATCCGCGGGTGGAGAGCCCACTCCCCCGGATCCACCCTGCGGCGGCTGAGAAAATCCGCCTCGACATTGAGGACGCCGGCGACATGCTGGGTGGACAGTGCCGATAAGTTTTGTTCTGCCCAGGCCAAGAGGACGCTGGCCTCTTCCTCCAGGGCCACACTGCCCGTGCCGCCCTGCCGATTGATATAAGCCACCGTCGTGGCGTTGTCCGACAGCACGTGAACCGCTGCCCGACGCAACACCACCTGGAACTCCCGCAGCGCCCGATACACCGCTCACATCTCCAACCTGTTGATGGACCACAGACTCTCCTCCTGCGTCCACGTCCCCTGAGCAAAGGATCCGTCGTGATGCGCCCCCCAGTCTGCCAGACTCGCATCGGTCGTGAGCAGCCGCCAGGAGGGAGGTTCCAAAGGCACGCCTCTTTCCAGAGTGCCGGGCTGCAACCACCATAAAAGGTCCTGCCTTACCGCTGGCGGACACGGCAGACGCTGCGACAGCGCGTCCCTCTGATGAGACCAACACCGAAGCAGAGCACTCTGTAATGCCCGCATATGAGCCCGGGCCCACAGCACTACATCTATCGTAGCGGCCATGGTCCCCAGCAGCTGCAAATACTGCCAGGCCGTCGGCGCCCTGCGCTTGAGAAACCGCTGCACCAGGTCCCTCAGCGCCCGAGCTCTCTTGCTGGGAAGAAACACTAGGCCCTGCTGTGTCTCGAAGCGCGCCCCTAAGTACTCTAGCGTCTGGGAAGGGACTAGCCTGCTCTTCGCCACGTTGACTACCCAACCGAGGCCTTCCAACAAACGGACCACCCGATCCGTGGCCCTCAAGCTTTCCTCCTGCGATTTCGCCCGAATCAACCAATCGTCCAAGTAAGGATGCACCAGTATCCCCTCTTTGCGAAGAACTGCCGCCACCACCACCATTACTTTGGTGAACGTCCGAGGGGCCGTCGCGAGACCGAAAGGCAACGCCTGAAACTGGAAATGTCCCATCGGAACTGCGAAACGCAGGAAGCGTTGATGCTCCTGCCGGACGGGGATGTGTAGGTACGCCTCTGTAAGATCCAAAGACGTCAGAAATTTGCCTGAGCGAACCGCCGCGATGACGGACCGTAAGGTCTCCATCCGGAAGTGGGATACGCGGAGGCAGCGATTCACCCGCTTGAGATCCAGAATCGGACGAAAGGTACCCTCTTTTTTGGGGACCACGAAATAAATGGAATATCGACCTGAACCGCACTGCTCGGACGGGACGGGCACCACCGCCCCGAGCTGCAGCAGACGCCGCAGGGTGTCTGCTACCGCTCGGTGCCTCGTAGGGGCTCTGCACCGGGAAAGAACAAAGGAATCTAAGACGGGACGCTGGAACTCTAGAGCATAGCCTTCCCGAATGACCTCCAGCACCCACTGGTCCGAGGTAAGCTGGACCCAGGCAGGGTAGAACTCCCGCAACCTTCCTCCGACGGGAATCACCCCCACCGGGGCCCGCCTCATCTCATTGCGGCTTTTTGGCAGCCGAAGCCTGAAAGGAGCCAAAACCCCTGCCTGCCCCTCTGAAGCCGCGAAAGGACTGACCACGCATCGGAAACCGGCCCCGCAGAGATTGAGAGAAACGGGAGGACCGAAACCTACGAGAATCCCTCGGGAAACCCCGGAACCCCGAAGCCCCACGACCTGGCTTCGGCTTATCCTCTGGAAGACGACCTCCCTTGGACTCTCCCAGGTCTTTAACCAACTTCTCCAGATCCTCCCCAAAGAGGAGCTTTCCCCGAAAGGGGAGCTTACTGAGCCGCGCTTTGGAAGACCCATCTGCCGACCAGTTACGGAGCCACAAATACCTGCGAGCCGCAACCACCGAGGCCATACTTTTAGCTAGCCCTCGGATGAGATCATAGTGAATATCGGACAAATAAGCCGTGCCCGACTCCAGCCGGGTAACATCCGCAGCCTGCTCCTCCACGAGGGAATCCTGAAGGTGCTGGGACCATCGTAAACAGCCCCTCGCCACCCACGCCCCCCGCTATCGAGGCCTGTAGAGACAGGGCACACATATCAAAGACCTGCTTCAGCAAGGTATCTAACTTCCGATCTTGACCATCCTTCAATGCCGCTACGCCTTCCACCGGAATAGTGGTCTTCTTCGTGACCGCAGCTACCGCCGCATCCACCCGGGCGAACGAAAAATCTCCTTATCCTGTTCAGAAAGTGGGTACAAACGAGCCAAAAGCCTAGTGCCCCGCAGAGCCGCTTCCGGCGGGTCCCATTCTTCCTGAATCATATTCCGAAAGACTCTATGCAGGGGAAACACCCTCTGAGAAGTTCGGACGGCCTGCAACAGCGGATCCTCCAGCGCCTCCTCCGCTGAGGCGGAACCCGCCGGCATGTTCAAGGTCATGAGCGTCTCAGCAATTAATGCTGGCAGCTCCTCCCTCCTAAATACGCGGACCACCCTGCTTTGTTGCTCCGCGTCCAGAAGCTCTCCTTCCTCTAACTCCTCATCTGAGGCTTCTGCGATCTCTAAATCGTGCGCCAGCCCCTTATCTAACCCAGCCTCTGAGCTTGGACCGACACTCTCTCTGCGCCGCTTAGGAGGGGCTAACTCCCCCTCCAGAAGACCCCCCAAACCTGGCCTTTTGCGGACCGGAGAACTCTGAGACTGAGCAGCAAGCCCAGGCTGGAGCAAGGCAAAGGCCTTCTGCATCAGCGCGAAGAAATCCACAGGAATCCCAGACACACTGTCCCCCTGGGACCCCTCCCCTGCCCGAGGAGCATACCCAGCCGAGGACGGTCCGGCCACTGGCTCCAGCTCCTCCAAGGAGGGAGGACCGGACCCCCTGCCGTCGAAGGAAGCTGCCGTCTGCTCCGCAGCGCCTTCCCCCACGGCCTCATCCACACCGCCTGCCTCCAAGGAACAGGCCTTGCACACTCCAGCTTCTAGAAGCTCTCCACGCCGCACCCCACAGACAAGGCAGCGGGGCTTTGCAGGCATAGTACCTAGCGTTGGAAACCAGAAGCTGACACTGGCAGAAAGCACACCCGTTTTTTTTTTCCAAGGCAGTCCACTCAGCTATCCCCAACTAGCTGCCCTGGAACCATTTAAATCAAAAACGAAGCTTCTAAGGCCTAAAAACAGCAAAGGAAAAACGCTTTGAAAAAACGGGATTCAAAATGGCCGCCGCAATGTTCGCGCCGGCAAAAAACACGCGGTAAGGCTTGCAGCTACTCCCCAGAACCACAGAAAAGCTAGCACAGCCCCCAACAGTGCTCCCCCAGCAAAACCCCGAAATCGGGGGTACTCACCACGCTGTCCTAAAAGGCAGGAGGGAAGACAGCACTAAGTACCTCAGGAGCACAGCCTTTCACACGGCATCAGCTCCCGGGACTGACTGACACATCCAGAAAGCAGCCCTGCTGCAGTCAGTTCACTTCTGCCTACTACCTGCTCCTCACCCTCCTGACTCGGGCTCTTGCACAGCCCTGTGCTCGTCTCAAGACTGGGGCACTCTGAAAGCCTGCCAGAGGGAGGGGGGGAGGAAGGGGGGGAGGAAGGGAGAGGGTCAGTAGAGGAGATAAAATGGCCACAGCAGCACAGGGACTCTCACACCACAAAAAACTCAAAAAACTCAAAACCCCCAAGGGCTACAGAAAATAATCAAGCTCTGCTTATTTGTTCCTCCTGAGCCCAGTCCCAGGCTCAGAACCTCCAAGCTGCATGGAGACTGAAAGTACTGGTGAAAGGGGGCGGATCTTGCCTATTTGTACCAGTGACATCAGAACGATGACATCTTTCAGTCTCCAAAGCTGCTGGTGGAGGTTGACAACTCTATGCTCCGGGACTGGACTAGAGGGACGCTAAGGAACACCACTTAAAATGGGATTAAAATATGTTTTCAAGGGGAATAATGTCAGTACAGAAGTGTTCATTTAAAATGAAACTCTGTATTTCATCAGTTCTGAAAACAATAACAGCAGCCATTTATGCTGTTGTGCGATCTCAAATGAAAAATTACATGATATATAAAAGGCAGGCTTTTACCACTTCCAACTAACATGTTGGAGGATTTCAGAATGCCTCTTAGATAAAGCAACGTAGCTGCCATATAAGTCAACATGACGGGACTAAAAAACAGAAAAAGCTGGGGGGTTTTCCACTGGACTCTCTTACTACATTTCTTGTTAATCCTTGAAAATGAGTCAAGAAATGTATTAATTTAGATGGGCATGTTTACTAATATGTGTTAATGGTTAGCATGGGGTTTACCATGTCCTAAGCATGCTGCACTGTTAGCGCAGGATAGCGCAATAAAAGTCCTGTGTTAACTGCTTAGGCATGGACTAGGACAGTAACTGGGCGGCAGTTGGGGCAGAATGTGGGCACTGAGGAAGCATTGTAGTTAGCATATGTTACCGTGATTGATGTTAGCATGGATGCACTTACAGTACATCCATATTAGATGCATTTGCCGGTCTAGCATGGTGAAGTTCATCTCCCTGCACTGTGGGGGGGGGGGGGGGGAGACATGCCCTAACAACTAATGCGGGTCTTGCCACTTTCTGTGCTAATTGTTGGTGCTTACCAGGCACTACATAGCATATTTTGGTAAAAATGATCATTAATCCAATAAAAAGGCATCAGTTAATTTTTTAGTTTGCTTTTATTTCAAAGAATTCCTCTTGTATGTCTTCCTCCCTTTCCACTGGTGCTAGCTAATCACATGTTTTTCTCCCACTAAAATATCTTCCCTGTGTCTTTGTTTCTGAAGAAATAGGATAGTTTCTAAAAATCTTAAATTTTCATTAGAATTAAACTTACTGAATTTATCTACAGCTTCATATTTTCTACCATGATTGCACAGTGAAACATGAGAGAAAAGCATATGGCTAACCAGCAGCTTTTCTTAAGCAGTACCAAAGTTACACTTTCAAAATGGAACTCTGAAAACTCTTATTAATTACAAGACTAAAAACTCTTAAAACGTATGTAGAAAGGTGAGAGAAATCCCAGAGTGAGGCAATCAGGACAACAAAATCCATTTGAGATTACTTAAACTTAACAGAGAAAAATGGTGCAGTAAAAATAGCAGCAATTCAATATCATGGCTCTTCTTATTTGTCCATGAACTTACCTTTCCCAACATAGCAAAAATGTCCTTTCCATCTTGCATTCCCTCATCAAAGTATTTTACAGCCTTTTTAACATAAGCTTCTTTCCCACAGGTTAAATCAAGCCATGCTTTCAAAATCAATCCCTGTAAAATCAAATATTCTAATTAATTGTTGGCTAATAAATTAAATTCCAAAATGATTTTTGATCTAAACTACTTTACATAATCTACTAAAAAGAACATGAAAAATGAAATACTCTTGACATTCATTTTGCTTAAACTGCTACTATAAAACACAAAAAGAGCCTACAGAATAAGCGTAGTTACTCACCTGTAACAGGTGTTCTCCAGGGACAGGAGGAATCAGTCCTCACATATGGGTAATGTTGGGGCCGACGGAGACCTCATGCAGAGCAATCCCCAGCTTTCAGAGAAAGCCTTTGGGATTGCATCACGCATGCGCAGTCCCCTTCCCGCCCAAGGGTGCCATCTTGCTCAGTCAAATGACATAGCTAAAAAAGATGGAAAAATGAATAAAAACTAATAATAATAGCACAAACTCCAGGAGAGGAGGGAGGGTTGTGAAGACGGATTCCTGCTGTCCGTGGAGAACACCTGTTACAGGTGAGTAACTATGCTTTCTCCAGGAACAAGCAGGAAGTCAGTCCTCACATATGAGACTCCCTAGCTATGGGCTACCGAGAACCCATAACTGAAAAATAGGCTCCCTAGAAGAGCCGCAGCAGCCATGATAGGAGTTCAACCGAGAACGTAACATTCCGGTAGCCTGACACCAAAGGGTCGGAGGGTAGGAGTTGCCTAAACCTCAAACAGGTTACGGAGTACAGCCTGGCCGAAAGCACTGTCCCATTGGGACTCCCTATCCAGGTAGTAATGGGCCGCAAAAGTCTGGCTTGAAGACCAGGTGGCAGCCTGGCAGATGTCTGCCAGCGGAACAGAGCAGAAGTGAGCAACTGATGCCGCCTTAGCCCTGACCCAATGGGCCGTGACTTGACCTGCAACGGGATATCAGCCGCCCTGTATGCCCAGGCGATACAATCCGCCACCCAAGTGGACAAGGTACGCTTGGAGACAGGCATCCCCAGCTTACCGGGGTCATAAGAGACGAAGAGCTGAGAAGCCCTTCTATGCCCCCACGTATGCTCCATGTAGAAGGCCAAAGCCTTCTTACAGTCCAGGGTGTGTAGGACTGCTTCTGCCCGACTGGCATGCAGCCTGGGAAAGAAGGTGGAACGAGGAGACTACTTTCGGAAGGAACTTGGGGTGAATGCAAAGCACCACCCTATTCCTATAGAACCGTGTGCACGATCTATTGGAAACCAGAGCCTGCAGCTCACTCACTCGTCTGGCCGACGTAAGAGCCACCAAGAAAAGTGCTTTCCAAGAGAGGAAGCAAAGATGACAGGTAGCCATTGGAGTAAGCTGCTCTAAGACCACATTTAAATCCCATTCGATCGCCGGAGGGCAAACTGGGGGGCTTCAGCAGAAGTAAACCTCTCAGGAACCTGGACACCAAAGGGTGCCCAGATAGAGGTTGTCCTTCCACTGGAGATTGGTGTGCTGATAAGGCACTAAGGTAGACTTGGACAGAGTTTAACTTGAGGCTTAAATCTGAAAGGTGAAGCAGATACTGCAATACCACCGACACTTGGCAGGAGAAAAGGTTTTCTGCCCATTTATCACACCACACCTCAAACCTATAGGTTTTTTTAGTCGATTGCCTTCTTGAGGCTAGCAGTACATCCTCTACATTCTTAGGGAGGAGAAGTGGTGCGAGAACTACCCTTTCAGCAGATATGCCATCAGGTTGAGAGACCTGAGGTTGGGATGTAGTAGAGTGCCCCCCTCCTGCGACAGGAGGCTGGGGTGCAATCCCAGAGGAATCGGGGCCT
Source organism: Ichthyophis bannanicus (assembly GCA_033557465.1). Taxonomy (NCBI): domain Eukaryota; kingdom Metazoa; phylum Chordata; class Amphibia; order Gymnophiona; family Ichthyophiidae; genus Ichthyophis; species Ichthyophis bannanicus. The sequence goes on along the minus strand of CM066036.1, from coordinate 636,941,627 downwards.
CTGCCACCAGTTGAAGCAATAGAGGAAACCATGGCTGCCTCGGCCACCTGGGAGCTACCAGGATGACCGAGGCCTTATCCTGAAGGACCTTGAATAGAGTCCGAGCCACCAGGGGCGTGGGAGGAAACGCATACAGGAGGTCCACCGACCACGATATTAGGAAAGCATCTACAACCACCCTGCTTGGGTGTGGCTGTCTGGAGCAGAAGCAGGGCAACCGGTGATTCTGTGGGCTCGCAAACAGATCTATGGATGGACACCCCCAGCACTGGAACAGCTGCTGGACTATATTGGGATCCAGTTGCCACTCGTGCGGATGCAGGATTCTGCTGAGCTTGTCGGCTAAGAAGTTTTCTTGACTTGGCAAGTAAACTGCTTTGAGTTGCATACTCTGGCTGACTGAAAACGAGCATAGGTCCAGGGTCTCTTGGCAGAGGATGCGAGACCCTGTGCCCCCCTGCTTGTTCACATAGAACATTGCTACTACTACTACTACTACTACTACTAATTAACATTTATAAAGCGCTACCAGTAGTACGCAACGCTGTACAGACACATAAGAGTGACGGTCCCTGCTCATTGGAGCTTACAATCTAATCAAGATGAGAAACACACATTGCGTTACATTACACTACACTACATTGGGCAACATGGGTAACATTACATTACATCATGGGATACCATTTAAAGGATGCTTACATGGTGACGTTTCTCATGGTTCCATTGCATCTGGCCAGTTCTTCGGTGGAGTTGCTGGAGTGGGGAGGAGGATGTGGCTAATCCACAGTGCCTCGCCTAAGAGCCACGCCAAAGGGCCCTTTGGCGTGGCCCTTAGATGCGGGCGCGCCTAGGAGCGCTTACTTTTAAAAGTGCTGCCGGGTGTTTCTTTGGCCTGATTGGCCATGTGGTGGGGAGCAGGGAGGAGCATACCTGCCTGCTCCCTTCCCCATCGCCAATCGGGCCGTTGGCTGGAAATCCCGCGCCTAGGAGCACTTACTTGTCCGTCTGAATTAAGACAGGCTGATGAGCCAGGGTTTGACAGAAGGTCCAAAGAGCCAGGCGGATAGCTCGAATCTCTAGAGATGGATCTGTTGTGTGCTTTCCTGTGGAGACCACATACCCTAAGTGCACAATTCTTGGCAATGGGCTCCCCAGCCCAGCAGGGATGCATTTGTAGTCAGCACTCTCGTGTGCGGGGGAGGCTGGAAAGGCACTCCTCCCGGTAGGTTGCGTGGTTGAAGCCACCATGTCAACAACTGCACCAGTCGTTTGGACACTTTTATGCTGTCTCTGAGTCGGCCTGTGGCCTGTGTCCACTGGTCCCTGAGACACCACTGAGCTGTTCTCATGTGGAGGTGAGCACTGGGTGTCACATGTACCGTGGAGGCCATGTGACCAATAAGGCGCAGAAAGCATCTTGCTGAGATCTTGGATCTGCGACTCACTTGCTGTACTAAGGCCACAAGTCTCTGTGCCCTGTCTTCTGGTAGATGAGCCCTTGCTTGAAGGGTGTCTAACCTTGCTCCTATGAACTCCAGTCCCTGAGAGGAAACTAAAGTGGATTTTGTGTAATTTATCACAAACCCTAGGTGCTGCAGCAACTGGATAGTGCGAGACGTGGGCTGTTTGGCCTCCAGGGCTGACTGGGCTCTAATGAGCCAGTCATCCAAGTAGGGGAAGACAAATACCCCCCTGATCTTTGGGAGGGCCGCCACCACCGCTAGGCACTTTGTGAACACCCTGGGTGCAGAGGCTAGGCCAAATGGAAGCACCCTGTACTGGAAGTGGTTTCCTCCCACCACAAATCGTAGATATTGTCTGTGGTCTGGATGAATGAGGATGTGTGTATAAGCATCCTTTAGGTCTAAGGAGCATAGTCAGTCTCCCTGGTGGAGGTAAGGCAGCAGTATTCCAAAGGAAAGCATCTTGAACTTTTCCCTCACCGGGAACTTGTTTAAAGTTGCGCAGGTCGAGGATGGGTCTTAGGCCTCCAGTTCTCTTTGGTATCAGAAAATACCTGGAGTAGAAGCCCTTCCCCTGCAGGTGATGGGGCACCGGTTCTACCACCTGATCCTTAAGAAGACCTGCTAACTCCTTTAAAAGGAGGTCCCTGTGAAGAGGGAGCCTGAAAGGCTCCCCTGGAAAGTAAGAGGGAGGTACCTGTGTGAGATGTAGCCGACAGCCCATCTGGACTATCTGGAGAACCCAGGTATCTGTTGTGATGGCTGGCCACCTGTGGACATACAGGGTCAGCCTTCCTCCTGTGCATGGCCTTGCTTCTTTGGGGAGAGGGACTATGCTCTGGGAGTCAAAAACCCCCTCCAGGCTGGGCCGAAGCCGGTGCCTGGGGCTTGGGGGCTTTTTGCTTACGCGGGCCATGCCCCAGTCCCTTGGCCTGCTGCCCCTTTTGGGGAGCTTGGGAGGCCTGATATGTGGCGTAGTTGCGGTAAGCAGTACCTTTTCTCAGGAAAAAGGGCTTCTTACCTGATCCCTTCTTCTTAGAAGGGGCAGAAGTCTTCTTCTCAAGTCCTGTCCGGGTCAGGTACTCGGACTCGATCTCGGCAGCCTTCTCTGTCATGGGCTTGCCAAAGAGGTTTTCACCCCGGCAAGGGACATTGACGAACTTGTCCTGCACCCATGGCTCCAGGTCAGATGACTGTACCCATGCCTGGCGACGTGCACCGATGCCAGCCGCAGCTACCCGGGCCGACGCCTCAAAGCCGTCATAGGCTGCTCGAGTCAAACTTCAAGCACTCCCAGATCCCAGTGGACAAGACCTTGAAGCGCTGCAAAGGTCCCTCGGACAGACCAGCTGAGAACCCAGCAAATCTCCTTTGCCAGGTCTCGTAATTACATGCCCATGTACGGCTGGTATGTCTGGATTCGGCATGACAGCATTGAACCCTGGTAGCACTTTCCACCGAGGGCATCCATGTTGCGGGCCTCCCGGCCAGGAGGCACCAAGGAGTGTGTCTTCAGGCTCTTGAGCCGGCTCATGGCCAATTCCACAACCATGGAGTTGTGCGGCAGTTGTGCTTTTTGGAACCCAGGACTCTTGAAAACTCAATAGATGGAATCGATTCTCCTGCTGAGCACCGGCATCGAGGCCGGTGTCTCCCACATGCATCAGCCGTTCCAGAATGTGAGGCACCGGTACAGTAAGGGCTTCCTGAGGGGGAAAGTCATACTGGAGGATCTCGAGCTCCTTGGCTCGAGGCTCCTCCTCAGCCTCCGCCGGGAATGACAAAGCCTTTGCCATGTCGCAGACGAAGTCCAAGAACCGGGTATCCTTTGGGGGGGACCTTCTCCGAGGTTCAAAACCCGGGGAATACGAGGGAATGTACTTGGTCCGGTGGGTGTCTGGTTACTCCTCATTCTCCGTCTCCCAATTGGACCCTTCCGAGGAGGAATCGAGTGGCTCCGGCCTTGAGGGCTTTGGTCTCAACCGCCCCGACGTCGGTGGAATCTGCGTTGATGACCTCAGTCCCAAAAGGGAGGTCGAGAGGGACCTCGGCCGAGAATCGACCCGAGACCTTAGTGACTCGAAGATCGGCTCGGCCTCCGGGTTTGACTTCGATGTCGATGTCCCGGTGGTCGGGGCAGATGGATCGGTGAGACCGGCTATCAGTGCCCACTGCTGGTCTATGAAGGCAGCCATGCTACGCTCCAAGGCCGCCATCCTGAGACCGAGCTCAGGAGGCTCTGCAGCTCCCGGGTTGGGAACCACCACCGTCGGGCCTGACACCGGCTCTCTCGGAGGAGAGTCCACAAAGAGGACAGTGCTTACCTACCTTGGTGTCTACGGTTCCTTACGAGGGAGGTTTGCAGGCCTCTCCGACTCTGAGGATCTGGGGCGGCGGGCCGGGCTCCGCAACCTATCCCGCAAGGGACCAGGCTGCTTGGAGCTATCTGAAGACACTGCCCTCACAGATTTTTTCTTCCTCCAGTGTTCCCACAAGGGAGACCCCCTTTCAGAAGACACTTGATTCTGCTCAGGGTCAGAGAGCTCCCGAGATGTCGAGGCCTCCGATGAGGTCCGGGCCCGGGAGGGTGCGGACTCGGGAAAAATCCTATCATGTTGCTGCTGCCTGCTCCTCAAGGCCTCGGAAGACATTTTCTTACACGGGCCACAGACCTTCGGGTTGTGGTCGGGCCCAAGGCAACGGAGGCAGCAGTCATGTGTTTCGGTGAAAGACATTAACCTTGTGCACCGATCACACTTTTTAAACTCACTGGCAGCCATCGAGGGGAAAAGGACCCCTGCGAGGTCAAAGGACCAGACTGCCAGCTAAAAGGAAAAAGAGAAGAACACGAACACTAGTCTCTAAGGACAAAAAATGAAAATTCAGACCGGACTCAATACCAGTGTACTGAGCCGAGGCGGGAAGGGGAACCGGCATCAAACCGGCTAGGCAGAAAAGTAATTTTCTGGCTTTTTTAAACACTTTTTTCACGAGGGAACTTGGACGACGTCCGTTGGGCTCCGCGGAAAAAAGGAGACTGAGCAAGATGGCACCCTTGGGCAGGAAGGGGACAGTACATGCATGATGAAATCCAAAAGGCTTTCTCTGAAAGCTGGGGATTGCTCAGCATGAGAGCTCCGTCGGCGCCGATGTCACCCATATGTGAGGACTGACTTCCTACTTGTTCCTGGAGAATAAGGCCACCTGCCTATTTAGCTTTGTATAACATGCATTTTATGAGCGTTGATTTGAAAAAAAAATCAATACCATCAGCATCCTGTGAATATTTTAAAAGGACACATGGCAAGAAATAACATTCACCGTACATTATTTTACAGTCTAGTCATTAGCTTTGAAATTGCTAAGCTATTCCTTTTTAACATGCCTCCGAAATTGTCTGAGGGCAAGAAAATGGGCACCTCAGACTCACTGACTGTGGCAGGCTCACTGACTGTGGCAGGTCCATGCTATCAATATCACAAAGACTACACACAACATATTCATTTATTGCATAGATTCCCATTAAAGTACAGAGCATGCTCATAGCGGCTTATATAACAAGAAAGCACAGTTACTTACCTGTAAACAGGTGATCTCTGGGAACAGCAGGAATAAGTCTTCACATATGGGTACGTCGGTACCGACGGAGTCTGCGCGGGAACGCTTCCCAGCGTCCAATCAGAACGCTTTTGGAAGCATCCCAACACGCCTGCGTGCTGCCTTCCCGCCTTTCCCAACTGCCTCTCCTCAGTTAAGTTTTAAAGCTGAGGCAAAGAGAGAGAGAGAGAGCAAGGAAGGGAAAGATAGAGATAGAGAAATGCAACTCCTAGGGGAGGTGGGTGGGTTGTGAAGATTTATTCCTGCTGTTCCCAGAGATCACCTGTTACAGGTAAGTAACTGTGCTATCTCCAGGAACAAGCAGGAATGAGTCTTCACATATGGGGACTCCCAAGCTGAAATGCCCAGAGGGAGTCCTAGCATGTTGCGAATCTAGAAAGAGCCATGCTACTCCTCAGAACCTCAGGCATCCTGGGGATGGAGGGTAGGAGTTGAATTACAGAAAAGGTGCTGTGGAACAGCTGGACTAGAACAGGACTTCTATAGAGAAAGACCCTGTATAGAGGGCATTTAGTAGTAAAAAATTGTAATATGGGAGACTTCCGGTGGCACATGAGCGAGTGAGGACGTCTCTCAGCTCGCTCCGGGACCGCCTCGGGATTAACCTTTGATTTTCATCTACTAGCCCCGCAATTTCTTGTCCTATTACCCGAGGGGGCACCTTTGAAAGAGTTGGCACTCTGCGGTTGAATTTTGGAGCAGATTATATTTCTTGCCTAATGCCGATGCCGGCGTGAAAAGAGAAGGAGAAGGGCCCCAAACCGGGAACCACGCGGCCGGTGGCGTCAAGCCCGGCCTCGCCGGGAACCGAAAGCACTGAATCGGCCTCGGAAGAGATGGCGAGAGAGGTAGTGAAACTGCTTGACCCGAAGTTCGACCAAATACTGGGCAAGCTGGAGGCGCTGGGCGCTGCACTGGGAGAGATGGGACAGCGCGTGGATGAGCTTGAGCAGCGAGTGTCGGCGTTGGAGGATGAGGGGGGCAGCATGGCGCGGGTGGACAAGGCCCGAGCTGCCCAAATAGCAGCCCTGCTGGACAAAGTTGATGATCTTGAGAACAGATCAAGACGCAACAATATTCGCATTGTCGGGATTCCTGAGACTACCACAGATGCTATGTTACTGCCCCTCATTGAATCTTGGCTCCCCAATGAATTGGGCCTGCCTGCACTGGTGGGGGATATTAAGGTGGAGCGCGCCCACAGGATCGGGCCTAAAACCGATGCCTGCCAGAGACCTCGGGTGGTGATCGCCCGTATCTTAAACTTTCAGCATAAGGCGCAGCTGCTGCACGCTTACCGAAGCAAACGGGACTTACAGCTTGAGAATCAGAAACTCCTGCTGTTCCAGGATTATTCGGCGGCAGTGGCGGGAAAAAGGAAGGAATTTGCCCCCATTTGTTCTGCTTTATTCCAGAGGACGGTGCGTTTTACTTTGGCTTTCCCGGCGGTCCTCTGGGTTATTCACTTGGGACAGCACCATGCCTTCGCCTCGGCAGGGGCAGCTAAAGCCTTTTTGGAGACCTTAGGTGAGGGTGCCGGGCTGAACTCGTGATCACGGCGCTGGCTGACTGCGGACTCTGTTACTGTTCCTGCCCTTCCCGCGAGGATGCAGCGGGAGTAGGCTTGTCAGTGCTCCTGCGGTGGTGGGGAGAGACTACTGGGGCTTGGACCCTGAGACTTTCTTTGAGACTCTCTCCGGAGGACTATGAGCTCTATACCCTAGGGGGTTTATGTCAGCCAGGTGATGGCCTTCGCCTCCCTGTTATTCTTTGTTGGGGCGGCGGGAGGCGGGGGGGCCTCTTTCGGGCTCGGTACTCCGAGCACGATACTGCAGAAGGCTAGTGCCGGGACTGAGGGCGCTGACTGTCGAGGAGGGCCCTCTGCAGCTTTACCTGCTCTTGTGTTGTGGGATTCAGGTTTTTTTTTTGTTGGTTATTGGGGGTTATGGATATTTGGAGCCGAGGCGGCCCTGCGGTGTTCACAGAGGGAAGTCAGGCCGCGGCTTAGCAGGCCGTGGCAATAGACTTGTGGGGATTGAGTTAGGGGAGAGGCGGTTGTGTATATGATTAATGGGGGGGGAGGGGGGGAGGGGGGGTGGGGGGGTGAGGGGAGGGGGGATGGGAGACGGGAGGAGTAGGGGGGTGGGGGTGGGGGCTGGGGAGGGGGGTAACCTGCCTACTAGACGGTGCGCTTTTACCCTTGAGAGCCCTGTATTACTTGCTGGGACTGTGGCACAGATGTGAACCTGGGGGGAGTGGGCCGGGGGCTGAGGCTGGGCAGCTTCTGGCTTTCCCACATCGAGATACCTATGGGGAGTTGGACCTAGCACACACCCATTATTACTCTGGGATCTAATGTAAGGGTGCTCTCGTGGAATGTGGGGGGCCTCAATACCCCGGTCAAGCGCACCAAGGTTCTCCAGGCCTTAAGGAAAGAGGGGGCCCAGATAGCCCTGTTGCAGGAAACTCATTTAACCGCTCATGAACACCTTAAACTACAGAAAGATTGGGTGGGCCAGGTGTATGCGGCCTCTGCTACGGGGAAGAAGAGGGGAGTGGCGATACTGATCAAGAAAGGGATCCCGGTGGAAGTGCTGAGGGAGGATGCCGACCCCCGGGGCTGCTATCTATTTCTGCACATGCGAATATCTGGAGAAGAAGTCTTTATTGGCAATATTTATGCCCCAAATGTATATGAGCACGAATTTTTTCGTGGCATTCTGCAGAGATTGGAGGCGGCTCCGCGGCTCCCGGTCATTTTGGCTGGGGACTTCAATTGCCCGCATGACCCGACCCTTGATAAGTCTCACCCGGTGCAGGGAGCAGGGTGGACGAGAAGAGGGGTGAATTATCTTTGTCGTATGGGCAGCCTTTTAGATGTGTGGCGCGTGTTGCATGAGGGGGAGCGCGACTATACCCACTTATCCAGAGCCCATAACACGTGGTCTCGTATAGACTATATCCTTGTTTCCGAGACAGCTTTTGGAAAAGTGCAACGGGCTGAGATTAGGCCTATTGTGATTTCGGATCACGCTATGGTCTGGATCGATTGGAGGGGCGCTGGAGCCGATGGGTTCCGGTGGTCCTTCCCCCGACAGAAAGGACAAGATCCGGAATTCGCGCTCTTTTTACGGCAGAAGTGGGCAGAATATCTAGAATTTAATGAGGCCAGCTGCCCGTCCGTAGCCACGGTGTGGGAGGTGGGTAAAGCGGTCATGCGGGGTCATATTATTGCATATATGGCCGCGGAAAAGAAGCGGCTTAATGGCGCTATCGTGCATCTCACCCGGGAGCTTGAGCAGTTGAAGAAGGGGGTGGGACGAGACCCGACGGGACAGCGTACTCGGGCGTATTTAGCTTCGCAAAAGAGGTTGAATGCCCTCTTACAGGATAGAGCGCTACATTCCTTGCATTACTATCGGCACCAACTTTTTCGCTACGGTAACCGATCGGGTAAATTACTCGCCCGATTGGTGCGGGACGGGGGAAGTTTGAAGGTTATTACGCTTATTCGTGATGCGGAAGGGAGGAAGCAGAGTGACTCCAAGAAGGTCGCGGGGATATTTAAACAGTTTTACGAAACTCTGTATACCCCCGGGACGGAGGACCGGGAGGCGGAGTACCGCTTCTTTGAGGGTCTTGGGATTCCACAAATCTCACAACAGGAACTGCTCGATTTAAACCGGCCTATCTCAGGCGGCGAAATTCAGAAAGTTATCAGGAAAGGCAAGCCTCATAAGGCCCCGGGGCCGGATGGCTACGGGGCGGAGTTCTATAAGGTGCTGGAAGGCCAAGTAACGCCGACCTTAGCGGCCCTTTACGCGGAGGGGTTGGAGGTAGGGAGGTTTCCCAGGGACATGTGTACGGCCTCTATCTCCCTCATTTACAAAGAGGGCAAGAACCCCGAGGATCCGGCTGCTTACCGGCCGATCTCACTGATCAATTACGATATGAAAATTTTAGCTTCGGTGTTGGCCGGCAGGATCCAAGCAGTCCTCCCCAAGCTGGTCGGGCGACATCAGGCTGGCTTCGTACAGGGGCGAGATGCGACTAGAAATATTAACAGTGTTTTGTTGGGCATGGAGCACTGTGTACATGTGGGTACCCCGTTGCTGTTGGTGAGTCTGGACGCCGAAAAGGCTTTCGATAGGGTTTCCTGGGATTATATGTTTGTGGCATTGCAGAGATTTGGTATGGCTGGGGCCATTTTGGGGTGGATACGAGCCTTATATGCGGAACCGCTGGTGTATGTGATGGTGGGAGGGGATCGATCTGACACTTTCCCCCTGCGGCGGGGGACTCGGCAGGGTTGCCCCCTATCCCCTGTTCTGTTTGTCCTCCAGCTAGAGCCGCTTTTGCTCAAGTTATTACGCTCACAGGAGGTACGGGGAATGGAGTGGGCCAAGGGGGGGCTGAAGGTTAGTGCGTTCGCGGACGATATGTTGTTGTGTCTTACGGACCCTCAACGGTCCCTCGCGGTAGCGTTGGCGTTGATTGAGAGATTCGGCTCGTTCTCCGGTTTGAAGATCAATGCGGCAAAGTCCTTGGCTTTGGCTGTGGGTGACAAGGTTAGAGAGCTTTGGCGGCAGGATTTCCCCTTGAGTTGGGCGGACGGTCAATTTCGTTACTTAGGTATTCAGATTCCCTCTGTGTTAGCACAGTTGTATCGAGTGAACATTGGGCCACTACTTGAGCGTACCATTGCGCGATTGAAGCGTTGGCGAGAGTTGCCGCTTTCTTTGAAGGGCCGCATCGCTCTTTTTAACATGGTCGAAGTTCCTAGGTGGCTGTATGTGCTGCGGCATCTCCCACTTTGGCTTTTGAAGCGGGATTTGCAGCTGCTACAGAAGCATTTATCGAAGTTTCTCTGGAGAGGCCGCAAGCCTTGTATTGCTCTGGCGGCTTTAATGCGGGAGAGCAAAGTGGGCGGGGCGCAACTGGCTTCCCTTCGTGAGTATAATGTGCTCTACTTAACGAGAGTCCTTCGAGATCTCTTTGAGCGGGCAGGCGAGATTATCCCACTGGACTTGCTAATCGATCTATCGGGTGGTCGTTGTCCCGTTCGGTCGCTTCATTCCCCCCCGCGGGAGTTACCCCCCCCCCCTTGGCGGCGATCCCCGTGCATGCGCGGACTTGGACGGGCATGGAAAAGCTTGTGCCATATTCGTGGCTGCGCGTGGCAGTATACTGATTGCCTGCCTCTAGCAGGGAACGCGGACTTTGCCCCTGGTGGCGAGGGTCGCGTAGTGAGTGATTGGGCGCAGAAAGGCATCCACTATATTGGGCATTTGAGGCTGCCGGGCTTTGCGGAGTTGGACTCTTTTGCCTCATTGAGGGCCCATTACCAGTTGCATCAACATGACTTCTACTTTTATCTGCAGGTCAGGCACTATGTTCGTACCCTGCAGCGGAGGGATGGGTCTCTCCTGAAGCGGGGTGGTATGCTAGAATTATTCGAGGCCCTCGCTGGTACCTTGACCGTCAAATCTTTGCGGAGCGAACTTTACCCTGGGGGACGGCGTACCGGGGCAGACCAGGCTTTGGAGGGCCTGGCCGAGAGGTGGAGGCGGGACAACTTGCCCTCTATGACCGGGGAGTTGTTGGGTACGGCATTTACGGCTATTAAAACACTCTCGGAGTCGGTGCTGTTGCAGGAGACTCAATATAAGTTTTTGTGGAGAGCGTACAGACATAATGTTTGGGCGGCGCGGGTAGGTCTCGTGGAGACGGATAGTTGCACTTGGTGCCAGCGCGAGCCGGGCACTTTGATACATAGATTTTGGTACTGCTCCCTCCTCCGCCCGTTCTGGGATGCAGTAGGCACAAAGCTGAGTGAGCGGGTGAGCTGCACGATACAGATCACTCCCATCTGGGGTCTGTTGGGAATTTATCGGGGTGACACCGGTTTGTCGAAGGCGGTACGGAGTCTTTGTGACCGAGCCTTTGTCATCGCGAAGCAATGTCTTTTGCGCCACTGGTTGATGAGCACGCCACCGGGGATCGTGGAGTGGGAGCAGGCTATTGAGGATCTTAGAGCCCTGGAAATGCGAACGGCGAGAGCGGTGGGGGGCGCTATGGGCGAGCGAATAGGGCAAGTCTGGGTTCAGTTCCCTGGGTAGGTCCCGGAGCCTTGCTATCAAGGTGGACTGTCGGGTGGGGTAGGGGGGGCTCTTGGTGTTAAGACTGGCAGGTGGGTGGGAGGGGGGGAGGAGGGAGTGGGGGGGATGGCTGGCGGGGGGGGGGGAGGGGGAGGGGGGTGGGAGTCTAGTAGGAGCCACTGGGATAGCCCCGGTGGACATGAATCATGCCCGTTTGAGAGTGGCTGGGATCCGCCTGGCCCCCTGCTCAGCTCCCCCCACCCAAGGTACTAGTGGTGTAGTTGCAGCACGGCTGATGTGGTGTGGGGGAGGGGGGAGGGACTTGGGAGATGTACTAGCCTAATATTGGGCAGATGGCGGTGTGCAGCTTTTGGGCTCGGGGTTTGGTTTGGTTTGGTTTCTGGTGTTGTTCATGTTTCTGTCTGTGTCCCATGTTTGACATAAGTTAATAAAAATGATTTTTCTAAAAAATTGTAATATGGCCCTCCCTTGTTGGTATTGCAAAAGTCTACTGAGGTTCATATGGATCTGTTAGAAGAGCCAGTGAAAAAATCCCAAGGAGTACCTCACTGAGAAGTAGAGGTAATGAAAGTAGAAAAAACAAGTGGAGGTCAGAACCCTTCAGGGTGAGAAGTATCCCCAGGAGAACTGGGGTAGTATAAAGAGGTAGGGCTTCAGCGGAAGATGCAGAAGGTACTATTAGAGAAAGCTTAAGCTGTTTTGGTCCAAGAACAGTACAATCCTAGGACCAAAAGAAAAATGAGTCTGACCCATCTGGACTGGCAATGGAATTAGTCCATGTAGGAGAGAAAGGGTATGGAGACCCCTGTATCTGATGAGAAAGTAAGGACAGACTTAGGAAGCGCTAAGCTTTAGATTAACTGACGTTCCGCAATGTCTTTCCTAAATGGGGTCAATTAGGAAAGAAAAGGTACATGGAGAGCTTCAGAGGTACCTAACCCTGAAAGGTTATGGTAAGGAAAAGTTTGTTAATTACCACAGGAAGTGGTTATATGTGTAGAACCCTAAGTATGCTGGCACAGCATTGATAGGGGTAGTGCCCATCTGTCAGGATCATATAGGAATGTATGGATATCTGAACCTAAACAGACAGATAGATAAGTATGTGGATACATATCTACCTAAAAGATATATCTCACTATATCTATCTATCTATCTATATATTCCTAAATATATACACATATATATATATAGAGAGAGAGAGAGAGATATGTATGGGCAGAAGATACACAGATATTATGCCCTTATAGGCGGGTCACTATGGTATCCTATTCCAATGGCGCCCTCTATCCAATCAGAAGATACACAGATATTATATATATAATATCTGTGTATCTTCTGCCCATACATATCTCTCTCTATATATATATATCTATATATTGTCATGGGGTAGACAGCATAAAAGGTGAAGTACTAAAGGCTAGTGCAGAGAATGAGCCTATTGGCCAGGAGATAGAGAGCACTAAGCCTGAAACACTAAGAAACAATATACAGGAAAAGCTCACTTGTCAGAAGCCAGATAGCATTGAGCCTGAGATAGTAAAGGACAGTGTGGGGGAAGGGCTTGCCTGGCAAGAGTTACAAAACACAGACCATGAAACATTAGGAAATAAAATAGAAGAAGAGCTTACCTGGCAGCCTCAGGGGCAGTTGCTGCAGGCCCGGAGCAGTGAGGCAGGAGGGGGGGGAAGGCAAACATTCCACAGAGTCTGTGTGACGTAGTGAGAATTGGAAATGCCAATCAGGCCCACCTGAACTCAGAGTCACGTTCCACGTTGAGTGAGTTGGGAGATAAAAGCAGCTGTGAAATCTCACACAGGCAGACTGAGGCCGAGCTGGGAGGTGAAGCATGGCATGCTGAGCTGGTAGTTGGAGCATTGGAGCCTGAGCAGGAGTTTGCAACTGAGACAGAGAATGGGAAACAGCAGGAGGAACACTGGAGTTAGAGGTGAGACCAGAGCTTAAGTGCCAGGTGGAGAGCAGAGCTCAAGGGACCTCTGATTGCTGTTCCAGGCAAGCTGGGAGAAAAGCTGAGAGTGAAAATCCCAAGCCATTACCACAAGATACGGTACGTGAGGGAACCACTGCTGGTGGGAGGCAGGCTGACCAATCCAAGAGACTTAAGCAAAGCTGCAGCCAGGTCTCCCCAGCCAGAGAGGTCCTCATAACAAAGCAAACTGCTCAGCTAACAGGAAGCAGAGATCCCATACAGAGGAGCACCCAGGGAAGAGGGAGTGAGAGGCCATCAGCCAGGCCTCACAAACAGCTTTCCCTCACAGAGAAGTACAGGGCAGAGAGAAAGCCTTGGTTGGAGGCAGACGGATTGGAACTTATCTTCAGCAGAATAGAAGATAATTACTCTGTTTATGCAAAGGGGAGGAAAAGGAATCCCAGGGATAAAAGCCAACCAACAAAGGGTCTCTCTTATAGCCAAGCCAGGGGAAGGAATCCCCAGAACAGCTCCTAATACCAGGGACTCTCAAAGGCAGCTCTCAAGGGTAATTACTGAGGTTTACCCAAGGCAGGGTGCAGGCTACAAGTTCATAAGGACTCCCAGTCCTTACACAGGAATAAGTTATACCCCCGGGTATGGGGAGAACTGTAGCACAGAGAATATTCCTGTAACAACAGAAGGTGAGGAAGAGGTGCCTGATGATTGGGAGAGTCTTTATTGAAGTCAAGCAAGAAGTAGTATTTTGTGCACACTGAAAATACTAAACTGTATTGCTGAGAATATTGTGCACAGTGAAATACTGGACTGTATCACTGAGAGATATTGTGCACCGGGTAAATACTGAACTGTATTGCTGAGAGAAAGCAGTATTATCATTTCTGGTTTAAAACCCCTTTTAACCTGGTGAATTCAACCGTTCATTTATGTTGTCCCTTATGCTGTAACATCCTAAAGGGAAGGGGAATAAAACCCATCTTTTCATTTGGACCACAACTACAGAGTCCTTATTTCTTCCTCAATACAATGCTACCCGACTCTAGGCATCCGCCTAGGACCGGCAAGTAGTCACAATATATATCTCTCTCTATATATGCATATATACCCTAGATATATATATATGCATATATACCCTAGATATATATATATGCATATATACCCTAGATATATATAGATATATATATATATATATATATATATATATATATATAAATGAATATGTAGGCATATAGACACATGTCTCCAGGTATGTGGATGGAGAGATGCCTATAGAACTAGATTCCCCTAGGAATATGGGGAGAGAGAAAGATTCATCTAATAGCAAGAAGGGTGATACCTGCTTGAATAGATGCATAGAGAATCTTCTTTTCCTGGTTATGACTGACAGTCAGAGGAATGGTTTCCCTGACAAGAAGGAATCTAGATTCCTTTCAGCAATCGAGCTCTTGAATAACCAGGATGGCCTACGTGAAAAATGCAGAGGATAACTTCAGTCTGCAGGCAGCAAGTCCAGATCTCTCCAGAACTGCAGTATGGTGATTGGATAGAGGGCGCCATTGGAATAGGATACCATAGTGACCCGCCTATAAGGGCAAGATGGGTATCAGGCGTCCTTGAGCTGCCACTGAAAGAAAACTATCTCTGGCGAGAGTCCAAAAGAGATATAAAATTGGCCATTCTTTAGGTTTTCACGTGATGAAAGGCCTGTGTCTTATGTCTCAAAAAAGATTTTAGATGAGATGGTAAGGGTAGGGAACACCTACCAGTCATGAGAACATGACTGGGGGAACCCCTCTTAACCATCTAGGGTTATCTGCTAGGCAGAATACTAATGCTCTCTAGCAAGGGCCCATAGTGCAAAGCTACTCTGTAGAGTTGCAGAGAGCATACTGCAGGTTGGTTAGAAGAAAAAACTGACTGTTTAAAGCCAGTGGGCAACTTAACTATTCTGCCAAGGACAAGGAGCAAAGAATAGAAGTTAACCAACCAGTGTGTGATAATAGGGTTTCCAAACATGGTTAATAACCTGTTTGGGCTTTAGCACTGAGGCTATAAGGATTGCTAGTGGAGGGGAAACCCTGGTTGTGTGGTGAACAGAACCAGTGGCTTAACCACTAGGAATTGCTGTATCTGCAGCAACTACCAGGGCAGCGGAAGAAAATTTATTTTCCCCCCTTTTTTAGATTGGGAAAAAGAAACAACAGACATAGTAGGACTTCCTATTGTCTGATGAGCTGCCCTAAGGTGATAAAGGGGGAGACAACTCTGGAAAGGAGAATCCCCCTGTGGAATAGGTAGAGGACCATAGGGGCTTACCAGTGTAGAAGAGCCACTCTTACAAACCGAATGTTGTAGTAAGAGGGAGGTAAGACAGAGTTGAAAGAGACTGACTATGCAGGAAGTCTCTGAAAGGTAAGATGATACATGCCAGTACAGGGAAAAAACTGTCTTATTGATAGTTGTCACTTCTCTTTTCCCAAAAGAGGAAGAGAAACCTGTTAACTATGGGCATGATCATCATAAGACTCTCAGAGTAAAATAAAAGATGTCTCGTGAAGAGATATCTAGGAAAGCTTAGGATGACATTAGTGCAGATACTTCAAGTGAAAAGAAGCAGACTGCTACTCTAACCACCAACCAAGAGAGGTAATGATGATCTATTTGAAACCCTGCGACTGCTGGGTTTGCTGACCCTGTTGAGGTTGTGGTTTCTTCAGACCAGGGTGATGTTTCCCCTGTTTGGGAACATCTGTATGATGGGCAGAAGATGGATAAAACCTTTCCCCCTAGGGGAAGAAAGTTTGGTAGGACATTTCCTACCAACTGGGAAAGAGGAAGGCGTAGAACAGCCTCTGGAAGCAGGAATGTCAGTGGTTAACTGAGCAACTTGGAGTAAAGACTCCTTGTTAAAGAGATTTTCTCCAGTGCAAGGAGTATTTCCCAGTCTTTCTTGTGCCCATTTGTCCAAGTCTGAAACCTGGAGACAGGCTTTACGTCGTGCCCCTATAGCTATAAGCAGAAGTTCTGCTAACAGACTCAAAGGAGTCTAGGGAAGCACGAGTAAGGAATCTAGAGATATTTAAAGCATGACTAACCAGTAAGGAATAGTCTGCACTTTTGGGCTCCTGAAGAAAAGGAGTCAAAGACAGTAATTTCCTTGTGACCTCTTCAAGAGATAATCCCATATAGAAAATATATGAGAGAATTCTTGCTGAAAGCATGGATGCCTGGAAAGTTCGGCATCCAAAGGCATCTAAAGTCTTAGACTCACGACCTGGCGGACAAGAAGAGTGCTTTTTAGTATTCTTAACCCGCCTCATTGCTGATTCTACAACAATGGAATGATGAGGAAGTGGAGTCCTTTGAAAACCTGGAGAGGGGGGCACCTGATATAGAAGATCAGTTGCCCTAGAAGGTGGGGGTACCGTTAAAGGAGCTTCCCACATTCGTAAGAGGAGATCCTGCAAGGAATGATGCAAAGGAAGCATGATGTTCTCCTTTGCTCTCCCAGGAATATACAGGGATTCTGTATTCCCTTGTGTAGGATCCTGTCCAGGTATAGAAATGGCAAGTGATTTTGCCATATCCAGGAGAAAAGCTTGAAAAGAAAAATCCCCAGAGGGAAATCCTTTTGGACAGGCTAGATCTGTTGAAGAACTAGCATTGGCACCCAGGGATCTATCCAATTTTATAGGCGTATAAGATCCTAAAGGGTGGAGTATGGTATCCTTAGAGGATAGTTGCCGGTACCGTAGAAGGTCGGGACCAGCAACAGTCGGTAGCATATCGTCCATGCCAGGAATCGATTCCAGACTCAGTATCGAGGGAAGCGAGCCTGATGAAAGAAGCATGGAAGGTACCGACAACGATGGTAAAAAGGATACCGGTACCGACTCCGGTACCGAATCCAATACCGGTGGACCAGCCGGTGAGGGCTCTAACGGTATCGAAAAAACCATCGATGCCGAACCTGGTTCATCGGAACCGTGCCTTCGGTACCGTCTGGTGTCGGTACCCAGGCGAGTCGGTACCCAGTCGTCCAGACTGGAGATCAATTCCAGACTCGGCATCGAAGGAAGCGAATCTATCAATACACATCTGGAGGGTAGCACACTAGGGAGCAGTAGTCACGCAGAGCTAAGAACAAACCAACCTGAGGCGTGAGTAGATGGAAAGACAGAGTCCTTTATTAAACCTTAGGCCGCCCGACACAGGCCGTGTTTCGTCACCCTTCGTCAGGGGCTAGCCAGGCATAGAAACTAAAATCATAAATAACAACCATTAAAAACAAAGAAACAGACTGACAAACTCATAAAACATCATACATATTAATACTTAATAACATTAAAAACATCAAAAATTGAACAATGTACAATCCAATAAGGTTAATAAATAATATAAAATCAATAGAAGATAAAAGTGCTCAAAGGCTCAGATACACATGAAATAACATAAAAACATAAAAATAAATTAATTTACCAACCTCTGTTGCAGGTTCTAAAAAGTATTACACCACGCTTATGCAGAAAAGTCTAAAGAAACATTGTTGCTAAAAAACACAAACAAGGTAATTAAAAAAAACTCATAATTTAAATTAATATCCTTCAAACACACAAAATGAAAGACAAAGAAGGTGGAATAAGGAGTGAGGAGAAAAAGGACAGGATATGAAATAACTAAACAGTCTGGTAAATAACTACACAGGAATATGTGCTTAAAGAATAGTAGCAGGAGTGAGCCAGGAGACCACTATCAATAGTAATGAGCCAAGATATAAAATGTTTATAGGACATTACTAATTCATCTGTACAAATCTAACACATGTGCAAAAAGTGAAAAAATGTTTTAAAATCCAGCCATATAGGCCTACATAGAACGAATGTGACATAAAACCAATAAGAGCCATATTTTTAACCGCAAAAAAAACCGTGGAATATAGAAAGTGCTATATATGGAAAAAATCAAAAGGATCCAAAAATAAATTTAAGTCCACCCTTTATAAAAACAACAGAGACGGCAGAATAAAAGAAAAAATTGTAGAGCCGCCGTCTTTTTGTTGATTACCGCCACCAGAGGTGTGGCCATAAATGTTAACCAAATTTTAAAATTGTCTCTGAAGGGGGACATGAAAATGCTGCTTGTAAAAGAAAAGGTACCAAACAGGGAAAACAACTACCAGGATAATAGTAAATTGAGCAAGAATTTAAAGGAAATTCTCAGAGGGACGTAAGGTAGTGCTACTGAAGGACAAATATCGAACACAGTAAAGTAACAATAAAATGAACAATAAAAGTGTCAAATGAAGCCACATTACCACCTTGTAAATAAATGATGAAATAAAAGAATATATGCAGAAAATAAAGAGTAAATAAGATAAACTACCTTAGAGCAACCGCCGTCCGAAACCTTTGCGCTAATCAACAAAGAGAAGGGGGCGGAGTTAGCTGCTTGGCGGGATAATGACGTGCATACCAAACCAAGGAAAACTCATTACTCCACCATGGGTATTAACAAAAATGATAATTGAGTGTAGAAGATTACCTAGGAAGAATGCAAAATGCTGCTGATGAAAAAATACCGGACATAACCGTATGTAAATAAAAAGCTAAAACAACAGTCGTGAATATGGCATTTAAAATGAACGGTCATAGTATGAACTTAAATAGCTAAGAAAGCAGCGAATAAATAAATAAATATAGTAAAACGTAATTAAGACAAGAGGGTTACCGAAAACAAACTATACAAAACCCAAAAAACACACAACTAGGCGGCAAGAATTGCCAATTCTAATGAATATGTTAAAAGGTGCCGTCTGGCCGATGTAACTCTCTGGGTTGCTTATAGAAAACACCTATATGAGTATAAAAACACCAATATGAATATAAAAACACAAAATAAATCTGCACCTAACCGGCAGGCCATTGTAACCCCCTGGGTCACTTATGGAAACCAACCGACAAGACATGAATGAATAAATAAACAGATAAAACTAAGTAAATTAAAATACCAATGCGTGAAAGATGACATCCAAGGAACCATCTTATAAAATCACACAATCAATATAATAAAAACATCTAAAAATTAAAAATTGAAAACTTAAAAACTTAAAAACTAAAAAACTGGGGACCAGATTGGCAGATTTGGAACCAAAGGCCTCGACTGAGGTTAAACTATAGTGAAAGATCAGAGAAAAACTGACAAATCTTGTTCAAGATTTAAACCATTCGGAGTCATAGAGTTTAAATGAAAAATGAACTTTTGCTCGAGTCTCATAATGGTTTTATTAATATCTCCTCCCCTCCAATTGACCTTTACTTTTTTGATGACAAAAAACTTGAGATCCATAATGCTATGTGAAGCGTCTAACCAATGTTGAACTAAGGGTTTATCAACCAGTTGACGTTTTATGCAGCTTTTGTGTTCCACTATCCTTGTCTTTATCATGCGTGTGGTTTTCCCTACATATAATTTTTTGCAAGGCCACTGCACAACATAAATAACATTTTTGGTTTCACAGTTAGAGAAATCATCAATATAAAATATCTTATTAGTAAAGGGATGGATGAAGGAATTACGTATTGGCAATGAATTTAAACAAACTGAGCATTTGCCACATTGACATTGTCCCTTGAATTTGGATAACAGCTTCTTCTCTGTAAGAGCAGAAGGCACTAAAAAATTTTGCAAATTAATATTACGTTTATGTGCCACAGTCAGTTTCATGTCCTGAAAGGCTGGAAGTGTTTGTACCAAATGCCATTCTTTTTTTTTTTAAATCTTAATAATGTATTTAGAATAAGAAGAATATATGAGAGGGCAAACATAGTAACATATCAAACCATACCCATATCTTCATCACGTGTCTTTATCTTCAGCAGGTCTTCTCGAGGGGTATCTCTGGCCCTAGTGTAAGCTTTATGGAGATGACAAACCGGATAATTTCTAGCCAAAAATCTCTCTCTCATATCATGGGCCTGTTTTTCGAAATCTTGGGTCTTAGTACAGATACGTTTAGTTCTCAAAAATTGACTCACGGGTAAATTATTTTTGAGTGATGGATTATGAAAACTTTGATAATGTAATAGAATATTCCTATTCGTTGGTTTTCTAAATAAAGTAGTAGAAAAAGAGTCACGTTCTTTCCTAATTAATAGATCCAGATAAGAAATCTGATTACAATCATACGTCATTTGAAAACGTAATTTTCATCCAATTGGTTGAGCCATGCATGAAACTCTGAAAGTATATCTAGAGAACCCTTCCAAAGGATAAGAATATCGTCAATATAACGTATCCATAGAGCAATGTGAGATTGGAAAGGATGAGATGTTAAAAAAGATTCCTCGAAATGAAATACATACAAGTTTGCTACATCTGGGGCCATAGAAGACCCCATAGCGACGCCCTTGACCTGTTTGTAAAACAAATCTCTGAAACAAAAAAAGTTCTCACAAAGGGCAAAACGTGCCAATGCTACAAGAAAGGCGGTGGGCATGCGTTTATGCACCGTTCTTTTCAACAGAAATTGTTCTATCATCTGCAAAGCAGCTAATTGCGGAACATTGGTGTACAGGGATTCTATATCAAGAGTGACCAGGATAAGATCTGGACTAAACTGATTGAAAGATGACAAAACCTGTATAACATGGGAGGAATCCCTGACATAGGACCACATATTTTTAATGAATGGACGTAGTAATAAATCTAAAAATTTTGAAATGGGTTCCATGAGGGAACCAATAGCTGAAACTATTGGGCGACCTGGCAGGGCCTCCAAGGACTTGTGAATCTTCGGGATAATGTATATCGTTGGGAGAATGGAGTTATCTACTATCAGGAAGGATTTCTCCTTCTCTGTGATATAACCAATTTCAAATGCAGAAAGTACTAAACTGTCAATACTTTTTTTGAGATTCTGTGTGGGGTCCCCATTTAGGAAGTATCACTGAGCTGGCGAGTAATCTCTCCAATATAATATTCTTTATCCATGACTACCACCGCTCCGCCTTTATCGGCGGGTTTTATTATAATGGCATTGTTTTTTTGTAACGAGGAGATTGCTTTTCTCTCTTGGTCTGTAATATTATTGAAAGTATGGTGGTGTTTCTTTAGGGATTCAATAACCTGTTGAGTAACTACTTTTTCAAAAGTTTCGATAACGGGATCGGTACTCTGAGGAGGAACCCACGTGGATTTATTACGGATAATAGAGTTGTCATTAGAGGTAGGGATACTGTTAGTAAAAAAATGTCTCATGCGAATCTTACGGAAACATTTGTACAGATCAACATGAATGTCAAAAGAATCACATTTCCTTTTTGGCACAAAGGAAAGACCTTTGTTCAGTATGGATAACTCATCACCATTAAGAGAATATTTAGATATGTTAATCACATTATTGGGTGGTTCTACTAGCGGTACCATCGCTCCTCCGATCTGTCCGAGTAACGCCCCCCTCTCCCTCCTCTGCCCCGGCCTCGGCCTCTGTATGTATTGTGTGTGTTGTCGTTGTCTAGGGGATAAATATTGTTCGGTTCTGGGGGGCGGACACGTCCTCGTGAGGTATCCCGCCCTCCACCTTTCCACAAATGATCCATGCTGAAAAAAGATTCCTTTTTTTGTTTAGGTAATGGATCTTTTTTCTTATTTTTATCTCCCTGAGAAACGGCATGTCCCGTGTGATGGGAAAACAAGGACGCAGAGGTATCAAATTCCCCTGACTCACTCCTGCTACGTTTCTTTTTTTGTCCAATAGGGGTAACTTCTTGTGGATTGTCTATAACACTATCTTTTCGGTCAAAAATTTACTTTCTTTCCTTAAACCATAAACGATCTTGTTCACCTTTCTTGTCCCAGTGGTATACATATCCTGTCTTATAATCCTCCTCATCTCTCTTGTATTTATCCACCTTCTTGTTTTTAACTTCCTTTCTAAATTCCTGCATATTTCTCTGGTGATCCTCATGTACTACATCAAAATTTTTGTCAGACTTTTTGAGAACATCCAATTTTTCATCTAGTTGAGCAGTTAAAATTTCTGATTGTTTATTTGCTGTGGTGATAAGTAAAATCATAAGGTCTGATGAGCACTTATTAAGTATCGCATTCCAACATTTGATGAAGCCTTGTTCATGGGTATATAAACCTGGTGCTTTGTTGACTCGAAGTCCTCTTGGAATAATTTTTGATTTGCAGCACTCAAGAAGATAGGCAGAATGCATCTGTTCCTTTATCATTTTTTTAGACAATAATACCACGTCCTCCCATTTGTTCCAACAATCATCTGGTTCTTCTTCAGATGAATCGAGGAGAGGCTCTAGTGGCAGGGCCGGATTTAGCTATACGCCATGTACGCCATGGCGTAGGGCCCACAGCTGCAAAGGGCCCACAAAAATTGAAGTAGTTAGGCTTTTTTTTTTAATAAAATAAAAAAAAACCTGCTGGCTGCCGCCGCGGGGCCCCCTCTGCTGCCGCGGCAGCATGGACTGACCCGCGGGGGCCCCCTCTGTAAGCTCGGTCCCTCCCTCCGTGCCTCCGTGTCTCCCTCCGTGCAGGCTGTTAGAGACGCGAAGGCAGACTGTCTCCTTCTGCCTTCCCGTCTCTGTTAAGCCCGCAGGGCTGATGGGAAATTTCCCATCAGCCCCTGCGGGCTTAACAGAGACGCGAAGGAGACAGTCTGCCTTCGCGTCTCTAACAGCCTGCACGGAGGGAGACACGGAGGCACGGAGGGAGGGACCGAGCTTACAGAGGGGGCCCCCGCAGGTCAGTCCATGCTGCCGCGGCAGCAGAGGGGGGCCCCGCGGCGGCAGCCAGCTGGTTTTTTTTTTTAAAAATAAATTTTACTTTTGGCCGGGGGAGGGGGAGGGGGTAGGACTGGTAATTGGGGGGGCTGGGACTGGGGCTGGAAATGGGTTGGGACTGGGACTGGAAATGGGCTGGGACTGGGGCTGGAAATGGGTTGGGACTGGGACTGGAAATGGGCTGGGACTGGGACTGGAAATGGGTTGGGGGGATTAAGGCTGGAGGTGGGCTGATGAGGAGGACTGGTAATGTGCTGTGGGCTGTTGGGGGGGGGTTAGAACTGGTAATGGGCTTTGGGGGGGTTTAAGACTGGTAATGGGCTGTGGGCTGATGGGGGCTGTCTGGTAATGGGCTATGGGGGGGGCTAGGACTGGAAATGGGCTGGGGGGGGTTAAGACTGGAGGTGGGCTGATGGGGTTAGGACTGGTAATGGGCTGTTGGGGGGGGTTAGAACTGGTAATGGGTTTTGGGGGGTTTAGACTGGTAATGGGCTGTGGGCTGATGGGGGCTGTCTGGTAATGGGCTATGGGGGGGGCTAGGACTGGAAATGGGCTGGGGGGGTTAAGACTGGAGGTGGGCTGATGGGGTTAGGACTGGTAATGGGCTGTTGGGGGGGGGTTTAGAACTGGTAATGGGTTTTGGCGGGTTTATACTGGTAATGGGCTGTGGGCTGATGGGGGCTGTCTGGTAATGGGCTATGGGGGGGCTAGGACTGGAAATGGGCTGGGGGGTTAAGACTGGAGGTGGGCTGATGGGGTTAGGACTGATAATGGGCTGTTGGGGGGGTTTAGAACTGGTAATGGGCTTTGGGGGGGGTTAAGACTGGTAATGGGCTGTGGGCTGATGGGGGCTGTCTGGTAATGGGCTATGGGGGGGGTTAGGACTGGAAATGGGCTGGGGGGGGTTAAGACTGGAGGTGGGCTGATGCGGTTAGGACTGGTAATGGGCTGTGGGCTGATGGGGGGGGTTAGGACTGGCAATGGGCTATGGGGGCTGACTGGAAATGGGTTGATGGGGTTAGGACTGGAAGTGGGCTGATGGGGGGTTAGGACTGGTAATGGGTTATAGCGGGGCATTAAACTGAAAATATGGTGATGGGGGGTTAGGACTGGTATTGGGTTGGGGGGTTGCTAGGACTGGAAATGGGCTGATGGGTGGCTAGGACTGGAAATGGGCTGATGCAGGGACTAGAAGGGAATGGATGCTGGGTGAGGCTGGAACTAGAAGGGAGCTGATGTTGGGGGAGGATTAGAATGGGATGGGGCTGGAAGAGTAAAATGGAGAAGGGAAAAATATTTTGTGTGGGAGGGATAAAAAAATCTACAATTGGCCGGGTATTGGGAGAGTAAGTGGGGATTGAGGATGGAGGGGTAAAATTTGACTGGATGAAATAGGAATGAGGAAAGAGCAAAAGGAGAAAGATTAGTATGTTAAAGCAGATGTAGAGAGAGAATGGAAAAAAACTAGAAGAGAGAAGAAAGGACAAATGGACAGCAGACGATGGAGAGTTAGCAGAAGACATGAAGAAACCAGAAGAAAGTGGCTGGAGCAATTGCAGCTGAAAAAAATGCACAAAAGGTAGAAAAATATCTCTTTATTTTGAATTTATTAATTGGAATATGTCAGCTCTGGTAAATGTGCATCATTAACGTCTGCGCTTTGTTTAGTACAAGAGCAAATTAATGTATAGTTTTATTTCTACAGTGTTGTACATTCCAAGTTTGGCTTTTGGGATTCCCAGTTTAATTATTGTCTTCCTGTTTCTAAAATGTGATTACTTGTTTGGTGATGGTCTATGTTCTGCATGTGTAACTGAGCTGAGGTGTTCTGTTTATATAATTCCTATTTGACATTGCCACTTGTTCTCTTTCCCCAGTAGGTCATGTATTGTTGTTCTCTGAAATGTATTGGTTTAATATTTGCAGTGTTGCCTTTTGATTGGTAGAGTATGGTGCTTTGTGAGTCCTGGTAGTGCTGTTAGGATACGGCGGGTTTGCTATGGGTTCTAAATGGGCAGTGTTTGTAGTAGTTCCTAATGTGTCTGGCAGTTGGCACTGGATTATAGTAATGTAGAAATCTTTTAGTCTTTCTTTATCCATACACTCATTAAGAGGCACGTTTACTAAAAGTTAGTATATGGTAACATTATGCAAATATTTATGCAAATGAGGCCCCTTATGCAAATGAGGCCCACACCCCCCTTGGGCCGCCCCTGCTGGGGGCCCACAATTTTTGTTGGCATAGGGCCTCACTCAAGGTAAATCCGGCCCTGTCTAGTGGAATAAGTTTGTCTAAAGCATCTTCCCCAAAACTTAGCACGTCTTTCCATGGGGAGAACATGCTGATACACGACGCACAACACTAGGGAGCAGTAGTCACGCAGAGCTAAGAACAAACCAACCTGAGGCATGAGTAGATGGAAAGACAGAGTCCTTTATTAAACCTTAGGCCGCCCGACACAGGCCGTGTTTCGTCATCCTTCGTCAGGGGCTAGCCAGGCATAGAAACTAAAATCATAAATAACAACCATTAACAACCATTAAAAACAAATTAATTTACCAACCTCTGTTGCAGGTTCTAAAAAGTATTACACCACGCTTATGCAGAAAAGTCTAAAGAAACATTGTTGCTAAAAAACAAAAACAAGGTAATTGAAGGATATTAATTTAAATTATGAGTTTTTTAAACACACAAAATGAAAGACAGATGAATTAGTAATGTCCTTTAAACATTTTATATCTTGGCTCATTACTATTGATAGTGGTCTCCTGGCTCACTCCTGCTACTATTATTCTTTAAGCACATATTCCTGTGTAGTTATTTACCAGACTGTTTAGTTATTTCATATCCTGTCCTTTTTCTCCTCACTCCTTATTCCACCTTCTTTGTCTTTCATTTTGTGTGTTTGAAGGATATTAATTTAAATTATGGTTTTTTAATTACCTTGTTTTTGTTTTTTAGCAACAATATTTCTTTAGATTTTTCTGCATTAGCGTGGTGTAATACTTTTTAGAACCTGCAACAGAGGTTGGTAAATTAATTTATTTTTTATGTTTTTATGTTATTTCATGTGTATCTGAGCCTTTGAGCACTTTTATCTTCTATTGATTTTATATTATTTATTAACCTTATTGGATTGTACATTGTTCAGTTTTTGATGTTTTTAATGTTATTAAGTATTAATATGTATGATGTTTTATGAGTTTGTCAGTCTGTTTCTTTGTTTTTAATGGTTGTTAATGGTTGTTATTTATGATTTTAGTTTCTATGCCTGGCTAGCCCCTGATGAAGGGTGACAAAACACGGCCTGTGTCGGGCGGCCTAAGGTTTAATAAAGGACTCTGTCTTTCCATCTACTCATCTGGAGGGTACCGACATCGGTACTATGTAATGCAGCGAGGGCTGATGAAAGCCCAGAAGAGAAAAAAGAAGCTGTTTTTCAGAAAAAAAAAAAAAACACAAGTTGCAATATTCACAGGAACCAGCTAGAAGGAGCAGGAGGGCATTCAGAGGGAGCAGGAGGGCATTCAGAGAGACTGAAGGGCCACGCCCAGCTGGTCACGAGGAACTGACAACCAGCTCCCAATCCTCAAAGGCAGGAGTGCTTTATAAGGGGAGAGTGGAAGACTGGAGGGGAGAGAGGTTGAAGTGGAAGCCTGATTCCTCCGGAGCTAGGAAGAGAGAGAGGTTGAAGTGGAAGCCTGATTTCTCCGGAGCTAGAGGATCACCAGGAGTGAGAGGTGACTCACCAGGAGCTGAGGAAGGACCTAAGGAGGGACCAGCTCAAGCTAGAGAGAGAGCTGTTTGCCCGAAGAGGCAAAAGCACTGCACTAATTGCAAGCAGAAGCAAAAGGAGAATCAGCTGGGGAAGCTAAGCCACGCTGAGCAGGAAAGCCAGGAGCTGGGCTTATGCAGAAGCAGGCGCTTACCAGGAGAATGGGTTCAAAGGCTGCAAGGTAAACCAAACTTTCAAAGAAAAGGATTTCATCAAGCTGCTGACTGTAAGAGGCAAGTAATTGAAGAAAGCCATTTACCAAACGCACCTATTTCTCGAATGCTATTACCAATGCTCCTAACCAGACCCGACACCTTTATTCTACATTCCAATCCCTTATTTCCCTACATGCCCCCTCACCTGATTTCTCATCTCAGCCTGCTCCCCCTCCCAAGCAGTTAGCCTCTTTCTTTAGTGATAAAGTAGCATCCTTGAGAGCATCTCTACCCTCCTGCCCCGTTCCAATCCCCTCCCCCCCTCCCATTCCGTCCCCCCCCCCGCCTATTTCGCAGCTTTCTCACTGTTGGGCTTCCTTTGACCCAATCACAGCTCCAGAACTCCATCACCTTATTTCCTCATCTAAGAAGACCTCCTGTGCCCTTGATCCTATTCCCTCTTCATGGCTTCTCACCCCCTCCCTTGGGCTCCTTCCCTTTATCCTTAATATGTTTAATTCTAGCCTGTCCACCGGAATTTTTCCCTCTCCCTGGAAACACGCTCTTATACGCCCCATTCTGAAAAACCCCTCTCTGGATCCTCTACTCCCTGCCCACTACCGTCCTGTCTCTAATCTCCCTTTTCTTTCTAAGCTACTGGAGAAATACGTCTTTGCCTTACTCTCTCACCACCTTGCATCCATTAATTTCCTTCACCCTCGCCAGTCTGGGTTCCGTAAGGGTCACAGTGTTGAAACGGTTCTTTTGGCTTTCACAAATGCTTTACATGTAGCACAAGATCGTGGTGATATCTCGGTGGCAGTTGCTCTAGATCTCTCTGCAGCTTTTGACTTGGTCGATCACTCCCTACTTCTACAATGCCTACGGGATGCGGGTCTTTGCAGCACAGTTCACCATTGGTTCCACTCTTTTCTCTCCTCTCGGTCCTGTTCGGTTCTTCCTTCCTCTTCTTCTATTCCCCCTTCTGATCCCCACCCCCTCCTCTGTGGGGTCCCTCAAGGTTCTGTCCTTGCACCACTTCTTTTCAATCTCTTCCTAGCCCCTCTTGCCTCTCTAATACAACAGTTTGGTATCTCCTCTTTCTTCTACGCTGATGACATTCTGCTACTTCACCACACTTCACCTTCTAGTCCTGATCTCTCTGCACTGGATTCCTGTCTCTCAGCCGTGGCAAACTGGCTAACACTTAATTGTCTTCATCTAAACTTGACTAAGACTATCGCTATTTGGTTCACTCACGGTACTCCTTCCCCTTCACTGGCCCCCTCTTTTTCTGGCTCCTCTGTGCCTCTGGTCTCCACTTTCCGGTACCTTGGTGTACACTTCGACTCCGATCTGTCCTATCATACACACATTTCTCACATTACTAAAACATCCTTTTTCTTCCTTCGTCAGCTCCGCTCTGTTCGTCCCTTTCTCTCCCCCTCTGCACTCACTACCCTGGTGCTTTCCCTGGTTATGTCCCGTGTGGATTTTTCCAACTCACTTTTCATTGGTCTCCCCAAATCCCAACTGAATCGCTTGCAACGCATCCAAAATACTGCAGCACGCCTCCTTACGCACACCTCTCTCCGCGACCATATTACACCTCAGCTATTTCATCTTCATTGGTTGCCTGTCCCCTTCCGCACCACTTTCAAACTATTAACTCTGGTCCATAAAGCCTTCCATGACAGCACCCCCCAGTACCTATCAGATCTCCTCTACTTTCATTCTCCCAGATACACCCCTCGCTCTTTTCACCTCAACCGTCTCACTTTGCCTTCCCCCTCCCGTGCTCATCTACAATCCACTCGTTCCTCTGCCTTTTTTTTTGCTGGCCCCGCCCTTTGGAATTCTCTCCCTTCCTCCCTCCGTTTAGAACCCCAATACAATGTCTTTAAGCAAAACCTCAAGACCCACCTGTTTTCCCTAGCGTTTAATCTTCCCTCTCCTTTTGTGTGACTCTACTATCCTCTCTCCTCCTTCCTTCTGACGCTCCCCCATGTTGTTCTGTCTCGTCCTGCCTCCTCTCTTCTACTATCCTTTTTTTAAAAAATTGTACATTTCTTTTCCTTCTCGTTGGCCTTTGGCCTTCTTTTACTAAAATTGTTTTAATTGTACACCGCCTTGGTTATTTCAGAAAGGCGGTTTTTATCAAATAAATAAACATAAACATAAACCTGCTTGTTGCTGCAATACAAGGTATGATAAATATATGCCTATGAAGGAAGCTATAAATGTTAAAGACTCTGGTAAAGCTGCTATAAAACCTCTAAGAAGAGAAAACACATTTAATCCTAATACAGCACGTGGCTGACTCCCTAGGCTAGGCCAAGGACATTGGCAAGTACTGCAAGAGATATACAAAACACCTGGAGGTGTTTCCCAAGAAACTAGGGATACAGAGTCAGACATATCTGATTATGAGCCAATGCAAGTGGAACTGGCAGGAGAATTATCAGACCAGGAAATGGATTGTACTCTCTGTGTATCTGGTAGCATAGAGTCTTTGCCAGACTTGTGAATTGCTTAACTGCTAACCGAGCATTCTTTAATTGACTAAGCACTGCTATTCCTGTGAAATTCAACAGTTCTGCTTTAAACCTTGAGTTTTTTTTCTTACCTGAATTAAGGACATTTACTTTGAGTTGTAACCCAACAATTGGAACCACTGTGTAAAGGGAATAAAAGCCTTCTTTTTCCCACCACTCTGCTTTAATGGTTTCTTTAAAGATTGGAGCTAAAAACTACAAGGACCAAGTGCCTTTTGGCCCTTAAAAGACTCTCCTATCTTAATATTAAAATTTTTGTGTCCCACCTGCCCTGGCGTCCACTGGCCACCAGGGAGGCGTGCCGACAACTAGTACCGGTACCGGGATCGATACCGATACTGGAAGGTCGGTCTGCAGCGCATCCAACGGTCCCGTAGGTACCGAGGGCGCCAGACTACGATCCTTGGTGAGGAATGTTTCATCCAACACCATTGCCGATGCCGGGGTATCGGTATCGCTCGAAGCGGATGCCACCACCGAGCATTGATCAGGTATGTTCGGAGAGGGGTGAACCTCAGGAACAACCTGAAACCCCACACAGGCTTTGGAGGCCGAAGACTCCCACCGGGGTTTTAAAGCCAGTGTGTTCTCGAGGGCAAGGCCAGAGGCATCTCTATGCTGTGCATGAGATCTACCACTCGAGGACTGGCTAGTCTTAAAAGACTGTTTTTGGGTTACCTGATCCTGTGAAGAAGAAGAGGTGGTTGGTGCCCTGGAGTTGGATGAGGACCGCGTATCGAGGGAAACTCGATGCTGAAGACTTCTTCCCACAATACTGTTACAGGAGGGACACTCTGGAGGAAAATGGTCAGGACCCAAGCAGGGTAGACACCAATTATGAGTGTCCAAAATAAGTTTTTTACCGCCACAGTTTGAACATTTCTTAGGAATAGTGGCTGACGTTTCCATGAGGAAAAAAGGGGGTAGGCCTAGAAGGCCGGGAGAATCCCGTCAGGCACTAAGAGGAAAGGTTATTCCCTAACAGGAATAAATTAAAGAAAAAAGAAAAGAAACACCGGCGGTACCAGTGGCGTCGGGGAAGGCAGCCGCGACCACAAGAAAACTGAAAAATAAAAGAAGAATTTTCTGCGGTGACAGAAGGACGTCCTGTCGGCTCCGCGGAAAAACGAAAACTGAGGAGAGGCAGTTGGGAAAGGCGGTAAGGCAGCACGCAGGCGTGTTGGGATGCTTCCAAAAGCGTTCTGATTGGATGCTGGGAAGCGTTCCCGCGCAGACTCCGTCGGTACCGACGTACCCATATGTGAAGACTCATTCCTGCTTGTTCCTGGAGATAACAGAGAACACAGGTTTAATTAAAGTTAAAGCATTCAAAATAATATAATGAAACATTAATAAAATAAAAAGTGGAGAAAGCACGCAGAAAGCTCATGGATGTAAGCACACATGCATATGCAGAAGAGTTGGAAAAAATTCTGTTTGTGCATGTAAGCACAATGTTTATGCTTGTGTCTGTTCTGTCTCTATGGGTTTGCACATGCACACATACATGTATTTGTGTTTTCTTGATGTGGGTTTCTGATCTGGAGGGGACAGGAAAGGGGAGAGGAGGGAAACTTGAATGAAGTAATTCCCAAACATTTTGCTGACTTTGAAACAATAAAATTAAAGTGTGCTGAAAATGGCATCTAATGGTTAGATCTGTTAACATTTTAAGAAATGCATTCTACAATTATACTACATGATGCAGGTATTGCCATGCTGCTCCACCACTAAAATGTCACACACCTAACAACTAGTAGCAAATGACACAGTTCAATTACTAAGATTTACTGTAAATAGCACCTATTGAAATAGCTATATGGTTCAGTCACTAGTTTTCGGAGAATTGATATAAAGGTAAATAAATAAAACAACAAACGAAACAAGAATAAGGTGCTATACCTTTTGTTAAAACTCCTTCAAGACAGAGATATAGCTCTGAGCTTTTCAGGAGAACCTAAGAGAACAGATAGGCTAATAAAGTACAAGGGTGGAACCCATAGAATCTGCTATACCACCTCTAATGAATTTAAAGCTCAGCAGTGCTATCTTGAATTTGATTCTCTATGCAACTGGGAGACATTGAAAGCCACCACTGTCAATAAATAAAGTGAGTCACAGTAATAATGCTTGAACAACTGACCTAAAATCTGATAACTGGCGACACTATTTAAAGCATGGCTGCAATTAAGTGTTCAAGTATGTTGTATAGCAACATAAATATTAAAAACTGAGTTTCAAAGTATAACTGTGTGCTGTGTGTACTTTTCAGTATTGAGAAGAACACAGACGGCACACTTTTCTTTCAATTTTCTTTTTCCTAAACAATCATACAGTACAAATATAAGTATAATACTTTAAAAGCAAAGAAATTAGCAAATATTGATACCACACTTAAAAATTAGTTCCTTGTCCATGTGTATCCCACAGTCTTATTAGGATCACAGAGTTTGAATTTAAAAGTTTTTTAGTCTATGTTGGAGATTAAATGATTTTTCAAAAGTACATTACATTGATCTGTTAGATGAGGAGCATGAAAATATTCACATTTCACAGTTACCTCTTTACTGCCATTAGAAATTTTGATCATTCTGTCAACATATTCACGGGCTTTGTCATGACGCCCAAGATGCCAGAGAAACAAACTGGCAAAGTACAAAGCCTTTTGTCCTGCTGACCTACGGCTTTCCTTCATTTTACTATCCAATTCCTGAATAGCTTCACGATCTGTAAATTTTAAAACAATTATTCAGTAAAAGAAAAAATTCTTAATGAACAACAGCATATAAAATGCACAAAACAAAAATTTTATTACATAGAAACATGATGACAGAAAAAGACCACATGGCCTATCTAGTCTGTCTTTCCATATCAACAACAACAGTCCCCTTTATACCTTTAGAGATCCTCTGTGTTTGTCCCATGCTTTTCTGAATTCAGTTACTGTCCTCATCTCTACCACCTCCACTGGGAGACTATTCCACAGATCAACTACTCTTTCCGTAAAGAAATATTTCCGCATATCACTCCTGAATCTATCTCCCTTCACCCTCATCCCATGTCCCCTCGCAGCAGAACTTGCTTTCAATTGAAAAAGGCTCTCTCCCTGAACATTTATGCCACGGAGGTATTTAAACATCTCAATCATATCACCTCTATCCTGCCTTTCCTCTAAGCTATACATATAGGGTTGCCAACTGGCTCCAGATGCGCCCGACAGGCTTGATCCAGTTCTGGGTTTACCCCATTGCATGCAGGGACATTTAGTTCTACTTTCTCCATTGCACGCCATAGGAAATGGAAAACTACAAGTCCCTGCATGCAATGGGGTAAACCCAGGACTGGATCAAGTCTGTCGGGCGCATCTGGATCCAGTTGGCAACCCTATATACATATTAAGATCCTTCAGTCTGTCCTCATATGCTTTATAATGAAGCCCACTAATCATTTTAGTAGCCACCCTCTGCACCAACTCCATCCTGTTCACATCCTTTTGAAGGTGCGGTCTCCAGAATTGCACACTATACTCCAAATGAGGTTGCACCAAAGACTTATACAGAGGCATTATCACCTCCTTTTTTCTGCTAGCCATTCCTCTCTGTATGTACCCAAGCATCCTTTTAGCTTTTGCCGTCGCCTTTTCTACCTGTTTAGCTACTTTAAGATCATCAGACACAACCACGCCTAGGTCCCACTCTTCTTTAGTGGACAAAAGTACTTCACCCCCTATACTATATTGCTCCCTTGGATTGCTGCAGCCCAAATGCATGACCTTACATTTTTTAACATTAATTCCAGCTGCCAAATTCTAGACCATTCTTCAAGCTTAGCTAATGATTTAACGAATAGCGAACAAGGGGATAAAACAAAGTTACTCACCTGTAGCAGGTGCTCTCTGTGGACAGCAGGATACATCCTCACCTATGGGCAATGACACCTTCAGAGCTCTCCTGCAGGAATCTTCCACTGCTCCTTTGAGAAGCATTTGGAAAGGCTTCACATGGTAGGTGCACGTCATCCCACCTGCCATCACCGTGCCATTTTGCAAGGGGAGGTGGGCGGGTTGTGACTATTTATCCTATTGTCCACAGAGAACAACTACTACAGGCGAGTAAATATGTTTTCTCCGTGGATAAACAAGGTAAAATCCTCACAAATGGGAATCCCTAGCAACAGGCAGCCTCAAAATAAAAAATGGGAAGAAACAGTGTCTGAACAGTAGACACCTAAGAAAAGCGTATTTACTCACCTGTAACAGCTCTTCTCCAAGGACAGCAGAAATCAGTCCTCACATATAGGCGATGTTGGCATCGACTGAGCCCATGCAGATTCACTCCCCAGTGCTCAAAAAAAGCCTTTGGGAGTTGGACCACGAATGCACGGTCACCTTCCCATCCAAGGATGCCATCTTACCTCAGTATGACAACACAACTAATCAAGCATAAAAAAGAAAACCAAATCCATGGGGAGATAGGAGGGTTGTGAGGACCAATTCTTACAACTGGATCGTTTCCACAAAGTCTGAAACAAACATCAATCAGACCACTGCTAAAAAATAACAAGCTGGACCCAACGAAAGTGGAATCTTACAGACCAATTTCAAGTATTCCCATGCTTGCCAAAATAATTGAAAAGTTAGTACAGCGCAAAATCCAACAGCATATTGATACGGAAGCCCCACTGGATCCTTCCCAGCATGGGTTCAGAGAAGCACATGGGGTTGAAACCCTCCTCACCAACCTATTTGACCATCTAGTCTCTGGAACCGACAAAATTCATCAAGGATTCGCCCTCATATTCCTCGACATCGCAGCGGCTTTCGACTCGGTGAGTCATGAGATCCTCATATAACGCCTCAGCGAGAAAGGAATTCAGGGAACAGCCCTTAAGTGGTGCAAGTCATACCTGACTAATAGATGGCAACATGTAAGGTCAGGCTCCACAACCTCCGAACCATTTTTACAAAACCAGGGCGTACCACAGGGATCGTCACTATCTGCATTGATGTTTAACATCTACATGCAGCCCATATGTGCCCTAGCACGTTCATTCAAGGTCAACTGTCTAGCCTACGCAGACGACATCCTCCTATACATCCCATTCAGGACCAACCAACCAGACCTCTCCCCTCTAACAAGATGTTTTGAGGCAGTAGCAGAATGGTTCAGCACACAAAACATGAGAATCAACTACAGTAAAACAGATGTCCTTTTCATCTCAAGGAACCAGGACTTCACCCCTCCACTCTCTTTAAAAATCGGCAACACAGAACTGAAAACCAAACCCACAATACGCTACCTTGGCGTTACACTGGATCAACAACTGGATCTGAAAACCCACATAAAAAACACAGTAAAAACAGTATACATGAAAATAAGGACCTTAAAACATCTCCGACCGCTACTTGACTTCAGTGACTACCGATCGATCTATCAGGCATTAATATTACCACATTTCGACTATGCCAACGTAATTCTACACGGTCTCCCTCAAGCAACGCTAGCTCCTCTCCAGCTTGCAATGAACACTACTGCAAGAGTACTAACAGGGGCTTCACGGAGAGAGCACATAACGCCAGTACTGATGAACCTCCATTGGCTACCGGTTCAAGCAAGAACCCTCCACAAAGTTCTAACCTTAACCTTCAAAGCCTCAAACACTCTGACCCCCACAGCCCTCAGCAAGATGATACATAAAGTACCACAGAACAGAAATAGAAGACCCATGATGCAAAACACCCTAGAGGTCCCAAAAGTAATAACAAAATGCACAAAAGCAACAACAAATAGGGCCTTTACGATTTACGCACCCAGAGCATGGAATGCTCTCCCCACCTCTATTCGAAACATCACTTACCTAACCCACTTCAGGAAGGCATTAAAGCAGCACCTGTTCACTACATACTACCCGGAATCCAGCCTTAATAACCATACATATGGCCCCTCAGACAATCACTCATTACAATTAAACAATCAGACTCAGCATGAAAAAGGATAATCAACTGATCGCTCAGAAGTACCCACTGAAATAGAATTAAGACCCCCAGTGTAAATAAGATGTAGATATGTTCTACCTGAAATCAGGTACCAGTGTAATACAATGTATATAGTTATACAATGTACATAGTTTCCCCCAGTTACTTCCAAGTTGATCTCCCTGTTTATTGTAAATACAACTCAAAGTTCCCTGTGTTGTATAGTTGATGTTAAATGTAAACCGCTCTGGTCTAAAATAGAGCGGTATAGAACTGTTAAATAAATAAATAAATAAAATAAATTCCTGCTGTCCTCAGAGAACACCTGTTACAGGTGAGTAACTACGCTTTCTCCGGGAACAAGCAGGAAGTCAGTCCTCACATATGGGGACTCCCAAGCTACAGGCTATCGAAAGAACTTGTAGGAGCCATGGGCGACCCAAAAAAAAGCAAACCGTGCAGGGTAACAAGGAGCGCTGAAAGGCTTGAAGTCCAGAAACGTAGCCCCAACATTGACTATAGGAACACCTCACCAGTAGCCTGGACACAATGGGCTGGAGAAAAGGAGTTGCACTATTCCCCAAAGAGATGATGAAGCACTGCCAGGCTGAAGGCGCTGTCGCACAGAGAGCTTACCTCCAAGCAGTAATGCGCTGCAAAGATATGGGCCAAGGACCAGATGGTGGCCCAGCAAATGTCCAGCAGAGGGAAAGCGCACAGGTGGGCCACAGAGGCCACCATGACACACACTTTATGCACGTAACGTGATGCTCCAGGGAGAGTCCAGCCTGCTCATAGGTGAAGGAGATGCAGTCTATCACCCAGGTGGACAGGGTGCGCTTGGAGATCGCAACCCCGAGCCTGTTGACATCATAGAAGACTAATAGTTGCAATGAGCAGTGATGGGGCCATGTGCATTGCCTGGGTAGCCACAGCCACAGCCAAAAAGTGACCATGGCACGGCTATGTATATACATAGAGCTATTATAATGTCTGGCTCCAGTGATGTGGATGCAATCTCTGTCTGGGGATGCAAGTCACTGAGAAAAATGTTGGGTGTCAATGCTAAGTATCCCAAGGCAGGGTGCTCATGGTCGCTCTAAGCACATCACCAGTGGACCGACCACAGTTGGTGTGTGCATGGCTGATTCAGCCCAGTGAAGGGCAGCAGAGGTAGTCTTACTGAGCATGCTGTGGTCGATTGTTGGCCCTCAGTGACTGCAGCAGCAGTAGTTCATGGCCTACTCACTGGGGTCATGGCAGGACAATAGCAGTAGCCCAATGCCAAGTTATACACCCCCAATGCAGGGGCTGTCCATGACATCAGCATATTGATACTGGAGTGAGGACATTGTAACAAATAAAAAACAGTAGCTGAAAGCTCAATAAGTGCTTCTCTGGTATGCCTTTTGGCATCTACTGAGAAAGTAAAACCAAAGGCATACCTGAGAAGCACTTATTGAGCTTTCAACTACTGGTTTTTATTTGTTACAATGTCCTGACTGCTATTGGGGTATACTGTATATGCAATTGAATCTTAAGTGGCTGACAGCCGAAACTTGGCCAAGTCGGGTCTGTACCTTTGAAGGTATTACGAATTAAAAGGTTTCTTTGTTTTTAAGTGGTGTGGCCGTGTCCTCCCTGCACTGTCTGGTGACTCCAGCAGGTAGACTGCCCAGAGGATCATGCCATTCTCTCTGGTGAACTGCCACAGGCTAACCCTGTGGCAGTACATAGTTCTCCAAAGTTTATTTGTTAAAGTTAAGATGTACATAATTCAAGCATGTTTAATGTAAAAACAGATATGTTATACTGTTTCTTTACCTGTTATATGTAAACCGCACCTGATCATTGGAAGGTAGTGGTATATAAGCGACTGTTAAATAAATAAATAACCGCCTCCCAGCAAAGGAGGTATGAACCCGTTCCTCCTCATTTGCTGATGTAAAACCACTTCGACCAGGTGAAAAGCGGTATATAAGCACAGCTAAATTAATTAATTAATAAAACATTGCTACTTGGCTGTCAGTCTGGACAAGCACAACCTGGCCCAGCAGGTGTGCCTAGAATACCCAAAGGGCGTTCGTCACAGCTCGGAGTTCCAGGAGGTTGATCTGGAGGGCACTTTCCTCCTATGTCCAGGCACCTGTGATTGTAGACTTCTCTCCACAAAAGAAGAGCAGGACCAGGGCATGTTGTTTCTGATGATCTTAAGTGGATAAGCAGAGATAAGCCAGGACAATGTGAGCCAAAGTGAAGCGCAGAAAGACAAAGCACAAAGGGGAGCCATACACACAAACAAACACACACACACACACACTCATTGGTGCACTGTGCAAAAGAGGGATGATTGGCATTCCTGCCTGCCACTCCTGACTCCATGCCCGCTCAAGGATTGACAACATGTACTCTGTGTGCAGGCGCTATTAGCACGCCTTGGCCTCACTGCACGTTGTTACCACTCGCTCAGTGTGCTATTAGCCTCCAACCAGTTGTGGATAGTGGAGCCTATCGGTGCTGCTGATGGGTGTTTCCACTCTTGCTGACCGCCTCCTTGGAGGGTGCACATGCTGGAGTTGTACCTTCACTGCCAACTAAACCTTGTCCACAGGAACATGCAATACAGAAACTGCAGTGAGGACCTGGACCTGTGATCCTCCACACACATACACGCCGAGCATGTATGTTGCACCAAAGTGCTATCATATGGGAATAGCAGCCCCTGTTGCTGACATGCTCCCCTTCGGCTGGCCTTTGGCACAGGCTGCAATGCGCATGGCGCACAGGACTAGGACAAGGCTTCTGTCTGCTGCAGGCTAGTGCTGCTGTGCAATCCCAGAATGTTAAACATGTGGATTAGGTAGCCTCCTTGGGCGCAAGGCCCAGATGAGGGGGGGGGGGTGGTTAGAGGTACACATGGGCAGCCATGCAGCCCCCCCTCACCAGCTGACTATGCAGGGGTCCCATCACCATCTGCCACAGATACGTAAGGGGGGGGGGGATGGCAGCCACTGCTGTGGTATTTTCCCAGGCACCTGCATTTTCCAACTACCTGGAGGACTACAGCTGCAGGTGCTATTAGCCTCTTCCTCCACAGCTGGGTTCAGCAACACCGTGGAGGGGGTCCGCCAGGATCTCCGTCTAGGGTGCCATGTCCCTTGGACCACCCCATGTGGCAGATCTCCTTTCCACAGTTGCCGAATGTCTGTATTTCGCCAAAGTCACTGTGTGATCATGACTGACATCACAGATAGTGCGGATAGGGGGATGCCCCTATAAGCGGAGGTTACAGTGGTTAGGCCCCTTCAACCTGGAGGAGAGACAGCTAAGGGAGGATAAGTTGGGGGTCTATGCATTACTGAATGGCGTGAAATGGGTAAACATTGATCAGTTGTTTATGCCATCAAAATGTGTGGGACAGGCAATACCACTACAGTGTAATGCATTCCAGACTGATAGGAGCATATAGTTTGTCAGGCAACACGTAGACAATCTATGGCACTCCAATCACAAAGATGCAACTGTGCTTAGAGAAGATTTAGTTAGGTTCCAGGGGAAGTATCATTGCACCATTATGCAGGGGGCACTGCAGATCCACAGCTTGCCCCACTACAGGCATCGTTGAACATGGATACATTTTAAGGACCCAGCTAGGTACTTTTCAGCGTGATTAGCCACTGTGGGACAGAGGATAGGGGGCTTTACAGATCCCAGCATGGCATATCTGAAGATCATCTGTTATGCCATTGTCTGCCACCTGGGCAGCTGCCTGGTCTGCAATGTACACCTGCACCTACCATTACATGACCAACATGCCACACCTTTGCTCTATTGACAGCATCAGCATGGCGATCTTTCATATTTGTGCACCATTCTGCTGCCGCTGCTAATGGAGCATTACTATCACTGTCTTGGGCTCCCTTGTCATTTCATCACATTGCTCACATTTAAATTACTACTACTACCACTACTACTACTAAGCATTTGTATAGTGCTACAAGAAATGTGCAATTCTGCACAGACATGTAAGAGACAGTCCCTGCTCATCAGAGCTTACAATCTAGTCAAGACAGACGACACAAGGGAAACACAAGATCATCAAGCGAGTCAAGATACGAAAGTGGCAGCGAAGAGGAGAGCCTCTTGAAAATAAATAGGCTCCCTCCCCTCTGCAGACATCCTTTCCGCAAGGTTTCACATGGCGGTACAGTTACAGGTGTAAATAGGCTCTAAGGGGTGTTGCACAAGAAGCGGTAAAGGAACACATGGTGTTACCACCCACTTTCCACCCCTTCATGCCCGCTCTCTGCCTCCTGATCCCTTTACGCTGCAGGAGACTTTTACGCACAAAAACTCATAATTTTTGCAACGTTAAGCGGATAAGTGTGCGATTACCACACGTAAACAGCACACTTGCTCCCTTACCGTTGTTTAGCAAACATACCCCTTAATATGTATCTGTTAGAGGAAAGGCAGTATAGAGGAGATATGATAGAGACATTTAAATGCCTCCGTGGCATAAATGCACAAGAGGAGAGCCTCTTTCGATTGAAAGTAAGCTCCACTATGAGGGAAATAGGCTCAAGAGTAATATGTGGAAATATTTCTTTATGGAAAGAGTGGTAGATGCGTGGAAAAGTCTCCCAGTGGAGGTAGTAGAGACAGTATCTGAATTCAAAAAAGCATGGGACCAATACAGAAGATCTCTAAAGGAAAAAAGAGGACTATTGTAGTCGATATAGAAGGGCAGACTAGATAGGCCATGTGGTCTTTTTCTGCCATCATGTTTCAAGTTTCTATGTTTCTATACTTAACCCGCCATTGCCTCAGGTACAAACTTAAGGCCCAATGCAGAAAGACTAACGTACCCTTTGCGTGCAGATAACGCAATTTAAACGCACAAGTTCTGATATGCCAAATGCAGAAAAGAGATTGACGTGCGCATAAACGGCAAAGGAAAAGCAAGCGCACACAGTAACACCAAGCGTATTTAAATTATACGCAAATGAGCTGCACGTATTAAATAGCATGCTAATATTGTCTGTGCCGGAAGAAGAGAAACACACAGAGGATCACAAAACCGGCCGAAGTGCCAACATCTCTATGCATGGACTGAGGTAGCTTAAACATCTTGTGCATGCCCCTGACAGTATTTTGATGGTATGGGGGGGTTTTCCTCGATGCCTGGATCATCTGAGGAAGTGTCAAACATCCCGTCAGATGACCCTGTTTCTGGAGGGGGGGCAGCGCATACCAAATTTGCATTCTCTGTGCGCATGTGTTGGCTTGCCCTCCCAGTTTAGCGCTGACATTTGTGCCGCAGTTTAATGCGGGGTTAATTTGCCTATGCACTCCTTTCTGCATGCCAGCACTGAAGTCACGCACTATCAGCATGCTACATAGATGCATACATAGCTAATAGCACACAACTTCAGCACCAGCTTTTTGCACCGGCCCTTAGATTGTAAGCCCTCTGGGGACAAGGAAATAATTACTGTACCAGAATGTAACTCGCCTTGAACCTCTACCAGAAAAGACATGAACTAAATACTAATTAATAAATAAATAAATAAAACCTACAAGCTAAATTGGAAAGAGTGCATTTGGAGATGGCAGCCCCTAACTCGCTTAGGTAAAATGAAATAAGAAGTTGGGCAAACTTTCTATAGATTTTAGTCCACTCCATATAGAAGGCCAAGGCTCTTTTGCAGTCTAACATGTGCAGCACACTTTCCTCCTTGTAAGCATGGGGCCTTGGGAAAAAAGTGGACATGACGACTGACCGATTAAGGTGGAAGTCCAACACCATCTCTGGAAGGAATTTAGGATGCTTCCGCAAAATCACCTTATTACTGAGAGCTCTTGTGAAGAGTAAATCAACTACTAGGACCTGGAGCTTGTTAGCTCTGCATGCTCAAGAGACTGCCACCAAAACACAAGACCTTCCAGGTCAAAAAAACTTAAGGGCACAGATATTCAGCAGCTCCAAAGGAGCTTTCATCAGCCGCACTCAGACCATAGTGAAATCCCAAGATGTTGCAGGACGCTTTAATAGAAACAAGTCCCGCATAAATCGAACAACTACAGGCTATAAAGAGAGGAGTTTACTTTCCACATGATAGTGATAAGCTCCAATTGCACAGAGGTGAACCCTTACAGAGTTGGATTTCAAGCCAGACTTGGATAAGTATAGAAAGCATTCAAGCAGTTTTTGTATGGGAAGAAAGCATCTAAGGCCTTTCCCCTCACACTAAATAGCAAACTTCTTCTACCTGAAAGCATATGACCACCAGGAAGAATCCCTTCTGGATGAGAAGACTACTTCAGCAATACCAACTGGCAAATTGTAAAAAGACAAAGTCAACTTCTCAACATCCAGGCTACAGACTTTATGTTGGGATGAAGCATAATCCCCAGATTCTGCATAATGAGAGTTGGGGCATGGCTCAGATGAACCGGATCCCGGATGAACAATTCAAGGAGAAAATGGAACCACGGCTGCCTGGGTCAAAAAAGGGCAATGAGAATCAGCGTGCCTCCATCCTCAAGTTTTAGAAGGGATTTTGCAATGAGAGGACTTGGAGGATATGTGTGCAGAAAACCCTTCCCCCTCAATGGAGGAGGAAGCGTCTAAGGCTAATTATAATACCCTTATAATTGTCGTGACCCCCTGCCTAGGCCAAAGGCTGATAGGCAAAAGGGCTGCCTTATTTGCCCTTAAGTAATGTCACAAGACGTTTCTTCCAGCAGGGGTTGCTGGGACTTGTAGTTCTTATATTACTTGAAGACAAAGTAGTATGACCACTCGGGGTTTTTAAGGCAAAACAAAGATATTTATTTTGGGTTTCCCCTCTCGCATCAAAATTCACAACGCTACGCAAAGTAGGATTATTTCTCCAAATGAAAATCACCAGAAACAAAAAGTGGCTGGAACATCAGAACTTAATTAGATTCTTTGCACAGTAGCTGTTCATAGCATTCTTCAGCACAAACAGTTTCACAGCTGCTGGTATTTACAACAGGTAAATTCTTTTTCTCTTTTATCCAAGGCTGATGCATTTAACCCTCAGGTTTCAGTGGAAATTCTTTCTTTCTTTCTCACAGACGCTCTCAGCTCTCCATTAGCTAAACATATATGCTATGTAAACTTCCTTCCACAGTTTAAGGCTAGCACATGTTTAAGCTTTCTGCTTTACAAAAAGAACAGTCCATCTCTGTTTCGTCAGACTCAGAAACTCTCATAAACATCAACTTGCATATCTTCATAAGCTGCACTTTGCTTATCTTTCTCTAGGCTTTTGGCAATAGGTTCAGGCTTACTGTTATACAGAAACTTGTGAAGCTCTCCTAAGAACTGCTCCCTCTGGTCACAACCAGCAGTGCTTTGGAAATGAGCCTTCCTATTCTGAAACTGCTTCTCCAATAACTCAACAGCGTTCAGGTCTGTCTCTCTGTCTTTACTTGAACTCTGATTACCTTTGTTTGTAACAGCTTTCACTGTCCTCTTGCCTGCACGGTTTCCTTGAGCATTCTGTTCTGCACTTAGTTTCAGTTCTCTAATAACGTCTTCAGGCAAACTTCTGCTAAGCACTGAAGCAGACGTACCTTCCAAGCAAGAACTGCTTTTCTTGTTGTCAGAACTGTTTCCCACGGTGGAGTAAAACTTTCCAGATTTCTCCTCTCTGAGCTGCTTTGAACCAGGCTTCACCTTTGAATCCTCTGGTTCCAGTGCTTTTCCTGAACTTGAGACAACATTCCTCGGCTGCTCTCTCGGCCACGCCTTCAGCTGCTCTACCGGCTTCTCTCTCAGCCACGCTTTCCTACAAGTCACTGAAGCAGGTTTAAAATAGTGCTTTGCAGTGACCACACCCTGCTTCCTGCACGTGTATCTCATCTCACTAGGGCTCAAGCTTGCTCCTATGTCATGGCTTGGGCGGGGCTTAGCTTCAGCTACTGCATGTTCCTCTAGCTTGTGGTCACTATGGAAACCTTGGCTATCTCTGCTCTTAAAGGTGTATTCCTCATTTTCCTCACATACCATCTCTTCCACACAGCTCTCATTGTCACATAATATATAATTATCTTTTGTCCCCCACCCTGGGTATTCTGGGAAGTGGGAGATTTATCAAGGGAATGCCCCACTCTCAAAAGATGGAGAGCGCCACCCCCCTCGATCCAGGGTGCATTCATGATGTTGAAAGAATCAGCTCAGTCTTCACTGCTTAGGTGAACCAGAGCTCCTCCAGAAGCACTTCTGATGCATTTAGGGCATTCACTTCTTGATGCACTGAAGGGCGGTAAAAGCCGCTCAGGAATTTGTGTCAAAGTCTTTGGATGCCTCTACCACAGGCAGATGGTGAGTCTTGAGGATGGGATATTATTCTTTATAAGTAGTTACCTATGCAGTCAGGGCCAGCCCGTCCACTAGGCGAGCCAGTCCGGGTGGGCGGCGGAAGCAACACACATTACCAGCCGTGCCACTCCACCTCCCCAGCTGCCACAGATTCTGACATGGGGGGAGGAGAGGGGAACGACAGTAGCAGAATTTCAGGTGGTAGCAGTTTTTTGCCACCGCTTTCTTCCCCACAGCAGCCCATGTCCTGCCACTTCTCATCCCCTTCCACGGAACACATATCCCAGAGAGTGTTCCTTTCTTCCTGGAGACTGTCCAGGTCGCAGACTTAGTGCAAAGATCATGATACTAGCCATGGAATCCTAAGAGAACATACTCTGCATCCTACCTCCCTCAACAATAGGCACAGAGCAGAACTAGGATTTTTCTCCATAGAAGTCACCATACAAACACATTCTGATTCTCATGTCATCTGAGTAACAGTAACATAAATGTCTTCACTACCCTCTTGGGCCCTAAGCAGGATTTTTATTACTGTACCTGAGTAGCCACAATTAGCTGGCTTCCACCTCCCAAAGGCTAAGCCATAAAGCACAGTTACTTACCTGTAACAGGTGATCTCTGGGAACAGCAGGAATAAGTCTTCACATATGGGTACGTCGGTACTGACGGAGCCTGCGCGGGAACGCTCCCCAGCTTCCCAAAAAGGAAAGCTTTTGGGAGCATCCCACAGCGCCTGCGTGCTGCCTTCCCGCCTTTCCTAACCGCCTCTCCTCAGTTCAGTTTTAAAGCTGAGACAAAGAGAGAGAGAGGAAAGGAAAGACAGATAGAGAGATACAACTCCTAGGGGAGGTGGGTGGGTTGTGAAGACTTATTCCTGCTGTTCA
Source organism: Ichthyophis bannanicus (assembly GCA_033557465.1). Classification (NCBI taxonomy): domain Eukaryota; kingdom Metazoa; phylum Chordata; class Amphibia; order Gymnophiona; family Ichthyophiidae; genus Ichthyophis; species Ichthyophis bannanicus. The sequence continues at coordinate 636,896,976 of CM066036.1, read as the reverse complement.
CAGAGATCACCTGTTACAGGTAAGTAACTGTGCTATCTCCAGGAACAAACAGGAATGAGTCTTCACATATGGGGACTCCCTAGCTAGAGATGCCTGGGAGATCCCTTAGGTTATGAGACCCTGGGAAGGGCTCTACATCCTCCTATGGACCTCAGGCATCCATTCTGGGAAGGAGGGCAGGAGTTGATTAAGAATGGAACAGGTGTTTGAGAACAGCCTGACCAAACAAGGCATCCCGGCGGGAATCCTTGTCCAAGCAGTAATGGGCTGTGAAGGTATGAACCGAGGCCCAGGTGGCCGCTCGACAGATCTGGTCGATGGACACAGAATTTAGATGAGCCATAGAGGTGGCCATGGCCCTCACATTATGAGCTGTGACATGGCTCTCCAGAGAAAGGTTCTTACTCTGGTAGGCGAAAGAAATACACTGAGCAATCCAATTGGACAGTGTTCTCAGAGACTGGAAGTCCCAAATGAGAGGGATCAAAAGCAACAAAGAGTTGAGAAGACTTTCTATGTTGCTGTGTCCTTTGTAAGTAAAAGGCAAGAGCTCTCTTACAATCCAGAGTATGAAGATTCCTCTCTGCACTTGATGCATGAGGAGCTGGAAAAAAGACAGGTAAATATACCTCTTGATTAAGATGAAAAGGTGAGACCACTTTAGGCATAAAGTGTGGATTGGTCCTAAGGACTACCTTATCATGATGGAATCTTGTATAAGGTGGATTAGCCACTAAGGCCTGCAGTTCACTGATGCGGCGAGCTGAGGTGACTGCAATGAGGAAAATAACCTTCCAGGAAAGAAATTTCAGGGAGGTGGTGGCTAAGGGTTCAAAAGGTGGCTTCATAAGCTGACCAAGAACCAGATTTAAGTCCCATGCCACCGGAGGAGTTCTAATGGGAGGTTTAGTTAAAATTAGGCCTCACATGAATCTTGCAATAAGAGGATGAGAGGAAATTGGCTGTCCATTGACAGGCTTAAGGGATGCTGCAATAGCACTCAAATGGACTCTTACTGAATTTGTCAAGGCCTGCATTGAAAAGATGCAGGAGATATTCCAATAGAGAATTCAAAGGTAGTGCTAGAGGGTCAAGACTCTTCTCAGTACACCAAATGGAAAACCTTTTCCATTTAAAAGCATAGGAACGTCTAGTAGAAGGTTTCCTGGAAGCATGAAGGATATCCTTCACCTGCTGAGAAAGATTCCAATCCTAAAGGTCTAGGCCTTCAGCAACCAAGCTCTGAGGTGAAGGGACTTGGGGTTTGGGTGCCACAAAGTCCCCTCCTCCTGAGACAGAAGGTCTGGAGCAGCTCCCAAGTCTAGGGAGGGAGCTTGAGAGAGATGTAGAAGTAGAGGGTACCACACTTGGCGTGGCCAGCGTGGAGCTATGAGGATCATAGATCCTTGATCCCTCTGGAGCTTGAACAGAGTCTTGGGAATCAAAGGAATGGGTGGAAAGGCATACAGGAAGTCTTGACCCCAGTGAAGGAGGAAGGCATCCTTGGCCTGAACTCCCTGACATGGAATTCTGGAACAGAACCGGGGAAGTTTGGCATTCCACGGACTTGCAAAGAGGTCTATGTCCGGGGTTCCCCACTCTTGAAAGATTCTGAGTACTTGGTCCATGTGCAGGGACCATTCGTGTGGAAGCAGAACTTGACTGAGTCTGTCTGCCCAAGAGTTTTGGATTCCTGGAAGGTATACGGCCAGGAGATGGATTTGATGCTCTCTGGCGAAGGCCCACAATCTTAAAGCTTCGTTGCAAAGCGACAGAGAGCCAGTTCCTCCTTGCTTGTTTATGTAAAACATTGCTACTTGATTGTCCGTATGAATGAGGACTGTCTTGTAGCTGAGCAGGGTATGGAAGACCTTGAGAGCTAGAAAAACTGCTCGGAGCTCCAAGTGATTGATATGGAGATAGGTCTCCTGTGGAGACCAAGTGCCTTGGGTGGAGAGGTCTTGCAGATGAGCTCCCCAACCTGTTTGGGAGGCATCTGTTGTGAGGGTTGCCTGGGGCAACAACTGTTGAAAGGGGGACCCCAGCAACAGATTTTGGGTGGACTTCCACCACTGGAGAGACCAAAAGAGGTGCCTGGAGGTTGCTATTTTGTCTGACAGAGCACCTGATGCTTGAGTCCACTGGGTGAACAAATTCCATTGAGCTGCTCTCATGTGAAGGCGAGCATAGGGGACCACATGCACTGCGGATGCCATGTGGCCTAGCAGTTGCAGCATCTCCCGGGCAGTTAAATGGCTCTTTGACTGAATCTGGGAGGCTAACTGCACCAGGCGTAGGCAACGGGCCTGAGGAAGATAGGCCCTTGCAGTGGTAGTATCTAGCCAGGCCCCTATGAACTCTAGGGATTGAGTAGGGGTGAGCTGGGACTTTGGGATATTTACCACAAGTCCCAGATACTGCAGAATGCGCCTTGTGCAGTTCAGGGCAGTCTGGGCCTCTGACTGTGATGGAGCTCGGATGAGCCAGTCGTCCAGGTATGGGAATACAAAAATTCCCAGAGTGCGTAGAAATGCAGCTACTACTGCCATGCATTTGGTGAACACTCTTGGAGCAGAGGCCAGACCGAAAGGAAGTACCCTGTATTGGTAATGCTTTCCTTGGAAAAGGAAACGGAGGAACCTTCTGTGAGAAGGATGGATGAGGACATGTGTGTACGCATCCTTGAGATCTAGAGAACAAAGCCAATCCTGACTCTGAAGGTATGGAAGGAGAGTGCCCAGAGAAAGCATCTTGAATTTCTCCTTGCATAGAAATTTGTTCAATTCTCTGAGATCCAATATGAGTCTGTAGCCCCCTGTTTTCTTTGGGATGAGAAAATAGGGGGAGTAAAACCCTGACCCTTGTTGAAGAAGAGGTACTTCTTCTATTGCCCCTTGGGCAAGAAGGGTAGCCACCTCCTGATCTAGAAGGTCGAGAAGAGATGTTGGAGAATTGAAGTGTCTCACCATGGTATGAGGAGGAAGGTTTGAGAAATGAAGCTTGTAGCCCTCCCTTATGATGGAGAAGGTCCACTGCTCTGTTGTAATTTGCTCCCATCTGGGAACAAAATGAGCTAACCTTCCTGGAATGGTGAGAGGCTCTGGCTGTTTTAGAGCCAGAAAGGCTACGTTCTCTAGCATCAAGTCAAAAACCCTGAGGAGGTTGGGACTGCTGAGTTGCAGCAGCCCCTGTAGACTTAGGCCTGGCCTGTTTAGGTTGCTGACGCTTAGTAGCAAAGCGACCTGTAGATGATTGTTGGCCAGAAGTAGAAGGGAATCTGCCCTTTTTGAAAAAAGACTTCTTGAAAGGTTTTTTCTTGGCAGGAATGGAGGTTGACTTTGAAAGTCTATCCAGAGCAGAATTTTCTGCATCCATTTGAGTGGCTTTTATTTGCCACTCTTTGCCAAACAGATTTTCACCTGTACAGGGGAGATTTCCTAAACCATCCTGGACCCAAGGTTCTAAATCAGAAGCTTGGAGCCAAGAAATTCTGCGAGCAGCTATGGCAATGGCCGAAGCTCTGCTGGCACCTTCAAAGGAGTCAAAAGCTGCACGGTTGGAAAACTTTGAAATGTCTTGAGTATGCTTGAGCCAAAGAAGGAATTCTTCCCTTTTATCCTCTGGAAGAAAAGGGAGGAAAGTGTGCAGCTTATCTGCAACTTCTTTTAGAAACATACCCATGTAAAGACTATAGGAGTTGATTCTGGCAATGAGCATACTGGCTTGGAAGATTTTCCTACCAAAAGCATCCAAAGTCCTGCATTCTCTTCCTGGAGGGGCAGAAGAGTGTCTTTTTGCACTCTTTATCCTTTTCATAGCTGACTGCACTACAATAGAATGGTGGGGAAGCTGTGTTTTATGAAAACCAGGACAAGGAGGGACACGGTACATAGTGTCCAATCTCCGAGAATGAGGAGAGATAGTGAGAGGAGTCTCCCATAAGTCAATCATGTGCTCATAAAGAATCTCATGTATTGGCAAGGTGACTGCCTCCTTAGGAGCCTTAGAATAACCTAAAATATCCAGTTTTTTAGCTCTAGGCTCTGATTCAGAGGATACTGAAATAGAAAGTCCTTTAGCCACTTCTCTTATGAAGTCTTGAAAGCATAAGTCCTCTGGAGGAGACATTCTTCTTTTTGGAGAAGGCGGCTCTTCAGGAAGGGTTATGGATACTTCAGCAGACTCCTCTGATGTATCAGAATCATCAGAGGAATCAAAGTATCGCCTGTCAGGGTGGTTTTCTAAAGCTCGGTACGCGTATCGAGCGGTATCGACATCGGGCGTCGTCGGTACCGGTTCGGTACCGACTAGCATCCCTGGACAGGGAACCGCTGCAGTCGGCATCCTGATTGATGTCGATGCAGTCGGTACCGGTACCAGCACTGGTGCCGATACCGACAACGGAGTTTGTTGTGGTATCAGAGGCGTCGCAGCTTGAATGAAGGCCGTGATAGCCTGCTGCATGGATAGAACATTGTGATCCATCGACGCCATGAATGCCTGGAATTCGGTACCGGAAGGTTGCGCCGGTACCCCAGAGCATTCTAACAGGTGATCGGTCGAGGCCGTGCCATCGATGTCAACCTGTAACCCCATAGGTGGAGCTTTGGAAGCCGGAGCTTCCCGCCGGGGTTGTTTTGCCGGTGCAGGATCCTCGAGGGCAAGCCCGGAGGCATCTCGATGCTTGGAAGGAGATCTACCCTTCGAGGACCGGCTGGATTTATGTTTGGTTACCTGAGATCCATGGGAGGAAGAAGAAGCCCTGGAAGACGTCGATGCCACTGAAGCTGCATCAGAGGGAAACAGCACATGGAGCTTGGCAGCCCGGTTCTGTAAACCCCGTTTAGACATCAAAGAACAGGACGGACAATCCAGAATGGAGTGTTCAGGACCCAAACATTTAAGACACCATTCATGGGTGTCAGTAACAGAAATAGTACTGCTGCACTTAGTGCATTTTTTAAACCCGGAGGCTTGCTTTTCCATGAGGAAAAATTCTTTGTGAGGCCTAAGGCCCAAAAGAAGAAAAAACACACTAAGTGAGGGAAAAACTATGTTTTTATTTTTTTTTTTTGTATAAGAAAAGAAAGAAAGAAAAGACCGGCGGTACCGGTCCGGCGTTGGGGGTGGCAGACGCGCGCCAAGGAAATAAAAATAAAACAAAGAACTTCTTCAGCGGTGACAGGAACACGACCTGCTGGCTCCGCGGCAAAGAAGAACTGAGGAGAGGCGGTTAGGAAAGGCGGGAAGGCAGCACGCAGGCGCTGTGGGATGCTCCCAAAAGCTTTCCTTTTTGGGAAGCTGGAGAGCGTTCCCGCGCAGGCTCCGTCGGTACCGACATACCCATATGTGAAGACTCATTCCTGCTTGTTCCTGGAGATACAAAAAGAGCGGGGTCCTGTGTTATTTGGGGCCCCTACAGAAGGAAGCCCTTCCCTGTGGGAGAGTGAGCACCCCACCAGCAGAACCATCTGATCTATGTAATACAGCCTGCAAGGCCAATCTGGGATTATCAGAATCACCAGGCCTGGATGAGTTTGAACCCTGCAGATCAGATGGTTTACCTGGGGCAACGGGGGAGGGGGGGGGGCGAACAAAAACAAACAAAAAAACCCTTCTGGGGGTCACACTTGTAGCAGGGCATCCAAGACACCACTTATGTGTCCCTGCAGCAACTAAAAAAAAAAAACCTGCTCACCTTGGCATTGTCCCATGTGGCCATCAGATTGAACACCAGGAAACTCCAAATAAGCACTATGAAACTGAACACATGGGAGCTCAACTTCCACTCCCTGGGATCACTCTAGCCAGATGATCAGCCAGGAGGCCTCTTGAGGCAACTAAACCCCCTGCATCATCTGGCCTAGGCAATGAGCCCCCCCAGCCCTTTAGGCCAACATCAGTTTTCTGGATCCCATGTTTCTAGGGTTATGCCTCAAATAAGAGAGAAGGACTCACACCACCATGCCAACTGTTCCTTGAGCTCCTGAGGAAGTGGAAGGGCCTCCTCAAAGAGTTGAGAGCACAGAGACAAGGGAAACAGTAGATGCTAATGAAGTGGATGTATGTGCACCCTGACCCATGGGACCAACTCCAAAGTCAACACCATGGACCCCTAGGAGTTGAAGATAGTCCCGGGCCTGGTAAGCAGACTGCAGACAGAACTCTGTCAGTTTCATCTGTAGCTTTAGCATCCACTCCATTGTGAGGAACACATGAACCTGTGATGAAATTCACCCCCAAATACTCCAGCTCCCGAGAGGGATGGAGGTTACTCTTGGAGTAATTCATCACCAGCACCAACTGTTCTATCTACTGAATCACCAGGGCTGTAGCGCATACAACTGAATCAGCTACTCATCCAAGAAAGTGCAGGGAGCCATGGCTAAGCCAAAGGGCAGAGCCCTGAAATGAAAATCCTGATCCAGACACAGAACAGAACAGGAGTAACTGCTGAAGCTGGTCTCTGATAGGGATATGAAAAGTAGGGCTCTGCCCGGTCTAGGGGGGTAAGGAACACTTCCAGACAATTAGACACAATGACCGAGTGGGATGGTCTTAATTTGAAAATGAGGAACTCCGAGCCTGGCATTGAGCATCTTCAGGTCTAGAAGGTGTCAAAAGGATCTGCCTTTCTTGGGCACTACAAAGTACATGGAATACCAGCTCTGACCATGCTCTGTGGAAGGCACAGGTATGATAATACAATGCTCCTGCAATTGTAGGCTATGTCTGTCGCCACTGCTTGCTTGACGAAGGTGTCTCCAAGAGGCTCTGCAAACTCCAAAGCATATCCCTGACCCAGGACATCTAGCACCCACTGGGGTCTGAAGTAACCGGGGTCCATTCTGAAAGAACGTGCTGAAGCCACCCTCCTACCAGCTCAAGAAGCAGCTGAGAAGTCATCTCGAGAACTCTGAAAGGGCTGACCCTTCCTGGGCCAAGATCCATAGAAGGGAAAAAGAGTTGGAGCCTTTGGACACCCTTGGGAGTCTCCAGGCTCCCCAAGATGCTGAAGAAGCACCCTTTCGCCTTTCTTCATGCAGCCTCCAAGGACGGGCCTTAAGCAGGTCCTTTACTAAGTTTTCAAGATCCTCTCCAAACAGCAGCCTGTTCCAAAAAGGCGGCTTGCTGAAAAACACCTTGGAGATCACATCCACAGACAGGTAGTCATAGTCATTGTCTAGCTACCACCACAGCCACCACAGATCTGGAGGACTCCATGATCAGATCATATAAAGAATCCACCACAAACACGGCCCCTCATTTCAACCTGGACATCTCAGGGCTATCCGGCAGCTGATGAATCCAGAGCAAAAGTGCTCTGATACAAGACCAGCACAAATGGCTGTTTAAGAGCCCAAGGCCAAAGTCATGAAGGCATTCTTTAGGAAGGTCTCCATCCTTCTATCATGAACCTCCTTCAGTGCTGCAATGCCTTTAACTGGAAGTGTTGTGTGCTTCCTTACTGCCATGACCCAAGGCATCCATCAAAGAAACTTAGAGTTAATCTAGTTTGCCCTCAGACAGTGGATATAAACAAGCCAGGGCCTTCCGTCCCTTGACAGTCAACTTTGGCTTTTCCCATTGGGAGACCAGGAGCTGCATAAGCCTTGTAGCAATATACAAATAATTATTATTAGTAGTTTGTAGTAGAGCTCCTTTGGCAATGAAAAGAACCCCAATGAGCATCCGATACATCCAGAATGGGGATCCCCCTAGATGGTAGGTCACCTACAGGCTCTTCAAGCCCCAGAAACAATGTAGTGTCTGGTATCAACACTAGGAGATCCTCCAGTGAAAAATACGGAACACCGATAGATCCACGCCCTCCATGAGAGGAATTTCCCCTAGGATCTTTTAGCACAATCAAGTCAACACTTCTAAGGGATAACATTAGGCTTCCAGACGAGCACCAAAGCAAATAGACAAGACAAGGGCATTTAGTCCCTAAAATGGCTATGGCACTGCCACCCAAGAGCCCAGATCTCTCCATAGAGGAATATGGGCCCCAGACCCCTGCAAAGGGGGTTGCCATACAGCTAAACAAGACTGAAGATAGTCAAGAAACTGTTTCCGCAGCTGTTGGTCTCCACCAGCCGAGAGGTTTTCCTGTGGCCCCGAAGCACCCACCAGACCGCACTGGCCAGAAATTGAGACCTCTTCAGATCTCTGTGAAGCACCCTAGAGGTTCTCAATGAGCACCACCCTCCCTGTGGTCAAGGCAGGCACAAAATGGGACAAGGATGTGGCCCAGAGCAAGGGCATATGGAAGGGGAAGGATGAGAGAGAGAGGCATATGGATGGATACCAGAGAGTGTAGGAAGAAAAGCAAAGTTAATGAATTCTCGAGAAGAAAGAATATAGGCAGGTGCTAAGTTATGGGAGAAGGAAGTAGGACGGTGGTTACTGGGAACAAAGGAATGCAAGAGAGCAGGGATGAACTTAGGTGGGGACTCTAAATTTGGTGAGAGATCAGAAGAAAGCAGACTGTAAGATTGACTAGGTATTGGCAGAGTAAGAGGGAGCATTGGGTTTGGGAGAGTGCAAGCGAGGAATCAGGGATTGGATAGGGTGGAAAGAGTGGGACCTTGGGGGATTTGCTGGGGAGATAGTGGAGACTATGAAATTGACCAGGGATTAGAAGGGCAATAGAGTCTAGGTGATTGGGTAAGAGGTATGAGTAGAACTGTAAGACAATGCATAAATATGAGGAGAGGAGATGGTTTTCAGAATTTAGAGGAGCTGGAAAGTGATTGATAAAAGGACAAACAGCTATGGATTAGGTGAAAGACAAAGGGAGGCAGCAGGTCACTGAAGGAGGTGAGAGGAGGTAAAAGGGGAATTGGGAGCCTAGACATAGAAAGAAAGAAAAAAATAGACTAAGTGGCAAGATGATGAATGATAGGAAGGAGCTGGGGCTGAGGAGTGGATGAGAGGCAGAAGGTGGTAGATGAGGCTCTGGAGAGGATGAGTACAGAGGGATGAAATTTGGGAATAGAAAGTGGGGAACAGGAGGCTGGGGAAGGAATGAGACAGAGGTGGGGGAATGGGAGGACTAGGGAAGGAGGACTAGGAAGTGGAAAGCTAATAAGTATGTGAAAAGTAGAAAGAGGGACACTGCAGATGGCAGGGAACGAGGAGGAATGCAATCTAGCTATAGGTACATGTAGATGAGAAAGAAGAAACAGAAGGATCAGCATCAGAGATAGATGAAGGAAAGAGTGAAGAAACAGAAAATGGAAATAAGATCCCAGAAAAGGACTGAGGGGAAAAACACGAGGAAGTGATTTAAAAAAAAAACCAGGACCAACCCAACAGGAAAAAAATAAAATGATCTGGAAACAAAAAAGGAACAAAATAATTTTATTAGCTGTTTTTAGAGCATGAAATATGGCCGCTCTGAAAATGTAAATTTCTTGGTATTTTGTTCTGTGCAGAAAGAAATGCAATTCTGTTTCTTTTTTCAGTGTTCTGCTGCTCAGTCTAATTTCTTGAATTTTTCTATTTCATTTTTTGTCTGCATTTTTGTTTCTAATCTCTAATCTCCTATTTTTTTAAATAGGTGATGGCCTATGTTTTCAATGGGTAACCCAGGTTCTAAACAGTAGCAGTCGTTTGTTTTCTTTTACAAGCTAAAAGTGCAATGGTGTTCTAGAACATTTGCTGTGCTGATTTTTTAAAGCAGGATTTGTGCAATCTAAGTTCTTACTTGGTGGTTGTATGGTATGGTATAGTATTGTTAGGTCTTCCCTGGGCAAGGGTGCAGTAGAAAGGCTAGGCTAGACCCAGGACAGGATAGAGCAGTGCAGGTGTGGAGTGGAATTCACAGATAGTAAGAAATACTCCAATGAAGAAGCAAAGTGGAGCTGGGCAGCAGAAGATGCAGGTCAGGCCCATAAAAACCTGACTCGTGGCACTCATGTTTACATGTTCCAGGATGTCAATCCTATGGGTGTCTAAGATGCAGATCTCCAGATTGAGGATCGCAGCAAGACTCTGGATCTAGCACCTCATCCCCTTCTCTCCAGAAGAGGGTATCAGTCTTGTTATTCTGGATGCCTGGTCAGTTGAAGCAGCAAAAGAAAGATGACCCACAAGCTTGTTTAGAGTTCATATTTCATGGGGTCTTATTGAACTATAGATTCTTAAGATCCATGGAGACCTAGACTTACTGACGTGTTCCCTCAAGGAGATGACGCCATTCTTCAAAGGCATCTTTAATGGCCAATAAATCCTTGCCGTAGATATGGTAATCTTTTCAGTTGGTCAGCTTCCAGAAGCAGACTGCGCATGGGATGGAGGAGATTCCCTCTGAGAAAAACACATCAAATGCTCCTTTGGATACAACAGCCTCCACAATGAATGGCTGTTAGGCATCAGGATACATGAACATTCTGCCCCCATCATGAAGCTATCAAACGTTCACTGTTGGTCCCATTTAAACAGAGTATCCTTCAAGATGTCCATCAGTGGTGCGGTCACTCTGGAGACACCTTGGACGATTCATAGGTAGAAGATGATGAATCCTAGAAACTGCTGGATTCCCTCAATATCTTTAGAGACCGGTTACAGTCACCACCAAGATCTTCTGCCATTAGGAAAATGCCATTAGGAAAAATAATATATCCAAAGAATTAAATTCTTATAAATCTCTTATTTATTTACATTCTCTTATATACCGCGCTATTCTGCATCAGTGCGGTTTACATTGAACAAACTGAAATTACATTGAACAAGGCATTATAACTTGGAGATAACTATTTTACAGGGAACATGGGCTATGGAGGGTTAAGTGGCTTGCCCAAGACCACAAGGAGCACCTGTGGGACTAGAAACCCCAGTCCTTCCGGCCCAAGGTTGCTGTCCTCTAGTGGGATTTGAACCCCCGAACTTCCGGCCTGAAGTACCTTGCCCCAACCACTAGGCCACTCCTCCATTCACCCCCTGCTTTAGTGTACAACTTATGTTTATGTACTCTCTAGAATGTGGCAAACTAAGCAGTGCCAGATGCTTGGAGATTATTATACTACGACACACTGGACTAAAAGATTTTGGAATCTCTCATTAGCTAGGTGCATTTTTAATACAGCATTCATCAGAAAGCATGTTTTACGCCATGGACTGAGAAGTGTTTATACACGACCTTACTTTAACAAAAAGGGTTCTTCAGACACCTGAACGGAGAGTTCCCTCTCCCCGCTCTGGTCCGTCGGGCCAGATATTCTTTTGGTGTTAAAATTCAGTTTAATTTGCAGACCGGTAATTTTTCACTGGTGACTTTATTGATTATAACTAATTGTTTGTGTCAATAGTTGCACGGAGATGTTCTTGATTCAAGGTGTTAGAATGTGGCAGGAGAATTTCGTAAGCCAAAGGACATCACTAAATGTTCAAAATGATCATAGCAGATGCAAATAGCCATTTTCCATTTGTCTCCTTTTCATATACAAATAAGGTTGTAGGCACAAAGGTCGACCTTAGTGAAACTATGGGCTGCCTGGAGGCATTCCAGCAGTTTGCTGATGAGTGGAAACGGGTACTTATACTGGATAGTCACATCATTGTGTGCACGATCTATATATGGTTACATGAAGTATCTTTCATGGACAAAACAACAACTGGAGCTCCTATGGAGAAAATGGCCAGATGAACCCCTTTTTCAGATTCTCTTCCAGATACTCCTTTAGCACCTCACGTTCTGGCTCCAAGAGGGAGTAAATTCTGCTGAATGGGACTTTTGCCCTGGGCTGTAAGTGGAGGAGTAGTATAATAGCTACAGCACTGGCTTGGGAATCAAGAAACCAGGGTTCAGTTCTCACTAACACTCCTTGTGGCCTTGGGCAAGTCCATTGCCTTAGAAAAATCCAAGTTATCAATGTCCCTGTTTAATGTACATTACTAAGTTTAAGTTACAATATAAACTGCTTTGACTGAAATGAAAAAGCAGTACTAAAAACCTGTTAAATAAATAAATAATTGGGCATTTATATGGCCTATGAGGTGGTAAAAGTGTCTGCAGCATCCTTAACACCTTCTGATACTACAAGAATTTTCCTGGTAGGCAACCCAGTTTCCTCATCGGGTTGCTGCACATCCCTGGGTTTCCACAGCAGCATCCTCTGGGTTATACTCGCTCATTTCAAAATTAAGCAAACAGTTCTCCTGGCAAAACATGAACGGAAAGCTGATCAGGCAAGTTCCCCATTGGCTTTTATTTGTAGCTTGCCCTGGGTTTTTTTTTCTTTTGGAAGCTGGGTTGCAGTTCTACCTGTTGCTTTCTGCTTTCATTCTAAGTTCTCTCCGAGTCTGCTAGTTGACTCCAACCCTACCCCCCAAAATAATCCCTCACATAACCTACCTGGGCACCATCAAATTATCCTTCATTCCCCCCCCCCCTCATATCCCTCTCCAGGAGCACATACACCCAAACATACCCATCCTCACCCTTCTCCATCTAAAGCTCGCTACTACCCTAAAAATAGACCCCCACGCTATTCTAATAAGAAATCCGCACGTAACTTATACAACCTTATCCATATCCCTCTCCTCCCCCCCTCCGCTCTCCCGTTTACTTGCGCCCTATGGAATGCATGCTCAGTCACTAAAAAAAATCCTCTTTTATTCACAATCTTTTCATCTCTAATACCCTACACTTCTTTGCCCTAACCAAGACCTGGCTCCCCCCAGACAACACTGCATCCATTGCCTCTCTGCGCTATGGGGGCTACCAATTCTCCCATACACCCTAATCTACTGGTCGCGGTGGTGGTGGCATTGGCCTCCTACTCTCTCTCTCTTGCCAATTCCAACCCCTCCTGCCACCCCAATCACACTCCCCCCTCTCCTTCGAAGTCCACTCCATTCGCCTCCTCACACCAATTCCCCTCTGAGTAGTGGTTATTTATCGCCCACCCGACTACTCCAAATCAACCTTCCTCACAGACTTCGACTGCTGGCTCTCTGCCTTTATGGATCCCTCCTCCCCCACTCTTATTCTTGGCGATTTCAACATTCACGTCGACAACCCCTCTGACCTCCATGCCTCAAAGTTCCTCACTTTTACCACCTCGTTTGACCTCCAACTCTGCTCCACTGCCCCCACACACCTATACGGCCACTGCCTTGACCTAATACTCTTCTACAATTCCTCTCCCTCAAACTTCCACAAATCAATCCTTTCCTTATCTGACCATCACCTCTTAACTTTTACTCTTCAGCTCCCGCCATCCCAACCTCCGTCCTATTTATAAATCTTACTAATATTGATCCCCTGACTCTCTCCTCCACCATTTCTCCATCTCTTTCCTCCATTTTATCATCAGAGTCCGTCGACAAGGCATTATCCTCAGCCCTTGACACTCTTGCCCCTCCCACCTTACATCCTGTAAAACGATCTACTCCCCAACCCTGGCTTTCACCCACAATCCGTTACCTACGCATCAATGCCCATTCTGCCGAACAGAGCCTGATCCAAATCCCACTCCCAGGAAGACCTTCTACACTTCAAATTCATGCTTGGCTCCTTCTAGTCAGCCTTAGCACTTGCCAAACAGGATTACTACATCCACCTAATTCCCTTGCCTCCAATCCTCGCCATCTCCTTAACACCCTCAATTCTCTCCTCAAGGTCCCCCCACCCCCGACCCCACCCTCCCTCTCTGCCCAAACCCTAGCCGATTATTTCCATGACAAAATCCTCAAAATTACTCTCAAATTCCCGACCCCCTCATCTACCTACCCTCCCCCCCATTTCTCCTCCCCCATCCATATTCCCCCTGCCACCCTCTCCTCCTACTCCCCGATCTCTGAAGAAGAAACCACACTTCTTCTTTCCTCCTCCAAACCCACCACCTGTTCATCAGAATCTATCCCCACCCATCTCCTACGTTCCATCTCCCTCACCATTGCCCCCTCCATCACTCATATCCTCCTTTCACTCTCCACTGCAACTGTCCCTGCTGACTTCAAACATGCTGTTGTCACACCCCTCCTCAAGAAACCCTCACTTGATCCCACATGCCCTTCTAACTATCGACCCATCTCCCTCCTTCCCTTCATATCCAAACTGCTAGAACGAGCAGTCCACCGTCGCTGCCTCGACTTCCTCACCTCCCAGGCCCTCCTGGATCCACTACAATCAGCCTTCCGCCCCCTACACTCCACTGAAACGGCACTCACAAAAGTCACCAATGACCTGTTCCTGGCTAAATCTAAGGGCCTCTTTTCTATCCTCATCCTTCTTGACCTTTCTGCTGCCTTCGACACTGTTGACCACGACCTTCACCTCACTTGGCTTCAAGGACTCCGTACTATCCTGGCTCTCCTCCTACCTCTCCCACCGCTCATTCAGAGTATGCTCTGGAGGCTTCTCCTCCTCTCCTACCCCGCTCCAGGTAGGTGTACCCCAGGGATCTGTCCTGGGCCCCCTCCTTTTCTCTCTCTATACCCAAGGCCTTGGCGCACTTATCTCTTCCCATGGCTTTCAGTACCATCTCTATGCCGATGACTCCCAACTCTACCTCTCTACACCTAATATCTCTTTGGCAACCCAATCCAAGATCTCTGCTTGTCTTTCGGACATCGCTGCCTGGATGTCTCACTGCCGATTGAAACTGAACATGGCCAAGACTGAACTCTGTGCCTTTCCAACAAACTCCTCCCCCCCCCCCACTTCCCCCTTTCCCCCTCTCTCAGTCCATGTGGATGGATCTACTGTCCTTCCTGTTCCCTCGGCCCGCAATCTAGGGGTTATCTTTGACACCTCTCTCTCCTTCTCTGCCCATATCAAACTTGTAGCCAAGACCTGCCAATTTTTCCTCTACAACATCAGTAAGATCCGCCCCTTCCTCTCTGAACACACTATCCAAACGCTTATCCACTCCTTAATCTCCTCTCGCCTCGATTACTGCAACCTACTCCTCGCTGGTCTCCCCGTGAGCCACCTCCTTCCCCTTCAATCTATATAAAATCACGCTGCTCAACTAATCTTCTGCCAGTCTCGCCATGCCCACATTACTCCCCTCCTCAAGTCACTTCACTGGCTCCCTGTCCAATTCCGCATCCAATTCAAGCTTCTCCTGCTGACCTATAAATGCATTCACTCTATGGCCCCTCAATACCTCATCTCTCCTTACGTCCCCTCTCAAAATTTGCGCTCCGCTAACAAATTGCTTCTTTCAATGCCTTTCACCCGCACCGCGAACTCCCGACTGCGCTCCTTTCACCTTGCTGCGCCACACGCCTGGAACGGCCTACCTCCATCTCTGCGCCAGGCGCCCTCCCTGGCCCTCTTCAAATCCAGGTTGAAGACCCACCTCTTCGCCGTTGCATTCAGATCCTGACTTCCATCCTCATCCTACCCTAACCCCCGTCAACGTTTTGACCAAACTATAGACCAAGCTGTACCACACCGTATCTTCCGCAGAACTGACTAATGCTCTGTACTGTTCTAACAAGATTGTAAGCTCCGATGAGCATGACTGATGGGCAGGGACTGTCTCTTGTTTGTTAGTCACTTCTTGTAGGTTAATTGTACAGCGATGCGTGCGTGGCGCTCTATAAATGCTAAATAATAGTACTAGTAGTAGTAGTAGTCTCTGAACCTCTCTCTTTAATTTTACTCCCTAAAAAGAAATTAACCCTAACTAAGCTGGCACTTTCCTTCTGATCTGCTGACGTCTTGTTACTTCTATTCTCTGGGATTGCTACAGGCTCTGGCTAGCTGTTTCAGCTATGTTCCATTTTCTAAATAGCGTAGTTACTCACACTGACCTGTAACAGGTGTTCTCCAGTGACAGCAAGAATCAGTCCTCACATATGGGCAACGTTGGCACTGATGGAGCCCGCCCGGAGGATTTCCCCAGCTTTCAAAGAAAACCTTTAGGAATGCTACCACACATGCGTGGTCCCATTGCCGCCCAAAGGTGCCATCTTACTCAGTTAGGTGTCATAGCTATAGCCCCTCCAAGAAGGTGTCAAAAACATACAGCAACTCCAAGGGGAGGAGGGAGGGCTGTGAGGACCGATTCCTGTCGTTCCTGGAGAACACCTGTTACAGGCGAGTAACTACACTTTCTCCAGGAACAAGCAGAAAGTCCTTACATATGGGACTCCTGAGCGCTGGGAAAGACCAAGATGGGGTCTCGAAGGCACCCAGTCGACTCACCCATTGCACTCAGAGGCACCACTGCATCGCCCGCATGTTGAGGTGGGCATTGGGCACAACATGGACCATGGCAGCCATGTGGCGGAGAAGGTGAAGCATCGTCCAGGCTGGTATGGCGTTGCAACACCGCACCTCAGACGCCAAGGACACGAGGCAGTCCGCCCTATCCTGAGGAAGAAAAGCCATGCCTCAAAAGGGTGTCTAGGTGAGCCCCGATGAACAACAGAGACTGAACTGCAGTGAGGTGAGACTTTGGGTAATTGATCACAAACCCCAGATGCTCCAGGAGGTAAATGGTGCGGTCCATGGCCTGTCTGGCTTCAGAGGAAGTGCCCCCTGTTATGAGCCAGTCGTCTAGATATGGATAGATGAAGGTGCCGTGCAGCCACAGATGGGCTGCAGCCACAGCCAGGCACTTCATGAAAACCCATGGGGTGGAAACAAGGCTGAAGGGAAGTACCCTGTACTGGTAATGGTTTCCCTGAACCATGAAGGGGAGGTACTTTCTGTGTTTGGGGTGGACAAGAACGTGAGCGTAAGCATCCTTTAAGTCCAAGGAGCATAGCCAATCACCCCGCTGGAGGTAGGGCAGTAAGTTCCAAGGGAGAGCATCCTGAACTTCTTCCGCATCAGGAACTTGTTGAGGTTCTGAAAGTCAAGGATGGGCCGAAGGCTCCCTGTTTGCTTCGGGACGAGGAAGTATCGGAAGTAAAACCCCCGCCACAGGAATGCATTGGGACTGGTTCTACCGTACCATCCTCAAGGCGCCTGCAAACCCCTGATTCAGGAGGCCCTGGTGCTGGGGAAGCAGCCATGGCTCTCCAGGAAAGTACAGGGGTTGGCCTGATCCAGGTGGAGGCAACAGCCCTTCCGGATGTCCTGGAGAACCCAGGCATTTGTGGAGAACGACTCACACCCTGTGGGAGAAATGAACTAGAAGCCCTCCAATGGACAGCTGCCCTGCCAGAAGATGAGAGGCTATGCCAGTGGTGTCAAAACCCTGAAGCTGGCTTAGCCAGCACCGGGGATTGGGGCTTGGGACCTTTCGGCTTACGAGGGCCATGGACTGTGGACTTGCACTGGCTGCCCTAAACAGGGGTTGACACTGGCAGATAGGCTGGGTAGCCCCTGTACGGGAGCCCCTTCTCAATCAGCCTTATCCTCCATGGGCTTGCCAAATAGCTGCTCCCCGAGGCAAGGGACATCCACAGCAGCTTCTCCTGGATCCACTGTTCCAAGTACGAGAACTGGAGCCAAACCTGCCGGCGGGATCAGATACCATCCATCGCCACTTGGGCAGAAGACTCGAAGCTATCGTACACTGCTCACGAGAGGTACTTCAAGCATTCCCCAACGAACTTTGAGAAAGCCTGAAAATGCCGGAGATGGTCTCCGTCAAGGCCCGCCGTGAAGCCTCCAAGCTCCCTAGCGAGATCACGGAGGAACATCCTAATATATAATTAGTAAACTTGGATGCAGCATGACAACATGAAGCCCTGATAAGCCTTGCGCCTGAGGGCATCCAGGGTACGAAACTCTCTGCCCAGGGGGACCGACTAGTGAGTCTTTGGGCTCTTTAGCTTCCGCATGGCTGATTCAACGATCATCGAGGTGTGGGGGAGCTGGGCTTTCTGAAACCCCGGACCTCAATGGACCTTATACATAGTGTCTAGTCGCTTGCTCACAATCAGGACAGAGGCCGGGGTCTCCCACATGCAGAGTAGAAGTCTGTTCAAAACAGGAGGAACCGGCACAGAGAGCGCTTCTCTCAGAGGAGCTTCATATTGCAGAATATCAAGCTCCTCAGCAGGGTACTCATCCTCTGACTCAGTGGCGAGCGCCAGGGCCCGCACCATATCCCAGACGAACTCCAGGAAGGTGGTGTCCTCGGGAGGTGACTGCTTTCTCTAGGTCAGTGGGGAGAGGTCAGAGGGGAAGTCTCGGTAGGACCGAGTCTCCGGGGAGGTCTCTCCATCAGACATCCAGTCCAAGTAGTCTGTGGAAGGCTCGAGGTCGGGAGGCTCAAGACAGGTCTGTGACCCACGCCAGGTCTTCGAGGCCAAAGCTTTCCGGGAGCCAGAGGCACTTGCCCATGAAGATCTCGCACCCAAGGAACAGGACAGAGATTGAGACCTGCGTCGAGGATCCGCACAAGGTTTCTGGCTCTCGGAGGTCACTATGGCGGCCTGGGGAGTCCTTCAGGTCAAGGTCTCCCTGCGGTCTCGAGGCATGTGCCACCGAGGAATGCAGAAATGACGTGTTCCAAGGCCAGCATTCGGGCCTCCCACTCGGGTGTGGGGCCCTGTGACACCGACGCCGGGTCACAAGGTCGGGTGTCGAGGAGGAGAGGGAGTCCTCGCCATGACAACCCTCGGGAGAACAGGCGCCTTCGCCAGAGACTTCCGTATCGGTTTGAGGAACCTTACTGGGCCACCAAGGGAGCCAGAGAGACCGGGCACGTGACCTTTCACGCTTGTCCGGCGCCCCCAACAGAGTCCTCGAGGGCTTCTTCTTCTTCCTCCTCCGCCTGCATTCAGGCAACCCCTGGTCAGAGTGCCGTCAGATCCGGGGAGGAGCCGGGAGACTCCGGAGGTTGCAGGGCCGAAGAGCAGGAGGCTACCGAGGATACCGGGGCTGCCTTACAGAAGAGATCACCCAGCTTCTGCTTATGACTCTGAATAGCTTTGGAGGATATCTTTTACAGAGGTAGCATAGCTCCAGGTCATGGTCGACTCCTAGACACCTGTCATGGGTGTATGTGAGTGACATGTTTTTGGAGTATCTATCGCATTTCTTAAAACCGGAGGCCATTGGTGCAAAAAGGACCCCTGTAAAGTCGAAGATCCTTGACGTAGCCAGCAGTTAAAAAGGGCGCGAAGTGCGGTAAAAAACAAAAAAGGAAAAAAGAAAAACCCCGAGACCAGGGCTGAAGCAGAGATGCTCGGGAAGCGGGAAGAGGACCAGCGAAGGCCGATAGAGCAAAAAATAGTTGGAACAGAGAAAGCACAGTTACTGACCTGTCAGGTGATCTCTGGGAACAGCAGGAATAAGTCTTCACATATGGGTACGTCGGTACCAACGGAGCCTGCGCGGGAACGCTCCCCAGCGTACAGAAAGAAAGCCTTTGGGAGCATCCCACACGCATGCGCACTGCTTTCCCGCCCATTCACTTCCCTCTCATCAGTTGGGTTTGTAGCGGAGACCGAAGGAGGGAAGTAGACAAATTAGAGAGAGAGAACAACTCCTAGGGGAGGTGGGTGGGTCGTGAAGACTTATTCCTTCTGTTCCCAGAGATCACCTGTTACAGGTAAGTAACTGTGCTATCTCTAGGAACAAGCAGGAATGAGTCTTCACATATGGGGACTCCCAAGCTAGAGATGCCTAGAGGAGGTCCCAGCATGTTGCAAATCTAATAGATGGGCCATGCTATTTCCCAGAACCTCAGGCATCCAAGGGATGGAGGGTAGGTTGTTGAATTAAAAGGGGTGTGCTGTGGAACAGCCTGACTAAACAAGGTGTCTAGAGGGGAGTCTTTGTGTAGATAATAAATGTTAGTAAAATTGAATTCCAATTTTCTAATGTGGACCTTACTCAAAGTATTGCGAAAGTATTTGTTGAGGGTAATATGGTCTGGTGCTAAGAGCCAGTACATTATCCTCAAAGAAATTACCTCACTGTGAAGTAGAGGAAAATAAATTTTGCAATACAGGCAGAGGTCAGAAGCCTTAATGGCTAGAATTAATCCCAGAAGAAAAAACGGGGGAGTTTAATGAGGTTGGACTTTGGAGGAGAAGCAAAAGCTTCTCTAGGCCAAAGTTTGAAGCTCTTTGTCCTTGGAGCAGAATAAGGCTCTAGGAAAGAGAGGAGATAAATCTGACTGGTTTGCAGAAAAAGGATGGGTCTTTAAGACCCCTCTATCCAAATGAAAGAAAAACACATTTGTGGTAGGCGGTGTAGCCTCTAATATCTTGAAGATCAGTAATGTCTTCCCTAAGTGATGTCACTTAGGATAATGACTTTACATGGAGAGCTTCAGATGCAACGTAACCAGAAAGGTTACGGTAAAAGAAGGTAGTTTCTAATTACCATAAAAATTGGCTGTCCATTTAAAACGCTATGCTATGCTGGAACAGCATTAATATGGACAGTAACAAATCTTTCAAAGTCAGATATATAAACATACATACACACACATAGAGAGAGATTCACTTAATAACAAGAAGGGGTAAGACCTGCTTGAGAATATAGATAGAGAATCTCTTTCTGGTTACACGTGGAAGAACCATGGAGAAGGTTATATGAAAACCAGTGGAATGTTCTTACTTAGAAGGAGAGGTCTAGATTTCTTTAAAAATTCTAGCCTTTGAATAACCAAAAATGGAGACCTACGTGAAGGGGTGCAGGAGGAGATCCTTAGTCTTAAGACAACAAGTCTGGATCCTTCTATAACTTCAGTGTGGAGAAGAAGACGCAGTATAAGGGGATACCATGTTTGCCCCTCTGAGGGCAATA
The DNA here is from genome assembly GCA_033557465.1 of Ichthyophis bannanicus. Taxonomy (NCBI): domain Eukaryota; kingdom Metazoa; phylum Chordata; class Amphibia; order Gymnophiona; family Ichthyophiidae; genus Ichthyophis; species Ichthyophis bannanicus. The sequence continues at coordinate 636,876,296 of CM066036.1, read as the reverse complement.
TGAGTATCATGCGTTCTTTGTTCAGCATAAGTTTCAATGAAGTATTGGGAATTAGAAGGAATGCACTAGACAAGGACCGACTGCAGTGAAAAGGAATGCATCCCTGTTGCAAGAGTTCCACTGGATATGTGGAACAATTCAGGGAATTGAGCAATTCTTTATGCTTTCACGTGGTCTATGCCCTGGTTCCTTTACCTTATAAGGAAATTTTAAGGAAGATGGTAAAAGTAGGAGAAACCAGTCATGTAGGAACATGACTGGGGAAAACCTTTTTAACCATCTGGAAGTTACCTACTAGGAATGGCTCTGACGCTCTCTGGCAAAGGCCCATAGTTGCAGAGCTTTTTTGTATAACTGCAGAGAGCATGTTGTAGGTTGCTTAGGTGAGATCTGGCTGTTTAATTGCCAGTGTGCAAACCTAATCTATTCTGTTGGAGCCAGAAAGAATTGAAGATGGCTAAGAATAGTAGACAGGCCGGTTGCCTGCAATGATAAATTGTCCAAGTAGGTTTTGGAACCTCTCTTGGAATTATCTGTTATAAAGACAGCAGAAAATGTTAGGTCCTATAGACTGGAAAAGGACCGACAGACATAATTAGGAGTGGTAAAACTCAATTATGGTCTGATAAGCTGTCTTAAAAGAAATATTCGAGAAAATTGCAAAGGGGAAGAAAGCTCTGTATGGAAACCACTTACTGGAGTAGGTATTGAAGAAAATCCTATGGGCTTAGAAAACGTAAGCCCTCCAGTTGAATAGTATCACTCTTAGACTGAATGTCTCGACTAAGAGGGATAGAAAGTAATACAGAGTTGTGAAGACTTACAATTTGGTAAGTCTCTGAAAAAGGTAAAGCCCCCCTGCAGTCAAAACTATGAGATATCCTCGTACAGGAAAACTGTCAAGGTGAAGGGCATAGCCTACCTTGTAATTACCTGTAGGGCATGATTATCCTCAATAGCTCTAGGAGCTAAAAGAATGGATTTCTCTTGTGGCAAGAGATTCATGCCTAGAGTCGAGGATTGAGTCAGTGTATCACTGATCTCTCAGTAAGGATGAGATGAACTGTAGATGCTTCTGTTGATAAGAAGTAGGTTAGCGGTTCTAAACCTCAAACAGGAAAAAGAGATTTAATGAATAAAATATCAGAAACCCTGCGACTGCTGGGTTTGCTGAGCCTGTTGAGGTTTTGACTTTCTTAGCCTGGTTTGATGTTGCCCTTCTTTGGAAACATCTGCATGATGGGTAGAAGATGAATAAAACTTTTTCCCCTTAGGGGGATAAAGATTTTTAGGAGATTTTTTACTAGCTGGTATAGAGGAAAGTTTTGACAATCCTCTGAAAGCAACAAAATCAGTGTTTAACTGATTAGCTTGGAATAAAGCATCCTTGTTAAAGAGATTTTCACCAGTACAAGAAGTATTTCCCAGCCTTTCTTGTACCCATTTGTCTAAGTCTGAAGCTTGGAGCCAGGCCATGCGTCGTGCCCCTATGGCTATAGCAGAAGTTCTGCTAATAGACTCAAAACAGTCCAGGGAAGCACGATTAAGGAACTTAGAGACATTTTGAGCATGACTGACTAATAAGAAATAGTCTGCTCTTTTATGTTCTTGAAGAAAAGGGTTCAAAAGCTTTAAGTTCTTTGTGACCTCTTCAAGAGATAATCCCCTATAGAAACTATATGAGATAATTCTTGCTGAAAGCATGGATGCCTGGAAGCATCGACGTCCAAAAACATCTAAAGTCCTAGACTCACGACCTGGCGGATAAGAGGAGTGCTTCTTTGCACTCTTAATACGCCTCATTGCTGATTCTACAACAATAGAATGATGAGGAAGTTGAGTCTTTTGAAAACCTGGATAAGGTGGCACCTTGAACATAGTGTCAAGTGTCTTAAAATGTGGGGATACCGTTAAAGGAGTTTCCCCACATTCTTAATAGTAGATCCTGTAAGATCTGATGCAAAGGAAGCATGATCACCTCCTTTGGAATGCAGGGGAATTGCAGAGTCTCTGAATCCCCTGGTATGGATTCTTTAGCAGGTATAGAAATGGCAAGTAACTTTGCCATATCAACCAGAAAAGCTTGAAAAGAAATCTCTCCTGGGGAGAACCCCCTAAAATGAGGGGTAAAAGCTAGAATTGTTGAAAATTCAGCCTTGGTACCGATGGATTCATCCCAGTCATCAGGATCGGAAGACTTGAAAGGATGAAGCATCGGATTTTCTTTAAAGCGATGTCTTCGGTACCGCCCGAGGTCGGTACCAAGATGAGTCGGTACTGAGTCCTCCATGCTAGAGAGTGATTCCAGGCTTGGCATCGAAGGAAGCGAGTCTGTCGAAGCAAGCATGGACGGTACCGATAGCAATGCCAATGTCGATACCAATACTCGAGGAACGGTCTGCAGCAACTCTAGCGGTACCGAAGTAGCTGAGAGCGCTAGACTACGTTCATCGGTGAGGAGTGTTTCATCCATCACCATAGCCGATGCCGGGGTGTCAGTACCACTCGAAGCAGCCACAACCACCGAGCATAGCCCAGGTATGTTCATCGAGGTAAGAACCCCGGCAACAACCTGAAGCCCCGTTAATGCTTTGGAGCCCGAAAACTCCCGCCGGGGCTTTATTGCCAAAATGTCCTCGAGGGCAACGCCAGAGGCATCTCGATGCTTAGAAGGAGATCTACCACTCGAGGACTGGCTAGTCTTTACAGATTTTTGTTTGGTTACCTTATCCTGTGAAAAAGAAGATATTCTGGCTGGTGACATCGAGTCCGATGTGAACCGGGTATCGAGTTGTGCTCGATCCTGAAGACTTCTTCTGTTTGAGCTCCAGAAGGAGAGACACTCCAGTAGGCAATGGTCAGGACCTAAACATTTTAGACACCAAGAATGAGTGTCTAAAAATATATTTGTACCGCCACACTTTGGGCATTTCTTAAGGATAGTGGCTGGCTTTTCCATAATGGAAAGGGTAGAGGCCTAATGGCCTAGAAACCGTCAGGCACTAAACAGGAAAAAATTCCTTAGAAAAAAAGACGACATTTTTAGTAAAAAGAAAGAAAAGCACCGGCGGTAGTGGTGGCATCGAGGGAAGGCAGATGCGACCACAAAAAAAACAAGAATAAAAGAAGAATTTTCTGCGGTGACAGGAATACGTCCTGCCGGCTCCACGGAAAATGGAAAACTGATGAGAGGGAAGTGAATGGGAGGGAAGGCAGCGCGCATGCGTGTGGGATGCTCCCAAAGGCTTTCTTTCTGGACACTGGGGAGCGTTCCCGCGCAGGCTCCGTCGGTACCGACGTACCCATATGTGAAGACTCATTCCTGCTTGTTCCTGGAGATAACTTTTTCCGGGGAAGAGACACACGTTCTAAGGGCAGTGCAGAAAAAGGGAGACTGAGTAAGATGGCACCTTTGGGCGGGAAGGGGATCACACATGCGTGGCAGCATTCCCAAAGGCTTTCTTTGAAAGCTGGGGGAAACGCTCCACACGGGCTCAGTCAGTGCTGACATCACCCATATGTGAGGACTGACTTCTTGCTTCTTCCTGGAGAACTGCCTTATTTAAAATATTTGAAATAAATCTGGATTGGGCTTCCCCAGGTATTTTATTTAACAGCTTTTCTACACCGCTTTATCTACAAGTCAAAGCGGAGTACAGTCAACTTGACTGGAAAACATTTACATATATACAATATGAACTAAACTAAATTGCTACTAGAGCAGCTGAGGAACTTGTAACATTTCAACAGTATACGAGGTGTGACAAAAAAGAAACAAGACTGTCCCCATAAATGTTTTATTACAAAATCTATAAATTACGCTTTGTCCCCTTCAAAGTAATCCCCTCCCTCAAGTTAATGCATTTCTGCATTCGCTTCTGCCACGTATGGAAGCACTCGATAAAGTCCTTCTCCTTGAGGTCCCTCAGCTCCCTCGTCACAGTGGCCTTGATCTCTTCTACAGAGGCGAAATGAGTTCCTTTGAGCACAGTCTTCAGCCTGGGGAAGAGCCAGAAGTTGCACGGTGTGAGATCTGGGGAATAAGGATGGTGGTCAAATGCTGTGATCTGTTTGTTGGCCAAGAACTGCCTCACACTGAGCGTGGTGTGTGTGGGCGCATTGTCGTGGTGGAGCAGCCACGACTTGACTCTCCACAGAGCCCGCCTGCTGCGCCAAACCCGGTCATGGAGGTGATTGAGGACCTGCTGGTAGAAGAGTAAATTAGACTTACCTGCTAATTGTTGTTCCTTAAGGAACTCTAGTCCAGTCCCGGAAAGATAGAGTTGTCAACCTCCACCAGCAGCTTTGGAGACTGAAAGATGTCATCGTCGTGATGTCACTGGTACAAATAGGCTCGCTCCGCCCCCTTTCACCAGCACCTATTGACAAAGCAGACTCAGCAGAGCAACAAATAAGTAGCTATCTCAAAAACCTATATAAAACAATATGTACAGATAGAGATATATCTAGGGCGACGTGGAACGGAAGGGCGAAAGCCCGGTTCCCCTGCGCCCTAGCCGCGTGCTGCCTACACCACAGAGACCCCCTCTGAGAGCGCTTCCCATCTCTGCCACCCCCAGAGCGCCCTGTGTGTACGGATTTCTACTCTCGGGACTAACTGTTCCCTTTAGTTGTTTTCTTTTTTTTTTTTTTTTTTTTAAGCCGCACGGGTTCAACAGTTGTCAATCTCACTCTCCCCGCCTGTGCACACTTCAGGCTGGCTAACACCCACCGAACGGGAGGGATCCGGGACTGGACTAGAGTTCCTTAAGGAACAACAATTAGCAGGTAAGTCTAATTTACTCTTCCTTAGCGTCCCTCTAGTCCAGTCCCGGAAAGATAGAGGATGTAACAAAGCAGTAAACCTCAACGGGAGGGGTCTGAAATCCCAGCCTGAAGGACGGCTGACCCAAAGCAACTATCCCCGCGCGCCTGCACATCTAAGCGATAATGCCGAGCAAAAGAATGTAACGAGGACCAGGTCGCCGCCCTACAAATATCCGCCGCCGGCACTAGGCTGACCTCCGCCCACGAGGCCGCCTGCGCTCGCAAACCGACCGGCACCGCTTTGCCTCTCAAAATGTAGGCCGATGCAATCGCCTCCTTCAGCCACCGAGAAATGGAAGACTTCGCCGCCGCCTCGCCCTTCCGCGGGCCTCCGAAGGCGACAAAAAGCCTGTCCGACTTCCGTAACGACGCCGTCCGACAAAGATACCTCTTGAGCGCTCTCCGCACATCCAACCGGTGCAAACGTCCACCTGCCTGAGCTCCCTGCTCCACGGAAAACACCGGGAGCGACACCACTTGATTAACATGAAAAGCGGACACCACCTTTGGCAAAAAGGCGGGAACTGTACGCAAGACCACCTTGTCCGCAAAGAAAGTCAAAAAAGGCTCCCGACAAGAGAGCGCCTGCAGCTCGGAAATCCTCCTAGCCGAACAAATCGCCACGAGAAACACCGTCTTGAGCGTCAAATCCTTGAGCGAAGCCCTTCCTAAGGGCTCGAAGGGTTCACCAACCAGGGCGTTCAGGACCAAATTAAGATCCCACCGAGGAAGAACAGACCTCATCGGCGGTCTGAGTAACACCACCGCTCGCAAGAAACGACGAATATCGCCATGCGCTGCTATCACCTGCCCTTGAATCTTTCCGCGAAAACAGGAAAGAGCCGCCAACTGCACCCGCAAGGAGCTGGCCGAGAGGCCCTTATCCAAACCAGCCTGCAAAAAGGAAAGAACATTGGACACCGAAGCTCGTAAGGGGTTGAGAGAGAGATCGGAACACCAGTTCTCAAAGATACGCCAAACTCGGACATAAGCCAAGGAAGTCGACCTCCTGCGCGACCGCAGGAGAGTGTCTATAAACGCCGCAGAGTATCCGCGGGCCGTCAACCGCGCCCGCTCAAGAGCCAAGCCGTAAGCGAGAACCGACCCACCTGAGGCATGCGCAAGGGACCCTGAAGCAACAGGTCCTCCCGTAGAGGTAACCTCCACGGTACGTCGGCTACCAGACGAACCAAATCTGCATACCACGGTCTCCTCGGCCAATCGGGCGCTACTAGAACCACCTGGCCCTTGTGCCGCTCGATGCGCTGAACCACCTTGCCAATTAGCGCCCAGGGAGGGAAGACATACAGTAGACCCTCCGCAGGCCACTGCTGCGCCAAGGCATCCAGGCCCTCCGCCATCCACTCTTTCCGCCTGCTGAAGAATCTCTCCACCTTTGCCGACCGCAAGGTTGCCATGAGATCCATCACCGGAAGCCCCCAACGGCGCACAATCATCGCGAAAACGTCCGGGTGCAGGGCCCACTCCCCCGGATCCACGCGGCACCGACTCAGATAATCCGCCTCTACGTTGGCGACTCCGGCGACGTGCTGAGCCGACAGAGCCTGTAAATTCCGTTCCGCCCAAGCCAGCAGCACACTCGCCTCCTCCTCTAGGGCCGCACTGCCCGTGCCGATTTATATACGCCACCGTGGTCGCATTGTCCGACAGCACACGCACCACCGCTTGCCCCAGCTTCTGCTGAAAGGACAGAAGAGCCTGAAACACTGCTCGCATTTCCAGACGGTTGATGGACCATAGTCGTTCCTCCTGCGACCACGTTCCCTGCGCAAACGAGCCTTCGAGATGAGCCCCCCATCCCGCGAGACTCGCATCCGTCGTGAGCAACCGCCAGCACGGAGGCTCCAGGGGGACGCCCTGCGTCAGGCTGTCGGGAGGCAACCACCAGAGCAGACTGCCCTTCACCGCCGCCGGACTGGACAGACACTGCGACAACGCATCCCTCTGATGAGACCAGCGCCTGAGGAGAGCACTCTGCAACGGCCGCATGTGAGCCCTGGCCCACAACACTAAGTCTATTGTAGCCGCCATGGTCCCCAGTAACTGCAGGTACTGCCAAGCCGTCGGCGCTCGAAGCCCCAGAAACCGACGCACCAGGTCGCGCAAGGCCTGCGCCCTTGCGCTGGGAAGAAAGACCCGTCCTTGTCGAGTCTCGAAGCGCGCCCCCAGGTACTCCAGGCTCTGCGAGGGGGACAGCTGACTCTTCGCCTCGTTGACTACCCAACCGAGGCTCTCCAAGAACTCCACCACTCGAGTGGTGGCCACTACGCTCTCCTCCCTGGACTTTGCCCAAACCAACCAGTCGTCTAGGTATGGGTGTACCAGGATCCCTTCTCTGCGAAGCGCAGCCGCTACAACCACCATAATCTTTGTGAACGTCCGAGGAGCCGTCGCCAGACCAAAAGGCAACGCCCGGATCTGAAAATGCCCCATCGGTACAGCAAAACGCAGAAAACGTTGATGCTCTCTCCGCACGGGAATGTGAAGATAAGCCTCCGTCAGATCCAAGGACGTAAGAAATTCGCCCGCGCGAACTGCCGCAATGACGGAGCGCAAGGTCTCCATGCGGAAGTGGGACACTCGGAGACAACGATTCACCCTTTTGAGATCGAGAATCGGCCGAAACGTATCTCCCTTTTTGGGGACCACGAAATAAATGGAGTATCGTCCAGCGCCGCACTGGTCGACCGGAACGGGCACGACCGCCCCGAGCCGTTGGAGACGGCCCAAGGTGTCTGCGACCGCTCGCCGCTTCCGAGGCGCCTTGCAGGGGGAAAGAACAAAGGAATCCCTCACGGGACGCTGAAACTCCAGGGCATAGCTGTCCCGAATGACTTCTAAGACCCACCGGTCTGATGTAATCTGGACCCAGGCAGGGTAGAACTCCCGCAACCTGCCTCCCACGGGCACCTCCACTACCTGGTCCCGCCTCATCTCATTGTGATCTCTTGTTCGCACCGGAAGACTGGTAGGGACCAAAACCCCTGCCTGCCCCCCGAAACCCTCGAAAGGACTGACTGCGCTGGAAACCTGCCCCGCTGCGTTTGCTGAAAGCGAGAAGTGCGAAACTTGCGAAAATCCCTCGAGAGGCCTCTAGATGCCGATGCTCCTCGAGTCTGTTTCGGTCTATCCTCTGGGAGACGCCCCCCTTTGGACTCACCGAGGTCCTTAACTAACTTCTCAAGATCCTCTCCAAAGAGGAGTTTACCCCGGAAGGGAAGCTTACTGAGCCGAGCCTTGGAAGAACTATCCGCCGACCAGTTTCGGAGCCACAAAGAACGGCGAGCCGCGACTACCGAAGCCATACATTTAGCTAGGCCACGAATAAGATCATAATGAACGTCGGACAGGTACGCAGTGCCAGACTCCAGCCGAGACGCATCCGCCATCTGGTCGTCGGAGAGGGAGCCCTGAAGACGTTGAGACCAGCGTAAACAGCCCCTCGCCACCCACGCCCCCGCTATGGAGGCCTGCAGGGAAAGGGCACTCATGTCGAACACCTGCTTCAGCAAGGTATCCAACCTCCTATCTTGGCCATCCTTCAATGCTGCCGCTCCTTCCACCGGAATGGTGGTTTTCTTCGTGACAGCCGCCACCACGGCATCAACCTTTGGAGACCGAAAAATCAACTTATCCTGTTCCGAGAGCGGGTACAAGCGGTCCAAAGCCCGGGTCCCTCGCAACGCCAACTCCGGCGCGTCCCATTCCTCCTGAATCATATTCCAAAAGACTCTATGGATAGGGAACACCCGCTGTGAGGTGCGCACAGCTTGCAACAGCGGATCCTCCAACGCCTCTTCTGAGGGAGCGGACCCCACGGGCATGTTCAAAACCTTTAGTGTCTCGGAAATCAAGGCAGGTAGCTCCTCTCGCCGAAACACACGGACCACCCTGCTGTGTTGTTCCTCCTCCAACAACTCACCATCTTCCAAGTCTTCGCCCGAGACCTCCTCATCTAGGTCCTGTATCCCCAGGTCCTCCTCTAGATGGGCTGGCGACTGCGGGTCCAAATCGTCCCGTCGCCTTTTAGGCAGTGCCATCTCCCCTTCCTGAAGGCTGGCAGCCCGACTCCTTTTCCTGCTAGAAGGACAGGGAGCCTGAACCCCCCTGTCCGTCTGCAGCAAGGCAAACGCCTTCTGCATCAAGGAGAAGAATTCGGAAGGGAGCCCTGGAATCCCAGCCCCCTGGGACCCTTCAGGCAACAAGGGAACACTGGAAGCGGAGGATGGACCCGCTACCGGTTCCGAAGCAGTCAAGGAAGGAGGGACAGACCCCCTGCCATCCGGAGATGACTCCGCGTGATCCTGAGAACCTTCCCCCAAGGACTTCTCCATGCCCATGGCTTCTAAAGAGCATGCTTTGCAAAGGCCAGTGTCCAGAAGCTCCCCACGCCGCACCCCACAGACGAGGCAGCGTGGTTTGGCAGGCATGGTAAGTAACAGCGCTTCAATGCCAATAAAAGAGCCTTTTTTTTTACTTTTTTGCTGTGATCAACCAAGCAAGTTGTAACTAGCTGCCCCCTAACCACCGTTTTTCAAAACGAAGCTTCTAACCTCTAAAAAAATAACTTTGAAAAATGAAAAATTAAGAATTCAAAATGGCCGCCGCAACGTTCCCGGCACGAAAAATCACGCGGCTAGGCCTCCCTGACTCCGAAGGAGCTGCCAAAACACCTCGCCTAACCCCCAAATACCTACCCCAGGGAAACCCCAAAGTCCTCACCAGACCCCGGGAGGAGAGTGAAGAAGGGCAGCGCTGAACCCCTCAGAAGCACAGCCTTCAAAGCGGCATCAGCTTCTGGAGAGACTGTAAACTCCGTGGCAATAACCACTGCCTGCTGCTGTGAGTCTCTATAGCCTTCTACCCGCTCCTCACCCTTCCAAGTGGGTTCGGGAGCGGGGAGGCAAATGCAGGCACACTCCTGTGCTACTGCAATGCTCGTTTAGATGCTGGGGCAAAAAGGGAAAGGGGGGGGGGGTTTAGGGAGCAGAGAAAGGAGAAAACAGCCTCAGCAGAACAGATCTCTGTAGCAGCAGCAGGCACCTAAAGAGCAAGAATATTTAAAATTAAAACAAAGGATAACCTAAAGAAAAAAATTAAGCTCTGCTTATTTGTCCCTCTGAGCCCAGTCCTGGGCTCAGAACCTCCAAGCTGCTTGGAGACTGAAAGTACTGGTGAAAGGGGGCGGAGCGAGCCTATTTGTACCAGTGACATCACGACGATGACATCTTTCAGTCTCCAAAGCTGCTGGTGGAGGTTGACAACTCTATCTTTCCGGGACTGGACTAGAGGGACGCTAAGGAAGTGCTGGTTAACTGTCTGACCCTCAGGCACAAATTCATGATGGACCACTCCCTTCTGGTCAAAGAATGCAAGCAGAGTTACTACAGAGAGCTTTATAGCTTGGCATAAACCTGTGTCTTCTGTGGGAACTGCTAGGTACTTGTGACTTAGATTGGCCACTGTTGGAAACAGGATACTGGGCTTGATGGACTTTTGTCTGACCCAGCATGGCATACACCTTATGTTCTTATGACTTTTGGTTTATTGCTATTTATTTTATTGTGAGAGTTTATTTTTATTTATTTTTATTATGTTTATTTGTATCTTGCTCGGGTTTTTTTTTTGTTTGTTTGTTTGTTTGGGGGTTTTTTTTAATCTCTGCTGCTGTCCTACCTGCTGTTTTCTGCTTTCATTCTAGCTCTCTCCGAGTCTGCTAGTTCTCTCTCCTTTTACTCCCTAAATACAGAGATTAGCCCTAACTAAATCTGGCACTTTCCTTCTGATCTACTAACTCTTTAATTCCCTCTTCTCTCTCATCTACTCAATGGCGTGAATGTCATATATAGCCTTCTTCTGCTTTATTAACAGAATTATTCCTATGTGCACCCAACCCACTGGGGCTTCTTCTCCTGGCTCAACTTATCATATCATATATATGATATGATATGACGATATCTGTTCAATTCCATGGCTCCATACTACTTTTTACTCCTGCAGCTAATTCTTCAGTCTTTTCCCTTCATTCATACAATTTCAAACTCAAAGTCCAAATCATGGACTCCCTACTTTCTTTACTTCTCTAGACATTTTGCTCTCTACCCTATCCTCTGTTCCTCAGCTTCAACATTTTCTTCCCGAGTGCATGCCACTCTCATCACTGTCATACCCCCTATTTTCTTCTCCATACTCTTATCTGGGGATATCAATCCTAATCCTGGTCTCCCTATGCATCTCCCACATTCCCTGCACAAATCCAACCGCAACCCCTCTAATCTTATTCATATCTCTTTACTTCCTCCATCTTATATTCCTCTCTCATGCGTGGAATGTACACTCTGCCTCCAACAAACTTAGCTATGAGGGTTATTTTTAAAGTAAGGTCCGATTGGCTGTAGCTTTGTAAATTTTTTCCCCCTGTAGAAACAAGCATGCATGTCAGCTCCCGGCATGCCTTGTGCAAAAGCAGATGACATTTGCAGTCGTAGTGTCACTTTGTACAGTTTATACTGAGATGTTAAAATGTTTAAGAAAATTGAGCGTCCCTCCGACTGTGAAATACGGTCCGTGATTTGGTTTTTGACAGCAAGGACTGTGTCATCAGCGGACATTCATCACCAGATATGTGAGGTGTGCAGCCCCAACGCGATGAGTGACAGCAAAGTGCGTAAATGGGTGAGATTGTTCAAGGATGGGTAGGACAAACTGTGCTCACGATGGGTTTCCAGGCTGCTTTCCGAGGAACACCAAAAAAGGAGAATGGCTAGTGCTTTGACATTTTTGATCCAATACAATGAGGAAGGAGATGAACTTTTGGACCACATTGTCACAGGGGACGAGACATGGGTTTCTCACATGACTCCAGAATCAAAGCGGCAGTCGATGGAATGGAGACACACGTCATCTCCAGTCAAAGTGAAAGCCAAACAGACAGACAGACAGTCTCAACATGCAAGATTATGGCAACTGTGTCCCTCGGAAAGCAGGCTGGGAACCCACCGCGAGCACAGTTTTCTGAACTGAAATTTTTCAGAAACGATTTTGTATAGCACTGACCTTGAAACTTGTGGAAATTTCAGTGACAAAAGTGGAAATCGTGAATCGCTGTTCTTCATTAATTTTTGCGTCAACTGTGCACACCAAATCTTCTGTGATTACTGAAGGTTGATCCTATCGCGGTTCATCATGGACATTGTACCGCCCGTCCTTGAACAATCTCACCCATTTAGGCACTTTGCTGTCACTCATCGCACTGGGGCCATACACCTCACATATCTGGCGATGAATTCCGCTGAAGACACAGTCCCTGCTTTCAAAAACCGAATCACAGACCATATTTCACAGTTGGAGGGCTGCTCAATTGTCAAACATTTTAACGTCTCAGTATAAACCGTACAAAGTGATACTACAACTGCAAATGGCATCTGCTTTTGCACAAGGCATGCTGGGAGCCGGCACGCATGCTTGTTTCTACAGGGGGAAAAAAATTCATGTTAACCTCCTTCCAGTCTTCCATAGCACTCACCAAACAGTATCATGTCCATCATCCAAATTGTTGTGCCTCTGACCCTTCGTCTCTTTGCAAGACTCAACTCTCTCCTCAAAGTGCTTCCGCCCCTACCTCTCCTTCGTTTTCTGCCCAGACTTTGGCTAAGCGGGTAGCAGCAATTTCTCTCCTTACAGATAGGTAAGGAAAAACCTTGCCTATCTTTAAGGCACAGATAGCTAAGCAGGTAGCATTAAAAATCACTACCACCTGCTTAGCTTTTTCCTGCACCCCCCCCTCCCACTCTGCCCCGATGCAAACTGCATAGCATCTGTGTGCATTAGGGACTTATCCAGGATTTTCGAAAGGCACTACCCATTGTAGGTGCCTTCCGAAAATCCCAGATAAAGCATTTACACGGGTAACTAGAGCAGTTACCCATGTAAATGCCTTAAAAAATGCCACCCCATCTACTACTACTACTATTTAGCATTTGTATAGCGCTATAAGTCATATGCAGCGCTGCATCGACATGTAAGAGACAGTCCCTGCTCATCAGAGCTTACAATCTAGCCAAGACAGACAACACAGAAGGTGCAGTCAAGGATAAAACAAGGGGGAGTGGTAAAGAAACAAAAAGATCAGATCAGTCAAGAACTAAAAACAGCAGAGAAGAGCTAGGTTTTCAGCCTGGATTTGAAAAGGGTCAGAGAAGGTGCCTGGCGTACAGTCACAGGTAGTTTGTTCCAAGCGTAAGGTGCAGCAAGGTGAAAGGAGCGAAGTCTGGAATTAGCAATAGAAGAGAAGGGTACAGACAGAAGCGAATTTGCCAGAAGAGAAGGGTACAGACAGAAGCGAATTTGCCAGAAGAGCGGAGTTTCCGAGGGGGGGGTGTCAGGAGAGATAAGAGAAGAAAGGTAGTGAGGAGCTGCAGAGTGAATGCATTTATAGGTCAGTAAGTGAAGTTTGAACTGGATGTGGAAACATATAGGGAGCCAATGGCTGCTTTTAGATCTTGACCCCCTTATTCTTCTGTCCACATCCATGTGTATTTTAATAATTTCCCTAAAAACGCCCTCGTTATTTGTTCCATTTCTCTGTCTTAGCAGACTGTAAGATCTGTAGATCAAGAATTTTCTTCTATTTGTACATATACAGAGATGAGTATGTCTAGTAACGCTATATAAATGATAAGTAGTAGTAATAATAGTAGACATGGGTTTATGCTGCTTGAGTCAGGGCATTCCTAGAGTTATGGTAAAATGTGGTGCATGAATCAAGTCAAATTGTATCACTTCCTTATTATTGCTGTGATACAGAATCATCAGATGTTCGGTATCTAAAGTTATGGGGCCCAAAGAAAAAGCGTGAGCTGACAATGTTTCCATGACCACACTCACTCTCACATAATGGAATTTAATGCTGTTAAACAAAAGTCAGATCCATGAAGGATACAGAGATGCCAAAATTAACTGTGGCATACACAAGAAGTTTCTTGTCCTTTCACAGCAAGCAGATTGGTGTGACCACATGAGCAGTTCATGTATCCATCGCAAAATTTAGTCTTAGGGTGTCGGCTGATACTTGTTCTTGATCCTCAGTCTCTTGGAACTTTTGTAGGCGTTTTATATATGTAGGTCACCATAGAGGGGCAGTATTTTCTGGTGATGTCTTTCAGTCTTCAGATACACACTGCTTCATGTTACCCATTAACATGGGCTTCTCTGGCAGTGGTTGCAATTTGAGAAGCACAATTCTACGACTGTTCAAACCTCTCAACATGCTTCTCCAGGATGCATTCTGATCAATGACTTTTTATGTGAACACGCAGTGTAACTCCTTCAGGTGAGTTAGTGGATCCAACCATGCTAACTCATCTTAATTGAAGTAGCAAGGCCCCATCAGAAATGGGTGCAGAAGGCTGGCTCATTCCCACTTAAGTCATTGGCCCAGCGCCAGAACTCTGCTGCATACTCTGTTACCATCCATCTGCCCTGGCCGAGAGTCATCATGTCATTCTTCACCAACTGGGCTTCGTTATGTTCCCCGAAAGCATGGGATAGGCAGCACTGTTCTGTTCCAACAAGCCCATACTAGGGCTTTCTTGATGAGTAAACTAATGATAAAGCTTACTTTGATGAAGTCAGTCTGGTACTTGTGCAGGTGAAGTCAGAACCACAGCTTGAACTGCTGCAGGATACTCTTCAGTTCTCCCCAGATGCCATCAGATGTTTCCAGCAAGAGTATATGCGGTTCTGGGCACAAGGTAGCCCAGTGTCCTTGATCTGATCCAGAAGGTTGAAGGGTGTCCATCCTGTGCCAAAGATCCTGGAATTGATCCTGCATTGCTTGCAAAGCCTTGGTAAACGTCTGCAAAGTCTCTGCAACTGATTCAATTCTGGCCTAGCTCTTAAGTGTGGACTGGTTCAAACTGTTCGGAACTACCATGGGCAGATTAGTGTAGCTGTGCTCAAGGCAGAGAGGAGGAATGCAGGCATGAAGCAGAAACCAGACAAGAAGAACCAAAAGACGGTAAGGAACACCCCACTATAAAAATGAAGTACAGTTGGCCAGCAGTAGATGCAGGTCAGGCCAAGTGTGTCTTGCTAGGTTTCTTTATATGCAGAATCTCATAAGAAAAGGGTTGACCCTTCCACTAGGCATTCTCGGCTTTCTCATAGGAAAGCGCTTATCTAGTCATCGGCTGACCTACACCAAAGCAACGGCAAGTGTGAGGCCTTGAGCAGATGTGTGCTCAGATAAAGTATAATCATTTATATGGAACATTCCCAGACTCCTGGCCCGCTTATGTGAGGCGGGTCTCTGCAGCACAGTTCTTCATTGGTTTCATTCCTTCCTCTGCTCAAGGTCTTGCTCAGTTCTCTCTCTCTTTCCACCCCAGCAACTTCCTCCGAGCCTTTGCCCCTCCCCTGTGGTGTTCCACAGGGCTCAGTACTGGCCCCCCTCCTCTTTAACATTTTTCTTTCACCTCTTGCTTTACTGGTTCAGCAACAAGGGATCTCCGCTTTCTAATACGCCGATGATCTGGTTCTCCTGCATCACACTTCTCCACTCCAACCTGATCTCACCACTCTCAATGCCAGCCTCTCTGCAGTCGCTGACTGGCTCACTACCCACTGTCTACATTTCAACCTAACGAAAACTCTCACCATTTGGTTCACCCGCGGTAGTCCCCCTCCTTCGATTGCACCTTCTCTCTCTGACTCACCTATCCCCCTGGTATCTTCCTTTCGTTATCTGGGTGTTTTCTTTGACTATGATCTGTCCTTTCGGGATCACATTTCTCATGTTTCCAAAACATCATTTTTCTTCCTCCGTCAAATTCGCGCTATTCGTCCCTTTCTCACTTCACAGGCACTCACTACCCTTCTCTTATCCCTTTCATGTCCCGCATCGATTTCTGTAACTCTGTTCTGGTTGGGCTTTCCTCTTCACAACTTTATCGCTTACAACGGATTCAGAATACCGCTGCTCGGCTTATTTCTCACTCCTCTTCTCGCGATCACGTCACGCCTCTTCTTATTCAGCTTCATTGGCTTCCCATTAAATTCCGCATTCACTACAAAGTCCTTTCACTTGTCCACCAGGTCCTTTACACTCTCTCCTCAATATCTGGCTGACCTCATTAATTTCCAAACCCCTACTCACACATTACGATCATTGCATCTCAATCGTTTACATCTTCCCTCCCCTTTACGAGCCCACCTTCAGTCCACCCGCTCCTCTGCCTTCTTTTTCATTGGTCCCGCCCTCTGGAACTCTTTACCCTCCTCTATCCGGCTTGAACAACAGCATGCCACCTTTAAGAGCAGTCTGAAAACCCACCTCTTTACCGTTGCTTTTGACCTCCCCGCCCCCCTCTGTGTGATCTTACTCTCCCTGCCCTCTCTCCACTTCCTCTCCTCTTTTGTCTCGTTGTATGACTTCACTGTTTTGCTTTCCTATCCACTTTCCTTTCCACTTTCCGCCTTTGGCTTTCTGTGCCTTTATTTTTGTAAACCGCTTTGATGTTACTGTTTAGCGGTATATTACACAAATAAAGATAAACATAAACTAAGCAATACAACTCTCCCAACAACAGGTATAAAGAAGTAGATGTAGCATGTTCATTTGTAAAATGAAACTAGCATGCACATCTGCTCAAAACTCCATGCTGGCTGCTTTCACTTTGTTTTAGAGATGGCCTTGCAGAGGGAGGCAGCAGTAGTAGCAGCCAGAATATGGCCTGGGTTATTTATTTAACAGTTTTTATATACCGCCTTATCATTAAATCAACACGGTTTACATTAAACTCACATGTTTACAGAGAATTTATGAAACTTATAATTACAATAATTTATAAAGGGGCTAGGGTGGGGAGAGGGGGCATGGAGACATGCAGGTGATACAATGAAGCATAGCTTATGTAAGAACCTAAAAGAGGAAATTATGGACTTCTGAGGGGGGTGGGTAGGAAACGGAAGATGCTAGATTCTCAAAAAGATGGGGGAAAGGAGGGATGGGGGGACAGGAGGGAAACAGGGGTGAAGGGAATAATGGAAGGGGAGGAGAGATACTGGACTATGGAGGAGTTCAAGAGAAGAAAAGAAATGAACTATGGGGGGGTGAGGGGACAGGGGTATTGATTCGCCTAGGGCATCAGATACCCTTGGGCCAGCCTTAGAACTTAAGAAATGCCTTACTGGGTCAGACCAATGTCCAGCAAGTCCAGTATCCTGTTTCCAAAAGTGGCTAATCCAGGTCACAAGAACCTGGCAGGTTTCCAAAGTGGCACATAGGTTCCACAATGCTTGTCCAGGGGCAAGCGGTGAATTTCCCAGGTCCTCTTCAATAATGGTTTATGAACTTTTCCTCCAGGAACTTGTGCAAACCTTTTTTAAACCCAGCTACACTAACAGTTTTTACTACATCCTCTGGTAGAAACTCCAGAGTTTGATTACACGTTGAGTAAAAAAATATTTTCTCTTATTAATCTTAAAAGGGTTGCATTGCAGCTTTATTGTGTGTCCTCTAGTCTTTCTACTTTTTGATGGCATAAACAACTGATCTATGTTTACCCATTCCACTCCATTCATTAACTGCATAAAAGAGACATACCTTTTGCTGGTTTAATGGGTTCCTCCAGTGAGGGCGACAGTTTTATTCTTTTGGCACTTCTAGTTCATGCTTCTGGAACTTAGATAGCATCTAAGCAGCTTCCGTAGCTCAGCTCCAGTCTCTGGCCCACAAGGTCACAGGTTTTATCCCTGGCAAGACTTACAGATATGGTAAGCTTTTGAGTGTCCATTTGCAGAGTTCTGTGTTACTTCACACAGTGCCTGGCAGTGAAAGGAGTTGAGTTTGCGTTGCTGTTACTGCGTGCGACATCAGAATTTAAGTAGATTATTTATATGTTCGGTTGTAAAATGAAACATCTACTTCTGATCTACATTTGTTGTAGGGAAAGCTTTATTGGTTAGTCTGGGCATGTTCCATATAAATGATTATACTCTGACCAATATTCATAGAAACATGACGACAGAAAAAGACCATATTGCTTATCCAGCTTGTTCTTCGATACCAACTATTATAGACTCTTTTTTACTCCCTTTAGAGCTCTTCTGTGTTGGTCCCATGCTTTCTTGAATTCAGATACTGACCTGGTCTCTACCTCCTCCATTGGGAGACTATTCCATGCATCTACCACTCTTTCTGTAAAGAAATATTTCCACATATTACTCCTGAGCCTATCCCCTTTCACCTTCATTCTATGATCTCTCGTTGCAGAAATTTCTTTCAGTTGAACGAGGGTCTCCTCCTGTGCATTTATATCATGTGGCATTATATAAGTGTTTCTACCATATCT
This sequence comes from Ichthyophis bannanicus, assembly GCA_033557465.1. Lineage (NCBI taxonomy): Eukaryota > Metazoa > Chordata > Amphibia > Gymnophiona > Ichthyophiidae > Ichthyophis > Ichthyophis bannanicus. The sequence continues at coordinate 636,858,096 of CM066036.1, read as the reverse complement.
CCTCTCTCCTGTCTTCCCCCCAAAGTATACATATTGGAATCTTTAAGCCTGTCCCATATGCCTTATGACAAAGCCCACAGACCATTTTGGTAGCCACCCTGTGCACCAACTCCATCCTGTTTATATCCTTTTGAAGATGTGGTCTCCAGAATTGCACACAATACTCCAAAAAAAGTCTTAACAAAGACTTATACAGAAGTGCTATCACCTCCTTCTTCCTACTGGTCTAGATAATATGCACCCAAGCATCCTTCTGGTTTTTGCTGTTGCCTTTTCTACCCGTTTAGCTACCTTAAGATAATCAGAAACAATCAAACAGGTCCCGCTCTTCTTTGATGGACATAAGTACTTTACTCCCTATACTGTACTGCTCCCTTGGAGTTTTGCAGCCTAAATGCATGACCCTACATTTTTTTATGGTACATCTCAGCTACCAAATTCTCAACCATTCTTCAAGCTTAGCTAGATCCCTCCTCATGTTATCTACACCTTCCTGGGTGTTTACTCTAATGCAGATTTTGGTATCATTTACAAAGAGGCAAACCTTACTTGACAGCCCCTTCTACAACATCACTAACAAAAACTTTAAAAAGAATCAGACCAAGGACAGATCCCTGTGGCACACCACTGGTAACATTCGTCAAAGGCAATTATGTAGTCTCCAGAAAACAGGCAAGTTCTAATTTCACCTTCCTTCTACATATTTTAGAAAAGAGCTTTACTTTTAACAGAGCCCTTTCTAAAATAGTACATGGAGATCAGAAATGAGATACCGAGATTGGGAGGTACTGTTTTAATACTATCTAAAATGTGCTTTCACATATTTAGTTTAGACATAAGCAACACAGTCACCGCACTATCCCTATATACAGCGCACCCCTATATGGATAGAAGCACTGAAAATAGGAAATAAGTTTAATGCAGGCACTGCCATTTAATTGAAGTTAGTGACTGCACCTGCTGAAAATATATCCCTATTTGCGTAGCTCATACTGCAAAATTAGCCCCAAGATGGGAACAAAAAAGCAAAAGTTGGCCCTGTATAATAGGCGCATTTTAGGCATTTACCTGCTGCATAGACTTATGAAGCCAATTATAAAATTACCCTAATAGTAATCAGAGATTTCTCAGATTTCATGTTAAAATACATAAATGTTCACTTTGTAATATATCTAATGTCCATAGACTCTGAAATCTTCTTCAACCCACATGATAATACCAACCAGTCTCTCAAAGGGTTAGACGAGAGAAGGGCTTCAATAAGAGACATAGTTCCAATGAGACAGGTGTGAAATTAAAGGATTTCAATCCCAAACTGGCAAAACATAAACATGAGTAAGTTCATCTATAGTATGAAGAAGTGTGATGTCATGCACTTACTCCCAGGAGACGGACCCCATATAAAGAGCAAGTTCAGGTCTCTTCCTACCTTTTATACTATCATTAGTTTTGGCTTGATAATGCAGCTCTCCCAGTTGATCCTCTATGAATGCACTTGGTTTGACTGGTTCCTGTAGAATGCATCTCTGCTGACTAGCTCCCTAAACCTATTGAACTCAGAACTCTCAGATCACCCTAAACAGAGGTGGCCCAAAGGTGATGCAAGGCCACATGCGGAGTCTCATTCCAAGGCCTCATTTGCCTAAATATTTACATATCTATTGGACCTTGCTTGCACAAATTTAATTTTATTTTGTTTATATATTTTAAAATGGTCTATGCTGCCCATCTAAAATCCAATATGGCTTCCAAACATACATATACAATTTATTCAGACAGACATTACAGTAAAATAATTTTGACGCATGATATTGTGTTTAACTTAAAGCCACTTTCACACATCCACAAAAAGCAGTGAGGGAGGGAATATTCAAAGGCATTTACAAGGTTTGTAGACTTTCAAATTATGTAAATGCCACTGAATAAGATATCCAGCGGCACTAGCACGGCTAGTGCTGCTGGATATCCATGGATGCTGCTGGTACATGCCCCAGTGCTAAGCAGTTAGCATCGAGGCAGGTCGTGCGCGTTCTGGGGCAGAGGGGAAGCAGCACCCATTGCTAATTAGGCAGCATCAATATTGAGCCGCTGCCAGGTTAGCAGCATACGGATAAAGTAAGGTGCAGCAAAGGCTGGCCTAACTTTACCCATGGAAGCTAACTAGGCAGTAGTTCAATATTGGCACTGCCCAGTTAGCTTCCGATTTGTGCAGCAACCTGGATATACAATGCTGGATATTCAATGCCCCGCCCCCCCACCACCCTCTCCAAGTATAAACAGCACTGACTAAATAAATCCAGTAAACAGATATGACCAGTTCATTAATGGAGGACGGAAGATATAAAATGAGAAAAAACTAAAATCCTAATAGTAGTGAATTCAAGATCATGGTGTCCAGGCTAGAATGGACCATGCCAGGAACTGGAAAAACCCAGAAATCAGTAGCAATGAAGCTATCAACCTACTAAGCAAAATTAAACTGAGATGTTCCCTTAATATTTGAAATTTCCTTGAATATGAACAAACAAAATAATTTTAAAATTTCAGACTGGCAGCATCAAGAATACAAAACTGAAAATCTCAAAGACAATCCTTATTCCATTACCAACCAACAACAACTCTACAAGAGACTCCCAGCAAGGAACAAAAAGAAAAAGTAAGAACCTATGGTTCGGGAACCATAGAGAAAATCTACCATTCCATAAGAGAACTAACTTCCAAAACACACACAAGGAGTGTACTCAGTGGAACCTAGAGCATCTATACATCTACTGGGAAAACTAAACAAACCTGATTTAGACATAGAAACATTATGCTAACAGAATATCTGGCCCCGGTCACACACTAAGAACACAGACAGACCCTCACCCTCACAGACAGACCCTCAAGTACGGGATCAGTTAATTACAAACTAAAAGGAGAAATATATTGACAAAAAATTAAACTGAAACTCTAAGAAGCCACATTATGCATGAAACACCAGAGAAATAGAATGATGCATATAAAGAAAGAACATGTAAATTACAAAAACTGACATTCAATCACTAAATTGAAAATAAAATACTTTTTTCTGCATTTGGTCATTTTATGTTGGTTCCAGTCTCTGGTTTCCTGCATATTCACTTAACTCTGCTCCCAGGGACTCAAGTCCCTCTACTACTTCTCTCTCCTCTACATTCATCAGACATTGATTGTTATTCTTTCAGCTTTCTTTGGGTATTTTTTTCTCTATGGACTCAGATTTCTCACCTTCTTCTTACCATCTTTCCCTCAATCTACTACTTTTCAATCTTCATCCCAACCCCCCCATTCCCCATCTCTCTCTTTCCCCAGTCTCTTATTCCCCTTTCTCTTTCCCTGCTGTGACCAGCATCTCTCTCCTCCTCCTCCTATCCCCACTGTCCAGCATTTCCCCATCCAATAGCTGTCCCCTGTCTCTCTCTCCCCATCCAGCAACAACTCCTCTTTCCTTCTATATATCCCCATCATATCCAAAATCACTCTTCCTATCTCCCCATGTCCAGCATTCCCACCCTGTCAAACATTTCCACGCCCTCTCCCTATTTCTTGTTAAATCCAGAATCTTCTCTCTGTAACTGTGCCCACTCCCGTGTCCAGCATCTTTGTATGCCACTGTGTCCAGCCTCCCCCTCTCCCTATGATCTCTGCACTCTCTCTCTCTGCCTCCATCGTGCCCAGCCTATCCACCCTTTCTCTCTTGGCTCCCATCGTGCCCAGCATATTCTCTCCATCTGTCTCTCTCTGACCCCATGATTATGTCAGCATAGACATTGCCTCTGTTTCTCTCTGCCCCTTCAACTGCCTTGCTTCCATTCCTCCCCAACCCTCGAGTATAACAACGATACTTTCTCTCCGATCTCCCCTCGTTGTATTCCTGCATCTGGCAATCCAAAAATGTGCAGTAGGTCTGACAGAACAGCAGCAGAGGGACTAGTGAGTCAGGCTCGGACCGCTGAGGCTGGCATTAAAAAGCAGGCCAGCAATGCTAAAGGCAATTAGTGGGGTAGCTCCAGCAGGCTGGCATAGCGATCCCTGAGTGCAGTTTAATAAGTGGCAGTGACAGTCAGGTGTGAGACAGTATTGATATGAGAGGCCTGTGGCTTGCCTGCCTTAGCGGAATTGTCCTATATAAAATTGCATCAGCTCCAAGTCAAATCCGCAATCACATGTGCTGAAAGAGTCATCAAGGTGGATGTGAAGAAAGGTTTCCTGTCTCTGCTGTAAGTCTCGCAGTTTGTGAGACTTCAACAGTGCGATTCAGGGGGGTGGGGGGACATCAGGCAGAGCAGAGTACTGTGGCAGTAGACACCTGTGAAGCCACAATGGAGGATGAATCTTGTGCCAGACTAAAAGCAGCAATAGGTCGGAAAACAGCAAGGCACTATGTAGCTGTGCAGCATGAGGTTGATGCGGTTCAAAAGGGCCCTGTGCAAACAACATGCTTGCGCATGCGTAGGGCCGGCCCTGATCCTCAGATAGGTCTCGTGTGAATCTCAGAGTGCCTCCTTGCCTGTTGGTTCCTTGATGTATAACCTCTGCTAGTCTTCCAGTAAGGAACCTATTTTACTGCACTGTGTCTCTTGCCTTTTTTTTTTTTTGCCTGCTGTTTTGGTTCCATATCTGGTCTTCTCCACCTGCTTGACATCTAGTGTCTACTCTTCCCTGAAGGAAGCACCTTAGGTTATGTTTTAAGTCCTGACAGCCTCCAAGTACCAGAGAGCTAAACCGGAAGGGAAAGGGGGCTTTTATAAGTAAATATGCACATCTCTGTTCCCTGGTGTTCTCACATGGATCTGGCTGTGACAAGTGATTATAGAACTCTAATGTTCTCCGCTCAATTGTTCTGACAAATATCCTATGTTGTTCTATGATCTAGGTAGGCCAAAACAAATTGATGAAATCTTTTTGGTTTTAAAGTGCATACATACCACACAATAGAAACAGTTGGTCATTCTTCTAAAGCAGATAAATTAAGACAACATTCTGTGATCTGACTCAGTGATATATGACTGCTTAACATCTTTTTATGGTAAGATTGCAGAGCTATCCTTAAGGAATAATGCTAATCCATAAGCAGCTCCTTTATATAATAGGTGCTCCATTACATTTAAAATGCAACAATAAAATCCAATAGTCTAGGCCAGTGATGGCTAACCTTTTTGAGCCCGAGTGCCCAAACTGCCGCACAAAACCAAAGAATTTCCTCAAAGTGCCAGCACGTCATTTGCATAAGTGGTCTTATTTGCATAAATATTTGCATAATGTTACCATACACTAACTTTTAGTAAACATGTCTCTTAATGAGTGTATGGATAAAGAAAGACTAAAAGATTTCTACATTACTATAATCCAGTGCCAACCGCCAGGCACATTAGGAACTACTACAAACGCTGCCCATTTAGAACCCATAGCAAACCCGCCGTATCCTGACAGCATTACCAGGACTCACAAAGCACCATACCCTACCTATCAAAAGGCAACACTGCAAATATTAAACCAATACATTTCAGAGAATACTGGGGAAAGAGAACAAGTGGCAACGTCAAATAGGAATTTCCTCTTGTACCAAACAAAGCGCAGATGTTAATGATGCACATTTCCCAGAGCTGACATATTCCAGTTAATAAATTCAAAATAAAGAGATATCTTTCTACCTTTTGTGCATTTTTTTTTCAGTTGCAATTGGTCCAGCCACCTTCTTCTGGTTTCTTCATGTTTTCTGCTAACTCTCCATCGTCTGCTGTCCATTTGTCCTTTCTTCTCTCTTCTAGTTTTTTTTCCATTCTCTCTCTCTCTCTACATCTGCTTTAACATACTAATCTTTCTCCTTTTGCTCTTTCCTCATTCCTATTTCATCCACACAAATTTTACCCCTCCATCCTCAATCCCCAATTACTCTCCCAATACCTGGCCAATTGTAGATTTTTCATCCCTCCTACACAAAATATTTTTCCCCTCTCCATTTTACTCTCCCAGCCCCATCCCATTCTAATCCTCCCCCAACATCAGCTCCCTTCTAGTTCCAGTCTCACCCAGCATCCATTCCCTTCTAGTCCCTGCATCAGCCCATTTCCAGTCCAAGTCCCTTCATCAGCTCATTTTCAATCCTAGCCCCCCCATCAGCCCATTTCTACTCATTTCCTAGCCCCACCATCAGCCCATGTCAAATCATAGCTCCCCTCCACTCAGCCCAATTCCAGTCCAAGCCCCCCCATGAGCCTACTTCCAGTTCTAGCCCCTCCATGAGTCCATTTCAATTCAAGCCCCCACCACAGCCCATTTCCAATCTTAGCTCCCCCCAACAGCCCATTTCCAGTCCTATCCTAGCTTTTCCATCAGCCCATTTTCAGTCCTAGCTCCCTTCCCTCACAGCCCATTTCCATTCCAAGCCCCCTCCCCATCAGCTATTTGCAGTTCAAGCCTCCCCTTCCACTCAGCCCATTTCCAGTCCTAGCAACACCCCAACCCATTACCAGTCCTAGCCCCCCGTCAATCAACTTCCAGTCCTAACCCCCATCACCCCATTTTCAGTTTAAGCCCCCCCTATAACCCTTTACCAGTCCTAACCCCCCATCAGCCCATTTCCAGTCAGCCCCCCATAGCCCATTGCCAGTCCTAAACCCCCCCATCAGCCCACAGCCCATTACCAGTCCTAACCACATCAGCCCACCTCAAGTCCTAACCCCTCCCCATCAGCCCATTTCCTGTCCTAGCCCCCCCCACATAACCCATTATCAGTCCTACACCCCCATCAGCCCACTACCAGTCTTAACCCCCCCATAGCCCACTACCAGTCCTAACCCCCCCCATCAGCCCACTACCAGTCTTAACCCCCCCATCACCCCATTTCCAGACAGCCCTCATCAGCTCATAGCCCATTGCCAGCCCTCATCAGCCCACAGCCCATTGCTAGTCTTAACTCCCCCCCATAGCCCACTGCGTCTTAACCCCCCTCCCCAGCCCACTGCCAGTCTTAACCCCCCTCCCTCCCTCCCTAGCCCATTGCCAGTCTCAACCCCCTCCCTCCCTAGCCCATTGCCAGTCTCAACCCCCTCCCTCCCTAGCCCATTGCCAGTCTCAACCCCCCTCCCCCCCTCCCTAGCCCATTGCCAGTATCAACCCCCTCCCTCCCTCCCTAGCCCATTGCCAGTCTCAACCCCCTCCCTCCCTCCCTCCCTAGCCCATTGCCAGTCTCAACCCCCCTCCCTCCCTAGCCCATTGCCAGTCTTAACCCCCTCTCTCCCTCCCTAGCCCATTGCCAGTCTTAACCCCCCTCTCTCCCTCCCTAGCCCATTGCCAGTCTTAACCCCCCTCCCTCGGCTCATGGCAATAAAAAAAAAAAAAAGCTGCCCGCTGCCGCCGCGGCGGCATGGAGTGTCCCGCGGGGCTCCCTCTGCCCGGCGGGACTCTCCCGGCGCTGCTCAGCCCCTCTCTGCCGGCTTGCAGAGACGCGAAGGGAGAGAGAGTCTCCCTCGCGTCTCTCTTAAGCCCGCAGGGGCAGATGGGAAATTTCCCATCAGCTCCTGCGGGCTTAACAGAGACACGAGGGAGACTCTCCCTTCGCGTCTCTGCAAGCCGGCAGAGAGGGGCTGAGCAGCGCCGGGAGAGTCCCGCCGGGCAGAGGGAGCCCCGCGGGACACTCCATGCCGCCGCGGCGACAGCGGGCAGCTTTTTTTTTTTTTTTTTAATGTGCGACCTTCCCGCGTGCCAGCTGCAAGGCCTTCGCGTGCCACAGCTGGCACGCGTGCCATAGGTTCGCCATCGCTGGTCTAGGCGTATACATAAAATAGGCGACAAACAGGTGCTACTTGACCTCTCACCTAAGCAGCATTTTATAAAATTACCCTCATACAATATATAGTCTTCAGATAGAACTACGTGAAGACTAACAAATCAAACTGCATAACTACATGCTTAAAAAGTTTATGAAATTTTTGCATTTTTCAAAGCTTACTGATAAAGTGTTATTTCTTTACTGTAACTTATAAATGGCTCCTCGATGCTTCATACATTAGAAGTTCAACTTTTTTACCTGGATTGGAACTCTTTTTGTGAGCATATATCAATGCCATCAAAGAGCAAAGTGAAACATCTTGATTGTCTTTAATAAACTCAAATTCCCGAACGGCTTCTTGAACTTGCTCTGAAGGGGAAAGAATTGATATGAATGGGTTTTTTTCACTAAAGTGCTCTAAATCAGATGTTTGATTTCATTATGAGTTGAAGTACCTTGCATTAACATTCCATAGGCACGGAAAAATGATGAAACTGGGTCACTGCCATACTTCTTTAGACACTCGTTGGCAGCATTTTGAACATGAGAAAAATATCTTTCCTGGCAATAGTAGTTGATTAAAGCCTAAAATAAAAGGTGGGATAACAATAATTATGAGATATCATCCAATTAACTGAATAAATAGCATTACACATCTTTAACCATTAACTTATGCACCTATATGGTGTCATCACTAAACATTTCTGCATTCATCAATGCTATTTAAAAACATATTGGGATGCATATTCAAAGGGATTAACATGGTTTGCAGACCTGAATATTGCCTCCTGAATATCCTCTCCTAAGTCATTTGAACGCCCCCCAATACTAATCCATCAGCGGCATTTAATATCTGGTTTACATGGATAGCGCGCTTTAGCTATCCAGTCAGTCAGTGGTGATATTGAGCCATTAACCAGCTACAGTAAAGTAGGCAGAAAAAAAGTTGGCTTAACTTTAGCCGGTTTAGCTATCAGGCCAGTGCCTGAATATTGCCACCGATCAAATAGCTAAATTGCTATCCAGGCAAAACAGATATTGCGACAGCATTGAATATCAGGATATTAATTAAAGCAGTGATGGCCAGCCACTATAATTATAACATAGTAACATAGTACATGACAGCAGATAAAGCATAGTTACTCACCTGTAACAGGTGATCTCCGGGAACAGCAGAAATTTAGTCTTCACATATGGGTGACGTCAGTACCAACGGAGCCTGGGTGGAAACACTCCCCAGTATCCAATAGGAAAACTTTTGGGAGCACCCCACTGCGCCTGCGTAGTTGCCTTCCCATATTTGCAGCTCTCCCTCCTCAGGTGAGTTTGTAGCTGAAATAAAAGGAGAGAAAGAAAAGAAGACCTACAACTCCTAGGGAAGGAGGGTGGGTTGTGAAGACTAAATTCCTGCTGTTCCTGGAGATCACCTGTTACAGGTGACCAACTACACTATCTCCAGGAACAAACAGGAATGTAGTAGTCTTCACATATGGGACTCCCGAGCTAGAAGATGCCAGAGAGATGACCTCAGAATTGGCTGTGGATTTTCACAGGTATGCCTAAAGAGATCATGTATCCTGCATGGATGTCTGGTATAAGAACCCGGGATGGAGGGTAGGGGTTGCTCTAAGTCTAAAAGAGATGCTGGAAAACAGCTCAGGCAAACATGGCATCCTGGCGGGAGTCCTTGTCCCGGCAATAGTAAGCAGCAAAAGTGTCGACAGAAGACCAAATTGCTGCTTTACAGATCTCGTCAACAGAGCGTAGATTTGCCATCGAGATAGCCATGGCTTGAACATTATGGGCAATGACATGACTCTCGTGGGACAGTCCTGCCTTCTCATAAGCAATGGTGATGCAGTCAGCTATCCACTTGGAGAGAGTGTTTGGAGACTGGCAAGCCAAGGTGACTCAAGTCAAAGGAAATGAAAAGCTAGGAAGCTTTTCAGTGCTCATGAGTTCTCTGGAGATAAAAAGCTAAGGCACGTTTACAATCCAGAATGTGGAGGGTTGCTTCTGCCCCAGACGAATGTGGTCTAGGGAAAAAACACAGAAAGGTAGACCGACTGGTTCAAATGGAAGGGCGAGACCACCTTTGGCATGAAGTGAGGATGAGTCTTAAGGACAACCTTATCATGGTGGAACCATGTGTAAGGAGAGCCAGCCACCAAGTCCTGGAGCTCACTAATGTGCCTTGCTGAAATGAGAGCAATAAGGAAGATGACCTTCCATGTGAGAAACTTAAGCGAAGTGGTGGCTAGAGGTTCAAAGGGTTGCTTGAGAAGCTGTCCTAGAACAACATTAAGGTCCCATGCCACTGGAGGCGTCTTAATGGGAGGTTTGGTTAATAGAAGATCCCTCCTGAAGTGTGCTAAGAGCAGCTGAGAAGAGATGGGCTGGCCATCTAAGGGCACATGAGAGGCCGCATTTACACTTAGGTGTACTCTTACCGAATTGGGTTTGAGTCCAGAAGAAGATAGGTGGAGAAGATACTCAAGTCGTGCCTCCACCGGAGCTGAGAAGGGATTAAGATTCTTCTGAGAACACCAGAAAGAAAACCTACACCACTTGAAAGCATAGGATCGTCTGGTAGATGGCTTCCTAGAAGCTAAAAAGGATGTCCTTAACCTCCTAGGGAAGGTTAATGTCTTGGAAGGCTACGTCTTCAGTAGCTATGCTGTGAAGTGGACAGAATGTGGATTGGGATGGAGCAGCGTCCCCTCCTCCTGAGAGAGGAGATCTGGAGCAGACCCCAGATCTATGGGTTCAGCTTGAGACAGATGTAAGAGGAGAGGATACCATAGTTGATGTGGCTAGCATGGGGCTATGAGTATCATGAAGCCATTTTCTATCTGAAGTTTAAAAGAGTCTTGGGAATTAGGGGAATGGGAGTGAAGGCATATAGGAAGCCTTGACCCCAGTGGAAGTGAAAAGCATCCAGTTGCTGGCTGTTCGCTGCAGGAGTCCTGGTGCTGAAGCAAGGGAGCTTGATATTCTGAGGACTTGCAAACAGGTCTATCTCTGGAGTCCCCCAGATTTGAAAAATGTGAGAGACTTTGTCTACATGAAGAGACCATTCGTGGGGAAGAAGGATTCGACTTAGTCTGTCCGCTAAGACATTGTGCTTGCCCAGGAGATATACCACATGGAGGTGAATGCGATGATGTATGGCAAAAGACCAGAGATGTAGAGCCATGCTGCAGAAAGTCCAAGAGCCTGTTCCGCCCTGCTTCTTCACATAAGATCGTCGGTTTGGACTAGGACTCTACGGCAACAAAGATGGTTCTGTAAGACTTTGAGAGCACTGAAAATGTCTCTAAGTTCCAGCAGATTTATGTGTAGTTGTGACTCCTGCTGAGACCAGAACCCTTGAGTGGAGAGAGATTCCAGATGAGCTTCCCAGCCCAGTCTGGATGCATCTATCATCAGGGTACATTGATGTGCTGGCATCTGAAAAGGTGACCCTTCAAGGTGATTTTCTGGAGATCACCACCACTGGAGACACAAGATCAGGAGGATAGAGAACATTATCTTGTCCCCCAGGCAACCTGATGCTTGAGACCACTAGGATGCTAGTGTCCATTGGGCTGTGCGCATGTGTAAGTGGACATATGGAGCAGTGAGAGGGGGTTGAGAATGGAACTCTTGATGAAGGGTGGGGGGTAGACTTCGTAGATGAAGTTTGTATCCCTCCCATACTATGGACAATGTCCACTGCTCCGAGGTGATTAGATGCCCCCTGTGGGCATAGTGACAGAGTCTGCTGGGAATGTGGACAGGGTCGGGACTCTCCAAAGGCAAGATAGCTATGTTCTCTAGAAAGGAGTCAAAAACCCAGAGCAGTCTGGGTCTGCTGAGGTGGCTGCGACTTGGGAGTCTGAGCCTTCTTTTGCTATTTTGGAGGCTGTTGCCCCTTTTGAGGAGCATGATGCTAACACTGAACACCTGGGGTATAAAGGAGGATAGTGCTTTTTATTGAAGAAAGTTTTCTTTGCTGTTTTCTTCTTAGCCTATTAAGGGCAGTGTTCTTAGATTTCAACCGAGAGGCCTTGTCCTGACAATCCTTGCCAAAAAGGTTCTCACCGGTGCAAGGGATATTACCCAGCTTATCTAGAACCCATTGTTCAAGATCCGATGCTTGAAGCCAAGCAATCCTGTGCGCACCAATGCAGATGGATTAATGTCCTGCTGATGCATTCAAAGCAAAACAATCAAAAGTTGCTCTGTTAACAAACTTTAAAACATTCTGAGCATGTTTCACAAGGGTGAGATAATCTGCCCTTGTGTCATCAGGGAGAAGAGGATCCAAATCTTTAGCCACCTCTCTAAGGAACATACACATATAGAATATGTAGGAATTAATCCTGGCAGATAGCATGGAAGCCTGAAAACATCGTCGACCAAAAGCATCAAGGGTTCTCAATTCCCTACCCGGAGGGTTAAGGAATGTGCTTTCGCACTCTTTATCAGACGCATTGCCAATAACACTACCATGGAATGGTCTGGCAATTGTGTCTTTTGGAAACCGGGACACTCCGGTACCTGGTTCATGGTATTGAGCCGTCGGGTATGGGGACAAATGGTTAGGAGGTGTCTCCCACATATGAAACATGAGGTTGTGAAGTATCTGATGGATCGGGAGCGTAGCAACCTCTTTTGGAGCTGTGGGGTACTTAATTTCCAATTCTTCGGCCCTAGGCTCTCTCTCCGATGTTACCGTTATGGAGAACTCCTAGCAACATCGCGAATAAAGTCTTGAAAAGACATGTCCTCTGGTGGGGACATGCGACATTGTGGGGATGGAGATGGGTTCTCCGGAATAGTTTGCACGTCTTGGGTATCGGCCAATTCATCATCCGATGAAATCGGAATCTGAAGACTCAAAAGTATCGTTGGGCAGGGTATTCCGCCTCCATACAAACTCAGGACCGGTTGAAGCCGGTACCTGGAATCTGTGTGGTCATAACCTTGGTACCGGAAATGGATTTGAGGGACAGCATGTGTGTAGCGTGGAAAGCGGCAAAAAAGTCGATGCAGTTTTTAATCAGTACTGAAGCCGTTACTAAACACCTGTGGAACTGGCTGTAAGGGTTTTACTGGAACCGAGGCCGCCAGTATGGCCGCTAAGCTCCGCTCGATGGAAAGGATACGTTGATCCATGGAGCTTGCCAATGCCTGGGTACTGGTACCTGAATTGCAAGCCACGATTTACGAGCATGGTCCCTCCCTCTGGAGGTGGAGATCTTCAAGCCTCTTCTCATAAATCTTCTACCACAGGCTCCAAATCATTTTGGTCGCCTTCCTCTGAAATGTTTCCAGCCTTTTTATGTCCTTTGCGAGATATGGTCTCCAAAACTGAACACAATATTCCAAGTGAGGCCTCACCAGCGACTTGTACAGTGGCATTAGTACCTCTTCTTTTCTGCTAGTAATTCCTCTCTGTATGCAACCCAGCATCCTTCTGGCTTTTGCCACCGCCATGTCAAACTGCTCTGTCACCTTGGGATCCTCAGAAACAATCACTCCAAGGTCATTCTCCTGGTCCGTGCACACCAACCTCTCGCCCCCCTATCGCATACAATTCCCTTGGATTTCTGCTTCCCAAGTGCATGATGCACATTAAATCTTAACTGCCAAGCATTAGAACATTCTTTCAGCTTTTGTAGATCTTTCCTCATGTTATCCACTGCCTCAAGGGAGTCCACTCTGTTGCAAATTTTCGTGTCATCTGCAAAAAAGACAGACTTTTCCCCATTCAGTCTTTCAGCAATATCTCTCACAAATACATTGAAAAGTATTAGTCCCACAACCGAACCCTTGGACACACCGCTAATCACCTTCCTTTCATCTAAGTGAGTTCCGTTTATTGTCACCTTCTGTTGTCCGGCAGTCAACCAGTTTCTGATCCAGTTCACCATCTTGGGACCCCATCCCCAAACTGTTGAGTTTATTGATAAGCCTCCTATGAGGAACAGTATCAAAGGCTTTGCTGAAATCTAGGTAGATCACATCTATCGCATGCCCTTGATCTAGTTCTCTGGTCACCCAGTCAAAGAACTCAATCATATTTGTTTGGCAAGATCGTCCTTTGATAAAACCATGTTGCCTCGGATCATGTCACCTGTTGGTTTCGAGGAAGTCCACTATTTGCTCTCTTTCAAGAGCGTCTCCATTACTTTTCCCACCACAGAGGTAAGGTTTACTGGCCTATAGTTTGTCATTTCTTCCCTACTGCCACTTTTGTGAAGAGTTAACACATCAGCCCTTCTCCAGTCCTTTGGAACTTCTCCCGTCTCCAAGGATCTATTAAAAACATCCTTTAAAGGCCCTGCAAGAACCTCTCTCAAATCTTTCAGTATCCTGGGATATATCCCATCCGGGCCCATGTCCTTGGTCGCTTTCAGTTTTACAAGCTGTTCTAACACATCATTTTCTGTGAATGGTATGGTATCTACTCCATTCCCATTTGTATATTTGTCAATCACATGTAGTCTTTCTCCAGGATTTTCTCTAGTAAAAACAGAGCAGAAGTAAGTATTTGTTAAGCATTTTTGCTTTTTCAATGTCACTTTCCACAAATCCGTTCCCAGTCCTTTTGAGTCCTGCAATTCCACCTCTGATTTTCCTCCTCTCCCGAATATACCTGAAAAAGGTTGTCGCCACACTTCACATCTTTAGCCATCTTTTCTTCTGCCTTTGATTTTGCTATCCTTTATTTCTCTTTTTGTCTCTTTCAGTTTGATCCTGTATTCTTTTCTGTGTTCCTCTGTTTGAGAACTTTTGAATTTTGTGAAAGCTGTGGTTTTTGCCTTTATTTGTGCAGCCACTTCTTTGGAGAACCAAATAGGTTTCCTTTTCCTCTGTAGAAATGTCAGAGATGACCCCTTGTCCAGCTCAGGAGCAGAATGCCAAGCACCACAACATCGCTCAAAGAGGCACCAGAACTGCACGTACGCTAGCTTGGGAGACCTCCTCTGGGCTCTGAGCAGAGTGGATAACCTTTATGTGATAGTTGTATCCTTTCAAGAACCAAGCCATAAGCGAGAAGAGACCCAGATCCTCCAGAATGATCTGTCCCTTCCACAAGAGGCCCCAAGATGGAAGCAACTGAAGAGGCAGCACCTGCAGGAGCCACCTCAGGTCTCCGAACCACACTCTCCTCGGCCAATCCGGCGCCACCAAGACAATCCTGTCCAGATGGTATTCTATATGCCGAATCACATGCCCTACCAGGGGCCACAGAGGAAACAGGTATAGCAGGTACTAAATTGGGCCAGGGTGGGCTGGGCCAGGGTGTCGACACCCTCGGACCCCATCTATGTTCTGAAGAAGCAGCAAACGTTAGCACTGGAGTGGGTCACAATCTGATCCATTTCAGGTCAACTCCATGGTGCAGAATCAACTGAAACACCTCCTAACACAACTCCTACTTTCCAGGATCCAGAAAGTGCCAGCTGAGGAAGTCCATTTCCCACACTGTCGACCCCTGCAAAGTGCTGAGGAGACAAGGCTAGGAAGTTCTTCTCCGCCCAGGCAAAAACAGGAGAGCCATCACCTCCTTGTGCTGCCTTCACAGTTGACATAAGCCACTGCCATGGCTTTGTCTGAAAACACTTGAAACGCCCAGCCCTTGACCAGGGGCCGGAGATGCAGAAGATGCAAGGTTCCACATTAGGAACTACCACCCAGGAAAAAGATTTAGGCGTCATTGTGGATACCATGTTAAAACCCTCGGCCCAGTATGCAGCAGCGGCCAAGAGAGAAAATAGAATGCTAGGTATGATAAGGAAAGGAATGGAAAAATAAAACAAAACAAAAAGATATTATAATGCCTCTATATCGTTCCATGGTGAGACCGCACCTTGAATATTGTGTGCAATTCTGGTCGCCGTATCTTAAAAAGGATATAGCGATTTTAGAAAAGGTTCAGAGAAGAGCCACCAAAATGGTAAAGGGGATGGAAGGATACTCCTATGAAGAAAGGCTAAAAAGGTTAGGGCTTTTTAACCTGGAAAAGAGATGGCTGAGGGGAGATATGATAGAAGTCTATAAATTAATGAACAGAGTGGAACGGGTAAACGTAGATCGATTATTTACCTTATCAGAATATAGAAAGACTAGGGGACATGCAATGAAGCTACAGGGTAAACTATTTAAGACTAATAAAAGAAAATATTTTTTCACTCAACGTGTAATCAAACTTTGGAATTTGTTACCAGAGAATGTAGTAAAGGCTGTTAGTGTAGCTGGGTTTAAAAAAGGTTTGGACAAGTTCCTGGAGGAAAGGTCCATAAACCATTATTAAGAAGGGACCCAGGATATCAATGCTTGAACCAATACAGGATATCAATGCTTGAACCAATACATTGGGGAAACTGCTAGGTACGTATGGCCTAGATTGGCCACTGTTGGAAACAGAATACTGGGCTTGATGGACCTTGGTCTGACCCAGTATGGCATATCTTATGTTCTTATATGTTCTTATGTTCTGATGTTGCTGGCTGATGGACCACACCACATCCCTGCAGTTCCAATGGCCCTGGGCCATACGAGCTTGGCAATGTGCCTGAGAGACTGGCATCCATCAGCAGAAGGATCCAGGAGAAATTGTCCAGTGTCACAACCTTCCTCAGTTGACACGGCTGCTGCCACCATTACAGGCTAGCCTTCATCATCATCAGGAATGGGAGCCTGCACTCTAACTCCTGAGACTGCTGGACGGGGTCACATGTTGAGTATGCACCCATTGCTAGTATTTCCAAAAATTATCGTTCAATTTTCACATGAGGGGGAAAAAGCTAGTCAAGGGAAGACTTTAGCTCAAACACTGCATTTGAATGAACAAAGATTAATTTTTAAATTGAATACTTTGGCCCCTGCAGGGTTAAATAGTCAGATTGAATGGCTTATGTGTTAGTAAGATTAGAATAAGAGACGTAACTTCATTCACATGTTTAGGGGAGGGGATCCCCCGGAATGATTGGCTCCTGCTGGCTTTAAAGGGAGGAGTAAACGAGCAGAGAGCATGCGCGACGTTACCCATACACATACTGAAACCGTGATGGTCAGAGAAATAAGGGAGTAAACGCGGGCTGCATCGTAGGTATATATGGTTTCAGGTCCTTTTTTAATAATAGTTTTTATTAAGTTTAATAAGGTTGGGGATTGGGGACAAAGACGATTGCAGGCTGATCCGGTTTAGAAGCTGAGTATATATACACCTAAGAATTAAAGTTCTGAGTGCACTTTATTACCAGCGGGTCATTGATGTGACACAACGCCAGTACTAAGCATCGGGTGTAAGCCCAATCCTGTAGGCGTTATTTTGAACTGAGACCTGTTTAGCTGGTTTAAAAGTGGACGGTTCCCCCTCATGTGAAAATTGAACGATAATTTTTGGAAATACTAGCATCTGTATCGTTCAGAGGCCAATCAAGTTTTGTGTGAACACGAGTATGCACCCATGACACCATTTCTATGGTCGCCCCCATCAATCCAAGGAGCTGAATATAATCCCAGACTCTGGAAGCCTATTACATACAGAACAGTGCAAGGCAATCTAAAAAGTCTTTTGACTTTTCCCCTCTGGCAGGAAAACTCTGCCCACTCGAGCGTCAAAATGTGCTGCTATAAACTCCAAGGACTGGAAAGGCAACAGCTACCTATTTCCCCAGTTGATCACCTACTGGGGCTTTCTAAAAAGGACACCACTCGAGACGCCATCTGAGAAGCTTCTGAAAGGGAACGGATCCGGATGAGCCAGTTATCCAGATATGAATGGATAGAGATCCCTCGGCACCGCAAGGGGAAGGCAGCAAACTGACTGTGAAAGCCAAGCATGGCAAAACTCAGATATTTTTGCTGATCTACGTGGATCAGTATATGAAAATACACCTCAATCAGATCCAGAAAAGCCAAGAACTCCCTCAGTGCACTGCTTCAAATCACAGAACGCAAGATTTCCATCCTGAAGCGCAGGACACCCATGTGCTAATTGACCCCCTTGAGGTCCAGAATAGGCCGGAAGGAACCATCCTTTTTAGGCACCACAAAATAGAGGGCATATCTGCCTTGTCCTGCCCATCCGGGGGTGGGGGGGGGGCACCACTGCCTTTGGCACAGTAACTTGTCCAAGGTGGTCCACACAGTGGCACTTTTGACAGATCCACAAGGGGAGATAACGAAAGATCCAGAATCAGCTCTTTACATTCCAGGACACAGTCGAACTGCACAGTCTGGGAGGGTCCTCTCCTGGGCCCATGTGCTTCACAAAAAAAGGACCGAGAACGAGCCCGAAGCCAGGAAGCAAAGGAGAAGAAAGGCTTTCCAGGCTGGTAATGACGAAAGTCCTGAGACCCCTGGAAACACGGCCAGCAAGCCCTCGGTGGACTGCCAGAGGCTGATGAAAAAGAGGCACCAGTCCACTTCACAGGCCCCCTGGGCCTGTCTTCCAGAAGACAGTAAGATTTTGTCTCATGCAGGTCCTTCGCCAGCTTCTCCAAATCAAGCCCAAAAAGGAAGATTCCCTTAAAAGCCAGTTAGGGCAATCGGGCTTTGGAAGGTGAGTCTGCTGCCCAGTGCCGGAGCCCAATCCATCATGAGACACCATCATCAGGGCTCCACACCTGGCCATACATGGCATCAGAAAGAAAGGCTGTAGCCAACTCCAAAAGAAAACTAGTATCATCCGAATAACCCCCTCCCTCAACTATATACATTTCAATCATGTTTTGTTCTTTATCAGACTATGTACATCAGTAATGATAAGAACCTTCTAGGTCTCGATCTCATGTTGTATATAATTCCATGCCACTGTTACAATGTACTTGCATTTGTTCTATGTAAGTCGCCTTCACCCGGTGACAGGCTACATACATACATACAGCAGAAAAGACTGGATCCACTGGAGCAGGGCTCGAGATGTCAGGGTGGCACATTATGCCAGCTGAAGAATAGCAGTCACCACAGCAAACTGGTTCTTCAACAACGAATCCATCTTACGGTCCAGAAAGTCCTATCTTCCACAGGACAGAAGGTCTGTCTGGTAACCATGGTGACCTGCACATCCACTTTGGGAATGCCAAGCCACTCAACACACTTCTTCAGAACAGTGTAGATCTTCTTACACACCCTTAGGCAAGGAGGTAGGAGAATCCAATTCTAACCAGTTCATATCCTTTATCATCTTTGGGAACGGGAAGACAGTGATGGATTTGTTCACTTGCGGCTCCTGCTGCATGCCAGAAACATCCATCAAGTTCAAGGCGGATGAGACCCCGGCAATCAAGGCCGACAGCTTACCCTTCCCGAATAAGCGGATTACTCCAGCCTCTTCACAATCTTCTAAAGGCAAGAGTACTTCATTCACGTCGGAGCCCAGAACCAAGCCCTCTGAACCAAACCTAGTCAAAAGCTCAGATAGCTCTCAGCTCCCATCTTGTCTTACTAATCTGTTATGTTTTTTTGAAGGTGTGAATAAACAGGTAGACAAAGGTGAGTCGGCTGATATAGTGTATCTGGACTTTCAGAAAGCCTTGACAAGGTCCCTCATCAAAGACTTTTGGCAAAACTAAAGAGTCATGGGATAGGAGGCAGTATACTATTGTAGACCAGGAACTGGTTAAAAGATAGAAGACAGAGGGTAGGGCTAAATGGCCAATTTTCCCCAATGGAGAAAGGTGAATAGTGGAGTACCCTAGGGATCTGTGCTGGGTCCGCTGCTTTATAACATATTTACAAATGACCTAGAAATGGGAATAATGAGTGAGGTTATCAAATTTGCTGATGACACAAAACTATTTAAAGTTGTTAAAACCCAAGAGGATTGTGAAAATTGCAAGAGGATCTTGATAAATTGGAAGACTGGGCATCCAAATGGCAGATGAAATTTAGTGTGGACAAGTGCAAAGTTATGCATCTAGGAAAGAACAACCGAAACTATGGTTACACAATGCAAGGTTCCACATTAAGAACCACCACCCAGGAAAAAGATTTAGGCATCATCGTGGATAACATGCTAAAACCCACTGCCCAGTATGCAGCGGCGGCCAAGAGAGCAAATAGAAAGCTAGGTATCATAAGGAAAGGAATGGAAAATAAAACAAAAGGATATTATAATGCCTCTGTATCGTTCCATGGTGCGACCGCACTTTGAATATAGGGTGCAGTTCTGGTCGCCATATCTTAAAAAGGATATAGCGTTATTAGAAAAGGTAGAAAAGAGCCACCAAAATGGTAAAGGGGATGGAAGGATACCCCTATGAAGAGAGGCTAAAAAGGTTAGGGCTCTTCAGCCTGGAAAAGAGACGGCTGAGGGGAGATATGATAGAGGTCTATAAAATAATGAATGGAGTGGAATGGGTAAACGCAAATTGACTGTTTACATCATCAGAATATAGAACGATTAGGGGACATGAAATGAAGCTACAGGGTAAGCTATTTAAGACTAATAAGAGAAAATATTTTTTCACTCAACGTGTAATCAAACTCTGGAATTTGTTACCGGAGGATGTAGTAAAAGCTGTTAGTATAGCTCATAGGTTCCCAAACGTTTTTGCTCCGTAGACCACTTGCCAATTTTTTTGTTTTCCGTAGACCTCCCTGCTTGCCTAATATTGAATTTTCCTAAACTTATTATCTTCAAATGTGTTTTTAACAGCTGACACAGTGCTGCTCACTTTGATAGGGTTTTTTGTAGAGTGGACAACTGTAAAAAAAGAAAAACCACGTACAATTTTTATTCATACCTTTATTGAAAAGACACAATATTTGGATTTGAAACAAAACAAATCAGAACCTAGTAATTTCTTTCATTAAATTAATACACAAATAATGCTGTTAATGTGAGGGATGAACCTGATGCTCTGATAGCAATTGCTCAATATTTGGCTTCAAATTAGTGAGGTATAGTCTTAAATCTCCACGTCCAGTGATTTGAAATCGATTTCTTTTTTTCGTAAGAAGATTGGCAACCTCGCCAAAACCCCTTTCCACAAGGTTTGAAGATGGAAAAGCTATCAAAAACTTTCTTGCAATAGTCCATAATGCAGGATAAGCAACCGGTATATCTTTCTGAAACCAGAACAGCCGATACCCCTTTCTGAACTGCACCTTAAGTTCTTCGTTAGTGCTTATTCCGATCAGTTCTTCTTGTAATATGACATCCGATTCTTCAATGTCACCGCATGGATTGATAATCCACTGTGGGATTTCCATAGTCAAAACATCCTCAAACCTGGTTTTAAAAGTCTGTGTGAAGGACATTTAAATGTTGAACGTAGACCAAAACGTCATCATCCTGGACATTTGTCAATGACAAGTTGGGTAACTGGGAAAATTCTCTCTGTCCATTGTTTTGCTTCATTAGATTCATTCTGGCAAGAAAAGCTGCAATGATGGACTTTGTTTTTATTAAATTCAGACTGTCACCTTGTAACTGCAAGTTAACTTCATTAAATTTAGTAAACAAATCTGTTAAATAAGCAAATGGAAATTACACTAACCTGGTAATTGTAGTTCCTGGAGGGTCCAGTTTAGTCCTCCAACATCGGGTAGTGCCCCTCCTCCTGCAGCCGGGAGACTGGACCAATCAAATCTTCTGTAGTATATATGCAACCGGAGCTCCCAGAAGTCCCCAGTGTACTAGTAACAAAGCATACTTAACGAAGCAACACATTAGATTAATATACAAAATGACCTAATTAAAGAACAATTTGTTCCCCCCCAAGGAATATCCAACCCCCTCCCCAAACGAGGAAGTCAGAACACTGCATTGCGCCGGCACCGACGCCTCAGGAATCAAAACACCGCTCCCCACCAGAAGTTCAGGAGCTGCCTGAACCCCCGAGACAGGGAAGAGCCTCTGCAAAAAACACGGCTGCCACAGAGGGACCGAACGGCAAGAGGAACCGTCTTAATATCAACCGTTCGGAAAGGCGCGCCGCACCACATTAGCAGATAGTCGGGAGGGAAGGAGGACTAAACTGGACCCTCCAGGAACTACAATTACCAGGTTAGTGTAATTTCCATTTCCTGTTCGGTAATCCAGTTTAGTCCTCCAACATCGGGATGTAACAGAGCAGTTAAGACCGGGCGGGACCTTGCCATCCGGCGCGCAGAACCGCCGAACCAAAACAGGAATCCCGAGCCGCTGACACATCTAAGCGATAGTGTCTACTGAAAGCATGCAGAGACGACCAAGTGGCCGCCCTACAGATATCTGCCGGCGGAACCAGGCTATACTCCGCCCAAGAGGTCGCCTGAGCCCTAGTGGAATGAGCCCTCAGACCCTCCGGAACAGACCGCTGTTGCAACAGATACGCGGACGCGATCGCCTCTTTGAGCCATCTAGCAATGGAGGCTTTAGCTGCCGCTTCCCCTTTACGCGCACCCCCGAAGAGCACGAAAAGCCGGTCAGATTTCCGAAAAGACTCGGTAACCTTTAAATAACGATGGAGCGTACGACCCACATCGAGCCGGAGAAGACCTTTGTCCGTTGACCCGACAGATTGCGAAGAAAGCACTGGAAGAAACACTGCCTGATTCATGTGAAAGGGAGACACCACCTTTGGCAGAAAGGAAGGAACCGGACGGAGAACGATCCGATCCGCGGAAAAAGACAAGAAAGGCTCTCGACAGGACAATGCATGCAGATCTGAAATGCGCCGTGCCGAACAGATGGCTACCAGAAAAACCGCCTTCAGCGTGAGATCTTTCAGAGACGCCCTGCGCAGGGGCTCAAAATGTTCACGAACCAGGGCCCTCATAACTAAATTCAAGTCCCAAGGAGGAACGAAAACTCTGCGGGAGGGCCGCAAATGAAAAACAGCCGTAAGGAATCGGCGTACATCCGGATGAGCCCCGAGCAGACGACCCAAAACCTTGCCGCGGTAACACGAGATAGCCGCCAGCTGGACTTTTAGGGAACTAGCCGCAAGGCCCTTATCGAAACCATCCTGAAGAAAACTTAAAACGACGGGCACGGAAACCGTCGCCGCCCGGACTCCCCGCCGGGAGCACCAGTCCTCAAAAATCCTCCAAATCCGAACGTAAGTAAGAGAAGTGGACGTTTTCCTCGCCCGCAGAAGGGTAGAAATCACCACGGGGGAGTAGCCCTTCCTTTTCAGCCGAGCCCTCTCAATGGCCAAACCGTAAGCGAGAATCGATCCACTTGGGGCATCCGCAAGGGACCCTGAAGAAGAAGATCCGGTAGAGCGGGCAGGAGCCAAGGAACGCCGTCGCGCAACCGGACCAGATCGGCATACCAGGGCCTCCGGGGCCAATCCGGGGCCACCAGTAACACGCGACCCCGGTGGCTCTCGATACGTTGTACGACCCGGCCGATCAGAGCCCACGGAGGAAAGACATAAAGAAGACCGGACGTGGGCCACGGCTGAATGAGAGCGTCGAGCCCCTCGGACATGCGCTCCCTTCGCCTGCTGAAGAAGCGCCCTGTCTTGGCTGATTGAAAGGTCGCCATGAGATCCATGATGGGTGGACCCCACCGCCGGACGATTTGTGCGAAACCCTGTGGGTTTAGCTCCCATTCTCCGGGGTCCACCCGCACTCTGCTGAGAAAATCGGCCTGGACATTGTCTACGCCCGCAATGTGAGCCGCCGAGATCGCTGGAAGGCGAGTTTGCACCCAGTTGAACAAGGCCGCCGCTTCTGCCTCCAGGGCCACGCTGCCGGTACCCCCTTGGCGATTGATGTAAGCTAGTGGACGCATTGTCCGACAGGACTCTCACCGGCCGTCCGAGAACCAGGGTCTCCAGGTCCACCAGGGCTAGCCGGACTGCCCGCAATTCGAGACGGTTGATCGACCAAGAGGCCTCCAGGGGAGACCATTCCCCCTGAGCAAAGCGGGACTCGCAGTGAGCCCCCCAGCCGGTTAAGCTCGCATCCGTCGTGAACGGAACCCACAGAGGAGGCTCCAAGGGAATCCCTCGCAACAGGTTCTCGGCGGAGAGCCACCACCGGAGGGATCGGCGAACCGTCTTTGGGCAAGGCAATCTCTTGTTCAGCGAGTCGAACTGGTTGGACCAACGTCGCAGAAGAGCACTCTGCAGCGGACGCATGTGGAAGCGCACCCAAGGCACCACCTCCAAGGTCGCCGCCATCGTGCCGAGGAGCCGCAGGTACCACCACGCCGACGGAGCTGGCATCCCCCGGAAGAGACGGACCAGAGCCCGCAACGCCAGCACGCGTCGCTCCGGAAGGCACACCAAGCCCCTTGCTGTGTCGAAGCGGACTCCCAGATACTCGAGATCCTGTGACGGAGACAGACGACAACTCTTGCATTCGTTCACCACCCATCCGAGGGACCGAAGGAGATCCACCACCCTGCTCGTGACTTGCACACACTCCCGACTGGACTTCGCTCGAATCAACCAGTCGTCGAGATATGGATGGACCAGGATGCCCTCCTTGCGCAACGCCGCCGCGACCACAACCATTACCTTTGTGAAGGTGCGGGGAGCTGTGGCGAGTCCGAACGGCATGGCCCGGAATTGAAAATGGCCCCACGGGAGCGCAAAGCGGAGAAACCGTTGATGGGAGGGCCGGATGGGAATGTGTAAATAGGCCTCTGTAAGATCGAGGGATGTCAAAAATTCCCCTTGACGCACCGCTACGATGACTGACCGCAGGGTCTCCATGCGAAAGTGCGGTACTCTGAGAGCGCGATTCACGCCTTTGAGATCCAAGATCGGATGAAGGGAACCGCCCTTTTTGGGAACCACAAAATAGATGGAGTAGCGACCTGCGCTTCTTTCCAAGGGCGGGACCGGAACCACGGCCCCCAGAGAGAGAAGCCGATCCAGGGTCACGCGGATGTCCCGCGCCTTTTGAGCTCCCTTGCTGGGAGACAGAACAAACGAATCCGGAAGTGGGTGCGCAAACTCTAGGGCATAACCTTCTTCTATAATCTGCAGCACCCACCGATCTGACGTAATTTGGGCCCAAGAAGGAAGAAAGTCGCGCAAACGACCCCCGATGACCGGGTCTTCCTCTAGAGCCCGCCTCGTTTCATTGTGGCTTGCGATTAAAGGAAGAGGCCGAGGAAGAGGCAGCTCCGGAGAAGCCCCTTCCCGCTCCTCTGAAACCACGAAACCCTTGATGACGGGTTCCAAAACGACCGCGCTGCGAAGTCCACAGCCGGGAAGAACGAAATCTGCGCGCATCCCGAAACTGGCCGCGCGCTGAGGTGGACGACCTATTAAGCTTAGGCTTATCCTCTGGAAGCCGACCACCCTTAGACTCACCGAGATCCTTCACCAACTTATCCAGAGCCTCACCAAATAACAACCTGCCCTTAAAGGGTAGTTTACTGAGGCGAGACTTGGAAGAACCGTCGGCCGCCCAATTGCGCTACCAGATGGACCGTCGTGCCGCTACCATGGAGGCCATGCTATTAGCTAGGGAGCGTATTAAATCATAACACAGATCCGCCAAGTAGGCCGATCCCGACTCCACGCGGGTAACGTCCAACAGCCCCTGTTGGTCCATACCGGACCCCGAGCGCAGGTGCTGCGACCATCGCAAACAAGCTCGAGCTACCCACGCCCCACAAATAGAAGCTTGTAACGATAAGGCGTTGGTCTCGAAGGCTTGCTTCAACAAATTATCAACCTTTTTGTCCTGAACATCCCTCAGGGCCGCGGCCCCTTCAACCGGGATGGTGGTTTTCTTAGTCACTGCCGAAACGGCAGCATCCACCCGTGGAGACTTAAACAAGTCCCTGTCCTTGTCTGCAAGGGGGTAAAGACGATTCATGGTCCGAATCCCTTTCAAAGCGGATTCCGGTTGCTCCCATTCCGCATGGATCATCTGCTCAACTACTCGGTGCACAGGAAAAACTACCTGGGCATCCCTGACCGCCTGAATGAGAGGATCCTCGAGACCCTCCTCCTCCAGCGGCCGCACCGCAGAGAGGTTAAGTGCTTGGAGAGACTCCGTGACCAAAGGTACCAGCTCGTCCCTTCGAAACACCCGAATGATGCGAGCCTGATCTTCCAGTTCTGGAAGCTCTCCGTCTTCTAACTCCTCCGCCTCAATATCCGGATCCCCCTCAGTCTCGGAATCCGGGAGGCAAAGGGCGTCCTGATCCTGGTCCCCCAACCTGGGCCGCTTGACCGCGGGTTGGGAAGACCGCTGAACCCCCCCCCCGCGGATGCTGGGGGGAGAGAGGCGGGCCAAGCCCCCGGCAAATGACCAGACCGGCTTAAGCGGAAGGCCTGATGCATGAGAAGAACAAAATCCGGGGAAAAGTCTATAGGCGACGCTACCATAGCCGCCTGCTGGAGCTCAGGGACCGACGTATTAGACGCCGGGCCCAGACCAGAAGGAAGGATGCTCGGTGAAGGGACACTGTCCCCCGAAAGGGAAGGGTCCCCGGGCACATGCTGTTCCTTAATTTCAATAGGCAGCTCCAGTTCTGAAGAAACTGCAGCACAGCTCTTACAGATTCCAGAGTCAGTCATTGTACCTCTGCGGGAGCCACAAATTACACACTGAGGTTTGGCAGCCATGCCAAGGCCACCTGCTCTCAGGGAAAAATAAGGCAACAGGAACAGGGAAGCCCACACCAAGGGGACTAACCTTATTCAATTCAGCACAGTATTAAATTTAAAACCTTTTTTTTTTTTTTTTTTTTTTTTTTTTTTTTACAGTAAACAAAATACTCCCCAGAATCCTAGGGGTGCCCTGAGCAAAATCGCCAGCAAAAGAAACCCCAAAAACACCAGGGGAACCCGTGCGCAAGTGTTAAAAAGTGCCCTTACAAAGCACACTTTAGAAATCCAAAATGGCCGCCGCACTTTTTCACCCGCGGTAAAAAACGGCGCGAAAATACAAAGGTACCCAAATAATATGGAAAAGAAAGAAAACGACCCTCTAATACAGGGCAAGCGAAAAAAAGCAGGAAAAAGTGCAATTTGGAAGCCAGGGGAGCCGACAGAGCCTCTGCCCAAGCAAAGAACAGAGAGCTTAAAACAAGGAAAATTCCTACCAGCTCTGGGAACAGCAAGGAACTCAGCCCACTTCTCCAAGTGACAGGCAATGTTGCAGCCGGTATGGCTCTTCCCCGAACAGCCTTGGGGAGAGCTCAACCCAGGCTTCAGAGATTCCCAGGCAGAAAGGCAGGAGCCCAAGGCAGGTCTGGCTTTCCCCAGAAAGTCCCCTGTGTCTTTTTCTTTTTTTAAAGATACAGCTACCTAGCAAAAGAAATAGAATATAAAGGACCAGAAACAAACCCCAAAAGAACTAACTAACTAGTGTTGCTCCTTCAAGTGTCACTTAGCGTGCCCAGCAGGGGCACAGAAGTCCTCCAGCTGCAGGGAGACTGGACACACTGGGGACTTCTGGGAGCTCCTGCTGCATATATACTACAGAAGATTTGATTGGTCCAGTCTCCCGGCTGCAGGAGGAGGGGCACTACCCGATGTTGGAGGACTAAACTGGATTACCGAACAGGAATGTCTGGTTTCCATTTGATTAAATTCTCTTTCAAAATGGGATGTTCAGCATCCAAAAACTCTAAAACGGTCTCAAAAAGTGAAAAAACTCTTGTCAAACATAAGCCTTTCGAGAGCCAGCGGTACTTCAGTGTGAAGGAGTAATCGATGAAAGTCCTCGTCATTTTCTTCACACAACTGCGCAAATAACCTAGAATTCAATGCATTGCTACGAATCTTGTTTACTGCATTTATGACGAATTGAAGAGATTGATGCAATCTGGCACGCAGATTTTTAGCTACTAAGTGTGGTCGATGAATGACGCAGTGAATTGCAAACACCCCGGGTACATTTTGTTTTAAATGGCTTATAAAACCGCGATAGCACCCAAACATGGCTGGTGCTCCATCTGCTGCTGCCGATATTATATATGATAAAGGGATCGCTTTTTCCATGAAATAATCTTTCAAAACATTGAATATTGATTCGCCTTTAGTGTTGGTTGTCAAAGTTCTCGCAAAGAGCAGTTCTTCATGGATTTCTTTGTCCATAACAAAATGAACATATGCCAATAATAGTGCTTCATTACCAGGTAACGATGACTCATCCAGTTGAATAGAGAAATGGTTCGTTTGCAGATAATTACACAAGAAGCTTTCAACATCATGACTCATTTCATCAATACGTCTTTGAACTGTGTTGTTGCTCAAAGGAATTGTTTTGAGTATATCTATGCAGGCTCGTGTAGAACAGTTTTTAAAACCTCTTCAACGGCTGGCAAAATTAGCTGTTCCCCGATAGTATGAGACTTTCCTGATTTTGCTATGAGTAGTAAGATACTGTAAGATGCCCACAAACCATCATCGTCTCTTTTTGACGTTGAAACGAACATACTGTCCACAGTGGTTCTCTTCTGAAGTTTTTCTTTCAGTGTTTTAAAGTATGTCAAATCTTTACTTGTTTTATCAGGGTGACACCTTCTCAGATGATCCTCCAGCTTGGATGGTTTTATAGCGTCATTGCTTAAAACTCTGTTGCACAAAAGGCACATGGGCAGACATTTGTCCGACAGGGATGGAATGAAGCCGAACTTCAAATAAGCAACGCTATACTGCCTACATTTCTTTTTAGCCTGGGCCATGTTGGGTAGAAGTTATCTGTCGACAAAAATGAAGCTATTTATATATGATAAGACAGAGCAATTCAAAATGGATTCCTCCCAGACAGCACACAAATATTTTTAAAATATTCTTAAAATATATTTTAGGAATTTAGGAAAAATCGACTTTACCTAAGGTCGTGGTCAGCGTCTATGGCTCTACGCAATCGGAGCCACTACAAAAATATGTATAAAATTTTGTACTTACTTTTCTTAGGCACTCCTAAAGAAGATGATTTTGATTCACTTTGACTTGTACCTATTTATATACCTATTTATATTTTTAAATGTATTTTCAAACCACTTTTCTTCTCAAAACTCAGAAAACAAATGAACAGTGTTTGTCTCTAACACTCTTATTTATAATTGATGAATCAAACAAGTCTGTGCAAAGCTTTGGTACAAGTCTGGACAAGTGTTATTCACTACATGCGCGATGTGTTGCTGCTGGTATGAAAACTTGTAAAAACTTGCACATGAATGTAGCACACCACAAAGCAGATAGGTACTGACGTACTCATAAGTTGCTTCACTGCTCCGTCGCTTTGAATTGGAAAAAGGTTTAAAAGAATTGTTGAACCCATACATTATTTATTCTATCAATTATGGAAATTACACATACCTGGTAATTGTAGTTCCTGGAGGGTCCAGTTTAGTCCTCCACATTCGGGTAGTGCACCTCTTCCTGCAGCCTGGAGACTGGACCAATCAAAAACTTTCTGTATGATGTATGCAGGCGGAGCTCCCATAAGCCCCCAGTGAACTAGTAACAAAGCAGACTTAAAGAAGCAACACATGAGACTGTTAGAAGTACATTAGCAGAACAAAATGTAAAAACTATGCCCCCTATGAAAATATGGACCCCCTCCCCAAACGAGGAAGCCAGAACGCTGCACAGCGCCGCTACCGACGCACCGTCAGAGAAAAAACAGCCAGAAAAAAACCCCACTCTCAAGGCTATAGGCTGGAAAGTAGACCAAAAGGAAAAGAGAAGGAAGGAGAAGAAAAGAGAAGAGCAGGCCGCTCCCAGACCGACCCGTCTAGAAAAGCGCGCCGCCATAGAAACCCAGATACTCGGGAGGGAAGGAGGACTAAACTGGACCCTCCAGGAACTACAATTACCAGGTATGTGTAATTTCCATTTCCTGAGCGGTCCTCCAGTTTAGTCCTCCACATTCGGGATGTAACAGAGCAGTGAACACCGGGCGGGACCTTGCCAACCGGCACGCAGGACAGCCGAACCAAAACAAGAATCCCGAGCGGCCAACACATCCAAGCGATAGTGCTTACTGAAGGCATGTAACGTCGACCAAGTAGCCGCCTTACAAATCTCTATGGGCGGAACCAGACAATGCTCCGCCCAGGACGTAGCCTGTGCCCTAGTGGAGTGGGCTCGCAGTCCCTCCGGAACGGGTCGATGCTGCAACAGATACGCTGACGCTATCGCTTCCTTGATCCACCGAGCAATAGAGGCCTTAGCCGCCGCCTCACCTTTCCGAACACCGCCAAACAGGACGAACAAGCAGTCGGTCTTACGGAACTCCGCGGACACCTTCAAGTAACGCCGGAGCACGCGACGCACATCCAAGCAGTGAAGCCCCTCGTCGGCCGGGTCCTCGGGGACGCCATGTAGAACCGGAAGGAAAACCGCCTGATTTAAATGAAAAGGCGAGACCACTTTGGGCAAAAAGGAAGGAACTGGCCGAAGGACCACGCGATCCGGAGTAAAGGACAAAAACGGTTCCCGGCACAATAGTGCCTGGAGCTCGGAAACGCGCCGTGCAGAGCAGATAGCAACGAGAAAAACCGTCTTCAAAGTCAGGTCCTTAAGAGACGCTCGTCGAAGGGGCTCAAAGGGTTTGCGAACCAAGGCACGTAACACCAGGTTCAAATCCCACGAAGGAACGGCCACCCTCCGCGAAGGCCGCAATCGGAAAACCGCCTTGAGAAAACGCTGTACGTCCGGATGAGACCCCAGGGGATGACCCAGCACTTTGCCCCTGTAACAGGAGAGAGCCGCTAGCTGAACCTTCAGAGAGCTAGCCGCCAGGCCCTTGTCAAAGCCATCTTGTAGAAAACTCAAAACTACTGGCACGGATGCCGTCGCCGCTCGAACACCACGCCGTGAACACCAGTCCTCAAAGATTCTCCATACCCGGACGTACGTGAGGGAGGTGGAGGTCTTCCGCGCCCTAAGAAGGGTGGCAACCACCGCAGGGGAATAACCCCTCTTCCTCAACCGAGCCCTTTCAATGGCCATACCGTAAGCGAGAATCGACCCACTTGGGGCATCCGCAGCGGACCCTGAAGTAGCAGATCTGGAAGTGAGGGCAGAGGCCATAGAATGCCGTCGCGCAACCGTACCAGGTCGGCATACCACGGGCGCCTGGGCCAATCCGGAGCAACCAGCAACACCCGTCCCCGGTGACCCTCGATGCGCTGAACGACCCGACCGATGAGCGCCCACGGAGGAAAGACATAAAGGAGCTGCGACTCCGGCCACGGCTGGATGAGGGCGTCGAGTCCCTCGGACATGCGCTCCCTCCTCCTGCTGAAGAAACGCCCCGTTTTCGCTGACTGGAAGGTCGCCATGAGATCCATGACAGGCGGGCCCCACCGACGAACTATCTGTGCGTAAATCTGCGGGTTCAGCTCCCACTCCCCGGGGTCTACCCGCACTCTGCTGAGGAAGTCCGCCGTTACGTTTTCCTTTCCCGCGATATGCGCTGCCGAGATCGCCGGAAGACGGGTCTGTACCCAAGTGAATAAGGCCGTCGCCTCTGCTTCCAAGGCCATACTTCCGGTGCCCCCCTGCCGATTGATGTAGGCTACCGTCGTCGCATTGTCCGAGAGAACGCGAACCGGCCGTCCTCTCACCAACACTTCGAGGGCTACGAGAGCTAACCGCACAGCTCGCAGCTCGTGTCGGTTGATCGACCAAGAGGCTTCCAGGGGAGACCACGTTCCCTGAGTGAACCGGTCTTCGCAGTGAGCCCCCCAGCCCGACAGACTGGCATCCGTCGTGAGCGGTACCCAACGGGACGGTTCCAGTGGGAGACCCCTCCGGAGGTTTCTAGAACACATCCACCAACGAAGAGACCGACGAACCGATTGCGGGCAAGGCAAGCGCATGTTTAACGAGTCGAACTGGTTCGACCAGCGACGCAACAGAGCACTCTGGAGCGGACGCATATGGAACCTCGCCCAAAGCACCACCTCCAGAGTCGCCGCCATCGTGCCGAGAAGCCGGAGGTACCACCACGCAGAGGGCGCTGGCATTCCTAGGAACAGACGAACGAGACCCCTCAAGGCCAGAATACGGCGCTCTGGCAAGCATACCAGTCCTTTTGCCGTGTTGAACCGTATCCCCAGGTATTCGAGGTCTTGAGACGGCACCAGACGGCTCTTCCGATCGTTGACTACCCAGCCTAGGGAGCGCAATAGAGAAACCACTCTGGCCGTGACTTGCACACCCTCTTCGTTGGACTTTGCCCGAATCAACCAATCGTCGAGATAAGGGTGAACGAGAATACCTTCCTTCCGCAAGGCCGCCGCGACCACCACCATGACTTTCGTGAAGGTCCGAGGCGCCGTGGCGAGGCCAAACGGCATGGCCCGAAATTGAAAGTGACCCCACGGAAACGCGAACCGGAGGAACGTTTGGTGAGACTCCCGGATGGGAATGTGCAAATACGCCTCCGAGAGGTCGAGAGAGGTGAGAAATTCTCCCTGACGCACCGCCACAATAACTGATCTTAAAGTTTCCATCCGAAAGTGCGGAACCTTTAGGGTCCGGTTTACGCCCTTGAGATCCAGAATTGGGCGAAGAGACCCGTCTTTCTTTGGAACGACAAAATAGATGGAGTAGCGACCGGCGCCGCGCTCGGAAGGGGGGACGGGAATTACTGCCCCCAGAGACAAGAGCCGGCGCAAGGTCAAGTGGATGGCCTGAGTCTTCTGGTCGCCCTTGCTGGGAGACAGAACAAAGGAATCTCGGAGAGGACAAGCGAACTCCAGGGCATAACCCTTTTCGATAATCTCTAGCACCCACTGATCTGAAGTAATTTGGGCCCAAGAAGGAAGAAAATCGCGTAGGTGACCCCCGATGACCATAAGTCCCTCTGGGGCCCGCCTCGCTTCATTGCGGCTTGCGACTAAAGGAAGAGGACGAGGAAGAGGAGGTTCCAGAGAAACCTCGCCCGTCTCCTCTGAAACCACGAAAGCTTTGAGAACGGGAGCCAAAGCGACCCCGCTGGGCCCCCCCCCAGACGGGAAGAACGAAATCTGCAAAAATCCCGAAATTTCCCGCGGGACGGAGGCAAGGTTCTATTCAGCTTAGGCTTATCTTCCGGAAGCCTACCGCCCTTAGATTCCCCAAGGTCCTTAACCAATTTATCCAGCGCATCACCAAACAATAATTTGCCCTTGAAGGGCAACTTACTGAGTCGAGACTTAGACGACCCATCGGCCGCCCAGTTTCGCAACCAGATGGACCGGCGCGCCGACACCAAGGAAGCCATACTATTAGCCAAGGATCTAATTAAATCGTAATGAGCATCCGCCAAGTACACCGAGCCCGATTCCAGACGAGTCACCTCTAATAGACCCTGCGCATCCAATCCAGAAGCCGAACGCAGGCGCTGAGCCCAACGCAAACAGGCCCGAGCTACCCAAGCGCCACAAATAGAGGCTTGTAGAGACAAAGCATTGGTGTCGAAAGCTTGCTTCAACAAATTGTCCACTTTCTTGTTTTGCGCGTCCTTCAAGGCAGCCCCGCCTTCAACGGCTATGGTGGTTTTCTTAGTCACAGCAGACACCGCAGCATCCACCTGCGGCGACTTGAACAGCTCCTTGTCTTTATCGGCCAAAGGATAGAGGCGGTTCATAGTCCTAATTCCCTTCAAACCTGAATCCGGTTGATCCCACTCAGTTTGAATCATGTGCTCGACCACGGGGTGCACGGGGAATACCACCTGGGACTCCCGCACCACCTGTATGAGAGGATCCTCTAAGGCGTCCTCCTCCACTGGACGCATTACCGCCAGATTAAGGGTCTGAAGAGACTCTGTGATCAGGGGTACCAACTCTTCCCTACGAAACACACGAATAATCCGAGCCTGGTCCTCCGGCTCTGGAATTTCACCGTCTTCCAATTCCTCAGCCTCAGCATCATGATCAGCATCTGCCTCCAAATCTGTGTAGCTCAGGGCGTCCTGCTCCGGGTCCACTGACCTAAAACGTTTGGAAGCAAGCTAAGAAACACGTCGGGGCTTCCCCGACGAAATGGAGGGAAGAGGCGCTGGCCAGGCCTCCGGTAACTGGCCAGAACGGCTCAAGCGAAAGGCCTGGTGCATCAGAAGTACAAAGTCTGGGGAAAAATCCATAGGGGATTCAACAGCCGTAGTAGGCAATGCACTAGTATGCCCAGTGGCATGGGGCGTAGGACAAGGCGGACGAGAGCCTGGCGAGAGTTCTCCCTCCGCCAGAACAGAAGGCCCCTCTGGGCCAGGAAGCTCCTTCAAGTCCATATCAGGATCTAAGTTAGAAGAGACCGAGGCACAGCCCCGACAGAGGCCAGACTCCGCCACTGCGGCCCTGCGCGAACCACAGATTACACACTGCGGTTTAGCAGCCATGCCAGCGTGCAATCTGTGCCTGAGAGAAGCCCAGCGCTGAACCTTATAAACCAAGGAAAGGAAACGCTGGAGCAATGAGCTCTATGATAAAAAAAAAAAAAAAAAAAAAAAAAAAAAGGATTTGCTTTCAGTTCTATTTAAATAAAATACTCCCTAGGCCCCTGAGGGGGTCCCAAGTAAAATCGCTAGTGCCAGAAGCTGAAAAAATGCAAGGGAAAGCCGTGCACTACTGTTGGAGCCGGCGGGAAAAAAAAAACAGCACCGAGAGCTACAAAATGGCCGCCGGCCCTATGTCCCCGCGCTGAAAAAAACGGCGCGAAAATTGAAAGGAAAGAAATAAAAGGAAATAAAAAGGAACGGAATGCACGCAAGCAAGATCAGAAGCCCCTTATAAGAGGTACTCACCACCGAGGCAAAAACGCCGGCAGCCAGCTCACCGCGGGAAGTAAAATCGGGAGCGCGCTGTCAGAACAGAGTGTGGAGAAAAGACTGAATGAGCTCCTGAAAGCAACCCCAGCAAAGGAGCTGTCCGGGAAGGCAGAACTCTTCCCCGTGCAGTCTAGGGGAGAGTTCTAACCTGACTGGCTATTAGATATCCTCGGCAAGGAAGGCAGGAGCCCAATGCAGGACTGGCTTCTCAAAACCGGGAACAAGTCTGAACCCCCTCAGACCTTTTTTTTTTTATTTTTTAAGTTTAAATTTTAAGGAACAGCTACTTAATTAAATAAAAAGAAATGAAGAAAACCCCCAAAAGGAAAAAACAATCTAATGTTGCTCCTCCAGTAGTCACTCAGTGTGCCCAGACCAGGCACACACGTCCTCAAGCTGCAAGGAGACTGGACACACTGGGGGCTTATGGGAGCTCCGCCTGCATACATCATACAGAAAGTTTTTGATTGGTCCAGTCTCCAGGCTGCAGGAGGAGATGCACTACCCGAATGTGGAGGACTAAACTGGAGGACCGCTCAGGAATTTATATTTATGCTTTTAAAAAGGAGTTGACCCTTTTTAACCTCCTTGTTTTTAATTTGGTGATTTTCAGCCATCTCAATATCGCTGGAGAACTTTGGAATGATATGCTTCTTGCATGTTTCCTTTGTATATTAAGCCTCCTTTCCTCTGCTAGTTTTGTCTCTTGTCATAAGGAGGTATATTAAATTTTACCAATTGGTCATATGGTCTTTATACGACAGGTACTTAAACAATTTTATGAAATATCATTAATAGAGATAGATATATAAGTAATTTTTATGTTTATTATAAGTATTATGTACACATAATCTATGTTAGATGTAATAAGACATTTACGGAATGCCTAAATGGGGGGGGGTCCGCTCACATGGACCCCCATTTACATCTCGTGCACCCCCAATTTTTGTTCTCACTGACATGGACCCCCTGCAAGTCAAAATTAACCCTTGGGGGTCCATATAGACCACTTTGGGAACCACTGGTATAGCTGGGTTTAAAAAAAGGTTTGGACAAGTTCCTGGAGGAAAGGTCTATAAACCATTATTACAAGGGACAAGGGATATCACTGCTTAACCCAATACAAGCTTGGTGGACCCTATGTCTTTTGGGGAAACTGCTAGGTACTTATGACCTAGATTGGCCACTGTTGGAAACAAGATACGTGTTAACTGTGCTTTTTTATGGCAATGTACATTACAGGCGCTAAGGAAAGAATGGAGCCACGTGGATGGAAAGCACGTAACCGTCAGGTGCACAATCGGTAAAAACGCTACTAACATGCATGAAAATAATAGGAAATCTCCACCCCGCACCAACCGTCACCATCAGTTCACCCCGAATTGTATCCCAGGAAGATGGATCTGAAGCCTCCCCAACAAGGACAATGACAAGGTCAAGCCTTTGTATTCGCCGCCTGAGAGCCCTAGGCAGAGAATCCGTGACAAGCTCAGCTCAACTCCCCTGAATCTGTTTTACTGGCTTTGCAGCACTGCGTTTCAGGCGGCTGAAAGGCAGATCGCTCTGAGAGCCTTTTGCAATCTTTGTGAGAGAGCAGTTGGTGGGGGACAGAGGAGGGAAGTGGCGTTGAGGTTGTGTGAGCTGCTGCACTCTTCCATATCCTTCCAAATTCTGGTTAATCACCGGCAGCCAAGCAAGGATTCTCCACCCGGTGCTCCCGGTTGCCCTTGGGGTCTATTACCCCCCCCCCCCACCCAATCTTTAACCTGACAATCTTTAAAGTCACAACCTGCTCCAAACGAAATAAGGTATAGGGGAAATTAAGCAAAAACAACTGACCAAAATCCTAGCTACAATAAACTACAATGCTCCTTATCTGCCCCTCAAGTGAGCCCCGCACTTGGGCTCACTACCTCCAGCTGCTTGGAGACTGAGCACACTGGAAGCTGGTGGGAGGTGCCTGCAGTATATGAGCGAGTGGCTTCAGAATCTGACATGCCCAGTCTCCAAGCTGAGAGAGGAGGTACACTATCCAGAGGTGTGGGACTGGACTGTAGGGACGATAAGGAACATGGGCTTTTCATTGGTTCTTTGCCTCCACCAAACTGCTGGTAGAGGGACACAACCCACTTGTCTAGACTGGTCTAGCAGAACAATATGGAAATGCAAATGGAATAAAAAATACCCTAAATTGTAAAATATGGAGATAAGACTTTCTTTTTAGATACTTTTGTGACAGGAGGAAGTGAAAGGGTGGCACTGTGAGACTCAAAGGGAAAAGGGAGGAACATATAGAAGCTCATAAGGATAAAATGGAATTGCTCAACAAATATTTCTGTTCTGTGTTCACATATGAAGAGCTGAGAATGGGACCTCAGAAAACAAACAGAAATAGGAATAGAAGTGAAGAACTCGAAAGATTCTCAGAAGACTGTTCATGAGGAGTTGGCAAAACTAAAACTGGACAAAGTGATAGGGTCTGATAGAAGTCACCCAAGGCTATTGAAATAACTTAGGAAAGTAATAGTGGCTCCAGGAGTGATCCTGGAGGTGGGAAAATGTGATTCCTGTCCACAAAAGCAATAGTAAGGAAGAGTTTGGCAACTGATCTCTGTGGTGAGTAAATTAATGGAAATGGTCCTAAAACCGGATGGCGCAGTTTCTGGAATTCAAGCAATTACAGGATTCGAGAGAGTATAACTTTACTAGAGGTAGGTGTTGTCAGACGAATCCGATTGATTTCTTTGGCTGGGTGACCAGAGAATTGGGTGAAGGAAGCGCACTAAAAGTGGTATACTTACAGAATGGCATCAGAGGTCTTGCCAAAATCTATCACTGACTTACAGTATAAATAAACTGAGTACCCTTGAGATGGACCCTAAAGTGACTTATTGGTTAAGATACTAAATGAGTGGGACGCATCAGAATGTAGTAGTAAAGGGAGTTCACTCTGGAGATAATGGCGTTACCAGTGGCATACCTCAGGGATCGGGTCTTGGTCCTGTTCTTTTAAGCATTTTTGTAAGTGATATTGTGGAAGGTCTGTTGAGAAAAGAATGCCTCTTTGCAGACGAAACCTAAATATACAACAGAGTAGACATCCTGGAAGGTGTGAATAGCATGAGGAAGAATCTAGTGAAGCTTGAAGAACGGTTGAGAACTTGGCAGCTAAGATTTAATGCTAAGAAATTAAAGGTCACTGCAAAAAATCAAGGCAGAGATACAGTATAAAGGTGAAGTACTTCAATGCACTAAAGAAGAGTAGAACCTAGGGGGATGATCGTATCGGATGATCTTAAAGTGGCCAAACTGGTAGAATAGGCAATGGTAAAAGCTACGGGTACCAGTATGTCAACAATGAACCACCTGACTGAAGACCGAACACAATTTAGGACAACTATCCAGAGGGTCGCCATGAGTAGACACCGACTCGACGGCACTTAACAACAGAAAGCCAGGATGATTTGGTGCATAGAGAGAGGCATGGCCAATAGGAAAAAGAAAAGTGCCTTTATACAAGCCTTTACTGAGAACTTGTTTGAAGTATTATGTACAGTTCTGGAGACCATACCTTCAAAAGGATATAACAGGATGGAGTTGGTCCAGAGAGTGGCTACTAAAATGATTAGTAGTCTTTGTCATAAGGCATATGGAAATAGGCTTAAAGATCTCAATATGTATAATATGGAGGAAAAGCGGAAGAGAGGTGATATGATGGAGACATTTAAATATTATCGTGGTATAAATGCACAGGAGGTGGCCCTCTTTCAGTTGAAAGGAAGCTCTGGAATAAGGGATCATAAGATGAAGATGAAAGGGGATTGACGTAGGCATAATCCGAGGAGGTAGAGGCATTAAACAGCCTCCCAGTGGAGGTGATGAAGACTAGAACTATATCTGAATTTAAAAAAGCAGCAGACAAATACAGAGAATGGGATTGTAGAACTTAATAATTTTTATGGAAGGGCAGACTGGATAGGCCGTATACTTTTTTTTTCTGCTGTCGCTATGTTTTTATGTTAAATTCAGGATAATTAACAAAAATAGTGTTGTTTTTGACAAATATGCAGAATTTACAAATTGCTTGCAGGGTTTAGAACTTTTTATAAAAGTTTCCCTCAGGAGTAGCACTCTTACACTCACATTTTATGCTTTCTGTAGTCTCTCAACTCTATCCATTCCACAGTACACATGTATTTTACATGGACCACATCAAAACAATATGTAATATACCTGTCTGGCTCAAGGACTGCTGTTGTACACAAGATTTCTTCTCCCACCTCACTAGGAAAAAAAAGATAGGAGAGTAGAGAGGGCTTGACTACTTCCCATATTTTTTATGCAGACTGTACAGGGTAAATTTTCTGCAGCATTGCAACTCACCACTGTCACACATCTATCAACTCCCAGTTTAAGAGAGTTGGTACAAAACGTCGGTAAAATTATGCAGTTTAGAGGACTTCCGGTGATGTCATCGGACCCAATGGTGGCGTAGCGCTGCGCTCGAGCTCCGCCGCTAAAGCCTGCTATAAAGGGGGGAAAGTACCCCATACATCGTAAGAAAAGAGGCGCAATGGAGAGGAATTAGCCACGGCAACCCCCGAGATTGAGCAGAAGGCAGAGCGGGCCGGGGAAACTTCCCCACAAAAGAAGAGTGCAAGGAGTGAGGAGACCAATCAGGGAAGCACGAGGCAGGTTGGAGAGGAGGGCGAATGAGCCGGGGCGTGAAGATCGCGGCTGCAGAGCCGGTGAGTGCCGGAGCCACAACAAAGGAGAGCCGGACAGCAGGATAAGCGATCGAGGTACACTCACAGTTTAGAAGAAGGCAAATCGAAGTGTGGCGCCTAAGAGAGCAGCTAGTTCTGGTGCAGTGGGGGACCCGATCGGGAAGACACGTGGCAGTAGGGCGCGGAGGCCCATGTAGCCGCAAAAAGTATGCATACGGCAGGAGGGCCGGTGAGCGAATGTGAAATAATACAGGAAACCCGGCAAAGAGGAAGAAGAGGCTGAAAAACAGAGGCACCAAAGAGCTGGGAGATAGAGGAGGGCATACCGATCGGGACTGGAGGGAAAAGAACGGCTCAACGAAATGCAGCGAAGTGCAGCAAAGTAAAGCACAACCAAGTACAGTGAAACAGCATAAAACTAAGCAAGGCAAAGAAAACAAGGATTACTAAAACAAGGGGGGGCTGTATTTAATTGCCCTGCAACAAAAAGATAACTGGACCAACAGTAGAGAAAAGAACCTTTACTAAAAGAGAGAACAAACAGAAAATTCAGACAGAGTCCATCACGACAGGGGAAAAAGTCAGAGCATAGCAGCAGAGATTACAATACATCCAGAGAATCAAAGAGAGCAAATGGATAAAACAAAGGAAGGCTATCAGCCAATAAAAAACTGGCGGAATTTAGATCATCCTATGTATCCTTATGAGGAGGGAAAGAGGGGGAGAAAGGCGGCAAAATGGTGGCTGAACGTGGGACTGAGCAGGAAGAGGAGACGGAGGATGCTGGGGGTCCAGGAGTAGCAGAGATAATCAAGCTGTGGTTAACAGAATTGAAAGAGGAACTCGAGGTAGAAATCAGTGGGGTTATAAATGAGTTAAAAGAGACCTCACAATCCTTGAGACAAGATCTGTTGGATCTGGGAGCTCAGGTTGAAGAAACAGAGACTCAGGTGGAACAACAAGGGGAAATAATGGAAGACCTACAAAAAGGATGGGAGTTACTAAAGCAGGGCCAAGAGGAGTTGAAGCTGACAGCGGAGGACTTGGAAGACCGCTCCAGACGTTGTAATATAAGGGTGTGAGGTGTCCCAGAGGACCCTAAATATAAGAAATGTGATGAGGTGATTACTAAAGTGTTTGCATCCCTGTTGCAAAATGCCGCTCTAGAGGTGGTGGAGAGTCTCTGCAAATTGAACGGGCTCATAGAGGATTGGGACCCATAAGGGATAATAGACCAAGAGACATTGTGGTGTGTCTGAGCTCTTTCAAAACTAAAGAGCGTATTTTGAGGGCTGCAAGAAAACTGAGACATTTCAAATGGGATGAGCACGAGTTGGAATTGTTTCAGGATTTATCCCTGGGCACGCTACAACGCAGGAGAGAGATGAAGGATGCAACAGCCTACTTGAGGAGAGAAGATCTGCGATATAAGTGGCTGTATCCTTTTGGTCTACTTATCACAGTGAAAGGTATGTCGAGACGAGTGAAGACAAGCAAGGAAGCATGGAGGGCGCTAAGAGATCTGGGATTAACGAATCTCCCTGATGGAGCAGGAGGACAAGCCAGAACAAAAACAAATCTAACATCTACATCGAGGGCGGACAGTTTGAGGTGGCAAAGAGCACCAGCAGACGGCAGGAGGTTGGCGAGAATCAAAGGAGGGAGAGCGGTGGAGAAGGGAACCGGCTGAAGTGGACGACAATGGCGAACTGTGTTCAAGAAGAAAAACCACACATGGGGTGTGTTGATGGACATAGATAAATGCTATGTAAGGGGTGGAAGTTTAGAAGCAGGAAGGGGGGGGGTGCATGAGGGTGTGGGTCATAATAAGG
Source organism: Ichthyophis bannanicus (assembly GCA_033557465.1). Taxonomy (NCBI): domain Eukaryota; kingdom Metazoa; phylum Chordata; class Amphibia; order Gymnophiona; family Ichthyophiidae; genus Ichthyophis; species Ichthyophis bannanicus. The sequence goes on along the minus strand of CM066036.1, from coordinate 636,817,066 downwards.
GGGAAGGGGATGGGGAGGAGGAAGGGAAGAAGAGAAGGGGAGGGGAAGGGGAGGTTAAGGGAAGAAGAGGAGGGGAGCGAGAAGAGGGCTCTGGTTATGAGACTAATTTGAACAACAATACACACATTGGGTTGGGGAAGGTGGGGGTAGGGTAGAGGGCGGTAAGGGGTGATAAGGTTGAACCGGGCGGTAGGGGTGGCAAGGGGGGGGGAAGAGTTAGAGGAGGATCGAGATAGTGGGAGGGGTGGGCTAAAAAGGAGAGGAGGGGATAGAGAAGGAGGGAGGACGTGGAATAGTGGGACAGAAGCAGGCGGTGGTCTGATAGGCAGTCACTACTAATGGAAGACAAGTCTCCCTTGAGGAAGCAGGGGATGGGGAAACAAATCTCAAAAGATGAATTAAAAATAGTAACATTAAATGTAAAAGGGCTTAATTCGCCATTTAAAAGACAGCAACTATACAAAGAAATAACGCGTCAAAAGGCATCGGTAGTGCTCATACAGGAAACACATCTAACAAGAGCGACAGAACATCTGGTTAAACCTAAGGGATATGGGGTTTGTGTGCATGCATCAAATACGAGGGAAAAGAAAAATGGAGGGGTTGCAATCTTAATAGACTCCAAATTAAAGATGGAGTTACAGAAAGTAGTAAGGGATAAGGAGGGGAGTTATGTGCTATTGCACTTGAAACTTGGGACTTAATGGTATTGTATAATGAATGTATATGCGCCTACGGGGGGCAAAGTGAATTTTGGACAAAGTCTTTGGTATTTGGGGACACCGGTGAGTACTGAGTTACAGAAATCCAAACTAGAAATAAGTAAAGAGAAAAGAAGCGTGGAGATGGCCTGTGGAGAGAGAAATGGTCTGATAGCGCGAACGCGCCGGAGCTAGAAAAAGGAGCGCCGAGACACCTGGGAAATGTGATCATTGAATGAGAGATTATCATCAAGTAGTACACCCAAATAGCGAAGCTTGGGTACTAGGGTGATAGGAACACCTGAGAAAGGAGTCAGGGATGGACAGGTAGAACCATGTGGAAACCAGATGGCGGCAGTCTTGGTGACGTTGAGAATGAGACAATTGGTAGAAAGCCAGGCAGAGATCATTGATAAACAAGTATTAAGGGGGGTGATATCTGGATGAGCAGAGGAAGTGTGATGTAAGAGAAAAATATCATCGGCGTAGTAATAAGCCGATAGGCCTGATTGCTGAACCAAGAGGGCTAAGGGAGCAAGAAAAACACTGAATTATAGGGGTGATAGGAAAGAGCCCTGAGGCACACCGCAAGGAAGAGGGTAGTGGTCAAAGGTAGAAGAATCGGAGGTAACAGCAAAGGACCTAGAATATAGAAAGGAGTGAAACCAGTGATAAACAGCACCCCAGAAACCCGCATCCCGTAGTCTCAAAAGTAGGAGTGAGTGGTCTACAAGATCAAAGGCTGCAGATAAATCAAGACACACTGCCACCGAGATGTCACCACGATTGTGTGAGGAGTGTATTTCATTCAAAACAGCGGACATGATGGACTCTACGCTGTGGCCTGGCCGAAATCCAGACTAACGAGGGTGGAGAAAGTGTGTTGAGTCAAGGTGATGAGAAAGTTGAGAGAAAGCAGCTTTTTCCAGGAGTTGAGGAAAAAGGTAGATTTGAAACTGGTCAATAATGTGCTGGAATAAGAGGAACCAGGGGTGGGTTCTTCAAAAGGGTGCAGACCAGGGCATGTTTCCAAGGGTGAGGAAAAATCCCAGTGGTGAGGCTGGAATTGATTACGGTAAGCATCGTTGAAAGCAATCCAAGAGAAGGTTGGGACAGCCAGGCGGATGGTATGGGGTCTAATGAGGAGGTGGTCTTGTGTGTTGTAGAGACTAGTTTAATAAGTTCTGAGGAAGTGAGAGGGTAAAAATTGGCCCAAGAGTGGGACAGAGGAGAGGGGGGGGGGGGGGCTGAGACCAGAGGAGGGGAAGTCAGTGGTTGGGGACAAAGAGGAAGAGAGGAGCACAGGTCCTGAGTTTTAGTGAAGAAAAAGGAGGCTAGCTGGGATGAATCATGAGCCAAAGAGGAACCAGAGATACCAGAAGAGGGATGTGACTAAGCTGGAGAGAGCCTGGAGAGTAGAAAATAACTGACAAGATCTAGTCGGGCTGAGGCAATGGCCTCTGAGTAAAAGGTGCGTTTGGCCAGATAGATACTAGAACGGTATTGTTGATGACAGGATTTGAAGTGCTGATAGGCAGCTGGAGATCGAGTTTTCCTCCAGAGATGTTCCGCCCTGCAGGGGTGGGAGCGCTGTAGCCAAAGACCAGTGTGGAACCAAGGCCGGCAGACAGTATGATGAAGCTGACGAGGTTGCAGTGATGCAACTTGATCCAAAGCATTTGAGAGTTCAGAGTTCCATAAGATGACCTGAGATGTAGGAGAGAGGGATGAAAAATCAGAGGGGAAGAGTTGGTGTGCAGGGGGAAACCTCTCCAGAGTGGAGGGAGTAATGTGACTGGAAAGCCGTGCTGACGAGGGGGAGACTGCAGGCCCTCTTAAGGCAGCCCCCACTAGCATCACACCCCAGGTTAATAGCCTGATTCTCCTGAAAAGAAAAAATAGCACCAGCTCAAATCTAGCATTATTTTTCCAATAATTACACAGCTTGTAAAGTTAAATGAAAACTATATTATTTGATTTTCATAATACTATAATTGCATTTCATTATTAGGTAGCTCATGGTGTGGTAATCTAATGTGTGTTAAGGGTAAATAACACATGATTTTACCAATTAGCAAGCAGTAAGCGGCAAAAATCAGGTGTTATTTCTTTTACACACATTAGTAACTATCTCTCTGTTAAATGGCAATAATTCTACATTGCTCCCTAACATAAAGGTGCCCTCACACATGCGCCAGACCTAAAATAAACAAACTATTAGGGCAATTCTACTCCTTAATAAACTCATCCATTGCAGAAAGGAGCCGATTTACAAAGGCCCTGCCATGAGTAAGAAAAAGAGAAATTATAAGAGCACAGATTAACATTTAATCTGCAGACGCAGGTAAAAGCGAGGAATCAAAACTATGGTGATAACAGCCCGAGAGTAAGCAGGCCATAACTGTACTCATAACATCCTATCGTTTTATTTCAGCAAAAAGATATTTTTTTTTAGGTCTGGCTCGACTAGATTAGGCTTTCCCTGCTTGTTTACTGGGTTCGCATTCTGCCAGCTCTTCCACAACCATACGAACGCTGAACAAACGGACAGAGACGAGAATCAAAACCCAGCCTTCCTCTTACCAAGGAGACTGAGTCCCCACTCGCCATAGTCCCGTCCCACAGCTCCCTTCCAAAGCACTAATGTCACCGTGCCTCACTACCAGCACTGGAGCGAGCAGGAAAAGCGTCATCGATGGCGTCGCAGGCGGTGCTCCGGGCTCTAAGCAACGGTCGCTATTTCCGGCGTGAAAAAAAAAGTCTTTGCCTTTGGTGGTGGCTACTGCCTGCTGGCTCTTACTGTTGTTGGAGTGTTTTATTTGTAAACGAGAAAAATCAATTGGAGCTCCGCATCACAATTTCGGATCCCTTGGAGCTTCATTATTCATGTCATTACAAGAGTTTTAGATCACCAAAGGCGGTGTATCAAATTAAGAGTTACACCTAGCAAAAATGAAATCTAACTTTGTATCTTTTTTATCAAGTCCTTAATGGATTGGGATGAGAATAGGATTGACAGATGTCAAGGATGAGCTATCCCAGAAAGTGAGATTGAAGGTCTGAGAGTGGCATTTTAACTCCAGGATATAAATCCAGAAAGATTTAAGTGTCATATTACTTTACCATGACTCTCTATATGTTCTGTAATTTTGTTCTTTATAATGGTTTCTACCATTTTGCATGGCACTGACATCAGGCTCCCTGCTCTGTAGTTTCCCAGATCACCTTTGGAATCCTTTTGAAAAATTGGCATTACCTTGGTCTCTCTCTAGTCTTCAGGTAGTGTAGAAGATTTTAATGTTAGTTTACAAATTTCTAATAGTAGATGTGTGCTTTCATTTTTTTTAGTTCTTTTAGAACCCTGGGATGTATACCATCTTGTCCAGGTGATTTACTACTCTTTAATTTATCAAATTGCTGTATTACATCTTTCAGGTTTATCAAGATTTGTTTCAATTTCTCCGATATATCGCCTTTAGATATCATTCTTGGATGAGTAAGTTTCCTACATTTTCTTCCATAAAGACCAAAGCAAAGAATCTATTCAGTCTCTCTGCTATATCTGTTTCCTCTCTTTGTGCCCCTTTTACCCCTCAATCATCTAATGGTCCAACTCACTTTCTCACAGTTGTTTTGTTACAAATGTATTTGAAAAAGGTTTTATGTGCTTTTGCTTCCATGGCAAGCTTCTTTTCAAATTCTCTTTACCTGCTTTATCAATGACGTGCATTTAACTTGCCAGTACTTATGATATTTCCTGTTTTCGTCATTTGGCTCCTTTTTCCATTTTCTGAAAGATTCTTTCTTGGCTATAGCAGCCTCTCTGATCTCACCTTTAAACCATGCTGGCTGTCATTTGGCCTTCCTTCCACCTTTTTTTAAAGCGTAAATTACATCAGGTCTGGCTTTCCAAGAGTATTTTTAAATGATGCCCAGACCTGATGTAAACTCTTATTCTCCGGGAGCAAGCAGGAAGTCAGCCCTCACATATGGGTGACGTCAACACCAACGGAGCCCTCGCAGAAGCATCCCCCCCAGCTTTCAAAGAAAGCCTTTGGGAGATGCCATCACGAATGTGTGGTCCCCTTCCCGCCCAAGGGTGCCAACTTGCTGAGTCTCCTTTTTTCCGCGGAGCCCTTCAGACGCTGTCTGACTTCCTCCGGAAAAAGTTGATTTTTTTCGTGCCTGAGTTCCTACTCAGCTCCGGTCTTGCGCCAGTACTCTTCCCGCCTACCGTCCTCGTTGCCTCGGCGTCTAGTTCGGTACTTCATTTTTATTTTTGTACATAGTTCTCGTTCTTTTCTATTTTCTGGCATCTTCATGCCTTTTTTCCTTGCTGGCAGACCAGAGGGTCTTCGACCTCGCAGGGGTACTTTTTTCCCCCATGGCTATCAGTGGCTTTAAAAAGTGTGATTGGTGCTCTAAGATAATGTCCTTAACTGACACACATGACTGCTGCCTGCATTGCCTCCGGCCGGACCATGACCTGATGGCTTGGAACCTTTGCAAACAGATGTCCAGCAAGGCCCTGAAGAGCTGCCAGCAGCAGCATAATAAGTTCTTCCATGAACCCCCTATGCCTCTGAAGGTCAGGGCTTCGAGGCCCCTTCATCTCGGGAGGAACTTTCTGAACCCGAGCATCGTCGTGGGTCCTTGGAGAGGGGGTTTCCCTTGAGGGAACACAGGAAGAAGAAGAAACCCTCGAAGGTAGTATCCTTGGATGGTTCCGACCGGCTGGGAACCTCCCAGGCCCGGTCCCGCAGTCTGAGGCACTTGTCCAAGGCATTGGAGAAGGAGAGACCTGCCAAGGTCCCCTGGAAGGACCCGGCCATGTGCCAGGCCAGAGTTTCTCGGGGCCTGCGCCAAAGGTTGCGGAGCCTTATGGCCTGGAGTCCAGAATGGCAGCCCTGGAGTGTAGTTTGTCTGCCTTCATCGGCCAGCAGCAGGCGCAGTTGTCCAGCACGTCCGATTCATCCGCCCCGACCACAGGGCCCTCAACGTCTAAGACGTCCCCGGATGCCGACTGTTGGACTGTAAGAGGGCCTTATCCTTCTACATCCAGCACACCCAAGGACACTGCGAAGCTTCTCAGCTTTTCATCTCCTATGACCCCAGTAGGCTGGGGGAGGCAGTGACCAAGAGTACGCTGTCCACTTGGGTGGCGGACTGTATCGCCTTGCTTATCAGCAGGTGAGGCTTCCACTGGAAGGCCGCGTCAAGCTACACCATGTCCAGGCCATGGCAGTTTCGGTGGCAAACTTGCGCTCTGTCCCATTGGTGGACATCTGGTCTTCAGTGCATACTTTCGCAGCTCATTACTGCCTGGAGAAAGTCCCGACTTGACAGTGCCTTTGGCCAGGCTGTGCTCCGTAACCCTTTCAGGGTCTAGGCAACTCCTACCCTCCGACCCTTCTGTGTTCAGGCTACCGGAGTGCTTTACACTGGACACAGGGGTCCTACTGGGATCTGTGTATACAGACCAAATTGCTGCTGCTACCGGCTCCTTGTGGGGCCCTATTTTGCTATGGCTTTTCGGTAGCCTGTAGCTGGGGCATCCCATATGTGAGGACTGACTTCCTGCTTGTTCCCGGAGAAAGCGTAGTTACTCACCTGTAATAGGGGTTCTCCAGGGACATCAGGAATTAATCCTCACGACCCTCCCTCCTCCCCTTGGAGTTGCTGCTGTACCATCTTTTATTTTTGCCATCTTTTAGCTATGTCATCTGACTGAGCAAGATGACACCCTTGGGTGGGAAGGAGACCACACATGCATGATGGCATATCCCAAAGGCTTTCTTTGAAAGCTGGGGGGATGCTTCCGTGAAGGCTCCGTCTATGCCGATGTCACCCATATGTAAGGACCAATTCCTGCTGTCCCCGGAGAACACCTATTCTAACTACGCTTTCCTTATCATCCCTCCAGTCCAGTCCAGTCCAGACGTATGGATTATCTCCCCTCACCATCAGCTGGTGACTGAGCATGTCAGGTTTTGCTGATGTCGCAGTGGAAGGGCTCTGTGAATCGGTTGATATAGTGTATCTGGACTTTCAGAAAGCCTTTTACAAGGTCCCTCATCAGAGACCTTTGGCAAAACTAAAAAGTCATGGGATAGGAAGCAGTGTACTATTGTGGATCAGGAATTGGTTAAAAGATAGGGAGCAGAGGGTAGGGCTAAATGGCCAATTTTCCCAATGGAAAAAGATGAATAGTGGAGTACCCCAGGGATCTGCACTGCACTTTTTGACATATTCATAAATGACCTGGAAAAGGGAATAACTAGTGAGGTTATCAAATTTGCAGATGACACAAAACTGTTTAAAGTTGTTAAAACCCAAGAGGATTGTGGAAAGCTGCAGGAGGATCTGGATAAATTGGAAGACTGGGCATCCAAATGGCAGATGAAATTTAATGTGGACAAGTGCAAAGTTATGCACCTAGGAAAGAACAACCCACACTATGATTACACAATGCGAGGTTCCACATTGGGAACCACCACCCAGGAAAAAGATTTAGGAGTCATTGTGGATAACATGTTAGAACCCTCCGCCCAGTGTGCAGCAGTGGCCAAGAAAGCAAATAGAATGCTAGGTATAATAAGGAAAGGAATGGAAAATAAAACAAAGGATATTATAATGCCTCTATATCGTTCCATGGTATGACCGCACCTTGAATATTGTGTGCAATTCTGGTCGCCGTATCTTAAAAAGGATATAGTGTTATTAGAAAAGGTACAGAGAAGAGCCACCAAAATGGTAAAGGGGATGGAAGGCTACTCCTATGAAGAAAGGCTACAAAGGTTAGGGCTCTTCAACCTGGAAAAAAGACGGCTGAGGGGAGATATGATAGAGGTCTATAAATTAATGAATGGAGTGGAACGGGTAAACGTAAATCGATTGTTTACGCTATCAGAATAAAGAAAGACTAGGGGGACATGTAATGAAGCTACAGGGTAAACTATTTAAGACAAATAAGAGAAAATATTTTTTCACTCAACGTGTAATCAAACTCTGGAATTTGTTAGTGTAGCTGGGTTTAAAAAAGGTTTGGACAAGTTCCTAGAGGAAAAGTCTATAAACCATTATTAAAAAGGGACCCAGGATATCAATGCTTAACCCACTACAAGCATTGTGGAACCTGTGTCTCGTGGGGATACTGCTAGGTACGTATGACCTAGATTGGCCACTGTTGGAAACAAGATACTGGGCTTGATGGACCTTGGTCTGACCCAGTATGGCATATCTTATGTTCTTAGAAAAACTAACTAGTGGTTTTAAGAAATATTCTAAGTGTGGCAGTAACATTTTGGCTACCAACACCCATGACTGGTGTCTAAAATGCCTAGGTCCTGACCACCAACCATCAGAATGTCTCCTATGCAGGAAGATGACGAAGAGAGGCCTACAGAATTGAGCTGCAAAGCTAGGTATCCTTTTTGTCTCCGACGCCATCTCTTTAGCATCAATGTCATTGAGGGTATCATCTTCCTCGCCTGGATCTCAGGTATCGAAACATAAGTCTTCAACGAAGACTGGCCGTCCCCCTAAGGGTAGATCTTTTTCTAAGCATCGAGATGCCTTGAGCGTTGCCCCAGAGGGGGATAGACCGGCCAAACAACCCCAGTGGTAAGACCTTTCCTCCAAAGCTATCGAGGGGTCCCAGGATTCTCCCGAGGCCTCCACCTCCTGGAGAGCTCTTGGTGTGATGTTCTGGGATCGTGGTCCGCAATTCTAGTATTGATAACCAAGCATCGGCAAGTTCCATGGATCAATGTATCCTGGCCATTGAGCGGAGCTTAGCGGCTTTACTGGCAGCTTCGGTTCCGCAAGTGCTGGCACAGTCTATGATACTGATGCAGATTGCATTGTGTTATATGCCGCTCACTACGCTACCACCCATGTCTGCCCTTGAATCCTGTTCCAGTACTGAGGTCCTGGTCAATCAGATTCCACATACAGATACTAACTTCGATCAGTACCAGGTTCTGGAGGAGCAGAAACACCCCTCTCGCCGATACTTCGAGTCTTCAGAATCGGATTCTTCAGATGATGAATCGGTCGATACTCAAGGCTTACAGAGTCTACCGGAGGACCCGTCTCCTTCTCTGTAATGCTGCATGTACCCTCCAGAGAACATGTCTTTTCAAGACTTTATCCGCGATATTGTGAGGGGCTTTTCTATAACAGTAACATCAGAGAAAGAGCCTAGAGCTGAGGGAGATTCTCCAGTATCCTACAGCTCCTAAGGAAGTGGCTACGCTTCCCATTCACCGCATTCTGCATGATCTTATGCTCCATATGTGGGAAACACTCCTTACTATTTCTCCGCATACTCGACGGCTCGATACTATGTACTGAGTACTGGAATGCTCCGGTTTCCAAAAACACAATTGCTGCACCATTCAAAGATAGTAGAATCAGCAATGCGTCAGATCAAAAGCTCTAAGACCCATTCCTCTAACCCTCTGGGTAGGGAATCGAGAACCCTCAATGCTTTTGGCTGTTGCCATTTCCAGGCTTCTATGCTTTCAGCCAGGATCAGTTCATACATACTCTGTATGTGTATGTTCCTCAAGGAGGTAACTAGGGATTTAGAGTCAATGGTTCCCTGATGAAAAGAGAGCAGACTATCTCACTCTGGTCAGGCATGCTCAGAACATATCAAATTTTGTCAATAGAGCAACCTTTGATTGTTTTGTGTGCACCAGTAGAGCTATATCAATCTGCATTGGTGCATGCAGAATCGCATGGCTTCACGCATCAGATCTTGAACAATGGCTTTAGGATAAGTTGAGTAATATTTCCTGCACAGGTGAAAACCTTTTTTGGCAAGGATTGGCAGGACAAGGCGTCTCAGCTAGAATCTACCTTAAATAGACTTTTTAGGTCTTCAGCCAACCTGGCTAAAAAGAAAGCAGCGGCAAAGAAAGCCTTCTTTAGTAAGAAGAAAAGGTTTTATGCTTCTTACTACCCTGTTTCTCATTATCGGCCTCAGGGTGCTCAGAAGGGGCAACATCCTCCAAAACAACAAAAGAAGCCACAGGCTCCTAAGTCACAGCCAGCTCAGCAGGCTCAGACTGCTCCTGGCTTTTGACTCCTTCCTAGAGAACATAGCCGCTCTGCCTCTCAAGAACCCCATCCCCTCCACATTGCTGGCAGACTGTGCCATTATGCCCACAGGTAGCATCTCATTCCTCAGAGCAGTAGACATTAACAGTAGTGAGAGAGGGATACTGATTTCATCTGCACAGCCTGCCACCCCCTCCCCACTTTAGTAAGAGAGTATCATTCCCAGCCCCCTCTCATTGTTCTGTTGTTACAAGAGGAGACCTCTCTCCTAGCGCTGGGTGCTATAGAAGAGGTTCAAACATGCCAGCAGGGAAGGGGTTTCTATTCTGCATACTTTCTCATTCCAAAGAAAACAGGAGGATACAGGCCCATTCTGGATCTCAGAAATCTAAACAAGTTTCTCATCCACGAAAAGTTCAAGATGGTCTCTCTGGGGACCTTCCCCTCCTATCTCCAGAGTCAGCACTGGCTCTGTTCCTAGATGTAAAGGAAGCGAGCACTCATATCCTTATTCATCCAGAACACAGAAAGTTCCTATGCTTCATATTTCAGGGAAGACACTATCAATAGAAAGTCCTTCCTTTCGGACTCGCCTCTGCCCCAAGAGTCTTCACAAAGTGCATGGCGGTCGTAGCCGCATTCCTAAGGACTCTGGGGATATTTGTCTTCCCTTACTTAGGTGACTGGCTTATAAAGGCTTGCACATCTCAGGAGATCAGCCTGTCGCTGTCATGCATCTTGTAGGTGTTACAACATTTGGGATTTGTCATAAATCTTCCAAAGTTCCAACTTGTCCCCACTCAAACTATAGTGTTCATAGGAGCTTTCTTACTCAGCAGTCGAGGGCATTTTTGCTCCAGTTCTGCTGTACTCATCTCAATCAGCTAGCATCTCAGGCATGTCTCAAGGACGATCTGACTGCCCGAAAAATGCTACAACTTATAGGTCATATGGCCTCAACAGTGCATGTAGTCCCCTATGCCCCTGTACACATGCGCACAGCCCAATGGACTCAAGCCTCAGGCCATCTCAGGGACAAGATACTAGTCTCTGCCCCTCTAGTCACATCTCTCCAGTGGTGGTGTTCTCCAGAAAATCTCCTTGTTGGGTCACCTTTTCAAATGCCTCCTCATCAATGATGACGGATGCATCAAAACTGGGCTGGGGAGCGTATCTAGGACTTCTCTCCATTCAGGGCCTCTGGTCACAGCAGGAGTCACAACTCCAGATAGATCTACTGTAGCTCCGAGCCATCGTCAATGCTATCAGGGTGTTTCGGGAACACCTACGTTACCAGAGAGTCCTAGTCCAAATGGAAAACCAAGCGGCCATGTTCTATGTGAACAAGCAGGGAGGAACAGGATCTTGGTTCCTCTGCAAGGAAGCTCTACATTTCAGGTCTTTTGCCATTGCTCACTACATATACCTCCAAGCAGTATATCTTCCAGGAAAGTAAATTTCTTAGCAGACAAATTGAGCCAGATCCTTCTTCCCCACAAATGGTCTCTCCATGTAGATGCAGTATCCTACATCTTTCAGACCTGGGGGACTCCAGAGCTAGACCTCTTTGCCACTCCGCAAAATGCCAAGCTGCCTCGCTTCTGCACCAGGATTCCTATGTCAGACAGACAGCAAGTGGATGCTTTTCATCTCTAGTGGGGTCAAGGATTTCTTTATGCCTTCTCTCCCATTCCCCTAATTTCCAAGACTCTATTCAAGCTTCAGACGGACAAGGGCTTCATGATACTCATAGCCCCATGCTGGCCATGTCAACTGTGGGTCCCTCTCTTGCTATGTCTGTGTCAGACTCAACCCCTAGATCTCCACTGCACTCCAGATCTGCTCTCTCAGGAGGAGGGAATGCTGCTCCATCCCAATCCACAGTCTCTCTGCCTCACAGCATGGCTGCTGAAGGCATAGCTTTTTGGATCTTAACCTTACTCAGGAGATTAAGGACATCCTCTTAGCTTCCAGAAAGCCATTCACCAGATGTTCCTATGCCTTCAAGTGGCGTAGGTTCACTTTCATGTTCATAGAAGGATCTTAATCCCTTCTCAGCTCCAGTGGAGGTACATCTCCAGTATCTCCTTCACCTTTCCTCATCTAGTCTTAAGATCAACTCAGTAAGAGTGCACCAAAGTGCAATTGCAGCCTCTCATCATCCCTTAGATAGGCAACCCATCTCCTCACAGCCACTTGTATCACGCTCTATGAGAGGCCTTATGCTAATCAAGCCTCCCCTTAGACCACCACCGGTGGCGTGGGGACCTTAATGTTGTTCTAGGGTAACTTCTCAAACCACCCTTTGAACCTTTAGCCACCACATCGCTCAAGTTTCTAACATGGAAGGTCATGTTCTTCATTGCCCTCACTTCAGCAAGACACATCAGTGAGCTTCAAGCCTTGGTGGCTGACCCACCTTACACAAGGTTCCACCATGATAAGGTTGTCCCTAAGACACATCCTCACTTCATGCCGAAGGTAGTCTCGCCTTTTCGTCTGAATTAGTTTATTTTCCTATGTTTTTCCCTAGACCACATTCATCTCGGGCAGAGGCAACCCTCCATACTCTTGACTGTAAATATGCTTTAGCATTTTATCTTCAAAGGATTCGAGAGCACTGTAAAGCTTCTCAATTGTTCATCTCCTTTGACCCTAGTCACCTGGGGTTGCCAGTATCCAAACGTACTCTCTCCACATGGATAGCAGATTGCATCACTTTTGCTTATGATATGGCAGGACTATCCCTTGAGGGTCATGTCACTGCCCATAATGTTCGAACCATGGCTATCTCAATGGCAAATCTACATTCTGTAGACAACAACTTGGTCTTCGGTCCATACCTTTGCTGCTCACTACTATTTGGACAAAGACTCCCGCCAGGATGCTATGTTTGGCCAAGCTGTTTCCAGCATCTCTTTCAAACTTAGAGCAACTCCTACCCTCCGTCTTGGAATTTTCGATACCAGACATCCATGGAGGATCCATGACCTCTTTAAGCCTACACTGAGGCAAACCACTACCTGTTCTGAGATCTTTTCTCTGGTATCTTCTAGCTAAGGAGTCCCATATGTGACGACTACATTCCTGCTTGTTCCTGGAGATAGCATAGTTATTTACCTGTAACAGGTGATCTCCGGGAGCAGAAGAAATTTAGTCTTCACAACCCATCCTCCTCCTCTAGGAGTTGTAGGTTTTCTTTCTCCTCTCTTTTTATCTCAGCTACAAACTCAACTGAGGAGGGAGAGTTGCAAAGGCGGGAAGGCAGCTACGCAAGCGCAGTCAGATGCTCCAATTTGTTTACCTGGGTAAACTATTTAAGACTAATAAAAGAAAATATTTTTTCACTCAACGTGTAATCAAACTCTGGAATTTGTTACCGGAGGATGTAGTAAAGGCTGTTAGTGTAGCTGGGTTTAAAAAAGGTTGGACAAGTTCCTGGAGGAAAGGTCCATAAACCATTATTAAGAAGGGACCCAGGATATCAATGCTTGACCCAGTACAAGCATTGTGGAACCTATGTCTTTTGGGGAAACTGCTAGGTACGTATGATCTAGATTGGCCACTGTTGGAAACAGAATACTGGGCTTGATGGACCTTGGTCTGACCCAGTATGGCATATCTTATGTTCTCCCAAAGGCTTTCCTATTGGACGCTGGGGAGCATTCCCACGTGGGCTTCATCGGTACCAACATCACCCATATGTGAAGACTAAATTCCTGCTGTTACAGGTGAGCAACTACGCTTAATGTGGAGTTGCTTCAATGGTGGAGAAAGCGTTCAGTCTATACTTTTGTCTGTCCATTTCCTCTCTTATCTGGCAATAATAAGTAACACTCAAAACAAGCATAGATAATAGCTATTAGATTCACTAGAGCTATGTTTGCATCAGATGGTAGAGATGATTTGACCTTGATAGAAGCTTGGGTGAGTATTGAGAAAGAGAACTTGATGGAAGAAGGATGTGCTTGGCACCGAGCAGTTCACCTAAATAACATGCTCTCGATTGTGATTGGTCAATACCCCCTGGGAGCGGTATGACCAAAAGGGGGGAACAGTGCAATAAAACGTCTACCTAAGATGGCAGTCATTATCATGTGACCCAGGGACAGACTTCGTGCTTCTGATATGAGCATAAGAGGGTGGCCTCCTAGTGTGGCTCAACAAAAACAAATATAGATAAGAATGAGACAAAAGGAAATGTATAATGTAAGAAGAGCTATGTGTTTAGATATGATTGGCAAGGCTTTTGCTTGTTTGCATAAGGATATATATACCTCGCACTGCTTGTGACTTCCCAGATCAGAGCTTGACACTGAATGGAGCAGACTGGAGTTTGACACTGGACTGGTTCAGGGTTAGTTTCCTGTCACTATTTGTATTTTTGCAATAAACCCACAAAGAGGAAGCTGTTGTTGTCTCAGTCTCTGTGGTGATTAGGGACTTTCTGAAAAGAGATTTCCTCTGGGAGTAAGAGGGGGATTTTGACAGGAGTAATTTTCTAGAGCTGTTTCCATGTGTAAGGTCTGTTCTATGTGCAGTAAAGGGTTTTATAAAATTGCATATAAGAATTCCTGGAGCTTTTCTGTTCTCTGAGGGGTGTACCTTAATCCCCAGTTGTCTTTTCTTACTAATAGTTTTTGCTGTGGTTCTATGCTGATTGCAAGTGATCTTCCAGCCTCTCATCTTGGTTTTATTTTTGTTAACCACCTTGATGTTTATGCATTTAATATACCTCTGTTCAAGGCTGCTTTTGGATCCTGATCTGCTTAGTCTCCTACATGTTTCCTTTCCATACCCCTAGAGCAGGGGTGGGCAATTCCGGTCCTGGAGGGCCGCAGACCAGTCAGGTTTTCATGATGTCCCTAATGAATATTCATGAGATCTATTTGCATCCACTGCCTACCATTGTATGGAAATAGGGCCATGAATATTCATTAGGGACATCATGAAAACCTGACTGGTCTTCGGCCCTCCAGGACTGGAATTGCCCACCCCTGCCCTAGAGGTATCCTTGTCCTCAGCTGTTGAGTTCTCTGTCTTAACTCGATTTAGGGTTGCCAACCGGTCAGTTTTCAGCTGGCCTGGCCGGTTTTTCCATGGCCAGGCCGGCTTCTGGCACAGATATAAAACCGCAAGATCGGGAGCGGCCAGAGCAAAAAACCAGCTTTTCTCCCGCAGTCCATGGCGCGAACACGATCCCCAATCGATCCTCCGTGCAGCCACTGCTTCTGCTTTTCACAGAGCAGCGGCAGCAATAAAGTTAATTTGAAAAGGAAAAGAAAGCTGTGAGAAGCCCATCCCCTCTGACATCACTTCCTTGGGCGCTGCAGGAGGACGACCGGAGTGCTCCTCACAGGTTGTCTTTCCTTTTCAAATTAACTTTATTGCAGCCGCTGCTCTGTGAAAAGCAGAAGCAGCAGCGCATAGGGGGAAAGCAGAAGCAGCACTAAGGGGTGGGGGGGGTGGAAGCAGCACTAAGGGGGGTGGAAGCAGCACTAAGGGGGGTGGAAGCAACACTAAGGGGGGTGGAAGCAACACTATGGGGGGGTGGAAGCAACACTAAGGGGTGGTGGAAACAGCACTAAGGAGGGGTGAAGCAGCACTAAGGGGGGGGGTGAAGCAGCACAGCACTAAGGGGGGGTGTGGAAGCAGCACTAAAGGGGGGGGGGTGAAGTTGAACTGGGAGAGGGGGGCGGAAGGCTCCTCACAGGTTTTCTCTTTTTAACTTAACTTTATTGCAGCCGCTGCTTTGTAAGAAGCAGGAGCAGCGGCTGCAAGGGAGGGGGGGGGTGAAGCTGCTCTATGGGAGGGGAGGTAAAGCTGCACAAGGGGGGGGGATGGAAGGCTCCACACAGGTTTAATTTTCTTTTTAACTTCTTTATTGCAGCCACTTCTCTGTAAAAAGCAGGAGCAGCGGCTGCAACGGGAAAGAGGTGCAGAAGGAACTGACAGGTGGAAGGTGAGGGCTGGAAGAGAGCTGAAAGAGGGGGGAAGGAGGTGGCTGGAAAGGATCTGACAGAGGAGGTAAGGAGGGGGCTCAAAGGGAGCTGACTCCTGGGAATGGTACTGGTAAGTGACTGGGTAATGGGGAGAGGGCACTGGGACTGGAAACAGGCTGATGGAAGGAAGTGAATAAAAGAAAAGAAGAGACAAGAAATGGCAGATGGACTATATAGACCATAGAAAACGAGCTAAGAGAAGATGAGAAAACAGAAGCCTCAGATTGGAACCAACATGATCAGAGAATAAAATGGTCAGACAACAAAGGTAGAAAAAATAATTTTATTTTCAATTTAATGACTGGACTTTGTACTACCTTTATATTTTACACAGTATGGGGAACTGCGTCTATTTATCTGATATTGCACTGCATGCAGAGTCTGTCTTCTTGGGGTTTCAGTTTAAATTTTTTCTATATATTTCTCTTTTTGTTTTGTGCTCATTTATTGATGAAGATCTGTCTGTATTGTGTGTGTGTGTGTACAACCAATGCTGCGTATTCTGTCATTACAGAATTTCTGCTTAAGAATTTGTAGAAGTCTTGCTTGTTCAGTTTGCACATTGTCCTCTCTGCAATTTTTTGGGGGACAGGAGGTGGAATAAGGGTGGGGCGGGGGACAGAGCAGGTAAAGGGCGGGGCAGGGGTGGGCATAGGCAGAGGGTGACTAGCCTCAGGTGGCGGGTTTTTCTCTTTCAAAAAGTTGGCAACCCTAACTAGATTGTAAACTCTGAAGAGCAGGGACCATCTTTTATATGTGCTTGTGCAGCGCTGTGTACGCCTTGTAGCATTTTACAAATCAGTAGTATTAATAAAATTTAAAAAATATGCAGATATGCCATTCATTCATATGCACATATTTTGTAAAATATCTTGCAATTCTCTCCCTTCTCCGCTCCTGGAGATGCCTTTGTATGTGTGTCTGTTTCCTGGCAGTTAGTGCGATGCTAAGGTGGAGCAATGCAGAAGTCTGCACTTGGATGAACATAAGATATGCCATATTGGGTCAGACCATGGTCCACCAAGCCCAGTATCCTGTTTCAAACAGTGGCCAATCCAGGTCACAAGCACCTAGCAGTTTCCTGAGAAGACACATATTCCACAATGATTGTGGATTTCCCAGGTCCCCTTTAATAATGGTTTATGGACCTTTCCTCCAGGAAGGTCCAAACCTTTTTTAAACCCAGCTACACTAACAGCTTTTACTACATCCTCCGGTAACGAATTCCAGAATTTGATTATGCATTGAGTGAAAAACATATTTTCTCTTATTAGTCTTACATGGGTTACACTGTAGCTTCATTGCATGTCCCCTAGTCTTTCTACATTTTGGTGGCATTTTAAAAAAAAAGATCTACGTCTACCCATTCCACTCCATTCATTAATTTATTAACTCTATCATATCTCCCCTCAGCTGTCTCTTTTCCAGGTTGAAGAGACCTCACCTTTCTAGCCTCTACTCACAGGTGTATCCTTCCATCCCTTTTAACATTTTGGTGGCTCTTCTCTGCACCTTTTCTGATTCTGCTATAGCCTTTCTAAGATAAGGCAACCAGAATTGTACACAATATTTGAAGTACAGTTGCATCATGGTGCAATACAGAGGCATTATAATATCCTTTGTTTTATTCTTCATTCCTTTCCTTATGATTCCTAGCATTCTATTTGCTTTCTTGGCCGCCGCTGTACTGGGCAGATGGTTTCAACCTGTTATCCATGATGACACCTAAATCTTTTTCCTGGGTAGTGGCTCCTAATGTGGAACCTTGCATCGTGTAACCATAGTTTGGGTTGTTCTTTCCTAGGTACATAAATTTGCACTTGTCCACATTAAATTGAATCTGCCATTTGAACGTTCAGTCTTCCAGTTTGTCAAGCACCTCTTGCAATTTTTCACAGTACTCTTGGGTTTTAACAACTTTGAATAATTTTGTGTCATCTGCAAATTTGATAACCTCACTCATTATTCCTATTTCCAGGTCATTTACAAATATATTAAAAAGCAGCAGACCCAGCACAAATCCCTGGGGTTCTCCACTATTCACCTTTCTCCATTGGGAAAATTGGCCATTTAGCCCTACCCTCTGCTTTCTATCTTTTAACCAGTTCCTGATCCACAATAGTACACTGCCTCCTATCCCATGACTTTTTAAATTTCGCCAAGAATCTCTCATGAGGGACCTTGTCAAAGGTTTTCTGAAAATCCACATACACTATATCAACCGACCCACCTTTGTCTACCTGTTAATTTACACCTTCAAAAAAATATAACAGATTAGTAAAATAAGACCTTGACTATCTACATGTTCAGAAATTTTGTTCTTAATAATGATTTCTACCATTTTTCTAGTACTGAAGTCAGGCTCACCGGTCTGTAGTTTCCCGGATCAGCCCTGGAACCCTTTTTAAAAATTGGCGTTATACTGGCCAATCTCCAATCTTCAGGTTTTACTGATAATTTTAATGATAGTTCACAGATTAGTAATAGTGGGTCTGCAATCTCATATTTCAGTTCTTTCAACACCCTTGGATGATACCATCCGATCATGGTGATTTGCTACTCTTCAGTTTATCAAATAGTTGTAATACATCTTACCGGCTTATCAATATTTCTTTCAATTCTTCTGCTGCATTAGCTTTAAATACCATTTCAGGCATAGGTAACTTACCCATATCTTCTTCAGTAAAAACCAAAGCAAAGAATTAATTCGGTCTCTCCACTATGGCCTTGTCCCCTCTTAGGGCCTCTTTTACCCCTCTATCATCCAATGGTGCAACTGACTCAAAGGCTTTTTGCTATGAATGTACTTGAAAGTTTTTATTATGCGTTTTTGCTTCCACAGCAAGCTTTTTTTCAACTTCTCTCTTTGCCTGCCTTATCAATACTTTGCATCTAACTTGCTAGTGCTTATGTGGTTTCCAGTTTTCATCATTTGGCTCCTTTTTCCATTACCTGAAAGATGCAATTTGCCTACAACAGCCTCTCTGACCTCACCTTTAAACCATGCTGGCAGTTTTTTGGACTTCCTTCCACTTTTCTTAAAGCATGGAATACAGCTGGTCTGAGCTTCCAAGATAGTATTTTTAAACACCACCCATATATAAATCTTTAACCTTTGCAACTGCTCCATTTAGATTTTTCTTAACTCTTTTCCTCATTTTATGATAGTCTCCCTTTTGAAAGTTAAAAGGTAGACCTGTGGATTTCCTTACCACCCTTCCTTCATTTATTAAATGAAACGTGATCATGCTATGATTACTATTACCAAGTAGCCCCAACACCCTTATCTCTTGCACCAGATCTTGTGTCCCACTAAGGACTATGTTCAAGATGTCTTCCCCTCTTGTCTGTTCATGAATCAGCTGCTCCAAGAAGCAGTTTGTTTACTGACTTAGAAGCAGTTTGTTTACTGACCTAATTGCACTTAATTGCGCCCACAGAGGTGGCATTAAGTGCACCAGTGCTAGGGGCATCAAGCGCAGTTAGGGCAGGCCAATAACGCCCAGAGTAGCTGCAATGCACCAGTACTACCTGTGATCTTCCCCTGTCCTGCCCAGTCCCTTCCCTGTCTCATGCTACTAGGGTAGTGTAGAATTTTTAGTGCTATGGCCCTTGCTACTTTTTAGTGTGATGCCCAAACCACATGCTAAATCTCATGCTACCAGGTAGCGTGGTTTAATAAACATGCCCTATGTGTTGACACCATGGACTTTTTATGTGTTTTTACACCTGGGTAATTTTATAAGTCCCTTTCTCTGCTTGGAAAACCCTGTTTTATGCAGAAAAAAAAGACATACAATTATCCCATACGGTATTTTCCCTTAATTTTTGTTTTAAACATGTATTCGTCTTATTATTAAGTGCCTCCTAAATATATTGTTTTCTTTCTCACAAAGACTGAAATTAGAGCACACTTTATATTTAAAGCTGCCCTGTAATCTGCAAATACATTAATAATTCAACATCTACAAAATATGATTTACACCTGTGTCATTCCAGTTGTCTACTCTTCTTTTTTAAAGAGCAAATTTCTTTTGAGAACTAAAGGATAAACATTTTCTTTCTAATTTTCTGATTCTTAAAAGGAGCTTTTTTCTTTAAAACATATTCCAAGAATCAGCCAACATTGTTATATTCTATCTTATTCAACTTTGGGTCTGGGCTTTTGCTTCAAAATGTCTCTGAGTCAATTCTGCCATGAATAACTTTTAACCCTTTCTCTAGTCTTGACAAATGAGCATCCATCAAAATACACTGTATTATGGTGTAACATCAAAAGCCACCAGATTGGTTTTAGAAAGAGAGCATATAAAGCCTGTTAAAAATAAATGCAACAAGGAAACGATGAGACCCTGGAACTGGAGTAATTAACAAATCCCTTATAAGTGTGTCATCATTCTGAACCACAGGATGGAAAAATTAGCTCTGAACAGTGACCTGCTCCAAGCTCTTATCACAGATGTTTAATATGTATCTGCCATTGACAGAGATTATTACAATGTTTGAGAGTTGCTTCTTTTATGCAAATGATATACAATTGTTTGTACCCCTAGGCTAATATTTGGAGGTGGCAGTAATGAGGCAGAATTTATGTTTGAAGTCCATTTTGAACTGACTAGATCATAAGCAGTTGAAATTATTCTTCTCCAGGAACAAGCAGGAAGTCTGTCCTCACTTATGGGTGACATCGACACTGACGGAGCCCTCGTGGAGCAATTCCCCAGCTTTCAAAGAAAGCCTTTGGGATTGCTGCCACGCATGCGTGGTCCTCTTCCCACCCAAAGGTGCCATCTTGCTCAATCTTCCTTTTTCCGTGGAGCCCTTTGGACATACATCCTCGTCCCTTGGAAAAAGTGTTTCGTTTTCGACTTCTGGCCAGTGTTTTTCCGGTAGCACCGGTCCTCTACCCATCCTTCCCCTGCTCTACTTTCTTTTGAGTGAAGGGGATGTCCTTTTTCAAAAAAAAATTTTTTCTTGTGGGTTTCCCGCCCTTTTTTCCCAACCGCTGGCCGCAATGGCCACTGGTTTTAAAAAGTGCGACAGATGCTCCAAGAACATGTCACTCGCAGCAACTCACGACTGTTGTCTTCAGTGTCATGGGGCTGATCATGACTCGGAGCTCTGCTCTCTTTGTAAGAAAATGTCCTCCAAGGCCCTGCTATGTCATAAGCAGAAGTCTGATGACATTTTCTGGAAGGTAGGCCCGGAATCCTCGGCAGCACCCTTGGTCGCTCCAGTCCCATGCTCCAGGTGGCACTCCGATCAGGGGTCCCCTGAGGTGGAGAGGTGTAAGAAGAAGAAGACCTCGAAGTTGCTGTCGAGGGCTCCAGACAAGCGCGAGTGCTCTTGTGCTCAGTCGCTCAGGCCCCCCCCCTCCCCAGTGTTCCCGAGAGTCAAACAAGGAGCGGCCTCGAAAGGTACCTCATATAGACACGGAGGCCTCCGGCAATGATGCCTGGTCTCCTGAGGGTTGACCCGGTGAGGACCTCCTCTCCTCTTCCACGCCAGACCCGGTAACCCCAGTGTTGGCATCGCAGGGACCCACGTCTGCATGGGAGTCCCAAATGCTGGCACTGGAGTGCAGCATTTCTGCCTTCTTAGCTGCCCAGTAGGCGCTTTTGCCCAGCACGGCTGGCTCGCGCCCTGAGACCGAGGTTCCCTCGAGAGGGACACCTAAACCCGCCCTTGCAACCCCCGAGAGTCGCGGGCCTCATGAAGGTCCTCGGCATCTGTCTCGCTCGCCTTCCTGTTCCTTAGGGGCAAGATCCTCCAAGGCTTCTGGCTCCAAGCAGGCTTCAGCCTCTGGACCGGAAGGCCAACCCAAGTTAGACTCCTTCTCAGACCTCTTGGGCTGGGAATCAGACGGGGATACCTCCCCAGAGACCTGTGTCCACAGGAACCTCCCCTCGGACCCGTCCCCGCCTGCCTCTCAGAGGTGTTCGCTGACCAAGGACACATCCTTCCTAGTATTTGTATGGGATATGGCGCAGGCCCTCAACCTGGCAACAAAGGCAGAAGAGGAAGCGCGAGCTGAGGAGCCTGACATTTTACAATATGAGTCCCTGCCTTGGGATTCTCTCACTGTCCCAGTTCCTCCTATTTTGTCCAGATTGCTCTTCCGCATGTGGGAGACACCTGCGTTGGTCCCCATTTTGAGCAAATGCCTCGGCACCATGTACAAGGTCCAACGCAGCCCGGGCTTCCGAAAAAACCAGCTTCCACACACCTCTATGGTAGTGGAATCAGCAATGCGGAAGCAAAAGAGCCTGAAGTCACATTTTTCGATCCCGCTGGGCAGGGAGTCTAGAGCCCTCGATGCCCTCGGGCGCAAGGCCTATCAAGGGTCCATGCTTGCATGCCGCATCTAAGCATACAAATTGTATTTGGGCATGTTCCTGCATGACCTCACCAAGGAGCTCAGTGGGTTCTCCGCAGGTCTCGGGGGTCAACCCCTTCTCAGGTTCCAAACTCTCCTGAGGTCTGTCACAGAGTGCTCGAAGTACCTCTCTCATGCCGCGTATGAAGGATTTGAGTCCTCCACCTGAGTGGCGCCAGCCGGCATCGGGACCTGGCGCCAGATGTGGCTCCAGTCCTTGGACCTGGAACAGTGGGTCCAGGAGAAGCTCCTGGACGTCCCCTGCCTTGGTGAACAACTGTTCAGTAAGCCCATGGAGGATAAGGCCGCTGAGATAGAAATGACTCGGACCCGCCTCTCGCGTAAGACCTCTTCTCTCCCTCGGAAGAAGCAGCAAACCAAGAAGTCGTTCTTCCAGAAAAAGGGGCTCACCTACTGGGGATACCCGCCCTTCCCACCCACCCCTGCGCCAGCCTCCGGTATGCAGGGAAAGGGTGGAGCGCAAGGCCATCAAAAGCTTAAAGGGCCCAAGGTCCAACCCCCGGTGCCAACCCACCTGCCTAGGGTTTTTGACGCCGACCACATAGCCACTTGCCTCTCGGCAGCCCTTCAGCTGGTGGGGGAGCATCTGTCCCTTTTCGCCCCGCAGTGGGCGTCGATCATGTGAGACATCTAGGTCCTCCAGGTGGTCCGAGACGGGTATCGTCTTCGCATGGACAGGCGCCCCCTCCCATCTCCCTAGTGGAGCCTACTCGGCTTCCCACGCACCAGGCTTACTTGCAGTGGGAGCTCTCCAATCTCCTCGCCCAGCGGGCGGTCGAGGTGCTGCCGTTGCACCTTCGAGGTTGTGGGTTTTACTCACAGTACTTTCTCATACCAAAAAAGATGGGGAGCCTATGCCGGAACCTGAACAAGTTTCTGGTGCGGGAGAAGTTCAAAATGTTATCACTTGGCATCCTGCTGCCCTTCCTCCAGCAGGGCGACTGGCTTACATAAGAACATAAGATATGCCATACTGGGTCAGACCAAGGTCCATCAAGCCCAGTATCCTGTTTCCAACAGTGGCCAATCTAGGTCATACGTACCTAGCAGTTTCCCCAAAAGACACAGGTTCCTCAATGCTTGTACTGGGTCAAGCATTGATATCCTGGGTCCCTTCTTAATAATGGTTTTTGGGCCTTTTATCCAGGAACTTGTCCAAACCTTTTTAAAACCCAGCTACACTAACAGCCTTTACTACATCCTCCGGTAACAAATTCCAAAGTTTGATTACACGTTGAGTGAAAAAATATTTTCTTTTATTAGTCTTAAATAGTTTACCCTGTAGCTTCATTGCATGTCCCCTAGTCTTTCTATATTCTGATAATGTAAACAATCGATCTACGTTTACCCGTTCCACTCCGTTCATTAATTTATAGACTTCTATCATATCTCCCCTCAGCCGTCTCTTTTCCAGGTTAAAGAGCCCTATCCTTTTTAGCCTTTCTTCATAGGAGTATCCTTCCATCCCCTTTACCATTTTGGTGGCTCTTCTCTGAACCTTTTCTAATATCGCTATATCCTTTTTAAGATGCGGCGACCAGAATTGCACACAATATTCAAGGTGCGGTCTCACCATGGAATGATATAGAGGCATTATAATATCTTTTGTTTTATTTTCCATTCCTTTCCTTATGATACCTAGTATTCTATTTGCTCTCTTGGCCGCCGCTGCACACTGGGCCGAGGGTTTTAACATGTTTTCCACAATGACGCCTAAATCTTTTTCCTGGGTGGTGGTTCCTAATGTGGAACCTTGCATCATGTGGAACCTTGCTTTGCTCCTTGGATCTCAAGGACGCTTATGCCCACATCCTGGTCCACCCCCAGCACAGGCACTACCTGCGCTTTATGGTGCAGGGGGAGCACTACCAATACAGGGTGCTCCTCTTCGGACTTGCATCAGCACCATGTGTTTTCACAGTGTCTCTCCGCGGCCGCTGCCTTCCTCAGACGACAGGGCATACCAATCTTCCCCTACCTTGACAACTGGCTTGTCACTGGGGCCTCGGCCGAGGAACCCCGCCTGGCAGCATCGCGCACGATCCTTCTCCTCGAGCGTCTCGGCGTTTTGGTCAACTACTCCAAGTCCCACCTCGAACTGGTGCAGACTTTGGAGTTCATTGGCACACGCCTTGACACAGAGTGAGCGACCGCTTTCCTACCCATGGACTGCGCAGCCCACCTCCGAGTTCTGGCAGCCCAGGTCCAGAGCAAGATTTGGGTCACGGCGCCTCCTAGGACACATGGCCTCTACCGTCCATGTGGTCCCCCACGCCCACATGCATATGCGGACAGCCCAGTGGTGCCTCAGGGCGCAATGGAGCCAGGCATTCCGCCACCTCAGAGACCCCATCCAGGTCTCCCGCAGCCTCCACAACTCACTGGATTGGTTGCGGGATCCCTGAAGCCTCCTTTGGGGAATGCCTTTCCAGACCCCACAACATGAGCTCGTCCTGATGACGGATGCTTCCCTGCTGGGTTGGGGAGCCCACTGTGGCGATGCGTACACCCAGGGGCAGTGGTCGCCCGAAGAGTCTCAGCAACAGATCAACCTTCTCAAGCTTCGGGCAGTCCCGTGGGCCCTGAGGGCCTTCGAAGGCCATCTGAGGAAGAAGTCAGTACTCGTGCAGACTGATAACCGAGTAGCCATGTTCTACATCAACAAGGAAGGGGGAACTGGATCCCGCCTCCTCTGCTGGAAGGCGATCCTCCTTTGCTTTTCGCCGGGAGATGACCCTGCGAGCGGTCTACCTCCCGGGCCAACTCAGCAGAAACCTCCGGCCACACAAGTTGTGCCTGGATCCGGAGGTCGCCAGCCTCTTGTTCCATCAGTGGGGGACACCATCCATGGACCTGTTAGCCAGCCCGGTGAATGCGTAGATTCCCCGCTTCTGTGGACTGGTCCCACACCCGAACATGGTGGCCCCGGATGCATTCCTCTTGAGCTGAACCTCAGGGCTCCTTTATGTGTTCCCTCCCACTCCTCTCATTGTGAGGACCCTCCATAAAGTTCAGCGGGAACGGGCCTCAGTGATCCTCATGGCTCCATCATGGCCTTGACAGCCTTGGTTCCCACTGTTGCTCCGGCTCTCGTCCGAGCCTCCAGTCTCCCTGAGCTGTGGCCCGGTCCTGCTAATGCAGGAGAAGGGTCAGGTACTCCACCAGAACCTGGCCTCACTGTCCTTCACAGCCTGGCAGCTGAACAGGTCTCCTTAGTCCCGTTGCACTTCCTCGACGAGACGGGCCTATGCCTTTAAGTGGTGGCGCTTCTCGATCTGGTGCTCTGAGCTCCAAATCAACCCGTTCTCCTGTTCTACCCGATGGGTCCTTCAGTACCTCCACCACATCTCAAAAACAGGGCTTAAATCCAACTCGGTCAGGGTACACCTGAGCACCATTTTGGCGAACCACCTCCCTATTGAGGGGAAACCCCTCTCGGGACAGCCCTTGGTTTCCCATTTCATGTGGGGCCTCTTGCTTTCCAAGCCTCCCATCTAGCCTCCTCCAGCAGAGTGGAACCTCAACGTGGCGCTCATGCAGCTTACATGATCACCTTTCAAGCCGATGGTGAAGTGTTCGCTTTGGCATCTCTCCTGGAAGGTGGTCTTCCTGGTGGCTTTGACCTCAGCTTGCCGAGTCAGCGAGCTTCAGGCCCTCATGGCTGAGGTCCCCTACACAAGTTTCTATGGGAACAGGATGATCCTCCGCACCCATCCTACCGAAGGTTGTCTCGGATTTCCATCTCAATCAGGAAATAGTCTTGCCAACTTTCTTCCTGAGACCTCATGCCGATCTGGCATCGGCAGTACTACATACACTCGTCTGCAAGAGGGATCTTGCCTTCTACCTGCAGTGCACCCAAGTTCATCGCAAGTATGGTCGGCTCTTTGTGGCCTATGACCCCAATCGCCTGGGGCAGGCCGTCACCAAGCGCACTCTCTCCATCTGGGTGGCGGACTGCATCGCCTTTGCCCAGACAAAGGCGGGCGTCCCACTGGATCGGCGAGTCACTGCACACGGCATCCGAGCCAAGGCGGCTTCGGTGACTTCGCAGTGCTCAGTGTCTCTGACGGACATCTGCCGGGCTGCGACCTGGTCTTCAGCGAACACTTTTGCTGAGCACTACTGCCTGGAGAGGGAGTCCCGCCGGGACAGCACCTTTGGCCAGGCTGTACTCCATAACTTGTTAAAGGTATAAGAAACTCCTGCCCTCCGACACTTCTCGACGGCCACCGAGAGCTTCGCCCCGGGGACCCAAAGACTCAGGCTCCTTCAGGCATCGACTTCTGATCATGGCCTCGCAGAGGCATTGTTGATTGCAGGCTCAGTAGCCTATAGCTGCGGAGTCCCATAAGTGAAGACTGACTTCCCGCTTGCTCCTGGAGAAAGCGTAGTTACTTACCTGTAACAGGTATTCTCCAGGGACAGCAGGAATCGGTCCTCACTACCCTCCCACCTCCCCTGAAGAGTTGCTATTTTTATCCTTCCCTTGCCATCTGCTTAGTAGGGCTCTAGCTATGGGACCTGACTGAGCAAGATGGCACCTTTGGGTGGGAAGAGGACCACGCATGCGTGGCAGCAATCCCAAAGGCTTTCTTGAAAGTCTTTGGGATTTTTCCGCACGGGCTCCGTCGGTGCCAATGTCACCCATAAGTGAGGACTGATTCCTGCTGTCCCTGGAGGATACCTGTTACAGGTGAGTAACTACGCTATATATTAGACACATCATGAATCGATTATGGTAATGGAGGAGTGGCCTAGTGGTTGGGGCAAGGTACTTCAGGCCGGAAGGTCGGGGGTTCAAATCCCACTAGAGGACAGCAACCTTGGGCCAGAAGGACTGGGGTTTCTAGTCCCACAGGTGCTCCTTGTGGTCTTGGGCAAGCCACTTAACCCTCCATAGCCCATGTTCCCTGTAAAATAGTTATCTCCAAGTTATAATGTCCTGTTCAATGTAATTTCAGTTTGTTCAATGTAAACCGTACTGATGCAGAATAGCGCGGTATATAAGAAAATATAAATAAATAAATAAATGTGCTATATACTTATACAGAACTGCTTAACAAGATTTTCCAAAGGTTACAAGTGTTCACAATGCAGCAGCTTGATTTCTGTGTGGGGCTCAGTGAGTGGACAGGATCAACCAGTTATTTAAGGGGCTTCTTTGGTTTCTGATGGCTTACCGCATTAAAATTAATTTTTTAGATAGTTTTTACATTTCTGCAAAGGCAAAGCCCACAGTACATGAGATAGATTGAGTTTATAATCCTCATCTCGTGTGGCTAGATCGACGCAGGAGATGCAAGAGTGTGCTTTTTTAACAGTCTGTCCTTTGGTTGTGGACCAGGAACCTGAAGGAGATTATTATTGATGTAACAGAATCACCTTGTTTTTTGGACAAGCATTTGTTCATTAGTTATATTTCTAATCTAACTGTTGCTGTACTGTATTTGCACAGATATGTGGTTTGCATAGTTATTTTTTTAGTGTATTTGGCCATCCTGTTGTATACAAGGTGGAAGGGACAGTTATTTTTAAGGGTTTTGGGCTGTTTTATTATATTATGAGATTAGTAAGAATTGAGTGTAGAGAATGTTTACATTGTGGTGGAGGGAGTAACATAGAAACATGACGGAAGAAAAAGACCACATGGCCCATTTAGTCTGCCCTTCCATATAAACTACAATAGTCCCCTTTTTACCTTTAGAGATCCTCTATGTTTGTCCCATGCTTTTTTGAATTCAGATACCGTCCTCGTGTCCACCACCTCCACTGGGAAACTATTCCACACATCTACCACTCTTTCCGTAAATAAATATGTCTGCATATTACTCCTGAGTCTATTCCCTTTCATTCTCATCCTATGTTCCCTCATAGAAGAGCTTGCCTTCAATTGAAAGAGACCCTCCTCTGCATTTATGCATGGATGTATTTAAGTGTCTCTATTATATCGTCCCTATCCCGCCTTTCCTCTGAAGTATACATATTAAGATCTTTAAGTCTGTCCTCATATGCTACATAATAAAGACCACTAACCATTTCAGTAGCCCACTCTTTGCACAGACTCCAACCTGCTTGTATCCTTTTGAAGGTGCAGTCTCCAGAATTGCACACAATACTCCAAATGAGGTCGCACCATACTTATATAGAGGCATTATCATCTCCTTTTTTCTGCTGACCATTCCTCTCCCTATACACCCAAGCATCCTTCTGGCTTTTGCAGTTGCCTTTTCTACCTGTTTAGCTACTTTAAGAATGTCAGACACAATTACATTCAGGTTCCATTCTTCTTTTGTGGACAGAAGTACTTCACCCCCTACACTGTACTGCTCCTTTGAATTTTTGCAGCCTAAATGAATGATCCTGCATTTTTTAATATTAAATTTCAGCTGCCAAATTCTAAAGCATTCTTCAAGCTTAGCTAGATTTCTCCTCATGTTATCTACTCCTTCCTGGGTGTTTACTCTATTGCAGATTTGGTATCAGTTTGGAGTGGAGGAGTAGCTTAGTGGATGGGGCAAGGTACATCAGGCCGAAAGGTCGGGGATTCAAATCCCACTAGAGGACAGCAACCTTGGGCCGGAAGGACTGGGGTTTCTAGTCCCACAGGTGCCCCTTGTGGTCTTGGGCAAGCCACTTAACCCTCCATAGCCCATGTTCCCTGTAAAATAGTATCTCCAAGTTATAATGCCCTGTTCAATGTAATTTCAGTTTGTTCAATGTAAACCGCACTGATGCAGAATAACGCAGTATATAAGAGAATGTAAATAAATAAATAAATAAAAATAAATAAATAAATCATCCGCAAACAAGCAAACCTTATCCGACAGCCTTTCTGAAATATCACTAACAAAGATATTAAAATGAATCGGACCAGTGACAGATCCCTGCGGCACACCATTGGTAACCTCCTTCTCCTCAGAATGAGCTCCATTTACCTGTACCCTTTGTCGTCTCCCACTCAACCAATTTCTAACCCAATCAGTAACTTTAGGGTCCAATCCTAGGGTGATCAGTTTGTTTATAAGTTGCCTGTGTGGAACGGTGTCAAAGACTTTACTGAAATCTAAATACACCACATCTAGGGCTCTCCCTCAGTCCAACTCCCTGGTCACCCAGTCAAAGAAATCAATCAGATTTGTATGACAAGACCTGCCTCTGGGGAATCCATGCTGCCTCAGATCCTGCAATTCATTGGACTCCATAAACCTGAATATTCTGTCTTTTAGTAGCTTTTCTAATAATTTACTAACCACAGAGGTTAGACTAACAGACCTGTAGTTCTCAATGTCATCCTTATTTCCGCCTTTGTGTAAAGGGACCATATGTGCCTTTCTTAAGTCCTCTGGCATCATTCCCGACTCCAAAGAGGCATTGAAAAGATCAGACAGTGGAGCTGCTAGAATGTCCCCTCGTTCCCTCAGTATTCTTGGATATATCCCATCTGGATCCATCGCTTTGTCTACTTTTAGTTTAGCTAGTTCTTCACGAACAGTTTTCTGAAAATTGTTCAAGATCCCTGTCGCTTTTGTTCCGTTTTGTGGGTGTTTTCTGAGGTCCTCCTGGCCCTTTATCAGTGAACACAGAACAGAAATATTTGTTAAGCAATTCTGCTTTATCCCTATCCGTTTCTGTATATTCGTCCCCTGCACTCTTGAGTCTGATAATATCAACTTTGCCCTTCCTCCTCTCGCTAACATATCTGAAAAATGTCTTAGCCCTGCATTTTATTGCATTGGCTATTTCTTCTTTTGTGCCTTTGCTTTCCTGACTACTTTGCTAGCTTCTCTTTCCAAATATAGATGCCTGTCTTCCTCTCTCCACTAGTGACTCTTTTGAAGTATTGTCCCATCTTGGCAAAGTTAGTTTTCCTAAAGTCTAAGACCCTCGCTTTTGAATGGATTTTATCAGCCCTAGTCCTAATACTCAACCACACCATCTGATGATCACTGGATGCAAGATGATCTCTCACTATAACATAAAAAACACTTTCACCATTGGTAAGCACTAAGTCCAGTATTGCCCCCATCATGTGCGTGTTCTGTTACCAGTTGCCTGAAGAGTTTTCCCTGTAGAGCATCCAGGATCTCCTCATTTCTAGATGACACCACAGCAGGGAAGTGCCAATCCACATCCTGCATACTGAAATCACCTATTAGTAACACTTCTCCTTTCATGGCAATATGTCTTCTATTAAATTTTCGTCCACTTCAACGCCATGTGGGGGAGATCTGTATATAACTCCAATGCAAATGGATTTCTCTTTTCCTCTTTCTAGTTTAACCCACAGTGCCTCCTCTCTTCCTTTAAAGCCCTACAATTCTATAGCTTTAGGGGGTCATTCCGAATGATGAATAGCATGGATGTATGTCCGATTTGAATGTACATCCCGCTATTCGCCCAGGCCCCTATTCCCTGCCCAAAGCTCCCTGCACATACATAGGAAATGTGGGGGGAGCTCTAGATGGGGATGGGTAGGGGCGGCAATGGGGAGGAGAATGGGCGAGACGCACAACCTGGACATACAGGGCCAATTCCGGTCACGGCCCTGTACTTCCTGGTTCACCAGGATAGACGGGGGACTTATTCCACCTTGAAGGTGGAATAAGTCTTCCTGGCATTGGAGGATGGCTCCGTTGGGTCTTCTCAACCGGGTAGGTGGCTGCAGGGGGTTCCCTGCCACTATGAGTTTTTCTAGGTTATACGCTTGTGAGCCCTCACTTGGTTTGTAGCTTGTCGTGCTGTGAGGGCTTGTGTGCATCAGTGATGCTGAGAGCTAAGCTATCGGTAGTTTTACTACTGGCAGGATCTCCCAAGATGGACAGGTCTCAGCTTAGGTGCCAGACCAAGACAAACCACACGTCTGGGCAGCAGCAGAATGGGACAGTGTTGACGGCGGAGGATCACATTTCTGTGACAATGGCAACAACACTAAACTTAAACTGCGCAGAGGAAAGACCCAGCAATCTACTTCTGTATCTTGCCATCTTGCCAAGAAAACCCATCTGGGCAGCAGCAGAATGGGACGGTGTTGGCGACGGAGGATCACATTTCTGTGACAACGGCAACAACACTAAACTTAAACTGCACGGAGGAAAGGCCCGGCAATCTACTTCTGTATCTTGCTATGAAAACCCAATGGATAGTCACAACAAAACAAATTGCACTACAGTGCTGGAAGATGAGACCCCCAGGTCGGAAGGCACTCAGTTAGCTACTAGGGAAGAGCTGAAGACTTTTCAGAGTAAAGCCAGCATTTATGATGTGGTTGGATCAAAGCCCTCGGGATATCTGACTGCTGATGTAACTGCGCATGAAATGAGAGTCAGAAGCTGTAAAGATGTCTTACATATTGGGACATGGAACGCACGAAGCATGAACCAAGGGAAGTTGGAGGTGGTCAAGAATGAAATGGAACGTGTACAACTTGATCTGTTGGGTGTCAGCGAACTGAAATGGACTGGCATTGGGCACTCTGCATCAGATGATCACATGGTCTACTATGCTGGAAATGAAAGACAAAGAAGAAATGGTGTTGCATTTATAATAAAGAAGAAACTTGCAAGAACTGTGATGAAATACAATGCAGTCAGTGAACGCTTAATCTCTATTCGTCTACGAGGAATGCCTATCAACACAACTATAATTCAAGTATATGCCCCAACAACAGTTGCAGAAGAGGATGAAATTGATGAGTTCTATGAACAACTTCAAGCTGAAATTGACAGAACATGCAAACAGGATATCCTGATAGTCATAGGTGACTGGAACGCAAACGTTGGCAACAAAGAAGGCGGCAAAGTGGTTGAAAAATATGGACTTGGCAAAAGAAATGAAGCTGGAGAAAGACTGATAGAATTCTGCAAAACCAACAATCTATTCATCTCAAACACCTTCTTCCAGCAATACAAGCGACGACTGTACACACGGACTTCACCCAATGGATTGTACAAAAATCAAATTGACTACATCTGTGGAAGTCAACGATGGAAAAGCTCTATAACATCAACAAAGACAAAACCTGGAGCTGACTGTGGTACAGATCACCAACTACTAGTATGCAAACTCAAGCTAAAGTTGAAAAAGAGCAAACCACTCATGAATGAAGTAAAATATGACCTTGAGAATATACCACTGGAATTTAAAGACTGCCTACAAAATCAATTTGCTGATTTAGATACAAATGACAGAGCTCCAGAAGAGTTATGGAATGACATCAAGAAGGTTATGTTGGAAAAAAAGCGAGAAGTCTCTACAAAAGGTGAAAAAGCAAAAACGGCCAAAATGGATGACGGAAGAAACTCTGAAACTTGCCCAGAAATGCAGAGAAGCTAAAGCCAGAGGAGAAAGCGAGACAATCGCAGAACTCAACAGAAATTTCCAACGTGCAGCAAGACAGGACAAGGAAAAGTACTACAATGACACATGCAAGGAAACAGATGCAGAAACTATTAGAGGAAGAACAAGATCGGCTTTCCTAAAGCTACAAGAGTTAAAGAAAAAATTCCAGCCTCAAATTGGAATGTTACAATGTGCTCAAGGTTCTATGTTGAATGATGCTGAGAAGATAAAGAAAAGATGGAAAGAATATACAGAGCTTTTATATGATAAAGATCAAGTGGACCAACAGCCGTTTCAACCTGTACCTTGTGATCCGGAACCATTGGTGATGAAAGAAGTTGAAGCAGCATTGATAGCCTTATCAAAGAACAAAGCACCAGGCATTGATGGCATTCCCATAGAAGTATTACAGCAAGCTGATGCAGCTGTTACCGTACTTACAAGGCTCTGCCAAGAAATTTGGAGGACAACATCATGGCCAACTAACTGGAAAAGATCTGTGTTTATACCAATCCTAAAGAAAGGTGATCCAACTGACTGTGGAAATTATCATACAATCGCTCTGATCCCACATGCCAGCAAGATTCTACTGAAGATTATTCAACAGAGACTACAACCATACCTGGAACAAGAACTACCTGAAGTACAAGCAGGGTTCAGGAAAGGGCAAGGAACGAGAGACATCATCGCTGATGTGAGATGGATTCTTGAAAAGACTAAAGAATAACAAAAGGATATCTATTTGTGCTTTATCGACTATAGCAAGGCTTTTGACTGTGCAAACCATGTGGAATTCTGGGCCACATTAAGAAGCATGGGTATACCAGAACACCTGATCATTCTCTTGCACAATCTGTACATTGATCAAGAAGCAACAATTTGAACGGAACAAGGAGAAACAGAATGGTTTAAAATAAGCAAAGGTGTAAGACAAGGCTACATACGTTCCCCCTACCTGTTTA
This sequence comes from Ichthyophis bannanicus, assembly GCA_033557465.1. NCBI lineage: Eukaryota > Metazoa > Chordata > Amphibia > Gymnophiona > Ichthyophiidae > Ichthyophis > Ichthyophis bannanicus. Next base: position 636,783,597 of record CM066036.1, on the reverse strand, counting down.
ATTTATATGCAGAACAAATCATCAGAGAAGCAGGATTGTATGAAGACAACAGAGGTGTGAAGATTGGTGGAAGACTCATCAACAACCTTCGCTATGCTAATGATACCACATTACTGGCTGAAAGTGAAGATGATCTGAAACATTTGCTTCTCAGGATCAAAGAACATAGTCTTAAAATGGGCCTGCACCTTAATGTAAAGAAGACAAAGATCATGACAACTTGCAAAATCAACAAATTCATCGTTGAAGGAGAAGTAATTGAAATCGTGGACAACTTTAACCCACGCCGCACACCTCGCCGGAGCCGGGTAGTTGGCCCTTTAAATTGGAGGCGCCATTGGGCGCACGGCTGCATGCTACACACCTCGCCGGAGCCGGGCAGTTGGCCCTTTAAATTGGAGGCGTCATCGGGTGCATGGCTGCATGCCGCACAACTCGCCGGAGCCGGGCAGTCGGCCCTTTAAATTGGAGGAGCCATCAGGTGCACAGCTGCACGCCGCACACCTCGCCGGAGTCCGGCAGTTGGCCCTTTAAATTGGAGATGCCATCGGGGCACCCGTGTCTGGCGGGCCCGAGCCTGAGGGCCTCGCCAGAGGGCCCTGTGGCGTGGCCCTTAGGCGGGGCCAAGGGCATGGCCTGTATACCCAGCACCATCTATTCACCAGCTAAACACTAGGCAGCCTTGAGGAGAAGAACAGAACCAAACGTTCCTCCACACCTCACCTCCTGACCCCAACCAGCTCCCATACAAGTGTCACAGGGTAGACCTAAGGCAACCCGAGAAAGTGCAGATCAGTGTGAATGATCACAGTAAAAGTGACAAGGTAAACAGAGGAATGTTGGATGGTTGCCAGGGACAACCTAGGCACACGTGCACAGAGCCCAGAAAGACACACCCAGAGAGCAAAGCAAGGGAATTTGTTTTGCCCAATAGAGTGCAGCTGAGTGAAGGTGGAGTCAGGAGACACGCAGATAAAATAGACTCCCAAACAATTAGAGATAGGGAATCCTTGAGAGAGAGGGAATCCTTGAGAGAGGAGGCAACAGAGGTCACAAGCTGAAAGGCAACATCAGATACGGTTGAAGCCATGGAAAGCCTGGAGCTGGTGTGACAGAGATGAAGACAGTGAGAGTGAGTCAGTGAGGCAACAAGGGAGCCGGTGTGAAAGTTGGAAAGAATCCAGAGACCTGTGTGGCTCGGTGAGAAAGCAACACCCTGACAGTGTGTTTGTGCTTGGAGGACGAGAGAAATATAAGAAGACTGCAACAGCAGGTACAGGGGCAAGGAGTGAATACAAGGGCTATTTGCTATCTGAGAGGGAGGAGCCCTGGAAGCATAGAAATAGCCACATAAAGCCCAGATACTTAGAGGCTGACAATAGCTTTTCTCCTGGTTATAAAAATACTAAGAGAAGAGGGTTTCACTCACCCAGAAAAGTTGAAGATTTCCCTTATCAATGTGAGCTCCCAGCTTCTAGGGAAACGCCGTTACAAGCTTTCCAATCTAGCCCAGCTGAGTCTAGGAAGCTAGTGCAGACCCGGCAAGGAGCCTGCCGTAATTACCCAGCTAGCAGGTCAAACAAGGACCTGAGCTATCTATTAAGACACCAGCGGGGGCAGAGCTCTGGAAGGCACAGCTCAGGGTTATACGATACTTCCCAGACAGGCAGTGCTTCAGAAGGGAAAAGAAACTTCCTAGGGGACGAGGCAAGCCTGCCATACTTTTACCCCACGTCTGAAGCTGATAATGGAGAAGTTAATGAACAGGAATTAATGGAGTATGAAAACTCAGAAGTATTAGAAAATCCAGAATTGATGGAGTGTTCTCTCACTGTAACAGAGCCAGAATTCTCACTGAGGTAAACGTGATTGTGTGACCTTAACTCCAGTGTATGAGTTGCAAGGCTGCAGCTTACTCTCTCTCTCCAGCCAAGCAGACAGTTAGGCTGTTTGTTATTTTGTTTTGTTCAAAGTTATAAGCTGAAGGAAGCTGTTTTTGTTGTTCATTTATCTTTTGTTATAAGCCAAAATGGGCTGTTAATTTCTGTTATCTTTGGAAGAAGAAACCTCAAGGGACGGGGAATAAAACCCTAAAAAGAAAAGAAGTTTTCTGTGTGATCTATATAAGTAAGGCACAACTACCACTCTCAGAAAGCCCAACAATACCAGTCTTCACCGCTGGGGCTGATGAGGGATGACACAAGTAAGCACCCACCACGGCTACCCACAGCCTGATAACTCCATTGCTACCCACTGCTCCCTCACCATCACTACCCCACTACCTGCAATTAATTCAGCTTCATCAAACTTACTCCCATCGCCTGCTTTGAACTTGTTATCTATCGCCTGCTTTGAACATGCTACCCATCGCCTGCTTTGAACTTGTTATGCATCACCTGCTCTGAACTTGCTACCCATTGCCTGTTTTGAACTTGCTACCCATTGCCTGCTTTGAACTTGTTACCCATTGCCTGCTTTGAACTTGTTACCCATTGCCTGCTTTGAACTTGTTACCCATTGCTACACTGAAATTTGCTGCACAGGCTATAATCTCCCCGCTACCCACTGATGGTACGTTACCTATATTGCATAGCATGCTGTCCTCACTTTGTTTATTTATTTATTTATTTTAGGTTTTTCTATACCGTGCGCTTTAAAATCAGCTTGGTTTACATTAGAACACTTTTGTACAGTGCAGACAGCGCCTGAATTGTACTTACAAGGAACAGGGTTTACAACTTGGCTAACTGGGGTAACTATGTACAGGCTACATAGCAGCAGGCTGCTTAGTTAAATGACTGTAAATCAACATATACTGCATAGTGTGTAGAATCCCTACCCACATCATTGCTTGTACATTAACATACGCTTTTTTGCCCCATCGCACCTCTTCCATGGCCCCCCATCTCATTGTCCTTCTCTTCCTCATACTCCCCAACTGCCTCCCGTCCTACCAGCACACTCACTCCTCTCCCCCCTACTCCCCCTCTACCTTCCTCACGTCTCCCTCCATTCTGTCTGCTAACCTAGCATCTGCTCTTGAACTTCATTACACCCTCCCCCTCATTCAACCTGCCCCCCTCTCTTTAAGGCAACCGCACCCTCGCTTCTGCCGTACGGCCTCTGCCTTATCCCGCTCTCTACTACTCCTTCTCCTTCTCTCATCAGGTAATATCAACCCCAACCCTGGCCCCTCATTTTCTATCTCACTCTAAGAAGAGTTCCTCGGGGACTTCCGGTGACGTCACGGAGCTGATGGCGGCATAGAAGCCTAGCTCCGTCCGATTCCTGCATTTGCGGTGTTAAAATTGTGCCCCCCACGATCCTAAAGTGGAGAGAAAGAGAGGATCCACCCTGGCGATGGCAGCGCGAAAGAAATTAGCGAGTTTCCAATCCCCGTACGCACGGAAGGAGGAGCGGAAAGGTGCAGGGCCGGCTGGCTCGAATGGGGAGGCGGAATCGGGGAGTTCGGAGGAGGAAGGCAGAGAGGAGCTGGAAGGGGATGAAGAGATCCTGCTGAAGCAGTGGCTTAAAGAATTTAAATTGGAGATGCGAGGGGAGATAAAAGCGATGAGAAAAGATGTGAAGGCGACGCTGCGGGCCATTCAGCAGGAGGTGAGCGGGTTGGGCCAGCGCGTGGAGGAGATGGAAGGCCACGTGGAGCACTGTGAGGAGGAGGTGCGTGAGATGGCGGGACTCCACACTAGGATGCTGGCCCAGCAAGAGGAGATCATGGAGAAATTAGAGGAGGTGGAAGACCGGGCGCGGCGGAATAACCTTCGCATTAGGGGGGTGCCCGAAGAGGAAGCATATCGGGACTGTGTTCAAGTGGTGCAAAAGCTTTGTGGCCATATTCTAACGCTCGGAGGGACGGGGCACCCCGGTGAGACCTCTATCGGTGTGGAACGGGCGCATCGAAGCCTGGGCCCACGGAGGGAGAAGCAGGCGAGGGATATCATAGCCTGCATGACTAGTTTCCCTTTCAAGGAGCAAGTGTTAACGGTGGCCAGAAAGTTTGGGCGTATTGCCTGGGAGGGCTGTGAGGTGGAAGTCTTTAATGATTTATCGAGAGGCACGTTGGAGAGACGACGCCTGATGAAGGAGATTACTGCGTACATGAGGGGACATAGTCTGCGGTATCGTTGGATGTTCCCCTTCGGGCTGTTAATGACAGTGAATGGAGTGACACGCAGAGTGAAGACAGCGGTGGAGGCCTGGAAGATGTTGAGAGAGATGGGCTGCGCGGACCTTCCCACTGCCGTGGAGAGAGAGCAACGGTCTTCTGCCATGGCAGGGGTGGGAAAGCAGCCTTCTGGGTCACGCTGGCAGAGAGCAGGCGAAAAAGGAAAGAGATTGCAGCGACTGCCCAAAGATAGTTCTCTGGTGGAGATGGCGGAACCCTCCTGAATCGGGGAGTGAGCTGGATGTGCTTTGCAGGTGACGATCAGCAGTTGGGGCGGTAGAGCTCCTTCCTGGCTGAATGATAGACACTGGACTCATAGGGCCAATGGGGGGGAGCTGTGGGGTGGTGGTATGGGTAAGGTGGGAGGAAGGGTGGGGGAGGTGGGGGGGGAGAGATGTGCAGAGGTGGCGTAAAGGGGTGGATTGAAGGGTGGGGGGGTAGTGAGGCAGGATAGGGCATGATGTCTCCGGAAGGTGGGGGGTGGGACTGGTGAAAGGGGAGGGGGATGGGGTGGGGGGGGGAGGGAGGTAGAGCTGAGGGGGTGGGGGGAGGGGAGGGGATGGGGGAGTGGGGGTATAGGGCACGGCAGATGGGAGGGGGAGAGGTGTTATGGGTAAGATGCTGCGGATAGGCACGATTAATATTAAAGGGTTGAATTCTCCCGGGAAGCGTAGCCTATTGTACCGGGAGCTCTCTAAATCTCACTGGGATGTGGTGCTACTACAGGAGACTCATTTGCGGGGAGGGGATGTGGGGAGGTTGAAACATCGACTATACCCTGATCGATATTTTTCCTGTAATAAAGAGGGGGTTAAAAAAGGGGGGGTGGCGCTATGGGTGCGGCAGGGGAGCGGGATACAGGTGGAGGGGTACTTTAAGGATGAGGAGGGGCGGGTGGTATTTATTAGGGGGAAGTATTTATTTATTTATTTATTTAGTAAGGACTTATATACCGCTCCTTCCAGCGATCAGAAGCGGTTTGATTACAATTACGGGATTTGTCATAAATTACAGACAGAATTATTTGGGGATTAGATAGAGAGAGCAGGGGGGGGGATACACAGCACACATATGCGGGTCCATATAAAGACCTTAGCTATTATCATACATTTACACAGGCACTAACCACCATATATTTACATTTGTACATACTGCAATTCAATTTCTTTTGTCCTTTTGGATTTTCATCTGGTATAATGACAATTGAACAGGTGCGTCTTCAGTTGTTTTCTGAAATTGCTTATGTCTTTAATTTCTCTCAGCTCGTGTGGGAGCTGGTTCCATAACGTGGGGGCAGATAAGGAGAACGCTCTGCGACTAGTACTGACCTTTACGTGTCTAAAGCTGTTTGGAACCCTTAGTGTGTCAGAGTTCATGGTTCTCCTGCTTCTGGTTGCAGGTTGCATGGAGATCAGGGTGGAGAGGAATGAGGGGGCCAGGTTGTGAATTAACTTGAATGTAGTTACCAATGTTTTGTATTGAATCCTTGCAACGACTGGAAGCCAGTGTAGTTCCATCAATACAGGTGTGATATGTTCGGTGACGCGAGTTCTCATGATGATCCTTGCTGCTACGTGTTGGGCCATCTGTAGTATGTTGGTTGTTTTCCTTGGTAGCCCCTGCAAGATGGCGTTGCAGTAGTCCAGGTGGAGTATGGGGGGGAGGCTATCGTAGTGGTGGGGGTCTACGGTCCGAATGGTAATCAGGGGGATTTTTGGAAAAAGGTGGGGATGCTGATTGACGGGGCAGGAGGGGGGAAATTACTGGTTGGGGGGGATTTTAATTTGGTTATGGACCCTGGGATCGATCGTGATCCTACGGGGGGGGGCGGGGGGCAGTAGGAACCGGAGGGGGTTGCGGGCTATGATGAAAAAGTTCAATTTGGTGGATGTGTGGAGGACCTTAAATCCTGGGCGGCGGGAGTACTCCTTTTACTCTGCACCGCACCAGAGCTGGAGCAGGATTGATATGGTCCTCATGGATAAGGTGTGGATGTTGGAGGTGGAGGAGGGGAGTATTAGCACGGTGGGGTGGACTGACCATGGGGTGGTGGAGGTTAGGTGTAGGCCTCCGAAGAGGGGAGGAGTGGTGTTTTGGAGGCTGAACGAGAGTTTGCTTAAGGATGAGAAGGTGGTGGTGGATATAAAGGGGGCGATTAAGGAGTATTTGGATATCAACGACACAGGGGAGGTGTCGGATGTGACGGTGTGGGAAGGGCTCAAAAGTGTAATTCGGGGGAGGTTTATAATGTGGGTAGCCAGGAAAAAGCGGGAGAGGGGGCGGAAGGAGGAGGAATTGGGTAGCCAGCTGCATCTGGCGGAGGGGAAGTATCGGGAGACGGGGGGGCGCCGGGCTAGGGTGGAGATGGAACGGGTGCGGGGGGAGTTACAGGCTTTGCAGGTGGAGCAGGTGGCGTTCGCTATGCAGAAACTTCGCCAAACTCATTATGAGTTTGGGGATAAGGCCGGCAGATTGCTGGCCCGCCGGCTGAAACAGCAGCAGGTGGCAGCTACGATTTATCAGGTAAGGGGGAGGGAGGGTCGGATATGTCGACTGGAGGATGAGATAAGGGAAGAGTTTCGGGCGTATTATAGTGAGTTATATGAGGGGATGGAGGGGGTAGCGGAAGGGGATATTGAGAGGTATTTGGAGGGGGTGGAGATACCTGGGTTCTCGGAGGCGGCTAGACAGGAGTTAGAGGAGGAGGTGAAGGGGGAGGAACTTGTGGGGGTGGTGAAGGGCTTGAAGAGGGGGAAGGCCCCGGGGCTTGATGGGCTGCCTGGAAGTTTTTATAAGTTGTTTCTAACAGAGATTGGGGATATATTGTTACGGGTGTTTAATGGGGTGGTTGAGCACGGGGGGGGGCTATCTCCAGAGATGCTGACGGCGGGGATCACGGTTCTGTTGAAACCCGGTAAAGACCCGAGCGCTTGTAGTTCATACCGGCCTATCTCCCTTCTTAATGTGGATGTCAAAATTTTGGCAAAGATATTGGCGGGGAGGTTGGGGAGGTGGCTTCCGGGAGTAATTCATGTAGATCAGGCGGGCTTCATAGCGGGACGGCAGGCTGGGGATAATATCAGGAGGGCTGTGGAGGTGCTGTGGGAAGCTAGGCAAGCACGGGAGGATTTTCTTCTGATGTCTATTGACGCCGAAAAGGCCTTTGATAGGGTTCACTGGGGGTTTTTAATGCGGGTCTTGGGCACTGTTCCCTCTAAGCTGTGCGCATGTGCGCGCGCACACACCTTGCCGAGTGAGCGCACATACTTTACAACAGAGCGCACAAAAATTACGGTTCTGATTCTGATAGAAAACAACACAGACATCTTAAAATTTAAAAGTTGTTGAGTATTTACAGTTTTCACAAGTTCTACAATATTTTATAGTGCACAAAAATTTAACCTTCCTTCAAAAGCTGCACAGCTGATATTTTATGCGCACGCAGCCTACAGAAAATTAGAGGGAACATTGGTCTTGGGTAAAGTGGGGTGTGGGCCGAAGTTTTTGGGGTGGGTGCAGGGTCTCTATAATGGACCTCGAGCCCGGGTTAAGATTAATGGGCGGTACTCTAGGGATTTCAGGTTGGGGAGAGGGACTCGGCAGGGATGTCCACTACCCCATTACTCTTTGCCCTGGCGGTAGAGCCGTTGGCGGAATGTATTAGGGGTAATACCAGGATTGTGGGGTTGGAGCGGGGGGGGGGGGGGGTTGGAACATAAGATTTCCTTATATGCGGACGATATCTTATTATATTTGGGTCAGCCGCAGGTGTCCCTTCCAGAGGTTATGGGGGAGGTGGAGAGATACGGGGCAGTGTCGGGGTTCCGCATGAACATAGCTAAAACGGAGGTGATGGCAGTCCAGCTGTCCAGGGAGCTGGAAGAGGCATTGCGGGGGACGGTACCCGTTAAGGTGGGTTAGCAAGTCCCTCGGGTATTTGGGGGTCCGGCTTACGGTTAAATATGAGGATTTGTATCGGGAGAATTACCCTAAACTGTTGGGGCAGATTGGCAAAGACCTGGAGGGGTGGATGCGCTTGGAGATATCCTGGCTGGGACGAATCGCGGCGATTAAGATGAATGTTCTGCCGCGGTTGCTGTATCTGTTCCAGGTCCTCCCAGTCGAAGTGCCGGAGGGTGTGATGCGGATGTTGCAAAGGCGGGTGTTTGGATATATTTGGAAGCGGAAGCCCCCGAGGATTGCGAGGGAGGTGATGTATGCCTCTAAGGAGGAGGGGGGGTTAGGGGTGCCTAATTTGAGGGATTATTATAGGGCGGCACAGTTGACACATGTGATAGGCTGGAGGGGGGAGGGGGAGGAGAAGCCCTGGGTTACTTTGGAGAAAGTGAGGGTGCGGGGGGGACATTTGGCAGCTTGGGTATGGGCCCCGAAGAGGGAGCGGGGGGAACTGGGGGGAGGAACGCCGGCGATGCGACAAGTAGTGAGTGTGTGGGATAAGGTGCGGGAACCTGAGATTGCGGGGAGGGGGACGGGTTTCTCAGTTTTGACCCCAGGGCAGGGGTGGAAAGCATTTAAACCAGGGTGGGAAGGGGGCAGGTTCGATGTGTGGCGGGGGAAGGGGTTGCGTTGTAGTTTGCAATTGCTGGAGGAGGGGGAGATTAAGAGCTTTGAGGTGGTTAAGAAGGAGTTCCGGCTGGAGGAGTGTGACCGGTATGCTTATGTTCAGGTGTGTTCCTTTTTGCGTAAGGAGTTGGGGAGGGGGGGATGGTAGGGGGGGTCTCACAATTGGAGGCTATTTGGTATGGGAAGCGCGGATCGCGGGGGCTGATTTCGGGATTATATAAGGGGGTGTGAGGGGAGGGGAAGGGGAAATTTCGGTATATGGAGGACTGGGAACGAGACTTGGGGATGCAGTGGACCGAGAGAGTGGAAGAGGGTTTGGGATCAGATCAAACGAGGGCCCGGGGCGAGTAGAATACGAGAAAATTGTTATAAAGTGCTGATGCGTTGGTATTACACCCCAGAGAGATTAAGTCGGATGTTTTCGGGGGCGTCCTCCCTTTGTTGGAGGGAGTGTGGAGAGGTAGGGTCGTTTTGGCATATCTGGTGGCGATGCCCGAAGGTGCAGGGATACTGGCGGTGTATACTGGAGTGGATGCAGCGGAAGTTAGGGGTGGTGGTGGCGTTGGAACCCTCTATTTGCTTATTGTCCTGGTGGGGGGAGGGGCAGGTACAGGGGGGGGGTAAGATGGTGTTGGGGTGTTTAAGTGCTGCCCGATGTGAGGTGGCAATGGCGTGGAAGCAAAAAGAGCTTCCTTCGGTGGAGCAATATGAAAACCGGCTCCGGGAGCTGGTCTTGATGGAGCGGCTGACGGCTGCGCGGCAGCAGAGGGGAGGACGGTTTGAGGAGGTGTGGGGTTCTCTGTGTCGTGCTCTGGGGGAGGGGCGAGGGAGGGAGTAGAGGGGTGGGGGGGGGATGGGGAGGGTATGGGGTGGGGGGGTTCCCTTAGTAGGGGTTGGACTGGGCGGGTCTGAGGGGGGAGGGGGAGGGAGTGGAGGGTGGGGGGGGGTGGTAGGAGGGTAGTAGTTCCGGCTTGGGGGAGGGGTGTAGGAGGGGTGTAGGAAGCATTTGTTGAGCGGGATATCTGTACATGGTTCTGGGGGGGGCGGCCCCTGAGTATGGGAGTGATATTGGGGTGGTCATTTTGGGGGGGATGGGTGCCATGGCGGAGCCCCAGGGTGGAGGGGGGCAGGTGGGAGATATGGGGATACTGTGTTGGGGTGTGTTGTGTGCTGTTTGTTACGCGGGGGAGAATTCCCCGGGTTGAGGGCTGGGTTGTTCACTTTTCTGTAAATTCATGCCACTTAAGGTCTAACACAACAAAACAAAACACACATCCGGATAAATACTGGACACAGATTGCAGAGACGTTATTTGTACTGAACTCACAAGGTCAAATGGACAAGTAGTATGGCCTAGTCAGGGCTAACGACCTGGATTTCCTAGGGTTGACCTTGTATACCATGATGATCTAAGTGGTAGTCTGTTCCCTTATGTATTTCTTTGTTTGTGTACAAGTATGATATGTTCTCTTTGGTAAAAGTATTTCATGTAAAAGTTGGGTTTGCTAATAAAACTATTTAAAAAAAAAAAAAAAAGAAGAGTTCCTCACGTACCTTATCTAATCTCATCCATATCCCTCTCCTTTCCCCTTCTACCCGCCCTCACTCATGCCCCAATCACTCATCCAGAGATATCAACCCCAACCCTATTCCCTTTAGAGCTCAGTCTCACTCCAAAAAAAAAATCTTCACGTAACCTATCTAATCTCATCAATATCCCCCTTCATTCCCCCTCCACGTCCCCTCCCTCATGCCCCTCATGGAGGGCACATTCATCCAGAAACACCCACCCATAACCTAGCCCCTCTAAATCCCCATACTACTCTGGAAATAGATCCTCAAGTATCAGCCCCCCTAGACTGCCTTCTTACTCTGGAAAGAAATCCTCACACAACTTGTCCAACCTTATCCATATCCCTCTCCTTTCCCCCTCCACTCTCCCGTTCTCATGTGCCCTATGGAACGCATGCTCAGTCACCAACAAACTTCCTTTTACCCATGATCTCTTCATCTCTAATGCGCTACACCTTCTTGCCCTAACTGAAACCTGGCTCCTCCCAGATGACACCACATCCGTCGCTGCTCTCTACTACGGGGGATACCATTTCTCCCATACACCTCGCTCCACCGGCCGCGGTGGTGGAGTTGGGCTTCTACTTTCCCCCTCCTGCCAATTCCAACCCCTCCTGCTACCCCGGTCACATTCCTCCCTCTCTTTTGAAGTCCACTCCATTCGCCTTGCTACACCACTTCCCCTCCAAGTAGCTGTTATCTATCGCCCACCCCATAAATCCACATCGACCTTCCTTACCGACTTTGACTCCAGGCTTTATGTCTTTCTGGATCCCTCTTCCCCCACTCTTATTCTTGGCGATTTTAACATTCACGTCGATAACCCATCCGATCACCATACCTTAAAGTTCCTCGCCCTCACCTCCTCGTTCGACCTCCAACTCTGCTCCACTGCCCCCACCCACCTGCATGGCCACTGCCTTGACCTGATACTTTTCTCTAACTCCTCTCCCTCAAACATCCGCAACTCAATCCTTCAATCATCTGACCACCACCTTCTAACCTTTAATCTTCAGCTTCCACCGTCTCTACCTCATCCTGTCTCCTCCGACCTACTTAGAAACCTTCATAACATTGATCCCCTGACCCTCTCCTCCACCATTTCTCCTTCTCTTTCCTCCATTATGTCCTCCAAGTCCGTCAACAAGGCAGTATCCTCTTATAATGCTGCACTATCCTCGGCTCTCGACACTCTCGCCCCACTCACCACATGTCCCGTCCAACGTTCTGTTCCCCAGCCCTGGCTTTCTTCCACAACCCGCTACTTATGCATATGTGCCTGCTCTGCTGAACATGCCTGGACCAAATCCCGCTTCCCTGAAGACCTTCTACATTTCAAATTCATGCTTGGCTCCTTCCAATCAGCCATTGCACTTGCCAAACAAGAATACTACATCCATCTGACTAACTCCCTTGCTTCTGATCCTCGCCGCCTCTTTAATAGCCTCAATTCCCTCCTTAAGGTGCCCCCTCCCTTTCCGCTCAAACCCTAGCCGACTACTTCCATGACAAAATCCACAAAATTACCCTCCAATTCTCCACTTCCTCATCTACCTCTCCCCCTCCCCAACTCTCCCCCTCATCAATACCTCCTCTTCTACCCTCTCCTCCTTCCCTATGATCTCCGAAAACGAAACCGCACTCCTTCTTTCCTCCTCCAAACCCACCACCTGTTCCTCTGACCCCATCCCCATCCATCTCCTACACCCCATCTCCTCTTCCGTTGTCCCCTCCATTTCTCATATTCGGAACCTTTCACTTTCCACTGCTACTGTCACCGCCAACTTCAAACATGCTGTTGTCACACCTCTCCTCAAGAAACCATCACTCGATCCCACCTGTCCCTCTAACTATCGACCCATCTCCCTCCTTCTCTTCATATCAAAACTACTAGAACGAGCAGTCCACCGCCGCTGCCTCGACTTTCTCACCTCCCAGGCCCTCCTGGACCCACTACAATCTGGCTTCCGTCCCCTATACTCCACTGAAACGGCTCTTACAAAAGTCTCCAATGACTTGTTTCTGGCTAAATCTAAGGGCATCTACTCTATCCTCATCCTTCTCGACCTCTCTGCTGCCTTTGACACTGTTGACCACAATCTTCTCCTCACCACCCTCTCCTCACTTGGTTTCAAGGGATCTGTACTATCCTGGTTCTCCTCCTACCTCTCCCATCGCTCCTTTAGCATATGCTCCGGTGGCTCCTCCTCCTCCCCCACCCCTCTCCATGTCGGTGTACCCTAGGGATCCGTCTTGGGCCCCCTCCTTTTCTCCCTCTATACCCAGTCCCTTGGCGCACTTATCTCCTCCCATGGCTTTCAGTACCATCTCTATGCCGATGACTCCCAAATCTACCTGTCTACACCTAATATCTCTCCAGCAATCCAGACCAAGATCTCTGCCTGTCTTTCTGACATTGCTACCTGGATGTCTCACCGTTGCTTGAAACTAAATATGGCCAAGACCGAACTCCTGATCTTTCCCCCCAACTCCTCCCCTCCTCTTCCCCCTTTCTCAGTCTCTCTGGCTGGATCTATGATCCTTCCTGTTCCCTCGGCCTGCAATTTAGGGGTTATCTTCGACACCTCTCTCTCCTTCTCCACACATATCCAGCTTGTAGCTAAGACCTGCTGCTTCTTTCTCTACAACATTAGCAAAATCCGCCCCTTCTTTTCCGAACACACTACCAAAACGCTTATCCATTCCCTAATCTCCTCTCGCCTCGACTACTGCAACACTTCTTGCTGGCCTCCCCACAAGCCATCTCCTTCCCCTTCAATCTATACAAAACCACGCTGCTCGACTTATCTTCCGCCAGTCTCACCATGCCCACATTACTCCCCTTCTCAAGTCGCTTCACTGGCTCCCTATCCAATTCCGCATCCAATTCAAACTTCTCCTATTGACCTATAAGTGCATTCACTCTGCGGCCCCTCCATACCTCTCATCTCTTATCTCTCCATACATCCCCTCTCGGCAACTTTGCTCCTCTAACAAATTACTTCTTTCTAGGCCTTTCACTCTCACCGCTAACTCCCGACTTCGCTCCTTTCACCTTGCTGCTCCTTATGCGTGGAACAGCCTACCTCTCCCCATACGGCAGGCACCCTCTCTGGCTCTCTTCAAATCCAGGTTGAAGACCCACCTCTTCACAATCGCTTTCAGATCCTGACTTCCATCCCTTAGCTTAGCCTGACTCCCGTCAATTTTCATGACTCAGTTGTAAGACCACATTGTGCTTTGCACCGTATTGACTACTGCTCTGTATCGACTACTGATCTGTATTGTCTCGTTTTTGACTAATGCTCTGTATTGCCTCGACTAGATTGTAAGCTCCGACGAGCATGACTCTGACGAGCAGGGACTGTCTCTTGTATATTTATCTGTACAGCGCTCCGTGTGTGGCGCTATATAAGTGCTCAATAGTAGCAGTAGTAGTAGTAGTACTTGGATCAATTATCAATAAAAAAGCAACAAGCAGTCAAGAAATCCAACGACGCATTGCTCTTGGCAGAATGGCTATGAAAGACCTAGACAAGATTCTCAAGAGCAGAGATGTCTCTCTCCATACAAAGATTCAACTCGTTCAAGCCATGTTATTTTCAATAAAATCATATGGATGCGAAAGCTGGACAGTGAAAAAGATAGACAGGAAGAAAATTGATGCCTTTGAATTATGGTGCTGGCGGCGAATACTGCGTATACCATGGACTGCCTGAAGAACAAACCAGTCAGTACTAGAGGAGATCAAACCTAGGCTTTCTTTAGAAGCTCAGATGACAAGACTTAGACTATCATACTTTGGACACATCATGCAAAGAAAGAGATCATTAGAGAAAGATATCATGCTTGGCAAGATAGAAGGTCAACGCAAAAGAGGAAGGCCAGCAATGAGATGGATCGATACAATAACAGCAGCTACGGGTACCAGTCTGTCAACAATGAGCTGCCTGACTGAAGGCCGAGCACAATTAAGGACAACTATCCAGAGGGTCGCCACAAGTTGACACCGACTCAACGGCACTTAACAGCAACAAAGAGGGTGTGCATTTTGTTTTACTTGAAGCAAATTCAGCTGGTCTGTCAGTAGTTTGATGGCTGTATTTTACCTTTGATTACCTACCACTTACTTGCACTGGAAATTGCAAGTGGACAATTCTAATATATATGACTGACCCCTGATGTAGACCTCTGTGCCGAAACCTGGCCAAGTTGGGTCCTTTTAATAAACTTGTTTGTTTATGAAGATATACCTGGTGTGGCAGCTTTCATTTCATCACAATATGTTCCGTCTTTTACAGGATTCCTTCTCCTTCTAACTCACACTGCTACTGTTTTCTTTTCAAGTAACCACTGACTGTACTCTGCTGTAATCTCCATATCTTCATTTTCCTCATGGACAAACTCTCCAGGTTCTACTTCCATTTCTTCTTCTCCTTCTGCCACTACTGAATCATGGCTTACCCTGATGCTTTTTCCCTAATTCCAATTACCTTCCCTAGCCTTGAATTCCTCATTTTGGATAATCGGTTGCAGAGTTCTGCTCACCTTACTCTCAGAACCCTGCTCCCAGAGCCCTTTGGTTCTCCCTTATGACTTGCCTCTTCTGTTATCCCTCAAACTATCACTTATTCCTGCTCTGAGGATCAACTCTGGAAGCATCTTTTTACTTCCCATTCTCTCGCCTTCCATTTATAGGACATGTTGATGGATTTGCTCCTGAATCCAAGAGAATGCTACTTATACTCCCTTTGCCTTCACCTTTTTAGCATCCAATTTGACACAAGCTCCACTCCCTCTCTTTCCATACATACATGCACCATAAGGACACATTCCCTGAAATGCTCACATTCTTCATGCTGGTAACATTTCAAGCCATCTTTCTTAGTGAAGACTCTTTCTTGGAACTTAGATATTGCCTGTCCTCTGGAATATTGCCATCTTCCATACTCCTTATTATAATTTGTCTCAGTATTGGGCTCCTTATTTCCCTTGCTTTTACACACTGCTATTTCTATGGGAACCCTTAAACTTTACATTCATCTGCTTATGCCCCTGAGTGGGACATAACACCTGATCCTGGATTGAAAGTCATCAAGCTCATTAACCCTACCCAGGTCTCTTTACCTAATGTTCTTACCGACACTCATCACTCTTGGTACCTTTGCTCTGTTTGCTTGTGACCTATAGTCAGTAGTTTCCCTCAAGTGCTAGTTTAGCTCCTCTAGGCTCTGCATTTATCCTTTCTTCATATAGTTAACACTTTCTTTCCTTGGGCCGTGCTTATTCGCTCCTTATAGGCAATTTGTTTTGGAATAGGATGGACTCCATTCCCTGGGTCTCCCTTCCCTTGTAGATCTCCCAACTATGAGTTCACCTTAGCATATTTTATAATCTGATAGGGTTTCTTTCCCACCTCTCCTGCTTGCAATAGTTCTTGTATTTCCAGAGCTTCCAGGGCTCTTTCCACTTTTCCCAGGATTTGGTTTAAGGATCCTTTCTGTTCCTCTTCACCTGAACTTTTAACTCTCCCACGCCTGCCTTTGGCATATCTCTTTATTCTGCATACCACTGACTGAAAAGCCCCTTCTAGCTGGACTCCCATGGTCTGGCACTCCTGGTAGAATTTCCATTGCAATACAGCAGCCACAGGTTGCAAAGGGTTCCTAAGGATTTTATCTTTATTATAATACTAAAACCTGGCTCTCCAGCCTCTGGGTCCCTTTCTACTACTTCTTGTAGTCCTTTCTTCTCAGTACCATACAATGCCTGCAGTTGCCCTCACAGCTTACTCATGTCTTTCTCTAACTGGTGGACTTTACTAATTAAGTCCAAACTCTTGGACCTTTCCTCTTGCAGTTGACCTGAAACCTCCTATAACTGCCAGTGTAAGGCTATACTTTCTCCTGTTTCCCTGCCTCCTTTAGCCCGAACCTGGGAGTTTGATCCACTAACTTTCTTTTTTTGGCCCTCCATCTGCTTTAGCTGAGTCTTCAGCACCACCTTTGCCTTTTGTTTTCTTGGCAGATGAAATTTAATGTGGACAAGTGCAAAGTTATGCATCTAGGAAAGAAAAACCCAAACTATAGTTACACAATACAAATGCAAGGTTCCACATTAGAAACCACCACCCAGGAAAAAGATTTAGGCGTCATCGTGGATAACATGTTAAAATCCTCTGCCCAGTATGCAGCGGCGGCCAAGAGAGCAAATAGAATGCTAGGTATCATAAGGAAAAGAATGGAAAATAAAACAAAGGATATTATAATGCCTCTGTATCATTCCATGGTGCGACCACACCTTGAATATTGTGTGCAATTCTGGTTGCCGTATCTTAAAAAGGATATAGAGTTATTCGAGAAGGTAAAGAGAAGAGCCACCAAAATGGTAAAGGGGATGGAAGGATTTCCCTATGAAGAGATGCTAAAAAGGTTAGGGCTCTTCAACCTGGAAAAGAGTCTGCTGAGGGGAGATATGATAGAGGTCTATAAATTTAGGTTTAAATTTAAAACACAGCAGAGAGCTTTCTGGTTAAATTCAGAACCCAGCAGAGAGCTTGTAGTTTAAATTGAATACTCACTCAGGGCCTAGTAGCAGCAAAGTGCTTTTAGTTTAAATTTAAAACACAGAAGAGAGCTTTCTGGTTAAATTTAGAACCCAGCAAAGAGCTTCTAGTTTAAATTTCATACTAAGTCAGAGCCTAGCAGCAGCAAAGAGCTTTAATTTAAATGAAATCAGAATATAACTTAGCATAAAAGGCAAAACAGGGTCAATATTCTTTGAACACCAAATAAATTCTTCTAGAGACCTTTACAAAGAGGCCTTCTACCTAGGGGGCAATAGACCCGTGAAACCTTTTCAATAGGTGTTAGAGCCAGGTGGCAGGTCAAAAGGCCATTTTGAAAGACTCCTTCTATCCAAGCAAGAACTGTTAATCACCCAGGACGTTGGTCACAGCTTACCTCAGAAGCACAGGCATAAACAGTTCAACCAGAGTTCTGTGATCCTCAGTCTTGAAGGACTACAAACGGGGACTGCTACTTCTGGAGAGAGATCTGCAATAGTGAGTATATACTTCTGGGAATTTTTCTGAAGGGAATTCTTTGGATTAAAGCTGATTAATCTGTGAACCCAGTGTATTTGTTAAATCAGTCAGGGTCTAGTAGCAGCAGTTTAAGTTTAAATTTAAAACACAGCAGAGAGCTTTCTGGTTAAATTTAGAACCCAGCAGAGAGCTTGTAGTTTAAATTTAATACTCACTCAGGGCCTAGTAGCAGCAAAGAGCTGTTAGTTTAAATTTAAAACACAAAAGAGAGCTTTCTGGTTAAATTTAGAACCCAGCAGAGAGCTTCTAGTTTAAATTTCATACTAAGTCAGAGCCTAGCAGCAGCAAAGAGCTTTAATTTAAATCAAATCAGAATGTAACTTAGCATACAAAGCAAAACAGGGTCAGTATTCTTTGAACACTAAATAAATTCTTCTAGAGACCTTTACAAAGAGACCTTCTACCTAGGGGGCAAGAGACCTGTAAAACGTTTTCAATAGGTGTTAAAGCCAGGTAGCAGGTCCAAAGGCCATTTTGAAAGACTCCTTCTATCCAAGCAAGGATTGTTAATCGCCAAGGAAGTTGGTCACAGCTTACCTCAGCAGCACAGGAGAGGGTACTGTGTAGCAGTCCTCTTTTAATAAGTGTTATTTCCCTCCCTCCCCCCCTGGGATAATCATAGCTTTATAGGTACTTACACATCTTAAAGGAAAGGAGCAGCTCTCAGGTGCAGCCCTTTATCCAAATCAGTCATACATTAAGGATCTCTGATTAATTAAGCTTCAGGTGAACAAGGTATATTAAACGTATTAGGTACACTTTTATTAGTATAAGTATCCACAGCAACCCTTAGTAAGTAAAAACTTAAAGATCTAAACACAAGCTTAAAACTAAGATGCAGACAGCAGTCCAGCAGCGAGATGGGGGGCTTTCCAGTCTTTTGCATTTAGTATCACATGTATGATTTTCTCCCAGTTGGTGAGAGGTCTTACATGTGCACTAGGTGCAAGGAGCTCTTTGCTCTCAGGGAACGCGTCCGTTCTCTAGAGGCTAGAGTAGCAGACTTGGAAGACATAAGAAAGACAGAGATCTACAGGGATATACTCCTGAAGTCCCACCTCCAGTCTGGCAGCATCCCTGTTGCCATGGAGGAGAGAGGTCATGTCACAGGAGAGCATCACCCTGGTGTGGCAGGAAGTGATCCTGTAACTAGGACCTATCCTCCAGGTGATGTAAAACCCTCTCGCACCAAGGAAGTTTCTCCAGGGCCATGTGCCCATGAGGGAAGGGTTAGGACAGCCGTTATAACTGGTGATTCGATTATTAGGCATGTAGATAGCTGGGTGGCTGGTGGACGTGAGGATCGCCTGGTAACATGCCTGCCTGGTACGAAGGCAGCGGACCTCACGCGCCACCTAGATAAGGACTTAGATAGTGCTGGGGAGGAGTCTCCAATGACATAGGAACATGTGGTAGGGAGGTTCTGGAGGCTAAATTTAGGCTTTTAGGTAGGAAGATGAAATCCAGAACTTCCAAGGTAGCTTTCTCTGAAATGCTTTCCATTCCACGCGCAGGACACAAAAAGCAGGCAGAGCTCCGGAGTCTCAATGTGTGGATGAGACGATGGTGCAAGGATGAGGGTTTTGGATTTGTTAGGAACTGGGGAACATTCTGGGGAAACGAGGGGCTCCTTCGAAGGGATGGGCTTCATCTTAACCGGGATGGAACCAGGCTGTTGGCATGAATCTTTAAAAAGGATATAGAGCAGCTTTTAAACTAGATAATAGGGGAAAGCCGAGAGTCGCCCAAGAGTGCATGGTTTGGAAGACTGTATCCTTGAAGGATACTACGAAAAGCAGAGAGGTTCCAAAAAACAGTAAAGTAGCCCAAATGTCCTTGATTATGGTGCAGACAGAGCTTAAAGATTCCAAATTACCCATGCCTACCAATAGCCAGATCAATATGAATAAAATACAGTCTCTAAAATGCTTGTATGCAAATGCTAGAAGTCTAAAAAATAAGATGGGAGAGTTAGAATATATATCACTAAATGAGAGGTTAGATATGATTGGAATCTCAGAGACATGGTGGAAGGAGGACAACCAGTGGGACACTGTGATACCTCGGTACAAACTATATCGTAATGATAGAGCTGATGAAATTGGTGGAGGGGTTGCGCTCTATGTTAGAGCGGGCATTGCGTCAGAAAGGATTAATGTTTTTTAGGAAACAAAATTTGCTGTAGAATCTCTATGGATTGAAATTCCATGTAAGAAGGGGAAAGCGATGGCAGTGGGGGTGTACTATCGACTGCCTGGCCAGAATGAACAAATGGATGATGAAATGCTCAAAGAAATCAAGGAAGCTAACAAAAGTTACAGCACAGTAATAATATGGGTGATTTCAATTACCCCGGTATCAGCTGGGTCAGTGTCACGGCAGGACATGTTAAGGAGATAAAGTTCCTAGATGAAATAAATGACTGCTTCTTGGAGCAACTGGTTCATGAACCAACCAAAGGGGAAGCCAGTCCTTAGTGGAACATCAGATCTGGTGCAAGAGAAAAGGGTTTGGGGCCACTTGGCAATAGTGATCATAGCATGATCGTGTTTGATTTAATTAGTGGAGGAGGGATGGTAAGGAAATCCACAGTACTACCTTTTAACTTTCGAAAGGGAGACTATGAAAAAATGAGGCAAATAGTTAATAGGTAGGGAGGAGTAGCCTAGTGGTGGGGCAAGGTACTTCAGGCCGGAAGGTCGGGGGTTCAAATCTCACTAGAGGACAGCAACCTTGGGCCGGAAGGACTGGGGTTTCTAGTCCCACAGATGCTCCTTGTGGTCTTGGGCAAGCCACTTAACCCTCCATTGCCCATGTTCCCTGTAAGTATTAGTGTATGTGTCTCATATCCCTGCGTGTTAAATGTATCCCCCAATTGTGTTGTGACCGCTTTGATTGAAGGATAAGGCAGTATACAAAATTGTCTAAATAAAATAAATAAATAAATAATAAAAAACTAAAAGGAGAGGTTGCAAAGGTTAAAGACTTACATCAAGCTTGGGTGTTGTTGAAAAATACTATCTTGGAAACCCAGACCAGCTGTATTCCACGCTTTAAGAAAAGTGGAAGGAAGTCCAAAAAACTGCCAGCATGGTTTAAAGGTGAGGTCAGAGAGGCTGTTGTTGCCAAAAAAGCATTTTTCAGGAAATGGAAAAAAGAGCCAAATGACGATAATTGGAAACAGCACAAGCACTGGCAAGTTAAATGCAAGGCATTGATAAGGCAGGCAAAGAGAGAATTTGAGAAGAAACTTGCTACAGAAGCAAAAACGCGTAATAAAGACCTTTTCCAAATACATTCATAGCAAAAAGCCTGTGAGAGAGTCAGTTGGACCATTATTTATTTATTTGTTTATTTATTTATGATTATATACCGCACTTTTACAATCAGCGTGGTTTACATGTTAACAACATAATACAATGAACTGGTATAACATTACATATAACAGTTACATAATAAATAATAAATAACTTAACTAGATTGCCTAACAATATAATGTTTCTAACAGTTTACATTAACAAGGGACTTGGGTAGGTAACTATTTACAGGCTGATAGTATGGTCAAATGTAGGTTGAGAGTATGCATTAGTAAGGGGGACTGAGTATCTACGGAACATGGTCAAATGCAATCTGGAAGAGATGCGTCTTAATTGCTTTGCAAAAGGTTGCCATTAGATGATAGAGGGGTAAAAGGGGCAGTAAAAGGATACAAAGCTATAGCGGAGAGACTGAATGAATTCTTTGCTTGGGTCTTTACTGAGGAAGATGTAGGGATGTTACCCAAGACTGAAGTGATATTTAAAGGTGATACTGCAGAGGAATTGAGAGAAATATTGCTACACTGGGAAGATGTATTACAACTATTTGATAAACTGAATAGTAGCAAATCACCTGGACCGGATGGTATACATCCAAGGGTGTTGAAAGAACTGAAATATAAGATTGCAGACCTGCTATTAGTAATCTGTGAATTTTCATTAAAATCATCTGTAATACCTAAAGATTGGAGGATCGCCAATGTAACGCCATTTTTTAAAAAGGGTTCCAGGGGTGATCCGGGAAACTACAGACCGGTGAACCTGACGTCAGTACCGGGAAAAATGGTAGAAACCATCATAAAAAATAAAATTATTCAGCATGTAGATAGTCATGGCCTAATGGGAGACAGCCAACATGGCTTTAGACAAGGAAGATGATATAGTGTATCTGGACTTTCAGAAAGCCTTTGACAAGGTCCCTCATCAGAGACTTTTGGCAAAACTAAAAAGTCATGGGATAGGAGGCAGTGTACTATTGTGGAACAGGAATTGGTTAGATAATAGAGGGGTAAAAGGGGCAGTAAGAGGAGACAAGGCTATAGTGGAGAGACTGAATGAATTCTTTGCTTCAGTCTTTACTGAGGAAGATGTAGGGATGTTACCCATGACTGAAGTGGTATTTAAAGGTGATGCTGCAGAAGAATTGAAAGAAATATCGCTACACCAGGAAGATGTATTACAACTATTTGATAAACTGAAGAGTAGCAAATCACTTGGACCGGATGGTATATATCCAAGGGTGTTGAAAGAACTGAAATATGAGATTGCAGACCTGCTAGTAGTAATCTGTGAACTATCATTAAAATAATACCTGAAGATTGTTGGATCGCCAATGGAACGCCAATTTTTAAAAAGGGTTCCAGGGCTGATCCGGGAAGCTACAGACCAATGAGCCTGACGTCAGCACCGGGAAAAATGGCAGAAAACATCATAAAGAACAAAATTACTCAGCATGTAGATAGTTATGCTCTAATGGGAGATAGCTAACATGGCTTTAGACAAGGAAGATTTTGTCTTACTAATCTGTTATGTTTTTTTGAAAGTGTGAATAAACAGGTATACAATGGTGAGCCGGTTGATATAGTGTATCTGGACTTTCAGAAAGCCTTTGACAAGGTCCCTCATCAGAGACCTTTGGAAAAACTAAAAAGTCATGGGATAGGAGGCAGTGTACTATTGTGGATCAGGAATTGGTTAAAAGATAGGAAGCAGAGGGTAGGGCTAAATGGCCAATTTTCCCAATGGAAAAAGGTGAGTAGTGGAGTACCCCAGGGATCTGTGCTGGGTCCGCTGCTTTTTGACATATTCATAAATGACCTGGAAAAGGGAATAACGAGTGAGGTTATCAAATTTGCAGATGACACAAAACTATTTAAAGTTGTTAAAACCCAAGAGGATTGTGGAAAATTGCAAGAGGATCTTGATAAATTGGAAGACTGGGCATCCCCATGGCAGCTGAAATTTAATGTGGACAAGTGCAAAGTTATGCACCTAGGAAAGAACAACTCAAACTATGGTTGCACGAATCAAGGTTCTGCATTGGGAACCATCACCCAAGAAAAAGATTTAGGCGTCATCGTGGATAACATGTTAAAACCCTCCGCCCAGTGTGCAGCGGCGGCCACGAGAGCAAATAGAATGCTAGGTATCATAAGGAAAGGAATAGAAAATAAAACAAAGGAGATTATAATGCCTCTGTATCATTCCATGGTGCGACCGCACCTTGAATACTGTGTGCAATTCTGGTTGCCATATCTTAAAAAGGATATAGCGTTATTAGAAAAGGTACAGAGAAGAGCCACCAAAATGGTAAAGGGGATGGAAGGCTACACCTATGAACATAAGAACATAACATAAGAACATAAGATATGCCATACTGGGTCAGACCAAGGTCCATCAAGCCCAGTATTCTGTTTCCAACAGTGGCCAATCTAGGTCATACGTACCTAGCAGTTTCCCCAAGGGACACAGGTTCCACAATGCTTGTATTGGTTCAAGCATTGATATCCTGGGTCCCTTCTTAATAATGGTTTATGGACCTTTCCTCCAGGAACTTGTCCAAACCTTTTTTAAACCCAGCTACACTAACAGCCTTTACTACATCCTCCGGTAACAAATTCCAGAGTTTGATTACACGTTGAGTGAAAAAATATTTTCTTTTATTAGTCTTAAATAGTTTACCCTGTAGCTTCATTGCATGTCCCCTAGTCTTTCTATATTCTGATAAGGTAAACAATCGATCTACGTTTACCCGTTCCACTCCGTTCATTAATTTATAGACTTCTATCATATCTCCCCTCAGCCGTCTCTTTTCCAGGTTAAAGAGCCCCAACCTTTTTATCCTTTCTTCATAGGAGTAGCCTTCCATCCCCTTTACCATTTTGGTGGCTCTTCTCTGAACCTTTTCTAAAATCGCTATATCCTTTTTAAGATACGGCGACCAGAATTGCACACAATATTCAAGGTGCGGTCTCACCATGGAACGATATAGAGGCATTATAATATCTTTTGTTTTATTTTCCATTCCTTTCCTTATCATACCTAGCATTCTATTTGCTCTCTTGGCCGCCGCTGCACACTGGGCCGAGGGTTTTAACATGGTATCCACAAGGACGCCTAAATCTTTTTCCTGGGTGGTGGTTCCTAATGTGGAACCTTGCATCGTGTAACCATAGTTTGGGTTGTTCTTCCCTAGGTGCATAACCTTGCACTTCTCCACATTAAATTTCATCTGCCATTTTGATGCCCAGTCTTCCAATTTATCAAGATCCTCTTGCAATTTTCCACAATCCTCCTGGGTTTTAACAACTTTAAATAGTTTTGTGTCATCAGCAAATTTGATAACCTCACTCGTTATTCCACTTTCCAGGTCATTTATGAATATGTCAAAAAGCAGCGGACCCAGCACAGATCCCTGGGGTACACCACTATTCACCTTTCTCCATTGGGAAAATTGGCCATTTAGCCCTACCCTCTGCTTTCTATCTTTTAACCAGTTCCTGATCCACAGTAGTACACTGCCTTCTATCCCATGACTCTTTAGTCTTGCCAAAAGTCTCTCATGAGGGACCTTGTCAAAGGCTTTCTGAAAGTCCAGATACACAATATCAACCGACTCACCTTTGTCCACCTGTTTATTCACTCCTTCAAAAAAACATAACAGATTAGTAAGACAAGATCTTCCTTGTCTAAAGGCTAAAGAGAGGCTAAAAAGGTTAGGGCTCTTCAACCTGGAAAACAGACGGCTGAGAGTAGATATGATAGAGGTCTATAAATTAATGAATGGAGTGGAACGGGTAAACGTAGATCGATTGTTTATGTTATCAGAATATAGAAAGACTAGGGGACATGCAATGAAGCTACAAGGTAAACTATTTAAGACAAATAAGAGAAAATATTTTTTCACTCAATATGTAATCAAACTCTGGAATTTGTTACCGGAGGATGTAGTAAAGGCTGTTAGTGTAGTTGGGTTTAAAAAAGGTTTGGACAAGTTCCTTGAGGAAAGGCCATAAACCATTATTAAAAAGGGTCCCAGGATATCAATGCTTGACCCAATACAAGCATTGTGGAATCTGTGTCTTTTGGGGAAACTGCTAGGTATGTATGACCTAGATTGGCCACTGTTGGAAACAGGATACTGGGCTTGATGGGCCTTGGTCTGAAACAGTATGGCATATCTTATGTTCTTAATTAATGAATGGAGTGGAATGGGTAAACGTAGATCGATTGTTTACGTCATCAGAATATAGAAAGACAAGGGGACATACAATGAAGCTAAAGGGTAAACTATTTAAGACTAATAAGAGAAAATATTATTTCACTCAACGTGTAATCAAACTCTGGAATTTGTTATTGGAGAATTAGTAAAAGCTGTTAGTCTAGCTGGGTTTAAAAAAGGTTTGGACAAGTTCCTGGAAGAAAGGTCCATAAACCATTATTAAAAGGGACCCAGGATATCACTGCTTGACCAAAGAAAAGCATTGTGGAACCTGTGTCTTTTGGGGAAACTGCTAGGTACTTATGACCTAGAATGGCCATTGTTTGAAACAGGATACTGGGCTTGATGGACCTTGGTCTGACCTAGTATGGCATATCTTATGTTCTCAGTAGTTCCTGCAAGCTGGCTTTTCATCTTTTAGCTGCTGAGCTCTACGTCTAAGCTTAGCTTCCATTGCACCTCTGTATCTATGCATAGTTTGTGGGGTCACTTGGAATTGGGAGCTTTATTCTGAATCACTCTGGGCTAACCTACATGCCCTGCTGCCTGCTGAAACTAACAAACTAGTCATGCTCTCTCTGAATCTGACCTGGAACTCTTGCAAACTGGTTTCTGCTTTCTCCTGCTTGGTGATTTTCTTGCACTGTGAGGGCTCTTCTACCCTACTGGTCAGCTCACTTCACTTCTTTTCAGTGCTGCTTGACCTCTCTTAGGTTTTTGGTCAACTTATGGATTTCTTTAGTAGCTCAGACAGCTCTGCTACAGTCTGTACATTCACATCTCTTAGGTCCTGGACCTCTGCCTCACAGGCAGTCTTACTTTCTGTTCCAGTGCTCTCTACCATTGGGTTACTTTTTTAAAATCTTAGCTGTGAAACAAAAAACACATACTTATTGTGAACCACCAACAAAAGGTTCTCGTTTCATCACCATTCTGGCCTCAGGATCTCTACTCCTTTGATCTTCTGCTTACCAAAGGGTTTCTAAACATTTTTAAATTTACTGGGCAGCCCTTGCAGTCAGTTTCCACCCCCAGTAACTTGTCTGCTTATGTCCCTAAACAGTGTTCCTTATGGCACTGCAAAGCTTGCATTGCCAGGGGTCTACACATTCATCACTGCCTCAGTCTAACTCTACCTGTGTTCCTTTCCATGCCACCACTGTTATGCTCTGTCTCCATATACAGTCCTACAGATCTCACCGTTGCCACAACTTATGTCATGGTCATACTTGGTATGCTCCTTTCCTGCTCACAGTCACACTTCAGCTGTTAACCCTTTGGATTCAACCTCAAGCTTCTAGGATTAACGTACTCCACAATAATAGTTTTCCATGTCAGAGGCCCATTCTGTTGCATTTCACTGTGATAGTTATGGCTCAGGTTTCCACTCCTGGATATTTAAACACCACTTCCACAAGAATTTGCTGTAGCTTTCTTGTAGAAGATTCTAGTAATTCTATTATTAGTCCCAGCCCAAGAGGGTTCCTCTGTAAGAGTCCGAAAAGTCTTTAGCAAATACCAATCTTCAGTACCAAAAACACAGTTCAAAATATTCTTTTCAGAAGTTCTACAATATTCTTTTGCTTTTGCCAACTACCTTCAGTAGCACAAAAGAAAAGGTTGCTACCATCCACTCCCAAGCAAAGTTCTGACCCTCTATTGTTTAGGTCTGTAGCAGTTCTTGGGCAGTCTTTTTAAGACCACATTTGCCTCAGCCCTTCCCTCCTATTCTCAGCAAGTTCCAGGATTATAGTACAATCCTATACTTTCAGATTCACCAGGCATACATCCCACATTCCCACATACACTTAGTCCGGCATAATTCTTTTTCTTGTGATGGCTTGCATATCTTCTCATAAACTCTGTATGTATATTCTGCCTTAGTGTAATTCCTCCACTTCAGAGTAGCTGTGCTTCCATGTACCTTCCCTTCAGCTTCCAGGCTCGGACTTGCTCTCTGTAGTCTGGGCTTCTCATTTAAAGCAACAACTATCCTTCCTGTTCCCAATATCCTGTCCCTCAGAGTCCTGTTGGCTAATAAAAGGCCTCTCCTTCTCCTGTTGTCACTTCACTATCAGGAATCTAAACTCTTAGGGGTATGTTTACTAAACCGTCCTAATGTTACCGGCGCTAGTTGCAGCGATAATGTGAAGAATGCCATATAAGGAGTGGGCGTTCCAGTCCTAAGGTAACAAGAATATGTATCGCGCGATAGTGGGCGCCATGGCACGTTAACGTGCGTTAACTCTAAGTACATGCCAGCGCAGTGTTAGAAGCTATAACGATGTAGCCCACTGGTGACTGCAATGACTGTGGAGGCAGAGGTCATGGGTTTGATCCCGCAGTGGTGTAATCTAAAATGGCTGTCTGAGGCATTTTCTTTTAATTTAAATTAGTGCTGCCAGCAAAAATACCCTCACAGTACCCTAACCTAAGGTGCCTCATAAGGCGCCCTATAGGTCACATTATAAAGTGCCCTGTCTGCCAAGGCACCCTTGGAGTGGAGGAGTGGCCTAGTGGTTGGGGCAAGGTACTTCAGGCCAGAAGGTCGGGGGTTCAAATCCCACTAGAGGACAGCAACCTTGGGCTGGAAGGACTGGTGTTTCTAGTCCCACAGGTGCTCCTTGTGGTCTTGGGCAAGCCACTTAACCCTCCATAGCCCATGTTCCCTGTAAAATAGTTATCTCCAAGTTATAATGCCCTGTTCAGTGTAATTTCAGTTTGTTCAATGTAAACCGCACTGATGCAGAATAGCGCGGTATATAAGAGAATGTAAATAAAATAAATAATGTGCCCTATAGGGCACTGTATAGGGTGCTTTACAGGGCACCTTATAGAGTGCCTTATAGGGCGCCTATGAGGCACCTTAGGCTACAGCACTGTGAGGGTGTTTCTGCTGGCAGCACTGATTTAAATTAAAAGAAAATGCCTCAGACAGCCTTTTTAGATTACACCACTGCAGGACTGAACCCATGATCTTCTGTCTCCACAGTCATTGAAGTAACCAGTAGGCTACATCTCTATAGCTACTACCACACTGCTGGCTGGCTACAGAAAGACTGCAGGTCACCACACAAACTGTCTGCTGTGGTTACCAGGATAGGGTAAACCCACCCATACCCATGATGCACTGCACATGCAGATCAGCAGTCTACAGCTGATAACACCCCCCCAGCACCTCGGCCTGGTAGGGGGAACTGACCGTGTGTGTTATTGGCACAGAGTAGCTACAGACCGTGACATTGTGCAGGTCCTGTGCTCACCCTGAGGGTGGGGTGGGGTGGGGTGGCCCGCACCAGGTCCGCAGCACCTGGCTTTGCTGAGATAGGCTATGCTGCAGGTCGCCATCAGTGCCAGTGTGTGATAGGTAGTCCTTGCAGACACACCTAGGATACACCTGTGTCCATCTGTATTTCCCAGTCACGTATAGCCCTTGTAGACTATGATGCACCCAGAATAGTGCATATCCTGTGTGGGTGCCATGGTCACATGTTATAAGTGAAGGGGGGTGTTTGGACCCCAAGGCGGATTATGTAGCGCTACCCAACCCGCTCTCTGTGGCTCAGGATGGGGGACAGAATCTCTCACCAACAGATCCACATTGTACATCTCTGCAATGGGGGCAGTAGAGGGGACCATCAACCCCAGTCCTGCTGGGAAACAGGCACCCTACAGGGCAGTCAATGCAGATCTGTACGCATCAATAAGGCAATGGCAGACAGGCAGAATCCTGGAAAAGCTCAGCTCAGCTGCCCACCCCACCACTATCTGACATTCACCAGCAGAAGGCACAGTCAGTCTCCACCCTGCAAGGTGTTCCAACCATACACATACTAACTGCAGACAGTCTGCTAGCTAGTACATAGTCCATGTTCCTGGAGGAACTGTGTGCACCCAAAATTGGGATGTGAGCACACACACCAAGCAGGTATGTCAGTGATTGGGCCCCAGAAAAGGGAACCCATAAATATCACTTGAGAGAAATACTGTATAGCACTATGGGGGAACCTAGCCATGCCGTGGTCACTACTCAGTCCGGGTGAGAGTGACCTCCCAGCATGACATGCTGTGGCCACCCTGTCCATGCAGGTTGTGGTTGGGCACTACAATGTCCCAGCCATTGCCCTATACCCTGTGCAGATGTATCCTGCCCAGGCCACCCTGTCTGGCCCATACCCACAGTATCTTGCTCCTCATTATGCACATTGGCAGGCTAACACTGGAAACAGTGCAAGCAGTGTGAGCTCAGTAAGGTGTAGGCAGCCACAACACACTGGATAGACAGACATACACTCCCACACCTATGCCAGCATTGTGCAAATATAGAGGTTTGTGGCAACCCTGGCCGCCACACCAGTCCTTGGCACAGTGCAGGCATTGCTATGGTACGCAAAACTGTTGGGGTCACTCCCCGGGGTGGTAAACACTGTCAGAATCAATAACTGAAACACACTCCACAGATATCAGAAAGGTTGCTATGATGAATCTCTATCAACAAATCATGTTTAACTTAGGATTTGTTAGCTGACATTAATCTTAGCAACCTTTTGATATGTGTGGAACATGTTCCCAAGTTTAGGATGGCATTGCTAAGGTATGCAGGTGCCAGTATTGGGAGATGCTGCTCCGCGCAGGGCTCAACAGCCTGACTCTCCATGAGGCGTTGGATAGTGGAGCCTGTGGGTGTGTGTACCCCTGTTGGCCTCTGCTCTAGGGCTGAGTTTCCCAACTCTGGTCCTGGTGGGCCAAACACTTTTCAGGTTTTCATGTTATCCCTAATGAATATGCATGAGATATATTTGCATACAATGGGGGCAGCGCATACAAATGCAGCACAGGCATATTTATTAGGGACAGCATGACACCTGAATGGTGTTTGGTCTTCCAGGACTGCAGTTGGGAAACTCTGCTCTAGGGATTGCACATGTTTATGGTGTCTGTGCCCTGTAGGGTAAAATATAGGCGTTTATGGCTTGTTTATTTAATCTGCAATAACAGTTCCGTCTTTATTACCACAGTTTAGTACTGGGTAAAATATAGGGACATGGTTTGCAGGAGCCACAGCTGGGGCTTAAACCTGTGACCTTCTGCTCCTGAACACACTGGCTGTGTGTACTGCACTAAACTGTTGCCACAGAGGCAAATCATTCCTTGGGGCTACGATGAGTGTTCGTTAGACAGACCTTGTCTGTTGCACTGCACGGCACCCATCTAAACAGGGTTTGGCCTTGGTCTGCTGTGGGCAGATGCCATTTCCCCCTCCACCACCAGCAACCCTCCGCCACCATGCTGACATGCCCTTACGCCAGTGGTGCTGGTGGTGTGCAGTCCCAGGCCATCCAGTGTGCCGGTAGGCAGCTGCCTATGGTGTGGGTTCTCGGGTAGGGGTGCCTACATGGACATGTGCAATTCCCCCCGGCACCACCTGCCAATGTTATGTGCCCTTGGGGGTACCTGCTGGGTAATATCCCTTGTGACACTGTGGGACACACACTCGTGCCCATGTTGGACCCTCATCAGTTTCTGTCTTGCTGCTTTACAGTTTCGGCATTCCTATATGCCACCTAGGCATCTGCCTAGTCCGCACTGTGCCCCAGCTGGACCACAGCATAACAAACCTGCCCAATATAAATGACAAAACCCTGATCACCGCTATTTCACTGTGGGATCATTCACTTTGTAGGGGGACAGAGCATAGCCCCTTCCAAACATGATGTCTTCCTTTTTATGCTTTGTCAGTAGTGTTGCTTTATGTTTATCATTAGTAGCACTATTGGCCAGCTTGGTTATGGGGATTTCAAATGTGGTTCTGGTCATTTAATATGTTTATTTGCCTTTTTGGTTCCTGCACATGTATCACTACTATCACTTTCTGGGTTTCCCTGGCTTTGCTGTACATTGCTCACTGAAATGGTTTCTCTCTCTTGCAAATGTGCCTCTAGCGCGAGGTTTTCACTGGCGCTAATTTTCAGACCGTCATTTCACGGCATTAGTGTGCATGGGGCCTCTCTCCGCCCATTGACCCCCTCATATCCGCCCCTGGGGAGCCTTACTCCGCCCTCTGAGCACCTTAATCCTGCCGCAGACATTATCACGCGATACGTGACGTTCTCGCACAGTAAAATGCCATTATCGCGCGTTAATGTCATGTATCGCGCGATAACATTGCAGCTGCGACATTAGCACCGTTTAGTAAAATACCCCTTAAAGTGTCTTTAGCTTTGGTGCTGCCTGGACTCCATTCCACTTTATAAAATAGATACTATAAAGCAGGTACAAATGTCTGCATCTGAAATTAAGATGCAATCTCTGTCACTTATGTTAGTATTTCATAAAGACAAGTAGGGTCTACTCGTCTTTATAAAATAGGCTTAAAATAGGTATGTTTTAGCTGACTTAATCTAGGCGCCTTGTTATATAGTTACCCCATGGGAGTAACATTTTAAAGTTATTTTTGCACACATGTGGCTTCTTAAAAATACAGACAGGCGTAATAGTACACATGTTGGCATGAATATTTGTATGTTGCTGGTAGGCGTTGCCAGGGTTATTGTCTGGGTGGAGCCCAGATGGAGTTTGTAAGTACACGTTGATTATAAAATATCTTAATCTACGCATGCACCTACAAACTTTATGTGCATTTATTTACACCTGCTATAGAGCAGGTGTAAATATGCATACCTGAATTTAAGGTGCAATCTCTGCCGTTTTGGCTAGTATTTTATAAAGATATGTTAGCATCTACTAATCTTTATAAAATAGCTTAAAATAGGTGCATTTTGGGCTGCCTTAAGCTAGGCACCCAGTTATAAAGCTATCCTGCACAGTGCCTATTTTTATGTGACATAGACATCGCTGGGGTTGGAGAATAGGTAGGGTGGGGCACTTATGCATGTCTATTATGAAATATGGACAAACACAACTATTCTTTCTTGCACATTCACACATTCAGAATTATACCTGCATTAGAACAATTATACCTGTATGTACATACTTTCCCTGGGATAATTTTATAAAGGCACATAGGTGCATATGTTGCCTTTATAAAATAGGTATAGCATATGTGCCTAGGCACCTTATTATAAATTTACCCTCCTAATAGCCCAGAAAATGTGTACATGGTAAAGAATATCTTTAAACGTGAGCACAAAGTAGCTGAGGTACTTTTCAACTTTGAAGGATTTGCATGCTTTCATTTTGAAAATTCACAAGTAGTTGCATAGGGAAAAATGTGCACTTATTTATGCATATACTCACTTATAAAATTACCCCTTTGTGTGCAGATTAAAGTAAGCACATTGTTCTACAAAACTCATACTTCACTTGCAGTGAGTGGAGGGCAGAGATTTCAACAACAGCATAGTTTAAAAAGACAAAAACGATGGGTTCGATAATCGAAAGGCATTTAGATGGTTTACCGTTAGTGCCACTGAATATCCCTGATCTTCTTCCCTACATGCCTCGATGTTAACCGCTTAGCATCGAGGCGTGTTATGGGCGTTCCGGGGAGGAGCGAAGGTGGTGACAGTCGATAACTGGGCAAAAGCTCGCCTATCTTTTAGCTGCCCTGTCACCTACTGTGGCTGGGAGACTGTGCGGCAAACCCGGATATTCAATGCTGGGGCCGCATATGACCCTGGCTTTGAATATCCGGGTTTAAGAGTTGGGACCTAAAGAAATATCAGGCCCTATGTGCATTGTTTTCATCAGAAAACATACCCACAGAAAAATAGGAGCAAGTATCTGCAGGTACATTTTCCTTAGGTGTTTTTCATTTTGAAAAATGATACAAAAATCAGCTGGTAAAAAGTGCATGTGGATTTTGCAACTGCATGGCAGTGTGAAAATTGCTTTCACAGTATCTCTGAGGACTCTTTTCACTATACTGGAGTAGAAAATGTCTGTGGGAAAAGGTTGAATATTTCCCCTAGTCAGTCCAAACATCTTTCTGAAGCATGATAAACTTAAGTTAGTTGAATATTCCATGATATTCATGTTCATAATGCATAGACGGTAAAAATTGAGGGGGTGTTGGGGTTGGTTAAGACATGACCTGAGTGGGTAAAAAATCTATATACATTTCCCATTTCGTATAGGGAATGTGTTTCACCAAAATTGTTTATGTCAAGGTTTACCATTGCTCACTGGAACGTCTAGGTTTTTAAATAGTGCTAGTTTTTAAACCAGGAGGGATTGAGGGGGTTATCCTCCTCAATCCTCCATTGTTTATTTTGCCTTCCAAATTGAAATGAATTAGTTAACTGACAGCATTTAAATGTATAGGACTGTGAAATACCAACTTACACGTGTAAGTGAAACACTTATATGTGCACGTTGCCAAGTTGCCTCCATTGATTCTTCCCATGTATGGATTTGTAAAATAGCTTCTCCTGCTGTATGGGGATGCATATTGATGTGCACTCCTGGAATTATGTCTGTCGTGACTATGATGCCTCAAGTTCAACCTCCACATACTTACTAAAATTTGCCTTCACAT
Organism: Ichthyophis bannanicus; assembly: GCA_033557465.1. Lineage (NCBI taxonomy): Eukaryota > Metazoa > Chordata > Amphibia > Gymnophiona > Ichthyophiidae > Ichthyophis > Ichthyophis bannanicus. Next base: position 636,750,117 of record CM066036.1, on the reverse strand, counting down.
CAAAGAAACACACCAAATAAATGTAATTTTAAAAAACTCATCTTTATTCTTTTGGCTCATTTGTAACGTAATTTACTGTTATTTTGGGTAATAGCATTTTTCTGCATGCAGTTCACTAATACACTACAAGTTTTAGTTAAAGGAATTTACATTTCACTTTTGCTTGTGTAAAACATAAAATGACCCAACATCACTGATACATAAAATGTGTTCTTTTTCTAGAGAATATGGACCCTGAATTCAACTTAAAATATTACCAGTCCAGAAGGTGACATTTTACTTACCAGTTAATGTCCTTTCCTTGCTAGACTAGTCCAGACAATCGGGTTGTGTTACCCTACCAGCAAATCGGTTGAGACAAACAACCGATGAAAAGCCCAGGTTTTGATAACATCACTCCCCATGCCTCTTGCCTCAGCCACCAGAGGTCTCTTTGGTATCTGTCCCAAAGCATATGGGAGAACATGGCAAGCCTTACACAACCTCAACATGGGAAACAATGAGTAATCAGAAGCAGAGATAAAGCATAACCAGAAGGCAGTCAGTAGAAGATGAACCTGCAGAGCTAAGTAGAAAATCATAGCAGATCCAGCAGAAGAACAGAGCAAATACAGGTGTGGGCCCTGGCCTAGGAGGACTCAAGGAAAATGCCACCTTCCATATCATCCTGCCAGATCAGTCCAGATAAGTGAGATGTACCAAAGGTATGACTCCACTGGGCAAGAAGAAGACACAGCAGCTCACAAAACCCTTGAGCCAAAGGTGGACATCTATGCGGTAATGTTTGACAAAAGTGAAAAGTGATGCCCACGCTGCTGCTCGACAAATGTCTGCAGGGGCTACCGAGCTCCGCTCCGCCCACATTGGTGCTTGCGCTCAGGTAGAAGAGACACGCAAACCCTCTGGAACCAGCAGGTTCCGCAACAGATATGCAGAGGCAATGGCCTCCTTAATCCAGGGCCCCAAAGCTGACTTAGCTGCTGCGTCACTCTTGCAAGAGCCAGCAAACTGCACAAAAAGTTCGACTTACTAAAGGAATTTTGTACCTCTAAGTACCAGAGAAGCACCCTCTGGACATCTGCAAGGCAAAGATCCTTATCCTTCCCCCAACACTGCCCCTTAGAAGAGGAGGGCAGGCAGACCACTTGCTTCACATGAAAGGGAGAAAGCATCCTAGACAACATGGAAGGCACAGGCCAAATGGAAACAGCCTCCTTTGAAAAAGCAAATAAGGATCTTGACAAGACAGAGTCTGCAGCTTGGAAATCCGCCTTATGGAACAAATCGTGACCAAGAAGACCATCTTGAGTGTCAAATGCTTCAAAGTAGCATGCTTCAATGGCTCAAAGGGTGCCACTATTAGGGCCCTGAACACCAGACAGATCCCAAGAAGAGATCACAGACCAGAGGGGAGGACACAGATGCTGAATCCCTGGAGAAGGTGCAAGGCTAGAGACTTACCAGCCACTGGACTTTGGAAACAGGCCAATGCTGCCACTTGAACTTTCAGGGAGCTAAGGGAAAGGTCCTTCTCTAAGCCATCATATAGAAAGGTCAACAGAGATGGCACCTTGGCCACCTCAGGAGCCAACTGCCAAATGCCACACCATTGCTCAAAGAGGCACAGACCCGCACATATGCTAGCTTGCTAGACCTCCTCTGGGCTCCGAGCAGAGTGGAGACGACCGCTGGAGAGTAGCCTTTACATGCTATCTCCTTTCAAGAGCCAAGCCATAAGAGAGAAGGGGACCAGGTCCTTCAGGATGATTGGTCTCTGCTGCAAAAGTCCCCAAGACAAAGGTAATTGAAGAGAAGGTGTCTACAGGAGCTGTGTTAGGTCTCCAAATCATGATTTCCTCAGCCAAAATGGCACCACTGGAACAATCCTGCCCAGGCAGCATTCTATATACTGTCACAACCCCATCCCTTTAGCCACGTGCTTAAAGGTCAGGGTGGATATTATTGTTGTATTGAAGGTAGAAACTTTTGTTAGCCCAGTAGCCTTCTGGTACTAGTAGTCCCTTTCTTCATAATGAATAGTTGTGTAAGCCATGTGAATGGTAAAGTATAGGGTTTTATTCCCTTAATGCACAAAAGGTTCAAACGAAGACAACAGGATTTCCACCTTGTTCAGGATTTTCACATAAGGTATTTACATAGGTCAAAAACTTGGATGTGCTTCACAGTCTTTGTTAGTTATGCAGGGTTCAAACAAAACAGGTTATACAAACAAAAGCAATGCTTCTTCTTTCAGATTGTCAAACAAAACTGTGTTTCAAAAGTATATCCTGCGTGCTATATTTCTCTCAAGGATTCTAAACTCCCAGTACAACAAAACGTACAGTCCATAGGGCACTCAGTTAGAAAAGGGTCAGGTTCAGCAGGGTCTATCTGCATAGCCTCTTGTTCTGCTGAGATATCTGTGGCCCCTGAGCTTTCCCCATATATTCCTGGTTTTACTTCAGAACTTCTTCCTAAGGCTCTCCAGCCTGGCTGTACCCGGTCTGGCAAATATGCAACAGGATTTGTGGTAAGCACTCTTTCTATAGGTTCCCAAACCTTTCTCCAACTGCCTTGGCTGCTCTTACGGCTCCAAGGCTTCCAGGCCTTTCTGTGACCCGGCCTCAGTTCCTGGTTCAGATCTGTGTCTCTTAGACTCCTGGGCTGAGTCTGGTTCACCAACCTCTGAACTCCTTGGGGCTCACATACAGGGGAAGAAGCATGAAGGTACCTCTGAACTCTTGGGTCTGTGTCTCTGGTATTCTCCCTACCAGGCACTCTCCCGGTTCTCCTTCTGTCCTTCCTGAAGACTTCCTTCTGGAGCTTCCCAGCCTGAAACTGGCTCTCCTGGAACTTGTTCCTTTCCTGTAAGGGCTGCAAGTTCAACTGCCTTTTCTCCTCTCTTTGGAGCCGTCTCCTTTCTCTTTCTTCTCTAACAGCAGCTGCTGCGGCTCGTGCCGCTCCTCTCCCTTCTGGCTTGTCTATGCTTTGCTTATAAAGCTGTTTCTTAGGTAAGGATTCTGTCCCTCTGACCAGGTGTATCTGATTATGCTTTGAATTAGTTCTTGCATCATCCCAACCTGGGCGTGTCAGCCTACCTTCTGAATCTCCGTGCATGCTCCTTCTAGCTGCACTTCTCACTAACTGCACTTTATGTATATCATTTCCTTTAAAGAGATCAGTGTTTTCTTCTACCTCCATGGGTTTACTGGCGTCTGCTTCATCACAATACCAAATCACATGCCCCACCAGGGACCAAGGCCGGGTCAGAGCATCAATGCCCTTGGACTCCATTTCCATGTGGCGACTGAAGAAGCAGCAAACATTGGCACTGAAGTGTGTTGACACAGATCCATTTCGTGGCAACCCCAGAGGCGAAGAATCAATGGAAATGCCTCCTGCCTCAACTCCCCCTCTCCAGTATCCAGAGAATGATGGCTGAGGAAGTTCGCTTCTACACTGTCCACCCCAGCAATGTGCCGAGCCGACAAGGCTAGGAGGTTCTTCTCCACCCAACCAGCCATCTCCAGAGCTACCCATGTACTCCTCATGCTGCCTTGCCAATTGACATAAGTTACCGCTATGGCGTTGTCTGAAAACACTCAAGCTGCCTGGCCCTCAAACAGGGGTCGGAAATGCAGAAAAGCCAACCTGATGGTCCTCACTTTGAGGCAGTTGATGGTCCACACCACTTCACTGTGATTCCAATGGCTCTGGGCTGTACAATCTTGGCAATGGGCTCCCTAGCCCAAGAGACTGGTATCCGTTGTCAGAAGGATCCAGGAGAAATCATCTAGCGGCATGTCCTTCCACAGAAGACTGGGCTGTTGCCATCACTGCAGGTTAAATCAAAACAAGAACACAGGCTCCTCTCCTCAAGTGATCAAACAAATCCCCAACAACAAAAATAAATATTTTTGTTGGACAAAGAACCCCAGGCAAGAACTTCTTAACTGAAGGTTCACGTCCTTTTATTCAAAATGCAGTAAAACCTTTAAACTGCCAAAAGTCTTTACATGAAGAAAGTACTTAACTTAAACCACAGCACTTCAACACAGTTCATCAGTGAATGTGAAAAACGACACAGTCCTTCGTTTCAGGTTGACAAACTTCAAAAACCCTGCTTCAGGTTAATATCCACTAACGTGCGCATGAAAAGCTAGGGAAAAAGTGAGATCTTTAAAGCCATGGCATCTGACGTCATTTCCGGATTTGGAGTTACTGCTTAGCCGGCCAGGAGGTGAGAGCAACAATCATACTGACACCAAACTGCCGGCTGAAGAATGGTCAAAAAAGATCAAAAAGAAAGGAAGAGACATTTAAATTAATCACAACAAATTATACCAATCCTGTTGCAAATTCAAACCCCATGGCATAACAGCGTTCAACCGAAAAATCCACTGTTGCTCGCACTTATGTAGGCGGGCAAGACGATTGCCCCCAGAAACAAAAGACGGTATATGATCAATCACACGCCAAGAAAAGTTAGTAAACTCCAGGATGCACTGCACTGCATGTGAGACTATCGGGGCTGAAAGGGTCCGAGTACAAAACCTTGATGCATGCTCTGTTAGTCGCTTCTTGATGGGCCGGGAAGTACAACCCAGATATTTTAGACCGCAAGGACACACGAGTAAATAAACCACAAATGCAGAATCACATGTGGTAAAATGTCGGGCTGTCCAAATTCTATTTGTAGTCGGATCTGTCCAGGTCTCACCACTCAAAGATGCCGAACAATATACACAATGATCGCAGGGAAAATGGCCAATCCGTTCCAAAGTTTTTTGAGAAAATGGAAAGAGATGGACCAATAAATCTCGTAGGTTTTTCCCTCGAGTATAGGCCATACAAAGTTGTTGGGCAACCACTGCAGGTTGGGCAACACCATCATTGGGAGTGAGAACCAGAGCTCAAACTGCTGAGAACTCAGGGACCACCAAGCCAGTAAGGACAGTTGAAGTGGCTGCATATGACCACGCATCTGCAGCACCATCTTGGCAGTTACTGCCATCACTATGAGAACCCTGAAGATTAACTTGGACTCTGGGAGCCTGCTGCAAACAGACCACCACCAGGCAATCCAACAGCCTTTGACTTTCTCCTATGGCAGGAAGACTCTGCACACGTGAGTATCAAAAAGTGCTCCCAGGAAATCTAGGCCCTTTTTCCAAGTGATCACCCAACTGAAGCTCATCAGAAAGGATACCACTCAGGGAACTACCCAATATGCCTCTGAAAAAGAATGGGCTTGGATGAGCCAGTAGTCCAGATATGGGTGCACACAAATCCCTGGGTGCCGGAGTGCTGCAGCCACCACCATGAACTTGGAGAATGCTCTTGGAGCAGTGAAGGGGAGGACGGCGAACAGAAGGGGAGAACCAAGCATGGCAAAATATAAATATTTTGCTAATCCCCCAGAATGGGATATGAAAATATGCCTCGGCCAAAACCAGAGATGCCAGCGCTCCCCTCAATGCACCACATGAATCACGGATCGCAAAGTTTCCATCCAGAAAAGCATGATGCACAAGCGTTTGCTGACACACTTAAGCTCCAGAATGAGTTGGAATGTTCCTTTTATGTCGGCACCTCGAAACAGACAGAATACCTGCCCTTGTCCCAATCGTCTGGGGGAACAGGCACCATTGCCTTCAGGGGAGGCAAACTGTCCAAAGTGATCCGCACAGCAGCCCTGCTGTTCACAGACCCACAAGGGGAGAAGACAAAAGCACCCAGGATCAGCTTTTTGCATTTCCAGGACATAGTTGTACTGACCAGGGACTAGCACCCAACGATCCTTGGTGACCTGGGTCCATTCTTGAAAGACGAGGCAAAGCCTTCGCTCAAGTGGAGGAACCAGGAAATTGGCCCCCAAAGCCGTCATTGCAAAGCTCAGGAAGTCCTCCTCTGGATGGGATTGGGACCCCGAGTCCAAGCAATCCATGAAGGGACTGAGAACGAGCCCGAAAGCCACAAGGGGAAGAAAGGCTCTCCAGGTCATAGCAATGGGATTCCCAAGACACGATGGGATTCCCAAGACCCCCGTGGTCCAACCAGTGGACTGGAGGAAGGATAAGGAAACCTGGACTTTTCATTGTTTTTTTATCTCCACCAATCTGCTGGTAGGGGAACACAACTCACTTATCTGTACTGGTCCAGCAGGATGTTATGAAAGTAATCAAAATAAAAAATAATATATGTAAACAAACACTCTATATGAGGGTGAAAAAAGTCTTACTTGAAATTGATTGAATTCAAGGAAAATCTTCCTTTTCCTCAAGACTTACTGATTTCCATGCTAACTGTGCATGGCACATTGAGGTGGCTAACTGCAAAGCTCCCAGTTAGCATGGGTGCAATTACTGCCACCTCAATAGGTGGAGTTAAGTGCATCTGCGCTAATATTGGCCTGCATTGAGGCATGGTGTAGCGTGTTAACTGATGGGAGCAGCCTGTCCATGTCCCTGACAGTTAATGCAGTGTGTGTTGCACCTAATGCATCATGATTTTGTGGGCTGTTGACATGATAGGTGCAAAACCACAACATACTTTAGTAAAAGGGCCCCTATTTATATTTCCTTAGAAAATTCTAGCCACATCTTTTCAGTAGATTCAGCAGTTTGCAACATCTAGACACCAAACGTGATCCATTTAAAAAAAAAATTAAGCTTTTAAATAGCTGCAAGCTATTGCTTAATGACATGAAATAAGTCCTGTTGAACAATTGTACACTTTACCAATGATATGGTTTCCCATATTGAAGACTTGTGAGCAGTGGAAGGAATAGATTACATTAGCATTTGCAATATATGCATATGCATAGCTTCAAAAGTATTTGCAATGCTTCAGTATATTTCATCATTTGAAAGCTTGTGAGCTACATGTGTTGTGGTACATAACTGATGCAATAAATATTGTGTTTAATCTTATTTGTTTGCTCAGACATCCACTACGGGTTAAAGTAAATATTTACATTACAGAGGAGGTTTCAGTGACACTAGAGGTCATCTTTGCTGAACTGATAGCTATGTATTACTGCATAATAAAGCAGTACAATAGTAAAGATGATCTTTTTTGGTCAATTCCATATTCCAGGACAAATTACTTCAATGTTTTGTTTTATACAGAAGGGCACTTGACAAAAAATTGTGTCTCCAGAGTTTGGAATAAAAATTGCACTAGGTGAACTTTAAATGTTGTTTAAAACAATGACATCTGTTCCATTTGTAGACTGCATAGGACATTACTGGTATATTAAGACTTTTCTAGATGTGACATGTCATAACTAGTTAAGCACTGCAACATTTTGCTAAATGTTACTCTTACTAAAATGTACTAAGCAGTTAGCAAGTGAATTAGCACACTGTAACTGTTAATACCACAAGTGCAGTAAACATTACACGCTGGCCTGACAGCATGTGTTAATTCATGTGTTAATTGCATAGTCTGTTATGGGACAGAAAATGGGCAAGTTATAGGTGAAAAAAGGGCATCGACTGCACATTGCAGTTAGCATGCAAAGGCAACAGATAAATACATATTAACTGTGAATTCTATTCCTGCATGGTAAAACATTTTCAGTCTGATAACTAAATGGGAACATGCTTACTTAAAGCACGGGCTTTATTTATTTAGACAGTTTTGTATACTACCTTATCCTTCAATCAAAGTGGTCACAACACAATTGGGGGATACATTTAACACAAGGGGATATGAGACACATACACTAATACTTACAGGGAACATGGGCAATGGAGGGTTAAGTGGCTTGCCCAAGATCACAAGGAGCACCTGTAGGACTAGAAACCCCAGTCCTTCTGGCCCAAGGTTGCTGTCCTTTAGTGGGATTTGAACCCCCAACCTTATAGCCTGAGGTAACGTGCCTCAACCACTAGGCCACTCCTCCCTTTGCACTTACTTGCAGTATTTTTGCATTTAGCACATAATGAGTGCAAAGCTTTGACATACTTTTAATTTCCTTAGTTTAACATTGAAATACTTCACTAGTTAAACATCTGTTGTCTTCCGTAACTGTCTTTTTGTGCATGCTCTCATGCACCTTGCTATTTGTCCATGTTGCAGAGAATCATAGTGGAACCCTTGGTCCTCATACCTTTTGAAGTACATAACCCACCTACCCAATATACTGTAAAACTCATTTACAAAAATTGTCACATAAGAAACAACATAAGAATTTAAAAATTTATAATTTTACAAACACAAGTTTTGTAAACATATGGCTAGTATGGCAGTTTTAATAAAAACAGTGGATACTATTTTAGTAGCAATGAAGGTCATTTTAAAAGGTTTGGTCATGATTTGGACGTCTGAAGACGTGCACATGGACGTTGAAGTCAAAATCATGGAGACCTCTCCGTAGCCATTCCCAGATATCTTCAGTGCAAGGATGTCCAAGTAGGCACAGGGGTGTGAAGGAGGCGTGTCTGGGGAGGAGCAATGGACTTACAAGTCACCGTTTGATCTCAGAAACGTCTACAGGCACAAATAGGCATCAGGAAAGTGCTTGTTTTTACCTTAAAACATCTAGAGTGTAGAATTAAGTGACTAGCCTTAGATCACAAACACCCACACTGGGATTTGAACCCTTGCTACCCTGCTCTTAAGCCACTACTCTAACCATTATACTATTAGACATCTTGTTTCTAAAATGCTATCCTGGGGACATCTATATAGATGTTTGATATATGTGCATATTAGGCATGTCCATTTTTCCGAAATCGTGCCTGAACCTGCATGTGCCTTCTTTTTTTTCCAGACATTCTGGCTTTGACATCCCAGATTGCACTTGGACGTCCTATTGTGAAATGTGCCTCCATGTGTTTATATGAAACACACAAGCACTATAGGTTTGTATTCCTTTAAATGGTTCCATAAGAACAAATGGCCATTTTTACTCTCTTCTTCAGCAGTGTCAGCTGGCAGCGAAAACAGTAACTTCTAGTCAGAATTCTAACATTTCTTGACAAGTAGTAACTATCTTAGTATAGGCATTGACCTTTATGTATGTATTTGAATGAACTGGCAGTTTGGCATAGATCTCCTAAAGGAGTCCTGTTGACAAAATGGGTCATCTTTACAGGTTGTAAACAATTTCTCACATAAATAGATATTTCTGTTCAAATTCATTTTTTACTTTCTCTGACATTTTTGCTTTTATCTTTTTTTTCTATTTTGTCCTTCGCATGTTTCTCTTTGTCTGGCTTAGTTACACTTTCATATGAGGGTGGAGAAGTTGTAGGTGGAGTCATATCAGTCTTTTCTGTAGTTGAGATTCCATTCAGCTTATCAATAACCAATTCCTCCTTCATAGGTAAACTATTCTCTCTGCTAAATGTATCTTTGTTATACAAATCTGAAGCCCGTTTTATTGTTTTCCACAAATGATAATGACGATAACAGCGCTGAATTACAATAGCTGAAAGTTCCTCTTCTTTGCGCCGTAACGTGGTGGTGATTGGTTCATAGGACACTTTGGAAGGATTGGATGCCATAAATCGTTCTTCCATTGGTTGACGAAGAGAATCCATTTCTCCACCTTCACCTAAAACACGCTTTGTAAAAGCAAATAAGATGTCAAGGCAGTGAATCCTGTCACCACTTACCATGGGAAGATCCATTGCAATAAGCTGAATTTTGTTTGGTTTGGCTACACGAAGAGGAGGATCTAGTGTGTCTGCAAAATCAGAAAGTTTACTGTATTCCATGAATTGAGTTGCATCTGGATCAAATTTTTCCCAAACTTCATAGAACATCTCAAAATCGTCTTCACCCAGGGGTTCAGCACTTTCCTCAGTAGCCACACTGAAATTCTCCAAAATAACAGCAATATACATATTTACCACAACTAGAAAAGATATAATAATGTAACTAACAAAAAAGAAAATTCCAACAGATGGATTACCACAGTCTCCTTTAACAAGGCTTCCAGGGTGATCCTTTTCTGGATCACAGTCTGGCAGTCCACTGTTAAGAATTGGTTCTAGCAAAAGATTCCATCCACCAGATGTAGTAATTTGAAAAAGACAGATCATACTATTGGCAAATGTTTCAAAATTGAACATATCATCAATTCCTACTTCCTTTTTAACATATGCAAAGTTGGACATTCCAAATATGGCGTAGATAAACATCACCAGAAACAGCAGGAGACCAATGTTAAACAAAGCTGGCAGTGACATCATCAGAGCAAACAGCAATGTTCTTATTCCTTTAGCACCTTTAATAAGTCGTAAGATTCGCCCTATCCTGGCGAGCCGTATAACTCTGAATAAGGTAGGTGACACAAAATATTTTTCAATCATTTCAGCCAGAAACAAACCTGTAGAAAAATATAATTATTTAGTAATGGAAATGATATTATTTAAGGCAGTTTCCAAACAATCAACCTAGACAGAAATGGTCTGATATTCGTAAGGCATTTACACAGTTTACAGCCCTGAAAACTGTGCAAATGCTCTAACCGGGATATTCAAAAGCACTAAGCATGGTTATCCCCGATCTTCTCCCCTACATACCCCAATGCTAACTGCTTAGCATCGGAGCGTGTCATGGGCAGTCTGGGGAGGAGCAGAGGTGGCAACAGTTGATAACTGGGCAGCGGTGATACTATAAAAGCTTGCCTATCTTTTAGCTGCAGGAGCTAACCAGGCAACATGCAAGATCGCTGCTACCCAATTAGCCTCTGTAGCTTCAGAGCATATGTGGCAAACCCAGATATTCAATGCTGAGGCCGCATAGGACCCCGGCATTGAATATCCAGGGTTAAGGGTCGGCGCAGACGGCTATGCGCTGTAGTGGCACATAGCCAACCTAGATGAATATCGGACCCAAAGTAACCACAGATCTTGCACTGATTTTCCAAGGGAAATACCTGTGTAATTTCTCTCTAAAACTGTCCATGGGACTCCATCTGCTTTTTCTGCAAGCAGTTTTTTGCTAGACAACAATGCATATCAATTTGAAAATCCTTGTGGCCTTGGGTAAGTCACTTAAACCTCCATCGCCTCAGGTACAAACTTAGATTGTAAGCACTCTGGGGACAGGGAAATATCTATACCTGAATGTATTTCACCTTTAACTACCACTGGAAAGGTGTGAGCTAATATAAAATCCACTTCTCCCACTATAGCAAAAGGTACATGTGCTCCATATGTAATTTTAGCTAGACTAAATGATGGCAGTTCTGACAGCCAATTTATGTGCATAAATCAGCATTTTGAAAAGTAAATGGCTTTGAAAATGTCTTCTTAATGCTTTTAACTATTAAAATATATCCTTCTACAAGCCCCATGTGATCTAAATGATAATTGCAAATCAGTATGAAAACTGTGCATGAAAAATTTGGAGACAATTTTCAAAACTGTAGCTTGTGTAACGTCCACAAGTAGTTCCATCTGTGAATTTTGTAACACGTCTGTAACAGTATGCACATCCTTTTCCTTTGAAAACCAATTCTGTAAAAAATACCCTCAAATTTCTACTGGACCCATTTTTCCCATGGATATTATTTGCAGACCATATAATGTGCATAGTTTTGAAAGTGAAAAACTGTGTTGTTCCCTCCCTTGGCATAACCCCACACTGGAAACACTTCTACAAAAATGCAGATCAAAGCAAGGCCATACAAAGAGCTATGCGAGCAGTGCGGCCGCAGAGGGTGGAAGTATGGAAGGGGCAAGGATGTCATTACCACTTCTAAGAAGTCTGACAAGAGTGAGTTCCTGCCCACAGATAGGGAAGGGGGGTGCCAGGTTTGCAAGTTGCACAGGACGCATTCGTAGCATGGTACGGTCCTGGGTCAAAGTACATATATTATCGATCAATGCACAAGCTTTTACTAGCAAAAAAGTAGACAATTTTCAAAAAGTGCATTTATCCAGGTAAATGGCCATTTACAGATACAAATGATTTTTGAAAATTGCTCTCACCAGGGTGTTAATAGTGCATTCTGTTCAATTAAGTGTAGTAATCGAGTTTTCATGCCTAAATGTGAGTCTATACATTATCTTATTCACCAAGGACATATGACATTTTTAAAATACATATCTCTAAATTTTCAGGTGCAAGAAGATTTTAGTCTACATTTTCAGGCACTATAGCGTACTTACTCAACTGTAACAGGTGTTCTCCAGGGACAGCAGGAATCAGCCTTCACATAGGGTGACGTTGGCATCAACAGAGCCTGTGCAGAGCATTTCCCCAGTTTTCGAAGAAAATCTTTGGGACATGCTACCACGCATGCGTAGTCCCCTTCCCGCCCAAGGGTGCCATTTTGCTCAGTCATATGACATAGCTAAGACGGTAGTAAAAATAACACAAGGAAGGGATGCAACTCCCAGGGGAGGAGGGAGGGTTGTGAGGACTGATTCCTACGGTCCCTGGAGAACACCTGTTACGGGTGCGTAACTACGCTTTCTCCAGGAACAAGCAGGAAGTCAGTCCTCACAGGCTCCAGGCTGCCGAGGACTGAACCACAACAGCACCAATGGCGACCAATCGGGTAGCTGTGAGTTGCAGAAGGTGCATCCCCACTGAGAGACTCTGCAAGACCATAGTATTCAACGACACTATCACTGGTAGCCTGAACATAGAAGGGTCAGAGGGTACGAGTTGCCTATACCCCGAGAATATTACAGAGTACTGTTGGCCAAATGCACTTCCCTGCAGGACTTGCTCTCTAGGTAGCAGTGAGCTGCGAACGTATGAACTGAAGACCATGTGGCGGTCTTGCATATCTCCATCTCTGGCACTGAGCGGAGGTTGAGAACCAACCAGGCAGGTGCACAAATACTGGCGACAATTTGATTCAGCTGAAGAATCTTTTTTATTGGGGCCCAATAAAAAGATTCTTCACCTGAATCAAATTGTCGCCAGTCTTTGTGTACCTGCCTGGTTGGTTCTCTGTCTAGTTTCCCCTATTTCGCCAAGTTATACTTCCTGTTAAATGTAACGACCAGACACGTGTAAACTGTCGGATGTTTTCTGTTCAATGTAAACCGCGCTGATGCCTAATAGTGCGGTATATAAGAATTGTTAATAAATAAAATAAATAAATAAATAGTGTGCAGGTACCTGTTGCTCTTTTTTGGTACTGAGCGGAGGTTGGCCACTGACATGGCCATCACCCTCATGTGATGCGCTGTGATCTGGTGTTCAAGGGGGAGGCCAGCTTGCTCATAGGTGAGGGCAATACAGTCCTCCATCCAAGTGGACAGAGTCCGCTTAGTCACCAGGAGCCCCCGTCTGCTGGGGTCATAAGAGACGAAAAGCTGAGGAGCTTTGCAGTGGGCCTAGGTCTGCTGTAGGTACAAGGACAGGGCCCGTTTGCAATCCAGTGTAGAAAGCACTAATTCTCCAGGACCAAGCAGGAAGTCAGTCCTCAGATATGGGTGACATCGACATCGAGGAAGCCCTTGCGGAGCATTTCCCCAGCTTTCTATGAAAGCCTTTGGGAATACTGCACGCATGCGCGGTCCCCTTCCCGCCTAAAGGTGCCATCTTGCTCAGTCTTCCTTTTCCGAGGAGCCCGTTGGACGTTCGTCCTAGTCACCTGGAGAAAAGTTAGATTTTTCTTGCGATTTTCTTATGATTTCATCGCGGTTTTTGTCCGGTTCGACGCCGGTTCCCCTTCCCGCCAGGTTCGGTACACCGGTATCGAGCCCGTCTTTCTTTTTCGGTTTTTGGCCTTAGTGGCTGGCGTTCGCGCCCTTTTTTCTCTTTCCCTGGAAGGCCGGTCCTTTGACCTTGCGGGGGCTCTTTTTTCCCCGATGGCTTCCAGTGGTTTCAAAAAGTGTGATCGGTGCAAGAAACTGTCGTCTCTCACCGACACACACGACTGCTGCCTTTGGTGCCTTGGTCCCAATCATGATCCTAAGATCTGTGGGCCCTGTGGAAAAATGTCCACTAAGGCTCTGCGAAGTCGACAGCATCAAAAGGAAAGGCTTTTTTCTGATTCGGCCTCTGGCCGGGCCCGGACCTCATCTGAGGCCTCGACGACTCGGGAGTCTGACCCCGAGCATCGTCGGGGTTCCTCGGACAGGGGGTCCCCCGAACGGGAGCGACAGAGGAAGAAGCGGCTTGCGAGGGTGGAGTCGGAAGAGGTCCCTGGCTCCTCGAGGTCTAGGTCTCGGACCCCCGACTGCCGTCCCGGGGCCTTGGAAAAGGAGAAGCCGTCCAAAAGGCCTTGTGTGGAGCCGGAGTCTGCTGGACACGTAAGTCCTGTTGTCCTTGAGGACTCTCCTCCCAGGGAGCCGACATCGGGCCCAGCGCTGCCGGGACCCGAGTCGGTGGCTGCTGAGTCTCCTGAGCTAGGACTCAGGCTGACAGCCTTGGAGTGCAGACTGTCTGCCTTCATGGATCAGCAGCGGGTGCTGATGGCCATCCTTGCTGGCACATCTGCCCCGACCACCGGGACATCGACGTCAAAGTCGACCCCGGAGACCGAGCCGATACTCGAGACCATGAAGGCTCGAGGTCGACCTCGGTCGCGGTCACCCTCGACCTCCCGGTCGGGACTGAGGGTGTCGACGCCGGTGCCTTCGGCGTCGGGGCGGGTGCTGCCAGGCCCCGCGCGGTCGGAGCCCGACTCCTCTTCGGACGAGTCCACCTGGGAGACGGAGCACGAGGAGTCCCCCGATACCTTCAGGACTCGGTGCGTCCCATCGGACTCACCGCAGTCCGAGCCCTGGAGTAGATCCCCCCCGGAGGATACCCGGTTCTCGGAGTTCGTTCGGGATATGGCCGCAGCGTTGGCGATCCCCGCGGACCCCGAGGAGGAGCCTCGAGCCGAAGAGCTCGAGGCCCTCCAGTATGACTCTCCTCCGAAGGGGGTCTTTACTGTGCCGGTTCCTCCAATGCTGGAACGGCTCCTCTTCCGGATGTGGGAGGCACCGGACTCGGCGCCGGTTTTGAGAAAGTGGGTTGATTCTATTTATCGACTCCGTAAGAGCCCTGGTTTTCAGAAGGCGCAGCTACCACACCATTCCATGGTGGTGGAATCGGCCATGCATCGTCTGAAGAGCCAGAAGATGCACTCCGCGGTGCCCCCTGGCCTGGAGGCCCGGAACCTGGATGCGTTTGGTAGAAAGTGCTTCCAGGTCTCAATGTTTGCTTGCCGTGTGTCCAGTCCTACCAGCTGTACATGGGCATGTACTTGCGGGACCTGGCGAAGGAACTCGCCGGGTTCTCTGCTGGTCTCTCCGGGGAACCTTTGCAGAGGTTCAAGTCCTTGTCTTCGGGGATCCGGGAATGTTCTAAGTTCATGTCCTGAGCAGCCTACGATGGCTTCGAGGCCTCGGTCCGTGTTGCAGCAGCCGGCATTGCGGCTCGACGCCAGGCATGGCTGCAGTCATCGGACCTCGAGCCATGGGTGCAAGACAAGTTGGTCAATGTCCCTTGCCGAGGTGAAAACCTTTTCGGCAAGCCCATGGCCGAGAAGGCTGCACAGCTCGAGACCAAGCACCTCACGAGGACAAGGCTGTCTAGAAAGACTTCTGCCCCTTCTCATAAAAAGAAGGGCTCGGGTAAGAAGTCCTTTTACCCGAGGAAGGTGACTGCCTACAAACAGTTCCCACCTTACCAGGCCTCCCCAGCTCCCCCACAGGGTCAGCAGGCCAAGGGGCAGGGACATGGGCCCCGTAGGCAGAAGGCCCCCAAGCCTCCGGCTCCTGCTCCCACTCAGCAGGGTGGGGGCTTTTGACTCTCAAGGCATAGCCTCTCCATCTCTGCTGTCCCATCCCTGCACAGGAGGTCGACTAGCCCTGTTTGCCCACCGGTGGCCACCCATTACAGGAGACAATTGCGTCTTAAGCATAGTCCAAAAGGGCTATCTGCTTCATTTTCATCAGTTGCCTCCTCCTTACTTCCCAGGAGAGTCTCCAAGGCCTCCTCTCCGCACAGACCTCCTCCTGCAGGAGCTTCAGGGTCTGTTGCGAGATCAGGCGGTGGAACCTGTGCCTTCCCACCTACAAGGTCACGGTTTCTACTCCAGGTACTTCCTTGTACCAAAGAGGACCGGAGGCCTCAGGCCTATTCTCGACCTCAGAAATCTAAACAGGTTCCTAGAGAAGGAAAAGTTCAAGATGCTTACTCTTGGAACACTTCTGCCCTACCTCCAGCAGGGAGATTGGCTATGCTCTTTAGATCTAAAGGATGCGTACACTCACATCCTCATTCATCCAGACCACAGAAAGTACCTCAGGTTCATTGTGGGAGGAAACCATTATCAGTACAGAGTGCTGCCTTTCGGCCTCACCTCAGCTCCCAGGGTCTTTACCAAATGCTTGGAGGTGGCAGCCTACTTGAGAAATCAGGGTATCTTTGTCTTCCCCTATCTGGACGACTGGCTCATCAGGGGTCAGACGTGCCAGGAGGCCAGGCAAGCCACCCTCCGCACTATTTCACTACTTCAACACCTGGGGTTTGTCATAAACTTCGCAAAGTCCACTTTGCTCCCCTCCCAAAACTTGGAGTTCATAGGGGCAAGACTAGACTCTCTGCAGGCAAAAGCTTTCTTGCCAGAGGACAGAGCCCAAAGACTGATCAGCTTGGCAACCCAGTTTCTCAGCAGGTCCCTGGTCTCCGCCAGACTCTGCCTAAGGCTTCTCGGCCACATGGCTTCAACAGTACCTGTGACTCCCAATGCCCGGCTCCACATGAGGCCTGCACAGTGGTGCCTCAGAACTCAGTGGACACAGGCCACAGGGAGCCTCAGAGACAGAGTAAGGGTGTCCAGACCATTCTTGAACTCCCTGCGATGGTGGCTGCACCCCCCCAACTTACTGCAGGGGGTGCCCTTTCAGATGCCTCCGTACACAGTGGTGTTGACCACCGATGCCTCCCTGCAGGGCTGGGGTGCACATTGTCGGGGCAAGTGCACCCAGGGCCTGTGGTCTCCCTGGGAGGCCACGCAGCAAATCAATCTGCTGGAATTACGAGCTATTCGCTTAGCCCTCAGGACTTTCTCTCACACCCTGGCTCACCTGTCTGTCTTAGTACAAACAGACAATCAGGTAGCCATGTTTTATGTGAACAAACAGGGCGGCACTTGGTCCAGGCTCCTTTGTCAGGAGGCACAGGACCTTTGCTTGTTTGTGCTCAAGCGCAACATGTTTCTCAAGGCTGTTTATCTTCCTGGCCAGGAAAATTACCTGGCAGACAGGTTGAGCAGGATTCCGCAGCCCCACGAATGGCAGCTCCATCCCTTAGTGGTTCAGAAGATTTTCCTGAAATGGGGACTTCCATCCATAGATCTGTTTGCCGGTCCCCTGAACAAGCCCAGGTTCTGCTTCAGCAGATGCTTTCCTGGTCCCAGGGCCTCCTGTATGCGTTTCCTCCCACACCTCTGGTGGCCCGAACCCTGTTCAAGATTCTACAGGACAAGGCCTCGGTCCTTCTGGTCGCTCCCAGATGGCCGAGGCAGCCTTGGTTCCCACTTCTGCTTCAACTGGCAGTGGACACCCCCCTGCCTCTGGGGTTGCAGCCCGACCTTCTCTCTCAGGATCAGGGTTCTCTTCTGCACCCCAGTCTCAAATCTCTCAATTTGATGGCCTGGAGGCTGCAAGGGTAGTTTTGGCTCCCTGGGGCCTACCTCAGGAAGTTGAGGAGGTCGCCCTGGCCTCTAGGAAGCAGTCCACTAGGAAAACTTATGCCCTGAAATGGAAAAGGTTTTCTATGTGGTGTCAGCTGCGTACAGAAGATCCTTTCTCCTGTGCTGTACCAGTGGTGCTTCAGTACCTGCTGCACTTATCCAATCAGGGACTTAAATCCAATTCTGTTCGGGTCCACCTCTCAGCTCTAGCAGCCCACCACTCACCAGTGGAAGGACACTCTCTGTCGGTTCACCCCTTGGTGTCCAAGCCTCCTGTCCGTCCTCCAGTCCCTGAGTGGGAGTTGAATGTGGTCTTGCAGCAACTGACTCGCCCACCTTTTGAGCCGATGGCTACTTGTCCTCTCCGCTTCCTGTCCTGGAAGGCACTCTTCCTGGTAGCCCTAACCTCGGCCAGGCGAGTGAGTGAGCTTCAGGCCTTGGTCTGTGACAGGCCTTACACTCACTTCTATAGGAACAGGGTAGTCCTTAGGACTCATCCAAAGTTCCTCCCAAAGGTTGTCTCCTCTTTCCACCTCAACCAGGAGGTGGTTCTTCCAACATTCTTCCCTAGGCCTCATGCAAGCCGGGCGGAAGCGGTCCTGCACTCCCTGGACTGTAGAAGGGCCTTGTCCTTCTACCTTGACCATACGCAGGGGCATAGAAGGGCTACTCAGCTCTTCATATCTTTTGACCCTAATAATTTGAGGTTAGCTGTGTCCAAGCATACCTTGTCCATCTGGGTGGCTGACTGTATCACCTGGGCTTACAGGGCGGCTGACCTTCCCTTGCAGGGTCGGGTCATGGCCCACCGTGTCAGGGCAATGGCTGCCTCAGTAGCTCATCTCTGCTCTGTACCATTGGCAGACATCTGCAGGGCTGCAACTTGGTCCTCAAGCCAGACGTTTGCGGCCCATTACTGTCTGGAGAGGGAGTCCCGTAGGGACAGTGCTTTTGGCCAGGCAGTACTCCGGAATCTCTTTGAGGTTTAGGCAACTCCTGCCCTCCAGCCCTCCGTTGGGCTACAGGTGGAGGTTCTTTCAGTGAAAAGCCTTTCTTTGATGCTGGGACTAGAGGGAGTTCTCTTGTTCAGCCTGGGTTCCTGGTAACCCAGAGCTAGGGAGTCACCCATATGTGAGGACTGACTTCCTGCTTGGTCCTGGAGAAAGAGTAGTTACTCACCTGTAACAGGTGTTCTCCAGGAGCAGCAGGAATCAGTCCTCACAACCCTCCCTCCTCCCCTGGGAGTTGCAGTTGTACATAGTTTATTTTTACATTTTTGTGTGCTGTTTTTTAGCTATGTCATCAGACTGAGCAAGATGGCACCTTTAGGCGGGAAGGGGACTGCGCATGCGTGCAGTATTCCCAAAGGCTTTCATAGAAAGCTGGGGAAATGCTCCGCAAGGGCTCCATCGACGTCGATGTCACCCATATGTGAGGACTGATTCCTGCTGCTCCTGGAGAACACCTGTTACAGGTGAGTAACTACTCTTTCCTCCCTGCTGGCATGAGACTGCGGGAAGAAGGTGGAGAGGACCACCTCCTGGTTGAGGTGGAAGGGAGAGACCACCTTCGGGAGGAATTTGGGATGTGTGTGGAGCACTACCAGTTCTTATAGAACCTTGTATATGGTGGATCCACCACCTGGTCCTGGAGTTTGGCCACTTTCCAAGACAGGTACCGCAGGTGGCACATGGCTAGGGGCTCGAATGGCAGTTTGGAAAGCTGGGAGAGCACCATGTTGAGGTCCCACTCCACGTCCGGAGGACGGAGAGGGGGCTTGGATAACAGGAGGACCCGGAGGAACCTGGAGACCAGGGGCTGGCCTGAGAGGGGTTTCCCCTCAATAGGGTGATGGTGAGCAGCTATAGCGCTCACATGCACCTTCACTGAGTTAGACTTCAGCCCGGTGTGGGACAGATGCAATAGGTACTGGAATACTACTTGCATATGGTAGGAGAAGGGGTTTTCCCTCCTTTCCGCACATCAGGCAGAGAACCTTCTCCACTTAAAGGCATAGGCCCGTTTGGTGGAGGGCGTTTGAGTGGCCAGCAGGATCTCCTTGACTTCTCTCAGAAGGTTGAAAGGGGCCAGTGCTATCCTTTCAACAGCCATGCTGTTAACGTTAGAGACCCCAGGGTGGGGTGCAGGAGTGAGCCCCCTCCTGGACAGGAGGTCTGGAGCTCGGCCCAGCGGGACTGGGAGTGCCACCGACAGGGAGAGCAGCAGTGGAAACCAGGGCTGTCTCGGCCACGTGGGGGCAATTAATATGACCAACGCCCTCTCACTCTGGATCTTGAAGAGGTTCCTGGTGACTAGGGGGGTCTGTGGGAATGCATACCCTCAGACCACGAGATCAGGAAGGCATTTGCCACCTCCGGGTGCGATTTGTGGGAGCAGACATGAGGCAGCTGTGTGTTGTCTGAAGAAGCCAATAAGTCCATCATAGGCCTGCCCTAGAGGTGGAAGAGCCTCTTAGCCACTCTGGGGTTCAAGTGCCACTTGTGTAGCTGAGGGACTCTGCTCAGCCTGTCCGCTAGGCAGTTGTCCTGGCCTGGGAGGTATGCTCACAACAGCATGTTGTTGCGAGCTGCAAAGGAGAGGAGGGCCCCGCCTCCTGGCAGAGAGAATATGAGCCTGCGCCCCTCTGATTGTTGATATAGAACATGGTGACTTGATTGTCCTTCTGGATCAGTACGGACCGATGTTGCAGGTGGTGGCGGAATGCTCCCAGGGCTTGAGAGATCACTCT
Source organism: Ichthyophis bannanicus (assembly GCA_033557465.1). Lineage (NCBI taxonomy): Eukaryota > Metazoa > Chordata > Amphibia > Gymnophiona > Ichthyophiidae > Ichthyophis > Ichthyophis bannanicus. The sequence continues at coordinate 636,729,757 of CM066036.1, read as the reverse complement.
GAGCTCCAGGAGGTTGATCTGTAAGAGTGACTCCTCCTGAGACCAGATGCCCTGTGTGTGGCAGTCCCCACAATATGCCCCCCAACCCAGGAGGGAGGTGTCTGTGGTCAGGGTCCTCTGAGGCGTGGGTGCCTGAAAGGGCATTCCTGCCTGGAGGTGGCACAGGTTTTGCCACCAGTTGAGGGCCATCGCCAGATGGCGGGTAACCCTGACCCTGTCCCATAGCTTCCCCGTGGCTTGAATCCACTGTGAGCGCAACATTGGGCTGTCATCATGTGCAAGCGGGCTGAGGGCATGACATGGACTGTCGAGGTCATGTGGCCCAGCAGGCGGAGGAGGAGATGAGCCAGGACTGACCGGTGGCGTTGTACCTCTCCTGCTGGTTGCTTGAGGTGTTCTGCCCTTTCTCTTGGGAGGACGGCCTTGACTTGTAACGTGTCCAACTGAGCACCTATGAACTCCATGCTTTGGGTTGGAAAGAGATGGGATTTGGGGTAGCTGATTCTGAACCACAGGTGCTGCAGAAGGAGAATTGCATGCTCAGTGGCCTGACTGATCTCTGAGGCCATACCACCCCTGATTAGCTAGTCGTCTAGGTAGGGGAAGACGAAGGCCCCTTGTAGGTGCAGGTGGGCAACTACCACCACCAAGCATTTGGTAAAGACCCTTGGTGAGGAGGCCAGGCTGAAGGATAGCACCCTGTACTGGTAGTGCCCTCCCCCCACCATGAACCTTAGGAATTGCCTGTGGGAGGAATGGATCAGGATTTGTGTGTATGCTTCCTTTAGATCCAAGGAGCAGGGGCAGCTCTTTAATCAGGCCAAGTGAGGCGGTAAACTCAGGCGGCAACCTTTTGGGGGCGGCAAAAATTGCCCCCAAAAATACCGCCTCACTCTGCCTTCAAAATAATAGAAAAACAAAACAAAACAAAAAACCCTGGCTGCAAAAACTGCTTCCCTGCAGTGGCCGCCTACCCTCACACAGCACCCCCCGTGCACGTGCAAAGGGAGAGTGTTTCCCTTTCCTGCGGCTCTGTTAAAGCTGAGCCCGCCAGCGCTGATGGGAAACAGGAAATAGTAATGGGCTGATGGGGGGTTAGAACTGGAAATAGGCTGATCGGGAGGGGGGCTAGGACTGCTAATGGTCTATCAGGGGAGGCTAGGACTGGAAATGGGCTGATGGGGGGGTACAACTGGAAATGGGCTGATCAGGAGGCGGGTCTAGGACTGCTAATGGTCTATCAGGGGAGGCTAGGACTGGAAATGGGCTGATGGGGGGGTTAGAACTGGAAATGGGTGATCGGGAGGGGGACTAGGACTGCTAATTGGCTATCGGGGGGAGGCTAGGACTGGAAATGGGCTGATGGGGGAGTTAGAACTGGAAATGGGCTGATGGGGGTTAAGAATGGAAATAGGCTGATCTGGAGGAGAGCTATGACTGGTAATGGGCTGATGGGTAGGGTTGGGCCTGGAAATGGGCTGATTAGGGGGGCTAGGACAGGAAATAGGCTGATTGGGGTGCTAGGCCTGGAAATGGACTTATTGGAGGTTAGGACTGGTAATGGGCTGATGGGGGGCTAGCACTGGAAATGAGCTGATTGGGGGGCTAGGACTGAAGTGGGCTGATAAGGGGGATAAGACTGGAAATGGGCTGGGACTGGAAATGGGCTAATGGGGGAGGGGAGGAGAGTGCTGTTGGCCCTGGCAGAAAACTAGAGGCTAGGGCTACAAATGGGCTGATGCGGGGGGATGGTAGAATAGGACTGGAAGGGAGTGGATACTGAGAGGGTCTGCCAGGGGAAGGAGGGTGCGGGAAGGAAGCTGACAAGGGTGGAAAGAGGGGGCTGGAAAGGAGCTAACACCTGGGATGTACTGAAGGGGGATTGGGAGGGAGCTGACACTTGGGGATGGGAGTGGTAGGTGGCTGGTTAATGGAGAGAAGGCTGGAAGGGAGCTGACATGCGAATGGCACTGGAAGGGGGATGGACAGAGGGTAGGGCGACTGGAAGGGAGCTGACAGAGGGTGGCACTGAGAGTGGACGTGAGCTGATACCTGCGATGCTATTTGGACTAAAAGGGGATGGACAGTGGGGAAGGAGGGGGAATGGAAGGGAATGGACAACAGTGGCAGTCATGGGAATGCAAGGCGGTTGACATTGGAAGGTACTGGGAGGGGAAGACTGGAAAGGGGTCTGATACTGGGGATGGTTATTGGAACTGGAAATGGGCTGATGGAAGGAAGTGAAGAAAACAATAGAAGAGATAAGAAATGGCATATGGACCATAGACCACAGAAAGAGAGCTAAGAGAAGACAGGAAAGCAGAAGCCTCATATCGGGACCAGCATGATCAGAGAATAAAATGGTCAGAAAACAAAGGTAGAAAATTATTTTTATTTAATTTTCGTGATTGGACTTTGTGCTATTTTTATATTTTACACAGTATTGGGGAACTGCATCTCTTATTTATCTGATGTTGCACTGCATGTGGACTCTGGCTTCTTGGGGCTTCAATTTAAATTTTGTCTACATATTTTTATTTTTACTTTAGATTGTGGTTACTTATTCTGTACTTGGTGAGGGTCGATGTTGTGAGTGTGTGACTGAGGTCAGGTGTTCTGTTAACATGGAGTTTATACATAAAGATCTATACTGTGCTGTAGTAATTTGACTTGTTCAGCTTTTCAAATAGGTCTATGGATGTTCCAGGGCCCACTGTATTTACAGTGACGCTTTTTTTGGATGGGCTCCTTATGTGAGTTTTGGAAGTTTGTGCTGATATGGTATGGTATGGTAGGTTTGCTCTTTGTTATAGGGTTTTGTATTAGTTCACAATATGCCTGGTACTGGAAAATAGTGGTTGTTGTTGTTAGTGAGATGATCAGAATCAGATTTTTTTTTAAATATTGAGTTTCGTGGGTGAATGTCCTGGTTCTGCTCTGCACCTACTGTGGATGCAAAATATATGTTGAAAAAGAAAAAGCAAGAACCATAATGCAGTTTAGAACAACAAAATAAAAATGAGTTATGATTTAGTTTTATAAGCTGTGCTGTTGGTTCTTGCTGTCTTTTAGTTTCTTGGTGTGCAAACAGGACCATACCTAGCCCTGTGCAAGCGGTGCAGCCGCACAGGGCGCAAAGGCTTGGGGAGCAAATTTCGGATATCTGCTGTTGCCCTGCCACCGCTGGCAGGACAACAGCAGACAGCCAAAATGCGCCCCCAAGCATTTCCGCAGCACTTTAAGCAGGTCTGGTCCCTCCCTCCTCTGATGCGATGCCAGAGCAGGGAGGGACAGATCTACTTAAAGTGCCGGCGCCTTTCAGATTGGGTGCATGCCCCCTCCTCCTTCCCATACCTCCATTCAGCACTGCCTGCTCTTTCCCTGCTGCTGGCGCTGCCTTGAAAAAAACAGAGGGCGGTAGCAGTGCTGGATGGAGGTATGGGGGGAGAGGGGGGCATGCACCCGAGCTGCAAGTCGCACAGGGCGCAATTGCAGCTCGGTATGGCCCTGTGTGCAAACATCTTGCATTTCCTCCATATAACTTAATCAGCTTTGTGATTTGGTTCAATCTCTGATTGGATTTCTGAAAAAGCCCCCCTCTAAGGTGGGGGTGCCGTCACATTCTTCGCCTCAGGCAGCAGATTGCCTTGAGCCGCCCCTGCCAAGTAGCACAGCCAATCTCCCTGGTGGAAGTAAGGCAGCAGTGTTCCAAGGGAGAGCATCCTGAACTTCTCCCTCACCAGAAATTTGTTTAAATTTCTCAGGCTTAGTATGTGCCTGAGGCCCCCAGTTCTCTTTGGGACAAGGAAGTATCTGGAGTAGAAGCTTTTCCCCCACAGGTGCTTGGATACAGGTTCTACTGCGTTATCCCTGAGCAGATCTGTGAGTTTTGAGAGCTGAAGGGTCTGGTGAAGGAGATGTCACATTGGCTGTCCTGGGAAGAACCTGGGTAGTAGCTGCTGTAGGTGGAGGAGGTATTTCTCCCTTACCACTTGCAGTACCCACTAGTCCCAGGTGACCTTGACCCACCTGTGGACAAAGAGTGCCAGGCGGCCTCCTGGGGGAGGGGAGGTCCTGGGAGTCAAAAGCAACTGCCATGTTGGCAAGCTGGGGCCTGGAGCTTCTGAGCCTTTGGTTTCTGAGCTCCATGGTCTTGTCTTTTAGGGTGAGAACCCTTTTGCTGGCCCGAGAAGGGCTGGTAGTAGTGACTCTGTTGAAAGGGCCCCTTCTTCCTCGGGTTTCTTACAGGGAAAGGATGAGGTCTTTTTTGAGAGCCTCTGGTGGGTCACCATATCAGCCTCGATCACGGTCACCATATCAGCCTCGATCTCAGTCACCTTATCGGCCATAGGTTTGCCAAACAGGTTCTCTCCAGTGCAGGGGACATTGAGCAGCTTATCTTGGACCCACTGCTTGAAGTCAGAAGACTGTAGCCAGGCTTGGCGCTGGCTGCTGCTACTCAAGCTGCTGTCTCAAAGCTGTCGTAAGCCGCCCAGGAGAGAGCAGTCTTTGATCCCGGAGGTCAGAGATTGGAACCGTTGGAAGGGTTCTCCGGCAAGTCCCACTGAAAATCCAGACAACTCCAGGGTTAAGGCTTTTAGGTACATGCCTATGTACAATTCATAGGCCTGAATCCGACACCCCAGCATCAAGCCCTAGTAACACTTGCGCCCGAGGGCATCGAGGGCTCTAGCATCCCTTCTAGGGGGAACAGGTCTTCTGGCTCTTAAGTTTCTGCATGGTCAAGTCGACGATCATGGAGTTATGTGGGAGCTGGGGTTTGTGGAACCCTGGGCCCTTTCAGACGCGGTACATGGCGTTGAGGCACCACTCACTACTGGCACAGGCATTGTGAGAGTTTCCTTGGGTGGAGATTTGTACTGGAGAATCTCCAGCTCTTTGATGTGTGGATCTTCCTCCGCCTCAATTTGCACCGAGAGGGCTCTGGCCATATCCTTGACAAAGTCATGAAAGGCCATGTCTTCCACAGGAGAATGGTGCCGGGGCGCCTGGGGAGACGGGTCTGAGGGAATGACTTGGTGCCATCTTGTTTCTAGGGATGTCTCGTCATCAGTCTCCCACTTGGAGCCGAGGGGTGACGACAAGTCTAAGGCCCTGAGACTCATTACCTCGAGGACAGCACCGAGGGGCTGGCAGCCTCTGGAGGACCTGGGGTTTGAGGGTATGAGTTGAGCAAACTGGCCAGGGAGGATTGGATGCCTGATGAATGGAACCGAGACCTCGACCGGCGCGGAGGACTTACCTGAGGCCGGTGTTGCTCGAAGTTCGGCTCGATGACGGGGGACTCTCCCGCAGTCAGGGGCCTGGTCATCGGGGCAGATGATGTGGACAAACCAGCCATCATTTCCTACTGCAGGGCCAGGATAGCAGTGATGTTCTGCTCAAGGGCCACCATTCTGGTTTCCAGGCCAGAAGGCTCTGCAGCTTTCAGCGCAGGCACCGAGGATCTCGAGCCCGGCACTGGCACTCACATGAGTGCGTCCTCGATGAGGACTAGAGTCTCAAGGAACCTTGCATGGTCTCCACCGGCTGAGGAATCCTTTTTGAGGATCTTGGTAGGTGCTTCTCAGAGCTGCCAGAGTCCCTCCGAGCGATTTTACTGGGTTTCTCTGGTGGGACCTTGATGGACCTAGGATTTTTTTTTTTCTCTCGAGGTTCAGGGTTTTCTCGGAGGAGCTGCCACTGCGGTATTCTAAGGATACTCGGGTCTCATGGGAAGCACTGGAGCTCTACGTCAGAGAGGCCGGTGCCGAGTCGGACCTTGGGAACAGTTTTTCCTGCAACTCCAACTTCTTTTTATTGGTCTTAGGCCTCATGGCCTGGCACAGGTCGCAGGAGATGCTATCATGGTCCGGTCTCGGGCAGTGTAGGCAGTCATCATGGGTGTCGATGAATGACATGATTTGACTGCAGTGGTCACATTTTTTGAACCCACTGGGAGACATGGTGGGAAACACCTGGTGGGTCGATGATCCCCGGGTGAAAAAAGGAGCTGTTGAGGCAAACCTCAATCAAAAAAAGGGGAAAGGAGCCGAGAACAGCGCCAGGTTCGGCACCTGCTCGAGGCAGGAAGAAGAACCGGTACACAAACCGGGAAAAGCTATCTTTAAGGATATTAGCAAAGATTTTTTCTGGGGAAACAGTACAGACGTCCACTGGGCTCCACGGAAAAAAGGAGACTGAGCAAGATGGCACCCTTGGGAGGGAAGGGGACCACACATGCGTGGTAGCATGACCCAAAGGCTTTCTTTGAAAACTGGGGAAATGCTCCCCGCAGGCTCCATTAGCGCCAATGTCACCATATGTGAGGAATGACTTCCTGCTTGTTCCTGGAGAAATTAAATTACAGTATATTAAGAATAATAAGGGAGTGATTTGCTAGCTGGCTTTCCCCACTGGAATGGTGCCAGGGTAAAAGTCTGTGATGTCACACAGATTATAAAGGAAGATGTTTTGGAGGGAAAACTGTCTTTGCCTCCTTTTTGCCAAGCTGACAAGGGTGAGCACAGGACTCCTTAGGAAGCTGGGTCCTGGGTACTGGCCTATGCCCAGGACAATGAAAAAGTAGAGGGGTTGTTCTTTTTCCTCCTTTCCATATGAGTAAAAACAGAGGGGTTACCTTGATCATGTCAATCAAAGACAGGAATTAAGCCCAAGGAATCCAGAACTTTATACTTAAGGGACTGGGCCCAAAAGAACCTAACTGGTTTTGGGTAATGGAAGAATTGAAGAGTTGTGGTCTTTTACCTCCTTTATACCTTAGAAAAGTAGAAGGGGAATTTGGCGTCCCAGAACCAGTGGTGAGAGCTATAGACAGAACTCCAAATGAGGTCTCACTTGAGACTTATACAGAGGCACTATCACTTAAAAAAATAGGATAGCATAGACTTCTGCAGCAATTCTACATATTTTAAGCTCTTGTCTAACCCATCGCTTTCAAAAGCACACACCAAATCAACTGACCCCATCTGTGTCAAATTGTACTGACTTAATACAAAGTCCCTGTTAGTTCCCTTTCCTTCAGGATTTCTATTGAGTATTAATAATTTCTACTGAGTATTAATAACTGTTTCAGTGAGTTGAAGACGAGGTACTGTGGTGACTGAAGTGAGGGCAAGTATTATTGTCTTCCTGCCCTTAGACCAGGTATCCCCAAACCTTTTAAGGGAAGGACCATATGAGGAAGATTGTTTACTAGGAGTTTGCTGAGTATATTGCCGTGCCATATTACCATCACGATCCTTGGCAGATGAAGCCTGGGCACTTTGTCAACTTTATTGCCATTGCCACTGTTGCACATAAAACAGAAAAAGTACAACTTCCTTTACAGATTGGATTCAGCGATAGACAAGAAAGATTAGTGGGCAGGAAAAATTAGCTCTGTGAGCTGCATTCGGCCCAGGGCTATATTTTGGGATCCCCTGACCATATAGCTACTGCCTCCTGCTGCTTTTCATGGTGCTATGGGTGAACCTACCCCTTAGAAATTACCATGGTTCCTTAAAATTGCAACTACACGTTTTGTGCTTATATTAGGTGCCTAATAGCTAAAAAGATATTTGATGGCATAATTGCACATGCATATATTTCTGGCATATGATGAGCCAAGACCATACCAAGGGCTATGTGAGCAGTGCGGCTGCAAAAGGCACAAGCACAGAAGGGGGCATTGATATCATCACTGGGCTTCCATGAAGCTGAAAAAGAGTAAGTTACTGAATGTTGATAGGTGAAGGAGGGGCATCAGATTCGTTAGTCGCACAGAGTACATTTCTAGCTTAGTATGCTCCTGTGAGGGGCCCTCTCAAATACCATGATCCTCATGGTCCTTGAGATATAAAAATATGGTGTGGCTTGGATATAAAACCACAAATGTTAATAGGAAACAATTGCATGTACATTTTTGTGCAATCTGAATTTAAAAAACAAAAACCTCTTAGATTTTTCATGTCCTTTCCTAAGATGTTAAAAATTTAGTATAGTTAGGAAACCAAATATAAAAGTTACTAAGTGGAGGACAGGAAGATCCATACGCACAGACTTGGTAATTATATAAGCCTCTCTTGGGAAAGCAGACTAATAGTACATATTACATATAATGAGGGTAATTTTATAAACTCCTATAGTTAATACGCATTGAAACATGCGTATTTTATGCCTGTTTTATAAAATAGGGCATAAGTAGTGAGATACATGCACCAAATTGAAAATAAATGACTTATTTGCATTGATGGCACCTAACTGTATGTGGCTCTTTATAAAATTACCCCCATTTTGCCTTACATTTGGAAGTTTCAATTCACTTATGTTTATGCCATCAGTGGACATATTAAAAACAGGAATAACATTAATAAACTAAAATTCCCTCCTTTCATTACACGTTATTATTTCTTATAAAGCCATTCTTCTTATCTACTTACCTACTATAGAAAGGATGACAACCACCAAATCAAAAATATTCCAACCTACTGTGAAGTAATAATAGCGCAGTGAAATCAACTTCAGCACAAATTCTCCCGAGAAAAGAATAATGAAGACTACATTGATCCAGTATAAATTATTTTCCGTGGTTTTGCTCTGGTCATCGGTTTCAATCATCATAGTAACCATGTTAAGGCAGATAAGAATCATGATAACAACATCAAATGCTTGTTTTGTGACAAAATCGAAGATTAGGCCTTGGAATTTATTCTGGAAAAAGAATAAGAGAGACATATTATACTTGCTTTCAACAATATTCTTTTAATCATATTTTAAGTATTGAAGCCTGACCTCTAATCTACCATTTCTTGCATATTTATTTCATGATGTAAGATTTAAAAATGCTTAACTACCCTATTTTTAATTTTGTCTGTGGACAAGCAGGATAATGCCCTCACATATAGATGAAGTCACCTATACAGCCTGCATGGGAAACCTTCCCCAGCTTCTTCTAGAAGCTTTTAGAATGGTCTCAGCATGCCTGCTTGTTCGTTCCTGCCTGCTGCTGCTACACACCTTTTTTTCTGCAGAGCCCTCCAGATGTGTGCATGTCCGATGGGGAAATGTTTATCTCTTGTTTATGTTTATGTTTATTAAAAACTTGTTATACCGCCCAACACCGTAGGCACCTGAGTGGTTTACAATAAAACTTTAAAACAATTTAAAAATGAGGCTGCGGGAAAAGGAAAAAGAACGCCATTAAAATAATAGGAAAGAAGGATAGAGGAAAGAAGAGAGAAAGCAAATACAAAGCAGCAGTTCCAATACAACATCATGGGACGGGGAGGGAGGGGGAAAACAAGGACGGAAGGTCAAATGCTAGGTTAAAAAGGTGGGTTTTGAGCTGAGTTTTGAAGGAGCGGTAAGATTCTTCTGCACGAAGCGAGGGAAGGAGCGAGTTCCAAAGGCTCGGGGCCAAGAAATAGAAGGCAGAGGAACGAGTAGAAACAAGATGGGCCTGGGAGGGGGAGGGAAGAGACATGCGATTAGTGTGGATAGAACGAAGCAGATGGTGGGGGGTACGGAAGTGTATCTGATCAGCAAGATAGGAGGGGGTGCCAGTGCGGACAGCCTTGTGCGTAAGAATGAGGATTTTGTACTGGACACGAAAAGGAACAGGTAACCAGTGGTGATGGAGAAGAAGAGGGGTAACATGATCGAAACGAGAGGCATGGGTTAGGAGACGAATAGCAGTATTTTGAACATGCTGAAGACGAGACAGTTGGGATTGGGGCAGACCAGCTAGGGAAACATTACAGTAATTGAGACGAGACATCACAAGGGAGAGAAGGAGAATAGCCAGAGCGGAAGAAGAAAGGAAAGGGCGGACAGCTCGGAGCTGCCTAAGGGAGAAAAAACGCTGAATGATGGAAGAGATGTGCGCCTTGAAAGAGAGGGAAGAATCAAGGGTAACACCCAGATAACGGAGTGAAGAAACAAGAGGAATAGGCTGTGAAGAAAGGGAAGGGGCACAAGTGGGGGAGGGACTCGTTGGCTATCACTGCTATTCTTGTTTGTGTGCTTCTGCTGCCTCCTGCCGCTGATGGAATTTGATCCTGTAGTTTTTCTGATACTTGTTTTTGGACATTTTATAAGTTTCCTTTATTTCTGCTGTATCACCTCATAGGCTGCATGTAGGTTTCAGGTGTTTCAACCACATTTTTTTCACCTCAAAACTGAGTTATTTGATTTCACTACAGCTATTTTTCAGGATGAGATGTCCCAAAAACTCATCAGCAGGTTTAAATATTGCACCCAGTCCAACATTTCTCAAAGACACCTGCAGTGCCAAGGGCCTGACCATGAACCCCCTTGCTGTGCTTTCTGTTCATAGATGACAAAGAAAAGGCTCAAAGTTCATGAAGAACAGCGAAGAAGAATTTCTGGCGCAGAGAAATCAAGTTCATTGACTATGGCATTGGCGATATCGGCTGGAATAGGACTGGAAATGGCTGATGGGGGGGTATAGGATTGGAAATGGGCTGATAGAGGGAGCTTGTACTAGAAATGGGCTGATAGGAGGCTAGGATATGACTGGAAATGGCTGCTGGTGGGACTAGGAATGGAAATGGGCTGATGCAGGAGAATGGGAGAATTGGACTAGAAGGGAGCGGATGCTGGGTGGGGCTGGAACTAGAAGGGAGCTGATGTTGGGGGAGGACTAGAAGGGGATGGGGCTGGGGGAGTGAGGATGGAGAGGGGAAAACATATTTTGTGTGGGAGGGAAGAAAAATCTGCAATTGGCCGGGTATTGGAGAGTAAGTGTGGATTGAGGATGGAAGGGTGAAATTTGAGTGCATTAAAAAGGACTAAAGAAAGAAATGAAGGAAAGAGCAAATGGGAAGATCAGTATGTTAAAGCAGATGTAGAGAGAGAATGGAAAAGAACTAGAAGAGAGAAGAAAGGACAAATGGACAGCAGACAATGGAGAGTTAACCGAAGACACGAAGAAACCAGAAGAAAGAGACTGGAGCAATTGCGATTGAAAAATAAAATGCCCAAACAACAAAAGGTAGAAAAATTCTTTTTTATTTTGAATTTGTTAACTGGAATATGTCAGCTCTGGGAAAGGTGCATTGCTAATGTCTTTGCATTTTTGTTTAGTACAAGAGGACATTAATTTATAGTTTTATTCTCCAGTATTGTTATACATTCCAAGTTTGGCTTTTGGGGTTCCCAGTTTATTGTCATTTTATTCCTAAATTGTGATCCCTTGTTCTTTGTTTAGTGACAATCTATATTCTGCATGTGTAACCGAGCTGAGTTATTCTATTCATGTAGTTTAAGAACATAAAATGCCATACTGGGTCAGACCAAGGTCCATCATGCCCAGTATCCTATTTCCAACAATAGACAATCTAGGTCACAAGTACCTAGCAGTTTCCCCAAAAGACACAGGTTCCACAATGCTTGTATTGGGGCAAGCAGTAGATATTCTGAGTCCACTTTAATAATGGTTTATAGACCTTTCCTCCAAGAACTTGTCCAAACCATTTTTAAACCCGGCTACACTAATAGCTTTTACTACATCCTCCGGTAGCAAATTCAAGAGTTTGATTACACAGTGGATCCCTTACCAGCAACAGGATAAAATCAAAATAAACATAATTATCTAATTTCTCAACAAACAGAGATGTCCTACATGGAGCAGTGGGTTCACCCCTAAACAAAGACATGGGGAGGTGTGACCTGCACGGAGAGGTAGGTGCACCTACTCTTCCAATCTTACTGGGCAGACTAGATGGACTGTACTGGTCTTTATCTGCTGTCATTTACTATGTTACTATGTATGTTACTATGTTACGTTGAGTTAAAAATATTTTCTCTTATTAGTCTTAAATAGGTTACCCTGTAGCTTCATTGCATGCCCCCTAGTCTTTCTATATTTTAATGACGCAAACAATCAATCTACATTTACCCGTTCCACTCCATTCATTAATTTATAGACCTCTATCATATCTCCCCTCAGCCATATCTTTTCAAGCTTGAAGAGTCCTAACCTTTTTATCCTCACTTCATAGGGGTATCCTTCCATCCCCTTTACCATTTTGGTGGCTCTTCTACCTTTTCTAATAACGCTATATACTTTTTAAGATACAGTGACCAGAAATGCACACAATATTCAAGGTGCGGTCGCACCATGAAACGATACAGAGGCATTATAATATCCTTTGCTTTATTTTCCATTCCTTTCCTTATGATACCTAGCATTCTATTTGCTCTCTTGGCCGCCACTGCACACTGGGCGGAGGATTTCAACATGTTATCCACGATGACACCTAAATCATTTTCCAGGGTGGTGGTTCCTAATGTGGAACCTTGCATCGTGTAACCATAGTTTGGGTTTTTCTTTCCTAGGTGCATAACTTTGTACTTGTCCACATTAAATTTCATCTGCCATTTGGATGCCCAGTCTTCCAATTTATCAAGAGCCTCTTGCAATCCTCATGGGTTTTAACAGCTTCGAAAAGTTTTGTGTCATCTGCAAATTTAATAACCTCACTCGTTATTCCCATTTTCAGGTGATTTATGAATATGTTAAAAAGCAGCGGACCCAGCACAGATCCCTGGGGTACTCCACTATTCACCTTTCTCCATTGGGAAAATTGGCCATTTAGCCCTAACCTCTGCTTTCTATCATTTACCAGTTCCTGATCCACAATAGTACACTGCCTCCTATCCCATAACTTTTTAATTTTGCCAAAAGTCTCTGATGAGGGACCTTGTCAAAGACTCTCTGAAAGTCCAGATACACTACATCAACTGACTCATCTTTTTTACCTGTTTATTCACACCTTCAAAAATACATAACAGATTAGTAAGACAAGACCTTCCTTGGCTAAAGCCATGTTGGTTGTCTCCCATTAAGTCATGACTATCTACATTTTCAGTAATTTTGTTCTTTATGATGGTTTCTACCATTTTTCCCGGTACTGACATCAGGCTCAATGGTCTGTAGTTTCCCGGATCACCCCTGGAACCCTTTTAAAAATTGGCGTTACATTGGCCATCCTCCAATCTTCAGTTCCTTATCGGTCCTACAGTTCAGTCCTCCACCACTGGGTAGTGCACCTCCTCCTGCAACATGGAGACTGGACAAGTCAAACTTGTGACATCACTGGGTATATCCTGCTGGTCTTCTCCCATGATCCCCCAGTGTGTCCAGTCTCCATGCAGCATGAGGACGTAGTGAGCCTAGGTGCTGGGCTCACTTGAGAAGCAGTTTAGGAGCAGTTAGTCAGGATTTGATTTACCTTGCATTTCTTTTGCCCTTCTTTAGGTGTAATCCTGTAAATTGAATTCATTTTCATTTTCATTTAATTTCATTTACTTTTACTTTATTTATTTTCACCTAGTCTGCCTTAGTGTAAAGGGGGGTTCTGTCCCTTTTCAAAGTTCACGCTGCCAGCTAGCCTCTCTGCTTGGGATTCTTCGGTCTCTGTGCCCGGTGATGATCTCTCCCCCAGGACTGTACGGGGGAGAGCTCTGTGGAACACCTGCATTTTGGCAGTGTCCATGCGGCAGATTCCCATCGCGGCGGGAGCCTCAGGCCGTTCGAGGTTCTTTAGCCGGTGGGCCGGGGCTCGCAGCGTCTGCTACTTCTGGTGGCGCGAGGCAGCAGCGTGTCTGGACAGTTCTTCACCCCGCAGCTACAGCGGGGTAACTGCTGCATCCCGACGCCACAAGGGAGTCTCTCGAGTCCGCATGGAGGGGCTCTGAGCTCTTGCCGCCTCTGTGGTGTTTGGCGCCAAACGGGCCTGCTTCGGATTGGCGCCATTTTCTCGGCAGGGCTGAGGCCTCGTGGCGGAGAGCGAAGCAGCCCCGCGTTTGAGCAGACGACGCTGTTCCACGCGGCTACTCCCAGATAAGGACTTCCTTTTGCTGTTACTTTTAATTTTAATTCTAATTTTAATTTCCTTTTAATTTTAATTTCCTTTTAATTTCATGATAGTTTATAGTTCTTTGAATGCAATGTGATTGGTATGGGTTTTACTTCTTGGGGGGTGCCTTTACCTTTGTCTGCATTCTGGCAGTTAGCGACGTCTGTCAGCAGCAGGTTTCCGTGCTAGGATTTGGCCATTCAGGGTCATCGGCGGCACATCCACCTACAAATTGAGCCCTTTCTGAAATTGTCATTTACATAAGGATGCTATTTCCATGTTTATACGCTTGGAAATTGTGCAGACAGCCTCTAAATGTCGTTATGCCATCTGCAAATTTGATCGCCATGCTTGCTGATCTCTTTTCCAGATCATTTCAGTGCAGTAGATGTTACCAGATGCCAGTTCCAGTGCAGATCCCGAGACATTCCACTATTTACGGGTCTCCTGTGAGAAAACTGGCCATTTAGTCCTATTGTGTTCCTGTTTTTGATCCATTTCCCATTCTATAATAGCACATCATCTCCTTCCTCAGGAGAAGTTCATAAGGGGCTTTGTCAAGTACCTTCTAAAACATCCAGATACATATCATTTGGCTTACTCACATGTTTATTAACCCTTTGAAAAGACAGCTTGGTGCTGCTTTTCAGAACAAGTTCTATCATTTAACTGGCACTGAACTCAGATTCATTGGTCTGTAGTTTCCAAGATCGCCTTTGAAGCTCTTTAAAAAAAAAACAAAAACAAAAAAAAAACAATTAGTGTTACATTAGTAACTCTTCAATCTTTAGAGATCATTAATACTAATGTTATGATTGAGCCTGGCTGATATTATGAATGATCACTATTCGACAAAAATTAGCTAGGTTAAGACACTTTGATTTGGTTTTCTGCACTATGTTATCAGAGCGCAGCTTGCCCATTTGGCAGGAACACTGCCCATCTGGGCCATCTGGGGAAAGGCCCCTGCTGGGGATCGTGAGAAGTGTTGCTGGATGGCACAGTCCGGGGCTTAGTGTTCTAGGGTCCTGGAAGGGTTGATAGCGGCAGTCAGGCCTCCCTGTCTTTGCTATGATGGTCACCTAGGTTCAAGCGTCCTGTGTTTTGGGTGACAGGAGTGGGACACCTGGACATGTGGTGCTGGATGTTGGATAGGCTCATACTTCTTAGGTGCACTCTCCTTGAGTGCGTCTGCATGTCCGTGTTCCGTCTGTGATCTCATGCGCAGGTGATTGTTGCAGCAATGACAGAGATCGCTTGGGATATCGTGAGCGGGGTTGTCATGGTGTTGAATGGGGTTGCCAATGCAAGACGGGGCCATCCTGAGGAGTTTGGGCCTCAGTCATCAGCTTTCCCTTCGATGGCCCGGCTGTCCAGGAGGCACCCCTCCAGATCCACCGGTCCAGTTCTTCTCTGCCTCTTCTCAATGTGGGCAGGGGGGCTGGCAGATCTGGAAATTCATGTCCACTGCATGTTCTACTGTTTTACTTCTGTCTTGGGGTTCTGAGGTCATATATTCCCAATCATTTGTTTGGTGGGGTGCTGCTGTCTGTTGTGCAAGACAAGGTGGTCAACAGTCGGAGGCTGTCGTCTATTCCCCTTACCCCTGAAGGTGCTCACAATTTAAGTTTTTTGTACCTGCGGAGGTGTATGTTGTTAAAGGCTAGCAGGCGCACCTGTGGGACCAGAATCCTCGGTTCTTCTGACCTTCCGTTGAGGTGCGCGTGTGGGGTTTACTCCCTTGGTCGGCTAGCAACTTGCTTCACCCATTGGGCCTTCCCTTTCTTCAAGGCATCGTTGCGTCCCACTTCTTCGTGGGGGCTCGCCGCAGGGCCTGGAGTTATGCTCAGCCGGTTCCAGCCAGGGCTGAGTCCTTGGGGGAGGCTCCGATCCTAACGATACAGGGAGTGCTGGGATCCGTTCAACCAGGTTCCTTCGGGCCCAGCGTACGTCGTCTTTTGCTGGCCGGTTTAGGTCTTCGGGTCGTGGCGGTGCTCCGAGAAGACCAGTAGGCTGCACAGTGCTTGTCTTGGAGCAAGCGCGGGATATCTGTAGGTTCATATTCAAAGCCGTCCGGTTACATGTCCCTCCATTGTGGAATGCTGTACTAGTAGGCATACTTCATATGCTGGGCTTACAAGTTGGCTTCCGCGCTGCTCGGCATCAGCCAAGGTGACTGCCGGTTTAGGCTGTGGAGTCAGCCTGGAGGGGGGGCCTTGCATTCTCTGGACAATGCCCTGTTCGGTTGTGTGCCTTGTGGCCCTTATGGAGTTGTAAAAAGGAAAAAAAAAAAAAAAGAATAATCAAACAGGAAAGCCTTCCTAATTGTCCCCACTTCTTTTTTATAAGGTTCTGTCCCTTTCTTCCGGGAGCTTGGCCGGAGCATGGTTAGACTCAGCTACATTTTGGGGATCCTTTAGGTACAAGGCGTTTTAGTGTACGCAGCACGCCCAGTGTTCCATCGTCTGACTGGAACGGTACGCGGTACGTCAGCCGTGGCAGGCGTTCACGGACACGGTAGCGGATCGAGCGCTGTAGGTACTGTCTGAGATCTCCGGGATGGTGGCCTATTTCGATCGGCAGGGTGGAGTCGGTCGGGTGGTCAGGGTGGCCCGAGCGAAGGGACAGCGTGCGCGGTTGAAGCCTTGGCGGCCTGCGTTTCGGTGGGGACACTGTGGTGGCGAATGTCCTTAGCGGGGTCCGAGTGTTTGCCGGAGGAGTGAGATTGCATCAGGCGGTGTGCGCGCCGCGCGTGCTCAGATGCGGTCAGCCCATATTGGACCTCATGGCGACCTGTCAGTCTGCGGCGACGGGTCGATGTTTAGCAGAGGACATATGAGGCTACTGGATAGCGTCCACGCATTGGTACGGGGCCGTGGCCCGGTCCATTCTATGCCTTTCAGAGGTCATAGTGAAAATGGCCGACTGGGTCTGGTTGCTAAGATATGTGCTCTTCATTAGTCAGTGGGGACCATTACCAGTGTATTCTGCAACATTTGCGTGAGCTTGCATAATCTTTACTTGCAACCAATCGAAATAACTGTCCAAAACCAGTTGATGCAGTCACTACTTAAATTTGCCTCGCTTGACAGTAAAAAAAAAAAAAAAAAAAAAAAGACATATTTATTTTATACCGATAGGTCACTCACAGCATATTTGGCGATTCCTCGTCCTGGTGTTAATCATGCAGATAATTTCTGCTCTAGTTGTGGTGATGTGACTTTTACATCACAAAAATGGCATATGACTGTGGCGGTTCAGAAAGCCTACAATTTATATTTTGGCTGCAGAATAAAAGATCAGGATAAAAGCTAGGCGCCACACATATGCTGCAATACATGTGTAGCAGATCTCAGGCTGTGGATGGATGGGAAAAGACCATCAAAGTCTTTTGCGGTTCCAATGATCTGGAGAGGGCCCATGGATCACATCGGCGATTGCTACTTCTGCATGGTTCCTCCAATTCTGGAGGGCATATCCAGGTGATGTAAGCGGTTGGCCTACTGACATTGCGTCGTGGGCGTGGCTACCAGAGTCTCCTTTCTTTTTTGTCACACCATGTAAGACTCCACATCTTCTGAAACAACGCTGGACTCTGGGGCACTTGACACCCTCTTATATGCCCTTGGTGGATCACGCTTGGTTTATTGCAACTCATTGCTTAGCTGCATTCCACATTCTCAATTAAAAAGACTCCAACTGGTCCAGGACATAGCTGTAGAGCTACTTTGTGTTGCAAAGAATAAAGCCCTTAAGAGGTGTGACAAATAGGGTGTTTGACGCTGGTGGTTTTTCCATTTCCCTCATTTTGCTTCCCACCTCTGTCTGGATGGACCTCGGTTCCGTTCTCCCTCGTGGAATCCGGCTGTGCCTGTCTAGTTGTCGGTTTGGGACTTACGCAAGAACACTTTGCTTGTAACCTGCGTTCCTTGGACCTTAGGTGAGGTTCCGTCGCTTTCTGGGAGGTCTATTCGCTGCCTGTCCCTCCGTGGAGGCGGGTTCTGCGGGAGAGCAGCGGTTGCTAACACTTGACACCCTGGTGGGGTCGAGAACCAAGGGGGAGCTCAAGCGGATTTTTCAGGCGGAGCTCCGGTAGCCGCCTCAGTAGGTCTGTTTCTAGGGCGTTCAGTGTGTTTGCGGTGGCGAGTTTGTCTTTCTGAAGCACTAGCGCTGCTTGGGGCAGAGTTCTGTGCTGTTTTCACCAGTGAAGAGGATCCAAGTGGGCTCTCGGTCGTGTCTTCCTTGTTGGCTTACCGCCTGTTGACGTGAGGAGCGGGCTGGGGTCGGTGCCTGCTCTGTTCGTTTAGGGGCCGAGCCGACTGGATAGGTCCCTCCCAATGATTACTGCTCTGGTACATCCCAGTGGTGGAGGACTGAACTGTAGGACCGATAAGGAAATGGAAATTACACTTACCTGGTAATTGATGTTCCTTGAGGGAGTACAGTTCAGTCCTCATTCCCGCCCGGGGATGGATGTTTCAGACGCGAGGCTTCAGTTCCTAGTATGCTTTCGGATCCTAGAGTCGGCAACGGGCTCTGATTGGCAGGTAATCGCGAGAGCAACCTTTTCTGCCTATACTCTTCCTTAGTTCTCCTTCCTTCTAGCTCTCTGTCTTCCGCTGTTTGGTGCACAGGGGGACAGGGGCACGGAGGAGGGTGTTTTTGGCCTTTCTTTTTGGGGCCCTGTGATTTTAAAGTTGAAGTTTGAGCATAGCTTTGTATTTAGTACTTTAACTGGTTGTTTGTTTGCTCCTTTGAGTCTGCTTTGACAGTAGGTCACTGGGGGATCATGGGAGAAGACCAGCAGGATATACCCAGTGATGTCACAAGTTTGACTTGTCCAGTCTCCATGTTGCAGGAGGAGGTGCACTACCCAGTGGTGGAGGACTGAACTGTACTCCCTCAAGGAACATCAATTACCAGGTAAGTGTAATTTCCATGTATTACAGATGATTTTAATGATAGTTCACAGATTATTTATTTACATTCTCTTATATACCGCGCTATTCTGCATCAGTGCGGTTTACATTGAACAAACTGAAATTACATTGAACAGGGCATTATAACTTGGAGATAACTATTTTTACAGGGAACATGGGCTATGGAGGGTTAAGTGGCTTGCCCAAGACCACAAGCACCTGTGGGACTAGAAACCCCAGTCCTTCCAGCCCAAGGTTGCTGTCCTCTAGTGGGATTTGAACCCCCAACCTTCTGGCCTGAAGTACCTTGCCCCAACCACTAGGCCACTCCTCCACTTCTAGATTACTAATATTAGGTCCTCAATCTCATATTTCAGTTCTTTCAACACCCATGAATGTATACCATCCGGTCCAGGTGACTTGCTACTCCTCAGTTTATCAAATAGTTGTAATACATCTTCCCGGTGTATTGATATTTATTTCAATTCTTCCACAGCATCTCCTTTAAATACCATTTCAGTCATGGGTAACATTCCCACATCTTCCTCAATAAAGACCGAAGAAAAAAATTCATTCAATCTCTCCACTACGGCCTTGTCACTTCTTAGTGGCCCTTTTACCCCTCTATCATCTAATGGTCCAACTGACTCTCTCACGGGTTTTTTTGCTACAAATATCCTTGAAAAAGTCTTTATTATATGTTTTTGCTTCCTTATCAGTGCCTTGCATCTTACTTGCCAGTGCTTGTGTTGTTTCTAGTTTTAGTCATTTGGCTCCTTTTTCCATTTCCTGAAAGATGCTTTTTTGGCAACAACAGCCTCTCTGACCTCAGCTTTAAACCATGCTGGCAGTTTTTTGGATTTTCTTCCATTTTTCTTAAAGCCTGGAATACAGCTGGTCTGGGCTTCCAAAACAGTATTCTTAAACAACACCCAAGCTTGATGTAAATCTTTAACCTTTGCAACTGCTCCTTTTAGTTTTTCTTAACTATTTTCCTCAATTTATCATAGTCTCCCCTTTGAAAGTTAAAAGGTAGTACTGGGGATTTCCTTACCGTCCTTCCTTCATTTATTAAATCAAACGCCATCATGCTATGATCACTATTGCCAAGTGGCCCCAACACCCTTATCTCTTGCACGAGATCTTGTGTCCCACTAAGGACTAGATTCAAAATGGCTTCCCCTCTGGTTGATTCATGAACCAGCTGCTCCAAGAAGCTGTCATTTATTTCATCTAGAAACTTTATCTCCCTAGCATGTCCTGCCATAACACTGACCCAGTCGATACCAGAGTAATTGAAGTCACCCATTATTATTACTGTGTTGTAACGTTTGTTAGCTTCCCTGATTTCTTTGACAATTTCATCATCCATTCGTTCATTCTGGCCAGGTGGTCGATAGTACAACCCCAATGCCATTTCCTTCCCCTTCCCCTTTTTCCATGGAATTTCAATCCATAGAGATTCTATAGTGAATTTTGTTTTCTGCAAAACTTTAATCCTTTGTGAATCAATGCCCTCTCTAACATAGAGCACAACCCCTTCACCAATTTGATCTTTTCTATCATTACGATATAGTTTGTACCCAGGTATAACAGTGTCCCACTGGTTGTCCTCCTTCCATCATGTCTCTGAGATACCAATCATATTTAACCTGTCATTTAGTGCTATATATTCTAACTCTCCCATCTTATTTTTTAGACTTCTAGCATTTGCATACAAGCATTTTAAAGACTGTATTTTATTCATATTAATCAGGCTATCGGTAGGCAGAGGTAATTTGGAATCTTTAAGCTCTGTCTGCTCTGTATTCAAGGGCATTTGGGCTACTTTTGTCTTTATTGGAACCTCTCTACTGATATGCCCTAACGTCCCTCTTTTGCTAGTATCCTTCAAGGATACATTGTTCTGAACCATGCGCTCTTGGGTGACTGTCGGCTTTCACTAATTACTGCTCTATCTCCTTTTTAAAGGTTAATGCCAGCAGCCTGGTTCCATTTCGGTTAAGGTGGAACCTATCCGTTCAAAAGAGCCCCTCCTTTCCCCAGAATGGTCCCCAGTTCCTAACAAATCCAAAAACCTCATCCTTGCACTATTGTCTCATTCTGCATTGAGACTCCGGAGCTCTGCCTGTCTTTTTGGTCCTGCGTGTGGAACGGGAAGCATTTCAGAGAATGTTACCCTGGAAGTTCTGCATTTCAACTTCCTATCTAAAAGCCTAAATTTAGCCTCCAGAAACTCCCCACAATACTTTCCTATGTCATTGGTACCGACATGTACCAAGACAGCAGACTCCTCCCCAGCACTAAGATCTTGTCTAGGTGGCGCATGAGGTCCGCTACCTTCGCACCTGGCAGGCATATTACCAGGCGATCCTCACGTCCACCAGCCACCCAGCTATTTACATACCTAATGATCGAATCACCAACTATAACAGCTGTCCGAACCCTTCCCTCGTAGGCATATGGCTCTGGAGAAACCTCCTCGGTGCGGGAGGGTTTTACATCACCTGGAGGACAGGTCCTAGGTACAGGATCACTTCCTGCTGCACCAGGGTGATGCTGTCCTGTCACGTGACCTCTCTCCTCCACGGCAACAGGGATGCTGCCAGACTGGAGGTGGGACCTCTATACTATATCCCTGTAGGTCTCATCTCTGTATCTCTCTGTCTTCCTTATTCCCTCCAAGTCGGCTACTCTAGCCTCCAGAGATTGGACTTATTCCCTGAGAGCAAACAGCTCCTTGCACGTCGTGCACACGTAAGACCCCTCACCAATTGGGAGAAAATCATACATGTGACACTCGATGCAAAAGACTGGAAAACCCCCATCTCGCTGCTGGACTGCTGTCTGCATCTTAGTTTTAAGGTTGTGTTTAGGTATTTAAGTTCTTTACTTACTAAGGGTTCCCAGGGATACTTATACTAATGTATTTTTTAATGTACTTTGTTCACCTGAAGCTTAATTAATCTCAGGTCCTTAATGTTTGCCTGATGTCAATGCCACTTGTTCTCTTTCACCGATAGAAGATGTATTGGTATTCTCTGAGATGTATTGGTTTAATATTTACAGTGTTGCCTTTTTGATAGGTATGGTTTGTTGCTTTGTGAGTCCTGGTAGTGCTGTTATGATAAGGCGTGTCTGTTATGGGTTCTAAATGAGCATGTTCCTAATGTGCCTGGTGGTTGGCAGACACTCATTAAGAGGCATTTTTACTAAAAGTTAGTGCACGTTAACATTAAGCAAATATTTATGCAAATGAGGCCCCTCAATGAGTATCTGCACATGGCTCCGCGCCCCTCTTGGGCCACCCCTGGTTGGAAATTATGGACTTGGCAACAGAAAAGAAGTTGGAGAAAGACAGCTAGAATTCTGCAAGACCAATGATCTATTCATCTCAAACACCTTCTTCTAGTAACACAAGCGGCGACTGTACATATGGACTTCAGCCAATGGATAACTGTGAAGGTCAACGAAGTTAAAGCTCTATAACATCAACAAAGACAAAACCTGGAGCTGACTGTGGTACAGATCACCAACTACTAGTATGCAAACTCAAGTTAAAGTTGAAAAAGAGAAAACCACTCATGAATGTAGCAAAATATGACCTTGAGAATATACCAATGGAATTTAAAGACTGCCTGCAAAATCAATCTGTTGCTTTAGATACAAATAACAGCGCTCTGGAAGAGTTATGGGATGACATCAAGAAGGTTGTGTTGGAAGAAAGTGAGCAGTCTCTACAAAAGGTGGAACAGTAAAAATGGCCAAAATGGATGACTGAAGAAACTCTGAAAATTTCCCAGAAAAGCAGAGAAGCTAAAGACAGAGGAGAAAGAGAGGCAATCGCAGAACACAGAGATTTCCAACGTGCAGCAAAACAAGACAAGAAGTACTACAATGATGCATGCAAGGAAACAGAAGCAGAAACTATTAAAGGAGGAACAAGATCGGCTTTCCTAAAGCTATAAAAGAAAAAATTCTAGCCTCGAATTGGAATGTTTCAAGATGCTCAAGGATCCATGTTGAATGATGCTGAGACGATCGAGAAAAGATGAAAAGAATATACAGAGTCTTTATACCATAAAGATAAGAACATAATATATGCCATACTGGGTCAGACCAAGGTCCATCAAGCCCAGTATCCTGTTTCCAACAGTGGCCAATCTAGGTCATAAGGACTTAGCAGTTTCCCCAAAAGAGACAGAGTTCCACAATGCTTGTATTGGGTCAAGCAGTGATATCCTGTGTCCCTTTTAGTAATGTTTTATGGACCTTTCCTCCAGGAACTTGTCCAAACCTTTTTTAAACCCAGCTACACTAACAGCTTTTACTACATCCTCCGGTAACAAATTCCAGAGTTTGATTACACATTGAGTGAAAAAATATTTTTTTTTATTAGTCTTAAATAGTTTACCCTGTAGCTTCATTGCATGACCCCATGTCTTTCTATATTCTGATGACGTAAACAATCAATCTATGTTTACCCATTCCACTCCATTCATTAATTTATAGACCTCTATCATATCTCATTCTCTTTTCCAGGTTGAAGAGCCCTAAGCTTTTCAGCCTCTCTTCATAGAGGTATCCTTCCATCCCCTTTACCATTTTGGTGGCTCTTCTCTGTACCTTTTCTAATAACACCATATCCTTTTTAAGATACGGCAACCAGAATTGCACACAATATTCAAGGTGCAGTCGCACCATGGAACGATATAGAGGCATTATAATATCCTTTGTTTTATTTTCCATTCCTTTTCTTATGATACCTAGCATTCTATTTGCAATACCTAGAATTCTATTTGGACCAACAGCTCTTTCAACCTGTACCTTATGATTAGGAACCATTGGTGATGAAAGAGGAAGTTGAAGCAGCATTGAAAGCATTATCAAAGTACTGGGCATTGATGGCATTCCCAATGAAGTGTTACAGCAATCGGATGCAGCTGTTACTATACTTACCAGGCTCTGCCAGGAAATTTGGAAGACAACATCATGGCCAACTTACTGGAAAAGATCTGTGTTTATACCAATACTAAAGAAAGGTGATCCAACTGAGTTTAGAAATTATTGCACAGTCACTCTGATCCCACATGCCAGCAAGATTCTACTCAAGATTATTCAGCAGAGACTACAATGAGACTGGACTGAGGACTGCCTGAAGTGCAAGCAGGGTTCAGGAAAGGGCAAGGAGTGAGAGACATCATTGCGGATGTGAGAAGGATTCTTGAAAAGACAAAAGAATACCAAAAGGATATCTATATGTGTTTTATCGACTACAGCAAGGCTTTTGATTGTGTAAACCATGAGAAACTCTGGGCCACATTAAGAAGCATGGGTATACCAGAACACCTGATCGTTCTCTTGTACAACCTTTACTTTGATCAAGAAGCAACAGTTTGAATGGAACAAATCATCAGAGAAGCAGGACTGTTCGAAGACAACTGAGGTGTAAAGATTGGTTGAAGACTCATCAACAATCTACGCTATGCTGATGATACCACATTACTGGCTGAAAGTGAAGACAATCTGAAACATTTGCTTCTCACAATCAAAGAACATAGTCTTAAAATGGACCTGCACCTTAATGTAAAGAAGACAAAGATCCTGACAACTGGCAAAATCAATAAGTTCATCATTGATGGAGAAGAAATTGAAATAGTTGACAACTTCGACCTACTTGTATCAACTACCAAAAAAGAAACAAGCAACCAAGAAATCCGATGACGCATTGCTCTTGGCAGAATGGCTATGAAGGACCTAAACAAGATTCTCAAGAGCAGAGATGTCTCTCTCCATACAAAGATTCGACTTGTTCAAGCCTTGGAATTTTCAATAACGTCATATGGATGCGAAAGTTGGACAGTGAAAAGGATAGACAGAAAGAAAATGGATACCTTTGAATTATGGTGCCGGTGATGAATATTGTATATACCATGGACTGCTTGAAGAACAAACAAGTCAATACTAGAGAAGATCAAACCTAAGCTCTCTTTAGAAGCTCAGATGACAAGACTTTGACTTTCATACTTTGGACATATCATGCGAAGAGAGAGATCATTAGAGAGAGAGATCATGCTTGACAAGGTAGAAGGTCAACACAAAAGAATGGCCAGCAATTAGAGGGATCAATACAATGACAGCAGCTGTGGGTGCCAGTCTTTCTGACTGAGGACTAAATGCTGTATAGGACAATTATCCAGAGGCTCTCCATGAGTCGACACTGACTTGATGACACTTAGCAACAATAACATATCCATTGTGATAAAACCACGACACCAACCAGAAATTAAGAATCTGATTCAGGGAGGGGGACGTCCAGGCCATCCAAACGTCCCTGAGGAAGACAGGCCAATTAGGACCCGATTCTGGACTGCGAGAACAACATGTTTTGTTCCCGCAGTCCAGAATCGGGCTTGTGGGTGGCCTGGTGTGCCCCTGCCACCTGCGAGGATGTCCTCCCCACAGGTGGCCCCATCTCTGCGGCTTCGGCACCCTTCTTCCCCACTGTCCAACCCACGGGTGGCCTGCCGGGGCCTGGATTGGGTGGCGGGGACCCCCCTGCACCCAGCCTCAGTGGGTGATCCCCAGGCCCAATCGCCGGGTCAGTGCTGCTTATTCCACCTGCGAGGTGGAATAAGCAGCACATCCCCTTTGACCCGGCAGGACTTACAGGGCTGTGATCTGAATTGGCCCTGTAGGTCCTGTCATGCTGGCCACCTCCGCTCTGCCTAGCTCCTAGCTCTCCCCGTCCTGCTGCTCAGGACGTACGGGGAGAGTAGTAGGGGGAATTGGGCCTGGACAGCTTGTGGAGCCCCACAACCCACATCTCTGCATCCAGCCCTAAATAACCAGAGAGTGTGAACACATGTCTGTCCTACTACTACTTCTATTAAACATTTATAAAGCGCTACAAGGCATATGCAAAGCTGTTCCCATACTGTTCAGTTCGCTCACCTCATATGGTCTCCTTAACTTTCCCCTCTTTTACCTGCTGTTTTAGACTTATGTAGCATCAATTACTCCTTATGCCTTGCATCAAGTAGTGAGTAATTAGAGGCTGTTGGGGCCTTACTTAATTCCTAGATGTCCCTTAGAAATAGTAATGCATTTAATAGTCTATGTTCTAACTTTGGCTCTGCCGCACTCATGATTTTATCATTGGTGATCCACTCCTCAGCTCCCCCGATCGGGGTAGAGCGCCTGAGCAGGAAATCCTCTCGCTCAGAAGCTCCTGCCCAATCGGGGCAGTGGGAGCACCGGACAACCACCCAAGACACGATAAAAGCGGCCCCCCTGCGGGGCGCACCCGCGCCTGAGGGCCTCGCCACAGGGCCCTTTGGCGTGGCCCTTAGGCGAGGCACTAAGGCGACAGAAGAAAAAGCCCCACAAAAGCCACACAGATATCAGCAGAAAGCAGCCGAAGGAAGATACTGCAACACACAAGGCCACAACAGCGATGGCAAAACAGCCACCTCATAACAGCCAACAAAGAGGAACAACAAGAACCAGGCAACTAAAACCCACACAGAACACCCGGCCAGGAAGGCACGACCAGAGCCTCAACATCCACAACTTCATAGTAAGTTGACACTATCCACCATGGCCACAACCACCTACTTCCCTATATTCCTCCTCATAACACAACTCATCCCCCAACAAACAGAAACACGACACACACACCCAATAAACTTATGGACACCAACAACCATGCCAACATACCCCCCTCCCCAACACACCACACGGAGCTCGCTCACGAAAGACAAAATCAACAGACACACAATCCACAAGCACAACCCACACTCAAACACGAAACACGAAAACAAACCCCAAAGAGCCTAACACCCCAAACACCACCTCAATAGAGCTCATGAACACCAGGTCAGTAAGAAATAAAATAAACACAATCAGAGACCACATAGAGGACCAACAACCTGACATCCTCTGCATCACAGAATCTTGGCTTACCCCCACAGACAATGTCCTCCTGAACCAGCTAGTCCCCCCCACTTACTCAGCCTTTAACAGTCCACGCACACAGAAGAGAGGAGGCGGGGTGCTGATCATTGCAAAAGACTCATTATAGCTAAAAAATCTCACCTCACAAGACTCAGACCAAGGCAATACAATTTCTGTAGGAAACAAGCAGATAGCCATATGCCTCATCTACAGAACCCCACATGCTCCAGCAGAGGAACTAGCCTCCACTCTAGAGACCGTCTGTGCAATCAACACGAACCACAAACCACTAATACTACTGGGCGACTTCAACCTCAGCTCCTCCACCAGCAAGGACAAGGAAACCTTCCTACAAGCAATGGACTCCCTACAATACACACAACTAATCAACACCCCGACGCACAGACACGGATCGACGCCGGACCTCATATTCGCCCCCAACCACATAATAGACAAAGGTGACATCTCATCACCCACAGTCACACCAGTGCCCTGGTCAGACCACCACAGAATCAAAATAGAAATCACAAATCAAAGGGAAAGACACAACAAGACACAAAACACACCACATGGACAAAGAAGATTCAAAGCTTTCAACAAGGACCAATTCCTACAAGACACGCTACCTTACCTTGACCCAGAAACTCACGATCTGAACGAACAAGTAAGCAAATGGAACAGTATCATCAATGCAGCAGCCAAAGCCAAAGCAGGCACAGCAACAAGCACCAAGAGACAGCACATCCCATGGTACTCCAAAAGCATACGCGATGCAAAAAGAGATCTGAGGAAGATAGAACGCCGCTGGAGACGCTCTAAATCTCCATCCACCCAGGCCTTATACCTAACTCAACAAAGGAACTACAATGAGCTCATTAACCAAACAAAAAGAGAACACCACACAAACACCATCCAGAAAGCATACAACAAACCCAGAGAGCTTTTCAAGATAGTAAAAAATCTAACCAACGAACCAAGACATACAGATTGACCCAAGACATACCAAGACATACAGATTGACCCACAAACCTTTGCAGATCATCTTCAAGATAAGCTAGGCTACTCACCACAACAAACATCTAAAGGAACCAACAGCCCAACCATGCCCACCATAACTTGGGACAAGTTCAGCACTCCTTCCACAAGGCAAATCTCAGATATCATCTCAGCTCTCAACACAAGCACCGCACCAAGAGACCCATGCCCGGTCCCATGGATCAAGGCAACTAAGGAAAACTTCCTCAGCCTCATACACAACATGGTAAGCAACTCCCTGATGCAAGGAACCATGCCAGACTAGCTGAAGCTAGCCACAATAAGGCCGATCCCAAAGAAAACCACTCTAGACAAAAGCAATCCAGCAGCCTACAGACCAATCTCCAGCATACCATTTCTGGCTAAAATCATAGAGAAGGCAGTGCAACAACAGCTCCAGGACCACATCGACGCACATGCCCCACTGGATATACATCAACATGGCTTCCGCCCAAACCACGGAGTCGAAACACTACTGCTATACCTATTCAATGACATAATCCAGACCATAGACAACTACAAACAAGGAACACTAATGATCTTCCTAGACATCTCAGCTGCATTCGACACAGTGGACCACAGAATCCTCCTAACCAGACTATAGAACATTGGAATAACCGGCACCATACTAAAATGGTTCAACTCATACCTAACAGACAGACAGTTCCAAGTCAAGATCGGATCCAACATCTCACAACCCGCAAAGATCAAGCAAGGAGTGCCACAAGGATCCGCACTATCCTCACTACTATTCAACCTATACATCTAACCAATCTGTAACATCATGAAAGCACATAAAATAAACTACACAATCTACGCAGATGACATCATGATATACACGCCAATCAACCTCAACAGCCCCGACTACACCAAAATAACACTGTCTCAACAGCATGTCCAACTGGCTCATGCACAACAACCTAGCCATAAACTACAGCAATGCTAAAATACCTTGTTGGCCGTGCTTAGTGAATGATTATTACTATAAACATAAATCAGCTTACTCATTCAACTTTTTCATCGTTATACTACTATTCAGTATTAATTCTACTTGTCTTATATTAAGCCTCAGACAACACCCTTATTGCTTCGTTACACTAGGAGATTTATAAATCGTCTCCTAAACGTGTATAGGGTTTAGTACATCAATGGCTTAAATGTGAAGATTCTCCAGGACCAAGCAGGAAGTCAGTCCTCACTTATGGGTGACGTCGGCGCCGACGGAGCCCTCGCGGAGCAATTTTCCCCAGCTTTCAAAGAAAGCCTTTGGGAATTGCAGCGCGCATGCGCGGTAGTCTTCCCGCCCGAAGGTGCCATCTTAGCCAGTCTTCTTTTTTCCGCGGAGCCCTACAGACGTCCCCGTCTTGTCCCCGCGAAAAAGTTGATTTTCCTCTGTATTTATCCTTTTTTCTTTCGGTTCGACGCCGGTCGTTTTCCCGCCCGGACTCGCGACGCCGGTCTCGAGTCCTCTAACGGTTTTTCGGTTTTTCTGACTTAGTCAGCTTTCGTTTTCGTTTTTTCCCTGGCAGCCCGGTCCTTTGACCTCGCAGGGGCCCTTTTTTTCCCCCGATGGCTGCCAGTGGCTTTAAGCGGTGTGGTCGGTGTGACCGAAATATGTCACTCACCGACTCACACGACCTTTGCCTCCGCTGCCTGGGCCCAGATCACGAGGAACTGATCTGTGGGCCCTGCAGCAAACTGTCCTCGAAGGCGTTGAGAAGTCGGCGGCATCAGCGCGAAAGAATCTTCGCTGACCCCAGCCGTACCCGGACCTCGTCGGAGGCCTCACTGTCGAAAGGCTCCAGTTCGGACCGTCGACGGAGCTCCTCCGACCGGGGTTCTCCCTCCGGGGACCATCGACGGAAGGAAAAACCCGCGAGGGCGGCGTCGGTGGACGCTCCTGGCTCCGCGAGGGCCAGGTCGCATAGCCCCGACAGCCGCCCCGGGTCCTTGGAGAAGGAACATCTCCCGAAGCGACCTCGCCTGGAGTCGGAGATGCCTGCCCGGGTAAGTCCTGTTGTCCTTCTGGACTCGCCTCCGCGTCAGCCGACGTCGGGCCCGACGCCGTCGGGGCCCGAGTCGGGGGCTGCTGGGTCGCCTGAGCTCGGACTCAGGTTGACGGCCTTGGAGAGCAGATTGTCTGCCTTCATGGACCAGCAGCGGGCACTGCTCGCTGGCTTCGCTGGCGTCGCTGCCCCGACCGCCGGGACGTCGACGTCCAAGTCGACCCCGGAGACCGAGCCGATCCTCGAGTCGATGAGAACTCGAGTCGATCCTCGGTCGAGGTCGCCCTCGGCCTCCCGTTCGGGACCGAGGTCGCCGACGCCGACTCCCTCGGCGTCGGGGCGGCTGGCGCCGCACCCTGCCCGAGCCGACCCCACCGAGTCCTCGTCGGAGTCGGTCTGGGAGTCTGAGGAGGAAGAGTCACCTGATTCTTTCCGGACTCGGTGTGTCCCATCGGACTCTCCGGAGTCCGAGCCTCGGAAGCAGTCCCCCCCCGGAGGATGCCCGGTTCTCGGATTTCGTTAGGGATATGGCCAAGGCTTTGGCCTTCCCTGCGGACCCCGAGGAGGAGCCTCGAGCCGAAGAGCTCGACGCCCTCCAGTATGACTCTCCCGCGAGGGAGCACTTTACTGTGCCGGTTCCTCCTATGCTGGAACGACTACTCTTCCGCATGTGGGAGAGTCCGGCCTCCTCGCCGGTCCTGAGCAAGCGGGTCGATTCTATCTATCGAGTCCGCAAGAGCCCTGGCTTTCAAAAGGCGCAGTTGCCACACCATTCCATGGTAGTGGAATCGGCCATGCATCGTCTTAAGAGCCAGAAGATGCACTCCTCGGTGCCTCCTGGAAGGGAGGCCCGTAACCTGGATGGCCTTGGCAAAAAGTGCTTCCAGGGCTCTATGCTCGCCTGTCGTGTCCAGACTTACCAGCTCTACATGGGCATGTATCTCAGGGATCTGGCTAAAGAGCTAGCCGGCTTCTCCGCTGGTTTGTCCGAGGAACCCTTGCGGAGGTTCCTAGCCTTGTCCACAGGTATTCGGGAATGCTCAAAGTTCATGTCCCGAGCAGCCTATGATGGCTTTGAAGCCTCGGCTCGAGTAGCCGCAGCCGGCATCGGTGCCCGCCGACAGGCTTGGCTTCAGTCGTCCGACCTTGAGCCCTGGGTACAGGACAAGTTGGTCGATGTCCCCTGCCGAGGCGAAAACCTCTTTGGCAAGCCCATGGCGGAAAAGGCTGCACAAATTGAGACTGAGACTCTCACCAGGACCAGGCTTTCTAGGAAGACCTCCGCCCCTTCCCAGAAAAAGAAGGGCTCGGGAAAAAAAGACCTTTTACCCGAGGAAGGCGGCTGCCTACAAACAATACCCCCATTATCAGGCCCCTGCAGCTCCCCAACAGGGCCAGCAGGCCAAGGGACGGGGTAACGGGTCCCGTAGGCAGCAAGCCCCCAAGCCTGCGCCACCAGCCCCTGCTCAGCAGGGTGGGGGTTTTTGACTCGCTCAGCATAGCCTCTCCCCCCCCGCTGGTTCCCCCCAGCACCGGAGGCCGGCTGGTTCACTTCGCCGACAGGTGGTCCAGCATCACCGCAGATGCCTGGGTGCTTCAGGTCGTGCGAGAGGGCTACCTTCTCCACTTCCATCAGGTCCCTCCCTCCTATTTTCCGGGAGAGCCTCCGCGCCCCCCTCTGCACAGGGAGTTGCTCCTTCAGGAGTTAGCAGGTCTTCTGCAGGATCAGGCGGTGGAACCGGTGCCACACCACCTGAGAGGTCAGGGCTTCTATTCAAGGTATTTTCTGATACCAAAGAGAACAGGAGGCCTCCGACCCATCCTGGACTTGCGCAACCTCAACAAGTTCCTTGTGCGGGAGAAGTTCAAAATGCTTACCCTTGGAGTCCTTCTGCCCTACCTCCAGCAGGGAGATTGGCTATGCTCCTTGGATCTAAAGGATGCTTACACGCACATCCTCATCCACCCAAGCCACCGCCAATACCTAAGGTTTGTGGTGGCAGGAAATCATTACCAGTACAGAGTACTGCCCTTCGGCCTGTCCTCCGCACCGCGAGTCTTCACAAAATGTCTCGCGGTCGTGGCGGCCCATCTCCGGCTTCACGGCCTCTATGTTTTTCCGTACCTCGACGACTGGCTCATCAGAGCAGCATCCGCTCAGGAGGTCACCACCGCCACGTGCCGCACGGTGACTCTGCTGCAGCACTTGGGCTTTGTCATCAACTTCGCAAAGTCCACTTTGCTCCCCTCACAGGATCTCGAGTTCATCGGCGCAAGGCTGTACACCCCTCAGGCGCGAGCGTACCTACCGCTCGACAGGGCTCAGCGGCTCATGGACCTAGCCGACCGCTTTCGCAGCCAGCCCCTGGTCTCCGCCAGGCGCTTCCTGAGACTGCTCGGCCATATGGCTTCCACCGTCCATGTGACCCCCAATGCCCGCCTGAATATGCGGCCTGCTCAGTGGTGTCTCCGCCAGCAGTGGCGACAGGCCACGGGCGGCCTAGCAGACCTGGTGCGCGTCTCCGAGCCGCTGGTCTCGTCTATCCGGTGGTGGCTCCGGCAGCCGAACCTGGTATTGGGAATGCCTTTCCAGTCACCTCAGCCGACCCGGGTGCTGACCACCGATGCATCCCTCCTGGGCTGGGGAGCCCATTGCCAAGAGGCACGTACTCAGGGCCTCTGGACCAAGTGGGAGTCTGCTCAGCAGATCAACTTCCTGGAGCTCAGGGCGATCCGCCTAGCTCTCAAGGCCTTCTCCCACCTGACCTCCCAACAGTCCGTCCTTGTCCAGACGGACAATCAAGTTGCCATGTTCTACGTGAACAAGCAGGGGGGCACGGGCTCCTTCCTCCTCTGCCGGGAGGCACAGAAGCTCTGCTTTTGGGCCGTCAGTCACGGCATTCTCCTCAAGGCAGTTTATCTCCCGGGCCAAGAAAATTGCCTGGCGGACAAACTCAGCAGGGTCCTCCAGCCGCACGAGTGGCGTCTGGACCCCTTGATCGTTCAGAAGCTCTTCCTCAGGTGGGGCCTCCCCACAGTGGATCTCTTTGCCAGTCCTCACAACCGGCAGCTTCCTCGCTTCTGCTCTCGTCAGCCTCACCCCCTTCGGGTGGCGGCGGACGCCTTTCTGATCTCATGGTCGGGGAGCCTTCTGTACGCTTTCCCTCCCATCCCGTTAGTCTCTCGGACCCTTTTCAAGGTTCTCCGAGACAAAGCTTTCATGATCCTGGTGGCCCCTCGCTGGCCCAGGCAGCCGTGGTTTCCGCTCTTGCTGCAACTGGCGGTGGAGGATCCAATCCCTCTGGGGGTGCAACCGGATCTCCTCACCCAGGATCAGGGGTCCCTACTGCACCCCAACCTCAGGTCTCTCAACCTCATGGCCTGGCTGCTGAGAGGGTAGTCCTTGCTCCTCTCCTCTTGCCGGCAGAGGTGGAGGAGGTCGTCTTGGCTTCGCGACGGCCTTCTACCCGCAAATGCTACGCCCTTAAATGGCGTCGCTTTGCAGTCTGGTGTACCCAACAGTCTCAGGATCCCTTCTCCTGCCCGGTGTCGGTGATCTTACAGTACTTGCTACACCTCTCTAATCTGGGACTTAAGTCCAACTCCGTCAAAGTTCACCTCAGTGCTCTTTCCGCACATCATGTGCCGGTGGACGGCAGACCTCTCTCCAACGACCCTCTCGTAGCGAGGTTTCTCCGAGGTCTCCTACTACTTAAACCACCTCTGCGCCCGCCAGCGCCTGACTGGGACCTGAATGTGGTTTTACAGCGGATCACCTGTCCGCCTTTTGAACCTATGGCTACCTGCTCTCTCCGTTTTCTGTCTTGGAAAACGCTGTTCTTGATAGCCCTCACTTCCGCTAGGCGCGTAAGTGAATTACAGGCCCTCGTGTCTGATCCCCCCTACACTCGGTTCTACAAGAATAGGGTAGTCCTACGGACTCACCCAAAGTTTCTGCCTAAAGTGGTCTCCCCTTTTCACTTGAATCAGGAGGTGGTACTTCCAACCTTCTTTCCCAGACCACACTCCAGCCGAGCTGAGACGGTCCTCCATACCCTGGACTGTAGAAGGGCGTTGAACTTCTACCTTGACCGTACGCGGGAGCACCGTAAAGCTGCGCAGCTTTTTGTGTCCTTTGACCCCAATAAATTGGGGCTCCCGGTCTCCAAGCGTACTCTGTCCATCTGGGTTGCGGACTGTATCTCTTGGGCTTATGGGGCAGCCGGACTCGCCTTAGAAAGTCGAGTCACGGCTCATTGCGTTCGGGCAAAGGCCACGTCAGTGGCTTACCTCCGCTCTGTTCCGCTGGCAGACATCTGCCGGGCCGCTACTTGGTCTTCGAGCCAGACTTTTGCGGTCCATTACTGTCTCGAGAGGGAGTCCCGTAGGGACAGTGCTTTCGGACAGGCAGTCCTCCGTAATCTCTTTGAGGTCTGAGCAACTCCTACCCTCCATCCCGGATGTGGGCTACCGGTGGGTGATAATTCAGCGAAGATTCTATCCTTCTGTGCTGCTGAGCTAGAGGGAGCTCATTTTTGTGCTTAGGGTCTCCGGTAGCCTTGAGCTTGGGAGTCCCATAAGTGAGGACTGACTTCCTGCTTGGTCCTGGAGAAAGCGTAGTTACTCACCTGTAACAGGTGTTCTCCAGGAGCAGCAGGAATCAGTCCTCACTACCCTCCCTCCTCCCCTTGGAGTTGCAATCGTCTGCTTATGTTCTTTTTGCAAATTTTTATGCTGTCTTTTTAGCTATGTCATCTGACTGGCTAAGATGGCACCTTCGGGCGGGAAGACTACCGCGCATGCGCGCTGCAATTCCCAAAGGCTTTCTTTGAAAGCTGGGGAAAATTGCTCCGCGAGGGCTCCGTCGGCGCCGACGTCACCCATAAGTGAGGACTGATTCCTGCTGCTCCTGGAGAACACCTGTTACAGGTGAGTAACTACGCTTTCTCCAACCAGTTCAATTAATTTCAAACAGCTGTTGCTGATTTAAATTTTCTTAAAAGACTACTTAGCTTCTAATGAAAAGACTGGTCTTCATCTTCTTCTTCTGTTTTTCTCTTTTCTTTTAATCTTTGGTATTTCTTTGCCTTAACTACATAAGAAAAGGCAAAGAAATACCAAAGATTAAAAGAAAAGAGAAAAACAGAAGAAGAAGATGAAGACCAGTCTTTTCATTAGAAGCTAAGTAGTCTTTTAAGAAAATTTAAATCAGCAACAGCTGTTTGAAATTAATTGAACTGGTTGGAGAATCTTCACATTTAAGCCATTGATGTACTAAACCCTATACACGTTTAGGAGACGATTTATAAATCTCCTAGTGTAACGAAGCAATAAGGGTGTTGTCTGAGGCTTAATATAAGACAAGTAGAATTAATACTGAATAGTAGTATAACGGTGAAAAAGTTGAATGAGTAAGCTGATTTATGTTTATAAACTACAGCAAGACAGAAGCGCTCATCATCACACGAAACACCAACTTCAGCCCCCCCCCTTCATCAAAACCAACAACACAGCAATACCACTGAAGAACGAAGTGAAATACCTCGGAATAACACTCGACAGAGAGTTGAACCTACAATCACACATCAGAAGAACCGCCAAAAACGCATACTACAAAATGAGAATAATCAGACGCCTCAAGCCCCTACTCACACAAGACCACTTCCACACAGTCTGCCAAGCGCTTATAACTCCCATACTTGACTTCTGCAACCCGATCTACAACGGCATGCCAAAACAATCACTCAGGCCGCTTCAAATGGCTCAAAACACGGCAGCCAGAATAATCACCGGTTCTCCAATACAAGCCCACATCACCCCCATCCTAAAAGACCTCCACTGGCTCCCAATCAGCCACCGCATCAAATACAAAATGATACTAAACATATTCAGAATCAAACACAAGAGCTCTGCACTCAGCCTCCAAGCCCTCATACTCCCTGACGCCAGCACTAGACCTAGAAGAAAGACCACAGCAGACACACTCAGCATCCCAAGCAACTACACAAAAGCATGCAAATCCACCACACAAAGAGCCCTATCACTGGCGACTCCAACAATATGGAACACACTCCCAGATGACCTACGATCAACTGAAGATCTGAAGGACTTCCGGAAACACCTAAAGACAGTACTCTTCACTGAGCACTACGGCCCAAGCACATAGCCAGACTCTACAAACTCGAACCAACCTCAGACTCGATTGAAGATCAATCACAGCCCCCTGCAGAATCAGCAAACCCTTGTATATAACTGTAAAAAGCACATGTTGTAAATAGCTCACACTAATCAGCACACCGACACCCATGCACCCGCACTGTACATAGACTTATCTAACATAAACACCATTGCCACTGATTGTTTGATGTGTACACCGCCTTGATTGAAGGATAAGGCGGGATAGAAATACCCTTTAAATAAAATAAATAAATTGCTAAATGATATACATGTCATATATATTTTGTTATTATACTTTTAATTATCACCTATTATTATCTTTTATTGTTATCATATGCATAATTCTTTTTATGTATATGTGATATGGACAATCATTTATATTGTATGTTATGATTTTACTGAAGATTCTTGGTTCCTGGTTTTATTTATTCTTTCACTTATTTATATTATTGTCACTGACATTATTTAATTGTTTACATTTGGTTTTATCATAATTACATATATATATATCTATATATCTCTATATATATATATATATAAATATTTTTTGGGGGAGGTCATTGTCCCCTGAAGGCCATTGGCCGAAATATGTGTCGGGCTGACCTTGCAATTTTCCAATAAAATGTCCTCCACTCCACAATGTGCTCTTGTTCTGCTCTTTGTGCCTGGTGACGCTGCAGATGGGGAGTTTCTCTTGTTTCTACCTGGCTACCTCCTCGGTGCCACCTGACTGGCAAAACTTTCTGGGGAGAATACTGGTTGAGTTCTATGGGGAAATGTCCTCTGCATTCATCACTGGGAGAAGGGTTTCTTTGGATGTAGAATATATGTTCAAAAATAAAAGCGAGAAGCACAGCGCAGTTTATAACACCAAAATAAAATTAGCTGTGATTTTTGCCTTTTCATTTTGCTCCTTGGTTTGTGATCACCTGGCATCTCCTTTGTTTTTGAAAACTGTATAGTTACATTTAATAGCATGCCAATCCAGTGAACAATGTCAGGGGTCAATATGTTTTACATTAGATTCCCAGGCTATATAATTAATCTGCTACATTTTTTGCTGCATAAAAACAGCATAATAATGTTTATTTAAAGAAAAACTTATATAGCCTGAGAATATATTGCTTTCTTTATTTGGGGGTAACCACTTAACTGGTGTTGAGTGGGGTCCTGTTTATGGCTCTGGGGAATCCCCTCCATTTTGGCTGGGGGGAGGAGTGACAGCTTATCTGTCGCCTCAGGCAGCAGATTAGTTTTGAGCCGCTCCTGTTCCTGCCACTAACAGCTGACACTGGATGAGCTAGTCTGTGCTCGCAGGTATCTGTACCTGCCCCTCCTCTTCCATATAAAGGTATATTGAAGTGTATCTGGGCGGGGAATGTCACAAAAGCGCTGGTGTGAGGGTTAGTTGGGCTGACATCCATTCATTCCTCCATACCCAGGGGACATTCTTGGGCAAAGTGTCCCTGAGTTCCACACCTAAAACAGGTGCAGGGGTCGTGGCTAGACCCATGCCCTCGCCTAGAAGATAACTTTGGGGTTTGAAACATGGGAGCCAATGTCTGCTCCGGCTTTCCCTTCCATCCTCCTGGGCTAATGGGTGACTTCTTCACCTTCCCAGTGTCCACTTCCATCGCTGGCTGGGCTTCAAGGTACCCCTTCTGCTATTTCCAGGGCACTCTCCAGTGTAAGCTTGGAGTGCTGACGTACCCATTTCTTCATTGGGGTGGTCAAGTCCTCTAAATATTGCTCCAGGAGCATAATCTTGGCTATCTTGGGCCTGGTGTTTACATCCGCTTGCAGCCACTTCCATGCAAGCTCCATCAATCGACAGAGGAACCTCTGAGGGTTCTCTTTATCTGGAGTTCCCCCTTTCTGAAGCGCTGGCAGTAGGCCTCTGGGTGTATAGTCAACATGTTCCAATATGGTGGCCTTGACAGCTGCACATGTAGCTCACCCATCAGGAATGAAGCCTGACTGCTACCTGTCAGCAGATTCCCCAAATAAGTAGTGCATATTGCCTCTGACCACTCAGCCATGCAGGCAGTTCATTCACAATTCACCAGAAAGTAATCAGGTTCATCTTCTGCCATCTTTTTAAATAGCGCTTGCACTGGAGGGAGGAGTGGCAGTCTCTGTAGGGCGTGAGTCAACTGAGACAGGGAACTCCTCTAAGTTCCCCTTGCGTCTGAACAAGATTTTGTAGCTGCTGCTGTCATTGTTGTTGTTGCTGTTGATACTGTTGTTGTTGCAGCTGCCCTTCCGCCAGAGTCTGGAGGAGATGCTCCATTCTGGCTTGTCACTATTTCCTTGCAAAAACACAATCGCAGCTTCCTCTTCTGCAGCTGAGTTAACTCTGCAGCTCCAACAAACCTTTAGTGGCTCTAGTGGCCAAAACAAAGCCTTACCTGTCTGACACTGACTAGACTTTTCTTCCAGCTCCTTAGCTAGGGTGCAGCTAACCCTTTTAGCCCACACAAAAAAAAAAATCCTGACCTACTGTAGAGGTACAGCCCTAGAGGTACATGAGGCCTGATTTTCAAAGCCTTTTACACGGGTAACTTCCCTAGTTACTGGTGTAAAGGCCTTATCTGGGATTTTTGAAGGGCACCTACACGGGTAGTGTCCTTCGAAAATCCTGGATATGTCTCTAACACGCCAAGATATTATCCGCATAGCATTGCGGCAGGTTAGGGGCATTCCAGGGCGGAGGAAGGGGCTACATTGGTAGCAGCGATTTTTTATGCCACCCGCGCAGCCCTCTATGCCTTAAAGATAGGCGAGGTTTTTCTTTGCCTATCTTTAAGGCGCAGAGGCTATGCAGGTAGCATCAAAAATCGCTGCTATCATGTAGCCTCTGCGGCTGCCAGCACGTCCAGATCAATCAGGATTTCAATCTGGGTTAAGGGGATCAGTGGGCAGGCTATGCATTGTCACGGCACATAGCCTGCCTAAATCAAAATCGGGCCCATGAAGTTTTCGTCTATCACCTGGTTAGAGGAAATCCCCAAGCTACAACCACATGTGATAGAGCTAGGCATGCAGTGGCAAGGATTCAAAAAAATATTACACCAACAACATTGCAGGGCCAAACAGAACTACTTTTATTGTCCTTCAGCTTTCAGTCCCCAGCCTGTTAACTTGACAGGCTGGGTTTTCAGTGCCCTTCCCCCGACCCACATATCAAAGTCAGAATTCAGTTTTCTTCAAAGTCCAGGCACTTACTTGGGCTTCGATATTTAAGAATATGGTTCCCAGTTCCTAAACTGTCCACCTTACAGATGAACTCCTCTCCCAGGCTTGCTTCAAAAGAGCTTTCTGTCTCCACGTGTCTCCCTTATGCACAAAGGTGGCTTTTTAATCCCTCTGCCCTCCCAGCCCTGAGTTCTGAGCTTCAGATTCTTTTAAAATAGACTGCTGATAATCCCTTTGGAGAGGGATGGGTAACTGCCTATATTCTCTCCCCCTAAGAAATGTACAATAATTCACCAGCCTCTGCTAGTAATTTTTATGCTCTGCTCCATTAGACCTCTTAGACTGCTCTGGAAGGGTACAGAGCATCAAGATTAAATTGGCAAAGTCTGAAATAAATGTTAATGTGCCTGAAATTTTCCCTTTAAGCATGCTAAATCTCATATTTGAGTGTTAATCAATCAACGAATATAGGGCACTTATACGAGTTAAATTATGATCCCTTGTTAAATAAGTCTTTTTTTTTAGCTGGATAATTGGTTTGATTTGTGCATTTCTTGGTATGGAAGAATTATAAAAACTGTGTAAATGCCGCTCTGCCGGATATTCAGCGGCACTAATACAATTAGTGCTGTTGAATATCCACAGGTGCCACCGCTATATGCTCCGTCACTAACCAGGCAGCAGCAATATTAAACTGGCTTTACTTTAGCTGTAGAAGCTAACCAGAAAGTGGCTGAATATTGCAGCTGCCTGGTTAAATTCTGGGTTCTACAGCCAACCCGGATATTCAATGCCAGCGGCAAGAAATGGCCCTGGCACTGAATATCCGAGGTTAAAGTTCAGTGCCAGCGGATAGCCGCTTTAGCAGTGTTAGCTGCCAGCACTGAATATCGCATCCTTTACCTTTTTTCTGCTTTACCAACCCAGGTGGACATACACAAAATTCAATGATTTTGGGATGAGGTTGTGGGATTTATGGAAGAGGTACTGGGATTGACTTTGAAAAGCAGATAGGGGTAGTCTGATTGAATTGGCAAATGTCTAGAGTGGGGAATGACAACAGTTGCTTTATTCAATATGTGAGTACAGTAGCCCATACGATTATAGCCCAGTATTGGAAACAAACTGATGCCCCTGCCTTGGAGAAAATGCTGATACAGTTGAGAGTGATCCATCTGATAATCAGATTGACTGTCTTTACTTATGATAGATTGCAAGGTTTAACAAAATTTGGGAGCCCTATAAGAAATGGATATCTGTTCATTAACCTTGCAGCATAAGTAGACCTTCCTGTTTAGCGGGAGAATTGTGACAAATAGAATATCTAAAGAGTAGGTGAGGGGGGAGATGAATGCACTCTTATGGAAAAAATAATGTATGAGATATTTAGTCAAGTTATTATGTTATGCATTTTGTTCACTATGGGGGTCATTTTAAAAGTCTTTGTTGTGATTTGGACGTGCAAGTGGACATCAGTGCTTGATTTCAGAAATGTCAGGGACGTTTGCAACCCCATCCACGTTTAGACCTGGCTCCAGGCATGAATAGGCATCAGGAAAGTGTTTGTTCTGACAGTAGAACATCCAGAGGGTGTAGAGAAAATGGAAAGTTAAGTGACTAGCCTCAGATCACAAGGAACAGTACTGGGATTTGAACCCTAACCACACTGGTCTTAACCCACTATTCTAACCATTAGGTTATTAGATGTCCCCATGCTGAAATGCATTTCTGGAGATGTCTATATGTACTTCCCCCATAGACCTCCCTATCGGGATGTCCACATTTGTGAAATTGTGCCTGAACGTGCATGTGTGTTCTGGTTTGGACGTCCCAGATTGCACTTGGATGTTCTTTGTAAAATGCACCTTTACTTCTATTGGAGCTGTAAAAGAAGTTGGCTAATCTATTAGCTGACAAACCTCTAGAACCCTATGCTCAAGATAAAAATTCGCAAACTTATACTAGACCTTGGCTTTAGAGAAACAGAACTTCACTATTAATATGTCCCATTTGCCTAATTTTGATGTTTTTTTCTTTTTGTCGGAAAGGTCAGACAAACGGAGAAGGAACTTCCAACCTTCTCCCCGCATTGACTATTCCTTTTTAATCAATTAAACTTTTTTTGAAAAACGCTTTACTTAGCTTTTGCTAAGTTAATCTATTAGCTGAGCATATGTTTTTAGTTTATCAATAAAGATATAATTAAAAGACTAAACAAAAGAAAATAAGTACAGCCATTCAATTTTATCAAAAGCTTTATCAGCATCTAGGATTAAGGCATCATACTAGAATCCAGGAATTCAAGGAAACTGGATATTTAGAGAATGCTACTCGTGCTTTGAATTTAAGGTTTATAAATTTTCCTAGAACACCATTATTAACTCCACAGTCTAATTTGCAAAAGTACTATAAAGATGTGTTGAAGCTGTCTGAGAATGCTATACCACCTTTTTCAAAAGTACATTTTTTGCATACAAAGAGCCTCAGAGACCTGCTGATGGTTCAGTGGTGCCCAGAGCAGATGATTCATCTAGTTGGATTTAATTGTTTTTTTTGGAGGATTCCAGCTCTCAGATACTCCAACAAGGAACTTTGCTTGCTACCACTGTTTTTCCTCAAGACCGAGAGCATATCCTGCATCTTTTCCTTAAATTTAGATCTGAGTTGTTTGGGGCGGGGGGAGGGGGGGTTGGGAGAAGTTTGGCTATTTCCTGATTTATGTAGAACTAGGCAGGAGAGGAGGAGGAAGTTTATTGCCATGCATAAAGAAGCTTTGGATTTGGGGGCTGTAGTGTTTCTATGGTACTCTTGTGTGTGCTTAAGTTAAATAATGTAAAGTGTGCATTTTTTGAACCCTCACAACTCAGGTTTTTTCTAGATTCAAAGAAGCTGTTAGGCGAGACATCTACTCCTGTCAAATGAGAGCTGTATGAATATATCCTCTTTTTTTGTAATTCTTACAGTACTTTGTTTCCTTAACGTCCCTCCAGTCTGGTCCCGAAACCTCTGGGTTCCGCTCCTCTTCCAGCAGCTTGGAGACAGAGAAACATCACACTTGTGATGTCACTGGTACATAAGCTCCAGAACCGCCTCCAGACCCCAGTTACCTCAGTCTCCAAGCAGCTGGAGGGTGGTGAGCCGAGTACGGCTCACCAGAGGAGCAATTAAGGAGAGTTAGGAGCCAGTGGGTTTTGGCTGGTTAAGGGTCCTTTATTTTGGTCCTTTATTTTACTCAGTTATTTTCTTTATTTTCTGTATTCTTTATTTTCTTTATTTTATTCTGAGGCCTTCAGTTTGGCTGGGCTGTGTATGTGCTGTGCTGTAGGTGCTAAGGTCCTTCCCCCCCCCCCCCCCATGGCATCTGCTTGACTGGAGGGGGGCAAAGACTCACCAGAAGCAGTCTGGTACCGAGGCCCGTGGCGCGCAGACGTGTTGCCTGCTAGAGCTACCGAGGCCATCGGGGGTACAGGCAGTGCAGCAGGAGAGAAGTTTCTTCCTCACAATCCTGCCTGGCGCTGAGAACTCCGGCCCGGCGGCTCCCGCGCACAGTGGTAGAGCCCGGAGCGGCAGAAATCGTGTCTTGGCGTCCCAGGCTGCAGGTAAGAGGGGCCTCGCTGATCAGGAGAGCCGGCAGGGCTTGGGGCGCCGTCTAGCGCAATGCCACGGCGTCGGCGGGTCAGTCGAGTCG
Source organism: Ichthyophis bannanicus (assembly GCA_033557465.1). Taxonomy (NCBI): domain Eukaryota; kingdom Metazoa; phylum Chordata; class Amphibia; order Gymnophiona; family Ichthyophiidae; genus Ichthyophis; species Ichthyophis bannanicus. Next base: position 636,686,898 of record CM066036.1, on the reverse strand, counting down.
CGTGGAGAAAGCGTGGGAAAAAGGCCGCGTTCAGTTGATTTGGCCTTCAGCAGCTACTAGAAGTGTCGGGCAGCCTCGTTTCACGGCGGGGCTCTGGCGGTTAGTTTGGAGGCACGGAGAGTGCTTCATTAAATTTAATTTAATTTAATTTAAAAAAGAACAAAACAAAACAGAAAATAGAACAGGAAGCCATAGCACAGTGCAGTAGTTTGATCGGTGCTGGGAGCAGGACATAGTATTTAGGAGTGGTTGTTGAAGTCCGCTGCAGCACGGTGCTGGATAGGGTTAGAGCCCCGTTCAGAGCACAGGATGCCTAGACCTCTTTGTTTAATTTGTGGGGTTAAAAAAGGCACCCTGTCAGAAGCGGGGATTTGTAAGGGCTGCACTCAGGAGACTGCAGCCCTGGAACTGGCCGCAGAGCAGGCAAAGGACGCTAGGGGGAAGGTCCCCATATCCCCTCATCAGCCAGGTTCCCTAAGCTTCCCTTCTCTGGAGCCCATGCCAAGCACGTCGTCTTCTGAGCCTTCTACCGCACAGCCCGTACTGCCAGGGGGCTTGGCGGCGATTTTTTCTCCAGATTTTGTGATGCTGCTTCTTCAGGTACGCGGATTTCAGGGGCCTCAGAAGGGACCTCAGGGCTGAAACAGCCGGGGGCGCCAATGGATGCAGACATGACAAGTCTGTTGGCGAAGATGTCCAGGGCCGACAGGGAGCGGTCGGCTCAGTCCGTGCTATTGGAGGGCCTCCGTTCGGAGGAGAAGGATATCGAGTTAGATTTGGAGGACGACCTGGAGGATGGCGAAATTGTGGAGCATGAAGATTAGGCCAGGGTCGTGCGCATTTTTCGGAGAGAAGAGTTGCCGGCTCTTATCTCGGAAACGCTGAAAGCACTAAATATGCCGACAGGGGGGCCGTCGGAGGATTCCTCCCTGGAGGATCCGTTGTTGCAGGCTTTTCGCAAGACTCAGAGTGCTTTCCCGGTGCACAGAGTTGTTAAGGAGATGATTCAGGAAGAATGGGATTTGCCGGAGTCTGCTCTAAAGGGCTCTTGAGTGATAGCGCGGCTTTATCCGCTAGTGGACCAGGATCGGGAGTTGTTTAAGTCTCCCAGAGTTGATGCCGCAGTGTCGGCAGTTACTAAGAAAACTACCATTCCCATTGAAGGGGGTGCGGCCCTTAAAGACCCCCAGGACCGGAGATTGGAGGCGCTGTTGAAACAGGTTTTTGAAGTCAATGCACTCTCGATGCAAGCGTCTATTTGTGGGGCTTGGGTAGCGAGAGCATGCCTGAGATGGGTTCAGCGTATTCAGACAGATAAAGCCGAGGAGATTTCGGCGGAGGCAGCCAGGTTGGAATCCGGGGCTGCCTATTTGGCGGATATTCATTATGACCTTATCAGGGGCCTTTCTAAGAGTATGGTGTCGGCGGTGGCTGCTCGGCGGTACCTTTGGGTATGCAACTGGGCGGCGGACGGAGCTTCCAAAGCACGGTTGAGTAAGCTTCCTTTTAGGGGGAAGCTATTGTTTGGAGAGGACTTGGATAAGTTGGTTAAGGATTTGGGGGAGTCTAAGGGCGGCAGATTGCCAGAGGACAAACAGAAACAGGGGTGTCTCTCTTCTGGACCTAAGGGTCCGCTTCGAGAATTTCGACGCTTTCATTTCCCCAGATTTGGACAAACTCAGCGTGGGCGTTTTCCCTACAGAAACCAGGGGTTTCGGGGAGCGGGTCGGGGGTTTGGGGCCACCTCCTCCTCCGCTTCCTCAGGTTCTCGGAAGTCACAATGAAGCCGAGCGGGCCCAGGTGGGGTTGGTTCCCGTCAGGGGTCGGTTACAGGATTTTTACACTGCTTGGGTCCAGATAACGTCAGATCAGTGGGTGCTGGAAGTGATTCGAGAGGGCTATGCCTTAGAGTTCCAGAGACCAGTGAGAGATTCTTTCGTGCGGTCACCGTGTGGGGCAAGGCTCAAGCGAAGGGCAGTGCATGACACGGTGTGGAGGTTATTAGCCCTCAACGCAATACTGCCGGTTCCTTCAGACCAATGCGGCAGTGGTCAATACTCCATCTATTTCATAGTGCCGAAGAAAGAGGGTACTTTCCGGCCAATTTTGGATCGAAAGCGAGTAAACCGTTGTCTCAAAGTGTCTCATTTTCGGATGGAGACCTTGCGTTCGGTGATAGTGGCGGTTCAAAGAGGGGAGTTCCTCACGTCCCTGGACCTCTCGGAGGTATATCTGCACATAACTGCTTTGTCTAATCTAGGAAGAGTTTTAGACCCTATCCACTTCTCTAGCTCTACTGTAGTCCATGAACACTTTGACAAGTAAGGCTATTTCAAGTGTGGACAATCCGGGAAATGCGGGCACATTTCTTGGTAACATCTCTGATCGAGCCACTGTGCTCAGAGCCCTCTCCCTGCTGTGAGAAGTCTTTTGACTTCTTTGCGCCTGTGTGGGTCATTCCCATATTCCCTATGTGAAGGCCTTCTCATCAGTCTATTTTTGTCTATAGACAAGTGTGCATGAGGCCTCATTCCCTTCTACGCCTTTCCTCAGAACACTCCCCCCCCCCCCAAAATAAATCCATACTGAGCAATGCAAGAGCTCTCTCTCAAAGCAAAAGGAAGACTAAATAAGTGATCACTTCACTGGAGTAATTTTTATTTCTCTGTGGACAACCAGGAATTAAGTCCTTACATATAGGTGATGTCACCGATGAAGCCCTGCACGAGAACGCTCCCCAGCTTCTACTAGAAGCTTTGGAGAGACTCCATTGCGCATGCTCACCTGTCTTCCCACCTGCTGCAGAGCTATCTTCTCCAGTCTTCTTTTCCATGGAGCCCCTAGGACATGTTCCTGCACCATTGGAAAAAGTTTTTCATCTTACCCCCTTTGGGGTGCCTTTTCAATCCAGTTTCACTGCCTGTTGTCAGTAGCGCTGGCTGGTGCCATCGCTTTCCTTTTTGAGTTTTTGTCTCTTTTTCTTTCATTTTTCTTTTTCCCGAGGTTGGCACCATTGAGCCGTTCGACCTTGCTATGGCTGTGTCCCAAATGCCAGCAAGTGGCGGGGCGACCACCAGTCCGCCTCTTGTAACCTGTGCTTGCAGATGACAAGAAGGGGCTTGAAAAGTCGGGAGAAGCAAAGGGAGTCCCTCTTTGGACAGATGAATTCTGCATCTTCGACCCTGGCATCAACCTTGTGTCCTCAGGCACCATCAGCATTGAGAGGGGCCGAATGAAATTGGAGCTGAGGTGCAGTGCCACGTAGTGAAGGATCTCTGACAACCTTCATCCAGAATTGACTTCGTTGACCCCACTGATGTTGAAGGCAGCATCTGAGCACCGGCCCAAGGTCCACCAACATAGGAGCCCTTCACTACATGACGTGGAGGGTGATGACCGTGAGAGGTTCGCTAAGGTACCCAAGGTACTGAAGGGATGCCGGGAATCCCCTGATGTCCCACCTTCAATGATTCCCCTACAGGGTTGGTGGAGTTGGTGGTCGAAGTTATAATTCCGGCCTCAATGCCTTCTGGGATGGCAAACTTGGCAGAATGCCTTCGAGTCCTCAAGACCTACATGGTGGCGGCATTGGCCATGCAAACAATTGGACCCTCAGTGCCTAGGCCATTGCCACCGCAGGCAATGCAACCGATCCTCGAGACTTATGCATTGCAGCCAATGCAGGCATACCAGGCTGGCGATCAGAATCAACGCTGGTTCTTACGGCTATTTCCCTGTCAAGTATATCAGGGTCCAGTGCCCTGGGGAGGCTATGGAAGCACTTGATGCACCATCAGTCTTAGAGGCACTCTTCCTCTATATGCAGCCGGAGTCGATGCCGGGAAGAGGTCCTATACTACTTCAACTTCCTCTTGGAGTCAGAATCTGATGGCTGGGAGACCAAGGCAGAATTGGAGGTTTCTCTGGAAACAAGCAGGAAGTCAGTCCTCACATCTGGGTGACGTGGGCACCAACCGAGCCCACGGTGAACACTCCCCAGCTTTCATAGAAAGCCTTTGGGAGTTAGACCATGCATGCATAGTCACCTTCCCACCCAATGGGTGCCAACTTACCTCAGTCTTCATTTTTCTATGGAGCCCATCGGACTTTTTGTCTGTACCTCGGAAAAAGCTGCCATTTTTGCTATCAGTGTATTCCTTTCTTTTTTCATCTGGTCACGTACCATCACCTTCTTGGTTCCTGCAACTGTGCTACCTTGGTGTCATGTTTTTTCTGGTACCGTTTTCATTATTCTTGTTCTCTGGTGCGTGGGGCTTTCTCACGCACTCCCTAACAAGGGCCTTGGAGTTTGATCTTGCAGGTACCATTTCCCCCGCTATGTCCTTGGTTAGTGGATTTAAGCAGCATGGCTGTCTGTTCTGCCTCATTGCTGATAACAATATTTACCAAAAACTAAACCTCTGTGAAGTGAACCCAAACTATATCATTAACCTAAAGGTCACTCACCGTCCCATAAATATCATCAACACTTGTGCTTAATCAGGGAAATTAAACCAAAAATTGTTATTTTTTGTCGGATCGCCTGTCGCGAGGGTGTACAAACACTCTCAAATAACAGACCCTCCTTTTATTCAACTGTATTTTTAAAAAGGTCAGTATTTTAAAAGGTCAGTATATTCCCATGCGCATTGATGATGTCATCTTGCGTTTGTACGGAACAGGAAGTTGGCTGGGTTTGCTTGAAAAAGAGCCAGTATCACTGCGGGCTTGAAACACAACGGTTTGTGTCGCAACATAACCCAACCATTGTTTGATTGTTATGGAAGATTGGTTGGCGAGCAAAATGTGAAGTTCTTTGGAACCGTTCGAGGACATGGACCCAGTCTAAGACACCCCATCCCGGGGAATCTATGCTGTTTTATCGGTCTGTGGGCCTATGGGGTCCCTCGGAAGTGGCGGTCCTTTGACTTTCTGGATCACTTCATTGCTCAGCTAAGTGTTACCGCTTCCATGTTTAAACAGTCTGCTGGTTACAGAGTTTTTCTGAACGGAATTGACGATGCATGTTAGCATTTATTTTATGCACGGGCTGGTCCTTTTGGGCTAGTTATAGCCCTGAGCATATTTAGGTTATACTGACCCTTTTAAAAATACAGTTGAATAAAAGGAGGGTCTGTTATTTGAGAATGTTTGTACACCCTCGCGACAGGCGATCCGACAAAAAATAACAATTTTTGGTTTAATTTCCCTGATTAAGCACAAGTGTTGATGATATTTATGGGACGGTGAGTGACCTTTAAGTTAATGATAACAATATTTAGGCATCATCGTGGATAACATGTTAAAACCCTCTGCCCAGTGTGCAGCAGCAGCCAAGAGAACAAATAGAATGCTAGGTATCATAAGAAAGGAAAGGAGAATAAAACAAAAAATATTATAATTTATTTACATTCTCTTATATACCGCGCTATTCTGCATCAGTGCGGTTTACATTGAACAAACTGAAATTACATTGAACAGGGCATTATAACTTGGAGATAACTAGTTTACAGGGAACATGGGCTATGGAGGGTTAAGTGGCTTGCCCAAGACCACAAGGAGCACCTGTGGGACTAGAAACCCCAGTCCTTCCGGCCCAAGGTTACTGTCCTCTAGTGGGATTTGAACCCCTGACCTTCCGGCCTGAAGTACCTTGCCCCAACCACTAGGCCACTCCTCCACTCCATAATGCCTATGTATCGTTCCATGGTGCGATTGCACTTTGAATATTGTGTGCAATTCTGATCGCCGTATCTTAAAAAGGATATAGCGTTATTAGAAAAGGTACAGAGAAGAACCACCAAAATGGTAACAGGGATGGAAGGATACCCCTATGAAGAGAGGCTAAAAAGGTCAGGGCTCTTCAATCTGGAAAAGAGACGGCTGAGGGGAGATATGATAGAGGTCTATAAATTAATGAATGGAGTGGAACGGGTAAATGTAGATTGATTGTTTACGCCATCAGAATATAGAAAGACTAGGGGACATGCAATAAAGCTACAGGGTAAACTATTTAAGACTAATAAGAGAAAATATTTTTTCACTCAACGTGTAATCAAACTCTGGAATTTATTATCAGAGAATGTAGCAAAAGCTGTTAGTGTAGCTGGGTTTAAAAAAGGTTTGGACAAGTTCCTGGAGGTAAGGTCCATAAACCATTATTAAAAGGGACCCAGGATATAACTGCTTGACCCAATAAAAGTATTGTGGAACCTGTGTCTTTTGGAGAAACTGCTAGGTACTTGTGACCTAGATTGGCCACTGTTGGAAACAGGATACTGTGCTTGATGGACCTTGGTCTGATCCTGACTTGGAGTGGGAAACCCTGGACACCCGGCAATACCGGAACGTCCCCTTGGACCTGTTTCTGCTGCAGGAGCATCGGTGGGCCCTCTCCGAGGATCTCTCTTTCCTGGATTTTGTCCAGGATATGGCGAAGGCCTTGGTCTTCCCCATGGAGTCCAAGGAAAAGCCTCAGGCAGAGGATCTTGAGATCCTGCAGTATGATACCCTTCCCAAGGAGGCACTCACGGTGCTTGTTCCCCCTTTTTTGGAACGCTTGTTGTTCAGGATGTGGGAGTTACTTGTTACAGTTCCCATTGTGAGTAGGTGGCTCGATTCCATGTATTGAGTCTGCAAGAGCCTTGGATTCCAAAAGACATAGCTACCAAACAATTCTATGGTGGTGAAGTCGGCCATGCGTAGGATCAAGAGCCAGAAGACAAACCCTTGGTGCCCCTTGGCAGACAGACCCACACCATGGATGGCTTTGGTAAGAAGTGTTACCTGAGCTCAATGCTCGTGGCCCATATCCAGGCCTACCAGTTGTACATGGACCTGAGGTACCTGGCCAAGGAACTTTCCAGGTTCTCAGCTGGTCTGTCTGAGGAACCTCTTCAATGGTTCCAGACTCTGGTGACGGTCAAGGAATATCCCAAATATGTTACTTGAGCGGCCTATGAGGGCTTCAGCTTCATGGCTAGAGTAGCTGCAGTGGGCATTGGTGCCCACCACCCGGTGTAGCTACAGTCCTCGGACCTAGAGCAGTGGGTTCAGGACAAGTTGATTGCTATCCCATGCTGGGGGGAGAACTTCTTCGGCAAGCCCATGACGGACAAGGCCGCAGAGCTTGAGTCCGTGACCAGGACCAGACTCTCCTGGACAACCATGGACCCTTCCCAATGGAAGTCTTTGGAGAAAAAGACCTTTTACTCAAAGAACAGGAAGGCTTACGGAACTTACCCCCAGCATCCAGCCTATCAGGCTCCCCTGCAGCGTCAGTAGGACAAGGGCTAGGGGCATGGCCCTTGTAAGCTTAAGGCCCGCAAACCATAGCCTGTGCTGCAACCACAAACTGGGAGGGGGGAGGGGCTTTGAATCCTTGAGCATGGCTTCTCTCCCCCCACAAGGTCGAGGGCCTCAGCATACAAGAGGTCATCTGGCATTCTTTTCCGATTGGTGGCCTGCCATAACTGTGGGCGTGGCCTACCCCAGCTAGGCCCCAAATGTAAGTTGGATGTAATTAATGAAGTAGATGAGAGCACTGCTGATAAACAAATCTATACACCTATGATTTATCCTGGATATGCAGATTTGGACATGTCAGACTCAGATTCAGATATAGGAACAGACAGCAGATCAGGCTCAATAATCTCGATTGGAATAAAACCAAAGTCAGCTACACATGAAACCATACATGACACAAAGTTATAGTAATCTAGCTCAGTATAGGCCTAATAGAAATACAGGTCAAAATTGCATTTGAATCTATTCCTTTAAATCATAGTTCTGCTTTTTAGCTAGACATAAGTTGGGAAATTAGAAGCATTTTTGTGCTTATGCAAACAGTCTATGTACCAAACAGATATTAGGTCAGATTGAAGTTCCTTAATTAAATAGAACAAAGGGTGAAGCTGATCATTCTGCAAGAGGATAGGCTAAGCTGTTTCTGGGGCAGGATGCCCTGCTCTTATGAAATTGACTCTAGTCCATTTAGTAAATATAACCGAAATCAGCAAAATATAATAAGTAACTAATTAGCTTTTAGCAGCACAGCGACACCTGCTGGATCTAATGAATGTAATTTTTATATAGAACTTCTGCTTTTTGTATAAATAATATTGTCTATGTTGGCAAAATTGATGTACACGTGGAATTTGGAAAGTACCAGATGTTAATTAAAGATTAACTGAATCAGCTGATATCACCTAATAAAAAGCTAAGCTCTTCGGAACCATCTTTGAAGAGGCATGTTGGAATAGTCGAATTAGACTCGGTGTGTCTCTTCCCTATGGAGCTCAATAGCAATTGATTGATTAATTAACTGTGTCGTGTTTTTTCTTTCCTGTTGAGAAGCACTGGAAGATAAGAGCCCAGGTATTTTGTGTGTGGGATCGTTTATTTGAGTCAACAATAACCACCGACACCTGGGCCCTCCAGGTGGTGAGGGAAGGTTACCTCCTCAACTTCGAACAGATGCACCCTCCATTCTTCCCCAGAGAACTTCCCATGACTCTTCACCGAAAACTCCTGCAACAGGAACTCAAAGGCCTCCTCGCAGCCAAAGTAGTCGACCCTGATCCGCCACCTCTAAAGAGTGAAGAGTTCTACTCCTGCTACTTCCTGGTTTCCAAAAAGATGGATGGTTTTCAGCCCATCCTGGATCTGTGGGACCTCAACCGGTTTTTGGTGAAAGAGAAGTTCAAAATGCTCTCCCTTGGAAGGTTTATTTATTTATTTAACATTTTTTATATACCGTCCTTCTACAAATCAGGATGGTTTACATAGAACATTATATAGCAGTATGTTTCAACTGTTTATATGGAACAATGAACAAGGATAAATATGTGTGTCAGAAATTAGAAACAATACATGGAACTATTTACAGAAAGTAACTATGTACAAGGTATATACAGAGTAAGAGATACTATATGGTTTTTTATAATCAACATTGAGATAGTATGGGTAAGAGGAGGGGAGCAGGGGGCTAAGAATTAAGGTGGTTGGGAGAGGTGCTCCAGGAATAAGTAAGTTTTTAACTTTTTCCAGAATTCGGAGTGGCTGGAGCAGTTTCGCAGGATATGTGGAAAGGTATTCCATAGGGATGGGGCATAGAGGGAGAAGGCCCTGTTACTAGTAAATTGTTTGCTATGTGTTTTGTTTATTGAGATGGTAAGTAGGTTCTTGGTAATGGAGCGACGTGTTCTTGTGTTGTTGGTGGAGGAAAGGAGAGGGGAGAGGCATAGGGCGGACTCATTGGAGATAATCTTATGTGTAATGGTAAGCACCTTGAATTTAACTCTGTATTGAATAGGGAGCCAGTGGAGATTGTAGAGGACAGGTGTGATGTGGGACCGTCTAGGGCTGTTGGATAAAAGTCTGGCTATCGTGTTCTGGGCCAGTTGGAGGGGTTGTAAGCAGTGCTTGGGAAGGCCATGGTATATCAAGTTACAATAATCAAGAGAAGGGATTGTGAGGGCCTGGCATACGGCACGAAAGGAGTCAGGGCTTAAGAGAGGTTTGAGGTTCCGTAGAGTGCGTAATTTAGCATATATTGTGCTAGTGGTCCTCTTAATCTGATCAGTGAAGGAGAGGTTCTGATCAAGGATGATACCAAGATATTTCACTTGGTTTTTTTATGGTGAGGGGGAGATCACCAATAGTAAGGGTTAGAGGTGGGGTGTATGAAGTGTTGGAAAATACCTGAAGGACCTCAGTTTTAGATTGATTAATTATGAGGTTGTGCTGAGAGCGCCATGATTTTAGGCTAGTTAGGCATTCACTTAACTTAGAGAAATTGGGGTTTGTAAGGTTAAATGGGGTGAAGCACATCATGTCATCTGCATAAAGCTGGTATTGGATTCCATAGCTTTGGAAGATTTTGCAGACTGGCTGCAAGAAGATGTTAAATAGAAGGGCAGATAGGCTGGATCCTTGGGGAACGCCCTGTCTTAAGGTAAATGGAAGGGAAGTGTCATTTCCAATGCAAACTTGCTGAGTTCTGCTGTCTAAGTAGGAGCGGAACCAGTTTAGGGTTGTGCCTCTCAGATCTATTTCATGGAGTCTGTTTAAGAGTTGATGATGTGGGAGCGAGTCGAAAGTGGAGGATAAGTCGAGGAATATGAGAAGGCATCCCTGAGAGGGATTCTGAGTGTGAAGGTACAATGAATTAAGCAGGGAGATAAGGAAGGTTTCTACTCCATGGTTCTTTCTGAAACCATGTTGGAATAAGTCAAGTGGGCAGTGCTCATCAATATGGTTCTGAAGTTGGGTTTGGACAATCTTTTCAGTTATTTTTGCAAGGAAGGGTATACTGGAGATGGGTCTGTAGGAAGTAGGGGAAGTAGGGTCAAGTTTTGCTCCCTTTAATATAGGACGGATTGTGGCGGACTTGAGAGGAGCTGGGACAGAACCAGACTGGAGGGAGGATTGTACCATATGCAGGATGTAGGGGCTGATGGAGTTTCTAGTAGACTTGATCCAGGGGACAGGGCAAGGATCAAGGGCAGAGGTGGAGGCATTTAGGTCCTTGATAACATTACTCACGTTATCTGGAGTGATGGGTTCAAATTCACTCCAAGTGTTTAGTGTGGTTAGTTCATGTATGTGGGTGCTATTGAAGGAAGTAGATTGGGGAATATTGGTTGAGGGTGGTGGAAGGAATTTAGAGGTAAGATGGTTAGCTATAGTTTGAGCAGTTATTTTTAGAGGTTGATCTTGTTGTACGGGTTCATTTAATAGGGATTTGGCAATGTTGAATAGCTCTCTAGGTTTGTTGAGTGACCGTTGGATAAGGTTTTCATTATGTTTTTTTTTATGGTTGATGGTTTCAGAGCAGTAGGCTTGGAGTTTATTTTTGTAAATGATATGTGAGTGGGGGTCACGAGAGCGTCTCCATTTGTGTTCAAGACGTCTAAGCTCTCTCTTGAGGTTTCTTAGCTTTGTGGAGAACCAGGGGGTTCTTCTACGGGACTTTATAGGGGAATGTTTGGGTGGGAGGCAGGCAGCTGCTGATATAATTTAATTCCATTTGGTGATGTGGGATTCTTGGTTCAGATTTGTGCAATTTAGTAGGTCAAGGGGGGATTATTTGTTCAAGAAAGTCCGCTGCATTAAATTGTTTGAATCTACAGGTGTGTAGAGGATGAGAGGGGAGTTGTTTTTTGTAAGTAGGGTAGGGGATGGAGAGAAGGATGAGAGCATGATCAGACCAGGGTATGGGTTGAATAGTGTATGGAAACTGATCAGAGGATAAAGGGTGCTGTGGGATAAATATGAGATCAAGGATATTTCCTATGGAATGTGTAGGTTGTTCAAGTAGTTGAGTGAATTGGAGGGCGTTCATTGCTTGAAGAAACGTAGTTGATTGATTTGGGGTGATGGAGTGTAAATTCAGATCACCTAGGATTATGAGAGGGTGTGAGGTAGGTTGGGGGGAGCAAGCTGTGTCAAGGATCATGGAGAGATCGTTTGAGTTAGATTGAGGTGCTCTGTATATAAGGTGCAAGGAGAGGGAGGAATTGGAGACTGTGATGGATTCCATGCCTGAGGTAGAAGTAACTTCAGCTGTAGAGAATTGCAGATGGGATCTTGATATAACTGCTACTCCTCCACCTCTGCCATTAGTTCTATTGCATACATTGATTGAATAGTCTTTGGGGCACAGTTGGTTTATTAGGACGACGTCAGTGTCTTGGAGCCAGGTTTCTGTGAGGTCAAGGTCGTTGTCAGCTATAAGGTCTGCAACTAAGGGGATCTTATTTCTTACTGAGCGGACATTGACAAGAGCGCATTTGAGGGGGGGGGAGGGGAGGATCATGGAGATGCTTGGAGAAGAGATTGGGATTTACATATATTGGTTTTAGCTTACAGGGGCGTTGATGGGGAAAGTAGTGAGGGTGTGCATAATGAGGTGTGGAATGTGGGTGTCTGATGGAGTTAATTATTGGGATGGGAGAGTTATGGGCCAAATGTAGGGCATGTGGGAAGGAGAGCAAGAAAAAGTATAGGGTAAAGAGGATTGACCATAGGGTGCATGAGTAGGATGTAAGAGGAGCCATACTGAGATAGGTTAGAATATGCCTGGCAGTCAATAATGCCGGGCGGTGATTGGTAGAGCAAAAATTGGCTTCAGTTAGGGAAGTAAAGTGTTGCAGTCAATATTACAGGAGTGGAAACTTCAATGTAACAGCGTAGCTATGAGTAATTACAAAGTATATAACAGTAAAGCATCGCAGGATTGGTAAGGAACATTATGAAACATTGTAGCAAGACAGTAGCAAAGTGAGTAAAGCAGCTTACATGCAGAGTTGGAGAGAGTCCACTGAATAGAGATAGTTTGTCTAGTGGCTGAGGGGTCAATGCAATCAGGATTGATAGGAGTTTGGATTGTAAGCGATCAGTATAAGCAACTTTAGGTCCAGGCTGTCCAGGGTCACTGACGACGATCGGTCATACTTAGGATGAGAGGAGTTTGAAGATTAAGTGGTTTGTAGAATGGACGTAGACAGGTGACCAGTTCGAATTTCTGTTTCTTGTGGATAGCTTTTAAGAATTTGCTGCTAAAGTCTCTGGCTCTGTTGGTGTGGAATTTACTTGTTTTGGCCTTAGCCTAAGGGCCGTGCCAAAGGGCCCTCTGGTGAGGCCCGCCGGTGCGGGCGCACCAGATGGTGCGCTGCTTTTAAAGTGGTCGGGGCTGCTCCCGATTGGGCAGCAGATGCTCCGGTGATGGCCCGCACTTGCAGAGTGCTCCGATCCTCCAGGAGAGCACGCGGGCGGTGAAAGGGCTGCTTCTCTGAAGGCGCGCTGCTTTTAAAGTGGTCGGGGCTGCTCTCGATTGGGCAGCAGATGCTCCGGTGATGGCCCGCACTTGCAGAGTGCTCCGATCCTCCAGGAGAGCACGCGGGCGGTGAAAGGGCTGCTTCTCTGAAGGCGCGCTGCTTTTAAAGTGGTCGGGGCTGCTCCCGATTGGGCAGTAGATGCTCCGGTGATGGCCCGCACTTGCAGAGTGCTCCAATCCTCCAGGAGAACATGCGGGCGGTGAAAGGTTGCCATCCTACCTCCAGTGAGGAGCTTGGTTATGTTCCACTTTGTCATCGGGGGCGCTATTATCAGTACAGTGTTCTACCCTCCAGACTGGCTTCACCCTGAGAGTGTTCATAAATTCCTGCTGGTCGACGCTGTCTACCTCTGGCTGCAGGGGGGGGGGGGTATTTTCCCCTAGCTGGATAACTGGCTTGTCAAGGGTGGCTCTGCTGACAAGATCCCTAAGGCAGCGCATCCCACGATTCTCAAGCACTTGGGCTTCGTCATCAACTACCCCAAGTCCCATCAACTACCCCAAGTCCCATCTAACTGATACAGCATCTGGAGTTCATAGGGGCTATCCTGGACAACATCTAGACTAGAGCCTTCCTTCCTCTGGTAAGGGCTCAGTGCCTAGTGGCCCTCGCCGCAGAAGTGCAAGGTCCCTTGATGGCCTTGGCCACCCTCTTGTGGCACATGGCCTCAACAGTGCACGTCATGCCCGACACTCGACTCCACATGCGTTAGGCCCAGTGGACTTTCTGCACCCAATGGACTTAGGTGATGGTGCTCTTGGAGGACAGGATCCGCGTAACCACTCTTCTCTCCGAATCCCTAATCTGGTGGCAGCAGCCACTGTACTTCACTGTGGGGATGCCTTTCCAGGCCCCAATGTATCAGAGGATCCTCACCATGGACACTTCCAAACTGGGCTGGGGGGCCCTTGCGATGGCCTGCGAATCCAGGGCATCTGGTCAACAGGCAGAGTTTCTACCAAATCAACTTTCTCAAGCTTTGAGCATTTGCAAATGCCTTGCAGGTGTTCCAGCATCATTTGGAGAACCAGGTTGTTCTGGTACAGACAGACAACCAAGTGGCAATGTTTTATGTCAACGAACAAGGGGGTACTGGGTCGTACTTCCTGTGCTGGGAAGCAGTTCGCCTCTGCACTTTTGTGAGTGACAGCGGGATGCTCCTTCAAGCAGTGTATCTTTCCAGTCAGGACAATCTGCTGGTGGACCAGCTCAGCAGGGTCCTTCAACCCCACGAATGGTGACTGGACCCACAGGTAGCCAGCCACATCTTTCGGATGTGGGGCTTTCCTTCAATGGATCTCTTCGCCAACCCCAGCAATGCCCAGTTGCCTCACTTCTGCTCCAGGATTCCGACAACCTCTCGAGTGGCGGCTGATGCGTTCCTCATCTCATGGACGAAGGGCCTCCTTTATGCATATCTGTCCACCCCCCTGATCTCCAAGACCCTTCTCAAAGTTCAGCCTGACTGGACCACCATAATCCTCATTGCTCCCAAGTGGCAGTGGCAGACGTGGTTCATCTTGTCTCTCTGCCTTTCCCAAGCGTGCCCAATTCCCCTAGGCTGTGCTCCAGACTTGATCTCACAGGAGAACAGAGCTCTCCTGCACACCAAACTCAGAGCCCTTGCCCCAATGGCATTGCTGCTGAAAAGGTGACACTGGCACAGATTCACTTGCCCAGGGATGTGGAGAATGTCTTGCTTGCATCCCGCAAGGATTCCATCAGGCAGGCCTATGCCTTCAAGTGACGCAGGCTGTCCATCTAGTGTACTGAGAAGGGTTTCAACTCTTTCTCCTGCTCCATGTCAGCTGTGTTGCAGTATTTGCTACACCTTTCTAATGCTGGCCTAAAGTCTAACTCCATCAGGGTACTCCTCAGTGTGCTAGAAGCGTATCATCATCTCATTGACGGGCAACCCCTGTTTGCCCATCCTCTCATGGCCCACTTCATAACGGGTCTCTTGCTCACTTGGCCTCCCATTCATCCGCCAGTGGCAGCATGGGATCTCAATTTGGTTCTTGGGAAGTTCATGGCCCTGCCTTTCAAATCCCTTGCTTCGTGCCAGCTCAAGTACCTTTCTTGGAAAGTGATCTTCCTTGTGGCACTCATATTGGCATGCCGAGTCAGTGAGCTGCAGGCATTGGTGGCTCATGCCCACTATACCAGGTTTCATAAGAACAGGGTGGTCCTCTGTATTCACCCTACGTTTTTCCCTAAGGTGGTCATCACCTTCCATCTCAACCAGGAGGTAGTTCTCCCCACCTTCATTCCTTGGCCTCACACGAGCAGGAGAGAGGCCACTCTCCAAACCTTGGATTGTAAGAGGGCGCTGGCCTTCTACCTAGAGCAGACCAAGGCCCATCACCGCTCCTCACAGCTCTTCATCTCCTATGACCCGAACTGGCTTCGTGTTGTGGTCTCTAAGTGCACCCTGTCTACCTGGGTGACGGATTGAATCGCCTTTGCCTATGAACAGGTTGGTATCTCTCTCTCAAGTGCCATATTATGGTCCATAATGTGCGGGCTATGGCAGCCTCTGTGGCGAACCTGTGTTCTGTCTCCATGCTGGAGATCTGCTGGGCTGCCACTTGGTCCTTGGTTCAAACCTTCGCAGCTCATTATTGCCTGGAGGAGGACTCCTGGCATGACAGCACCTTAGGCCAGGCTGTACTCCGTCATCTCTTTGGGGAATAATGCAACTGCTACTTTCTGGCCCTTCTATGTGTCCAGGCTACTGGAGAATTGATTCCCTGGGCGAAGCTGTGGTCATCCCTGTGGTCTTGCAGCCACTCAGTGCTCTCTGAGGTCATTCACGGTTCGATTTTCAATCGTCTGTGGCATTTTACAGGTTTTTTCGGTAGCCTGTAGCTGGGGAGTCCCATATGTGCGGACTGACTTCATGCTTGTTTCTGGAGAAAGTGTAGTTACTGATCTGTAACAAGTGTTCTCCGAGGACAGCAGGAATCAGTCTTCACAACCCTTTCTCCTCCCTGTGGAGTTGTTTTCTTTTTTGGCTTGATTAAGCTATATCATCATACTGAAGTAAGATAGTACCCTTGGGCGGGAAGGTGATGTGCATGCATGATCTAACTCCCAAGGCTTTCTGTGAAAGCTGGGGGGTGTTTACTGCACAGGCACAGGCTCCATCAGTGCCAACATCACTCATATATGAGGACTGATTCTTGCTGTTCCCGGAGAACACCTATCACAGCTGAGTAACTACGCTGTCCAGGAGCAGATCTCCCGAGCTCCCCTCAGACCTCTCTCCTCCTCACGAGTGATGGAAGTCACCTCCCCCCCCCCCCCCCGAGAACATGTCCTTCCAGGACTTCATGCAGGATATGGCCAAGGCCTTTCCCTTTTCCCTGGAGTTGGAGGAAAAGCCCAGAGCGGCGGAGTTGGAGATCTTCCAGAATCCTTTGGTCTCCAAGGAGGCTGTGACGGTGCCAGTGTACCAGATCCTGCAGAGGCTGCAAATGAGGATGTGGGAGAACCCCCTCACAGGGCCAGCAGTCTGCAGTTGGCTGGACTCGATCTATTGGGTCCAAAAGGCCCTGAGTTTTGAGAAGCCTCAGCTCCCACACCACTCTGGTGGTGGAGTCGGCCATGAAAAGAATCAAGAGCAACAAGATGCACTTTTCATTACCCCCTGGGTAGAGAGGTGGACTCCTTTGGCCAGTGGTGCTTCCAGAGCACCATGCTGGTGGGTAGGGTCTTTTCATACCAGTTGTACATGGCTATGTTCCTCAAGGACATCATGCTGGATTTGGCCAAGTTCGGCCCGCTCCTCAACTCAGAGCACCTGGTCTCGTTCCGTGTCATAGTGGGCCATGGCAAGGACTGTTCCAAGTTCATGGTCCAGTGGACTTATGACACCGTTGACCACCTGCAAGGCTGCGGCAGTGGACAATGGTGTCTGACGGCTTGCCTAGCTTCAATCCTCGGACCTCAAGCCAATGTGCCTTGCCAAGATGAGAACCTCTTTGGGAAGCAGGTTAAGGCCAAGGCTGGTGAGATCGAGATACAGCACATCATCCTCTCCAGGCTTTCGAGGAAGATGTTCAATCCTTCACGTAAGTACCAGGGCAAGAAGACTTTCTACCAGCAGAGGTGCTGGTACCTCCTGAGCCCACAGAGCTCTCAGCTGAGGGCACAGGCTGCTCATCAGTAACACCAGGGAAAGCCTCAAAAAGTCCAACTAGCCCTGCAGCCCAAGGCTGAGGTGGGATTTTGACTCGTTCTCCTGGACTGTAGCCAATATGCCAGTCTCCACAGGGACAACCCTCGGGGGGGGGGGGCGGCTTGTCCAGTTTGCCCATAGGTGTCCTCTTATCACCTTGGACATCTGGGTGCTGCAGATAGTCTGAAACGGCTACATGCTGCACTTTGCTGAGCTGCTGCCCTCTCCCCCGCCCCCCCGAGGGAGTTCCCATTGGACCCACTGCATTTCACCCTGCTATAGGGGGGAGGTCTCCGCCCTACTCACAGATCTTGCCATTGAGCCTGTGCCTCTGGCTCAGGTCGGGTGGGGGTTCTACTCCAGGTACTTTCTGGTCCCCAGGAAAATGGAGGGGTGGGGGGAGAGGTGGGTTTTGGCCCATCCTGGCCCTCCGAGGCCTCAACACCTACCTGGTATGAGAAAAGATCAAGATAGTCTCGCTGGGGACCCTGCTCCCATACCTCCTAAAGGACGATTTGCTATGCTCCATGGAGATGCGTATAAGCACATACCAATCCACCTCACTCACAGAAAATACCTCAGGTTTGTCCTGGGGGACTGGCACTTCCAGTATTGGGTTCTTCCCTTAGGACTGGCATCAACACCCTGAGTCTGATGGGTGGTGGCCACTTACCTGCGGACTCTGGAGGGTGTTCATCTTCTCCTATATAGATGACTGGCTCATAACGAGCTTCACCCTGGATGGGGTTCAGCAGTTGGCTCAGTTGACTATCCAGTTTCTCAATTGGTTGGGGTTCGTGGTCAACTACCCCAAGTCCCACCTCCAGCTCTTCCAACTGCTGGAATTCATAGGGGCCCTCAACACCATTCAGGCTCGGGCCTTTCTCCCGATGAATCGCCTGCAAAAGCTGAAAGCCTTGGTCTGAGATACCTAGCAGAGACGTCAGGTGACGGCTCAGGGGATGCTGAAAGTGCTTGGCCATATGGCCTCAACTATGCATGTCACTTCCCTGGCTTGTCTGTCAATGAGACAAGTTCAATGGACTCTGAGTATGCAGTTGACACAGGCCACAGGCCGCCTCCAGGACCAGGTGGCAGTTACCAGGCCTCTTGTACAGTCCCTGCACTGGTGGCTAGAGCTGCAGAACTTGCTCAAAGATCTCCCATTCCAGACACTGCCCCCCCAGTGGACACTGATGACAGATGCATCCAAGTGGGGCTGAGGGGCACATCTACACTCCCTGCACATGCAGGGCCTGTGGTCCAAGCAAGATAGCCTGCACCAAATGAATTTCTTGGAACTCTGGGCCATAGCAAACGCCTTTTGGGTGTTCCAGGTTCATTTAGCCAATGACTCTGTGCTAATCTAAACAATCAGGTGGCGATGTATTACATCAACAAGCAGGGCGGCACGGGGTCATACCTCCTGTGCTGGGATGCGGTCCACTTGTGGAAGTTTTCCATTGCTCACGGGATGGAGCTTAGGGCAACTTATCTGCCCGGGAACCTCAACTCCCTGGCGGACTAGCTGAGCTGCATTCTTCAGCCACACAAATGGACCCTCAACAAGGCGGTTGTGAGGTGGATCTTTTGGGAGTTGGGTACTTCCACATTAGATCTCTTCGCCACCCTGCACAATGCCTAGGTGGATCGGTTCTGTTCCAGGGTCGCGTCCCATGACCGGCTAGCATCAGTTGCATCTCTCATCCACTGGGGAGTGGGCCTGCTATAAGCCTATCCTGCCATTCCGCTTGTGGCAAAGATCTTGCTGAAGCTGCAGGCCATGATGATTCTCATCGCCCTGTATTGGTCCAGGCAGCTGTGGGTCCCTCTGCTGCTCCAGTTCTATTGGAGGGAGCCTCTGCAGCTGGGCTCTGTCCCAGATCTCATATCTCTGGAGGTCAGGACCTTGCTACATCCCAGCATTTGTTCCTTGGCCCTCACAGTGTGGATGTTGAGTGGGTAGTCCTTGAGCTCAACCTACCTGAGAATGTTCCAAAGGCCCTTTACGTCTCCCGCAAGACTTCTGCGCAAAGGTCTTATGCATTCAAGTGGTGGAGGCTCTCCTCCTGGTGCACAGACCGGCTATGTATCCCTTCTCCTGCACTATGGACAGGTTGCTGGAGTACCTCCTGCACCTCTCGGACTCCGGTCTCAAGTCCAATTCGGTCAGAGTCCACCTGAGCGTGATTGTGGCCTATCATCATGGCTCGGAGGAGAAGCCTATCTCAGCCCAGCCCCTGGAGGCTTGTTTCATGTGGGGCTTACTCCTTTCTAAACCTCTGGTCAAGCCCCTGCTGGTTGCTTGTGACCTAAATGTGGTTCTGGAAACAGCTCTTGTCAGCTTCCTTCGAGTTGCTCGCCTTCTGCCTTCTGAAGTTCCTGATCTGGAAGGTCTTTTTGGTGGCAGTCACTTTGGCATGCTGTGTCAGTGAGCTCCAGACATTGGTGGTTCACCTGCTGTACACCAGGTTCCACCACAATAGGGTGGTCTTGCACATGCATCCACATTTTTTGCCAAAGGTGTTATCTGCATTCCACTTTAACCAGTTGGTCATTCTGCTGACTTTCTTCCCAGACCTCTCGCCAATAGGGGGGAAGGCGGCGCTGCACATGTTGGACTGCAAGCACACCCTGGCCTTCTGCCTTGAACAAAGGCAAATCCACCCAGCTGTTTGTCTCTTTTGACCCAAGCAAGCTGGGGGCTGCCGTCTCCAAACACACCCTGTCGATTTGGCTAGCAGACTGCATCTCTTTCGCTTATGCCCAGGCAGACCTGAGCCTTGATGGTCATGGCTGCATAGGTGGCAAACTTGTGCTCAGTCTCCATGAAGGAGATATGCAGGGCTGCGAGATTGTTTTCCGTCCACACAGTCACAACTCATTACTGTCTGGATGGGGATTCCTGATGCAACAGCAACTTGGGCCAAGTCATGCTTCAGCATCTCTTTGGGAATTAGGTTTCAACTCCTTCCCACTGGCCCTTCTGTCCGTCCAAGCTACCAAAAAAGTGTAGTTACTCATCTGTAGCAGGTGTTTTCTGTGGAAAGCAGGAATAAGTCCTAACAAAGATTGAAGAATGATATAGAATTTGGTGGCTAAGATTTAATGCTGAAAATATGCAGGGGTATGCATTTGGGCTGTAAATACCTAAGAGGGCAGTATAGGATAGGGAATAAGTACTTCTGTGCATAAAAGAAGAGCAGGACCTGGGGGTGATCATATCTGATGATCTTAAGATGACCACTGAGTGTCATATGTACGATTTTCTCCCAGTTGGTGAGAGGTCTTATGTGTGCACTAGGTGCAAGAGCTCTTTACTCTCAGAGAGCAAGTCCGATCTCTGGAGGCTAGAAGAGCAGACTTGTAGGACTTAAGGAAGACAGAGAGGTATAAAAATGAGACCTACAACTTGATGTAGACCTAGACACGTCCAGGGGTGGGGCAGTGAGAGAGAGGGTACTACCATCTCAGATGCTGCAGCGGTTTCGCAAGAGACTGGGTTTAATAGATCCTTGGCGATTGATGCACCCCTTAGAAAAGGACTATACCCATCAATCCCGGGCTCATAGCACTAGCGCCCGTATTGATTATCTCCTACTATCGGCTGCCCTGTTTGCCTCCACGGGAGACGCCCAGATTGGCCCCCTAGAAATCTCGGACCATACTTTGATATGGGTAGACTTACTGTGGGGTGCTGTGACCCCTCGGGACCGTCTGTGGCGCTTCCCTTTGGATTTGTATCACGATTCCCAGTTCCACCACTTTATCCGCCAGAAATGGCAGGAGTTCATTGACAATCACCAGGCTCATCTGGATGACCCTGAATTGGTGTGGGAGATGGCAAAAGTGGTTCTTAGGGGGGATATCATCGGGTTCACGGCTAGGAAACGTAGATTGCTGGCTGAGCGCATCATTGCTCTCGAGCGGCGGGTGACTAAGCTTCGGCGTGGATACGCCCACAGGCCATCCCCCACGCTTAAGAAGCAGCTATGGGAAGTCCAGGTGGATCTCAATGAGTTATTGCACCAACGAGCTAAGAAATCGATTATGTATTACCGATACCGGCTGCATTGCTACGGAGATAAACCGGGGAAGCTGCTAGCCCGCTGTTTACGGGGTCGGCGAGGATCCTCCCTGGTGGCGGCGCTCAGAGACGACAAGGGTAATGTGACGAAACAGAGTGTAGACATAGCAAAGGTCTTCCGTAACTTTTTTCACTCTCTGTATCAAGCAGAGACGGGATCAGTAGAGGCACTGTCTGCTTACCTCACTGGATTGGACTTGCCACGACTTACGGAGGAACAAAGAAAGGCATTAGATCAGCCTATCACCACGCAGGAGATACAGTCGGCCATATCGGTGGCCAGTTGTTATAAAGCGCCAGGTCCTGATGGGTTTGGTGCAGAGCTTTACAAACTCCTTGGTGACTCTGTGAGCCCACTGTTACAGGAAGTCTTTAGTGCAAGGGCGGAACGGGGGGCCTTTCGTTGGGGCCAGAACCATACACACATCACACTGATTCCAAAGCCGGGTAAGGACCCGCTGCTGGCCGCCTCTTATCGCCCTATATCCCTTCTCAACTTTGACTTAAAATTACTTGCAAAGGTTCTTGCTGTCCGCCTAGCTGATGTGTTGGGACATCTAGTTCATGAAGCCCAGGTGGGCTTTGTCAAGGGGCGCTATGCGGTCCGGAACCTTAGAAAAATTCTGGCATCCTTAGAGTGGGTGCATACTCGCCAACAAGCCTCACTTCTTATCAGCTTTGATGCGGAGAAGGCCTTTGATAGGGTCAACTGGCAGTATCTTTGGAATCTTTTACCGCATTACGGTCTGGGGACTGTCTTTTGTCGATTTATACAGAGCCTGTATATCTCCCCGACGGCCAGTATTTGGTGTAACGGGATCCTTTCTGAGGGTTTTGAGCTGGGGAGGGGCACACGACAGGGTTGTCCGCTCTCCCCCCTGTTGTTTGTTCTTTCCTTAGATCCCTTGATTAGGGCTATCGTGGCTTCGGGGGAGATAAAGGGAGTACGGATTGGCCCGCAGGAGTTTACCATCTCGGCTTTTGCAGATGATCTATTGGTTCACCTGACTGACCCGGTTGCTTCTTTACAATCTCTATTGGGGGAATTCACGCGGTTTGGAGCCTTGGCTGGTCTCCGCATTAACAACGACAAGTCAGAGGCTTTAGATGTTTCGGGACTTCTCCGGGATACATGGCGGGGGGTGTTTCCTCTTAGATGGGCAGAGGAGGATTTTCTCTATTTGGGCATTGTATTGCCTCGAAAGCCCCAGGCGCTCTATGGCTGTAACTTGGAGCGCTTCTTAAGGCGGCTGACCTTACAATTAAAAGCATGGGAGTCTCTACCATTGGCGCTCTCAGGGAGGATAGCGGCGATACAACTGGTTATTCTGCCAAGACTCTTATATTGGATACAAACCCTACCTGTGTGGCTGTTGGGTCGCGACTTGAAGCGCTTAGAAGCCCTTCTTAAAACATTCTTGTGGAAAAGAAAGAGGGCGCGTATACCTTGGGACCGGATGGTGGGGAGGTGGAGAGACGGGGGTATGGGGTTGCCAGATCTGAAGATGTATGCTCTAGCTTGTCAGGCTCGACACCTAGGGGATTGGCTGGGGAACACTGAGGTCTACACACCTCGGTCACTAGAGGAATGCCTTGTAGCCCCATATACTTTATTAGGAGTTCTGCATGAGACACAGTGTCAATTGCCGGGTGGTTTGTTGAGGGGCGCCCTGGTGAGTTCAGTTAAGCGCACATGGCAACAGCTCAATAGGTGGTGGGGTGAACCCTGGCAGGTGTCCAGTTGGTTGCCCCTGCGGGGGAATGTTTGATTTCCCCCGGGGTCTGAGACGGGGACATTCCGGGATTGGGGGCGGCGAGGTATACAGAGTGTGGGGCACCTGGTCGATCCAGGGGGAAAATGTAAATCCTTTCGGTCACTGAGTCGGGAGTATGATCTTCCCACTGGACACTGTTTTGCATATATGCAAGTATCTCATTATATTTCTTCTCTGCCACGGGAAGCCCTGCAAATAGACCGCTCCGCACAAATATTAGAATTTTTTAGCTTGGGAGAAGATGGGCCCCCATCGATTTCTATTTTGAAGGGCCACCTGGAGCGGTTTAGGGTACTTCCCAACTACAGGGGGGTCGAGTTGGCTTGGGAAGCGGAGTTAGGGAAGGAAATTGCTCCTGGGATGGTTGAGGCGGCTCTGAAACGGATAAGTAAGATAGCGCAGGGGTCTCGTTGGCAGGAGGTTCAATTTAAATGTGTGACCAGAGTTCATTTCTCCCCGCGACGGGCGTTTCGTAGTCACTTGCCATCCGATGGCAGTTGTCCGCGTTGTTTGGAATCTATGGCTACTCTTCTGCACATGTGGTGGGGCTGTCGGAGTTTGCGCTCCTATTGGGCGAAGATATGCACATTTGTGAGTGGGTTGCTGCAGCAACAGCTGAGATGGACCGACCTTTTTGTAGTATTGGATTTGATGGGACCCCCCTCCCCTGCTAGGAGAGGGGAGAGGCTATTGATGCACAAGGCTTGTTTGGTGGGGAAGGGACCGATACTCCGCCTATGGAGGGACCACCAACCGCCCACTTTCACTGAGTGGCGGAACAACTTCCACCAATTGATGTTGACGGAGCGATGGCTAGCTAGGGGCAGCGCCAAGCGTTGGGCAATGTTTATGTTAATCTGGGAACCCTATATACAACAGCTTGGGGTCCATAGCCGCAATGAGATCCTTCAACTGGGCTCCTGATGTGTTCAGCTTACGCCTAGAGCGCAGGAGTGAACTGAGTCTGCTGCTGCTGGTTAATATGAGCATTCATAGCGGGGTTTGTGGGGGGTGGGGGGTGGGGGGGAGGGGGAGGGGGAGACCTGGGATAAATTGTTTCAAAACCCACCTGTTGTATCCTTGTATGCTGCTCCCGGGTGGGATAAGAGTACACCCACCTGGGTTACTTCTGTTTAAATGGTTGGTACTATGTACTGTTGGTGGTATTTAAATAAAGTATAAAAATAAAAAAAAATAAAAAATGAGACCTACAGGTATGTAGTACTGAAGCCTACCTCCAGACTGGCAGTTTTTCTGTTGCCTGGAGGAAAGAGGTCATGTGAAAAGAAAGCATCACCTTGGTATGGCAGGAAGTGATCCTGTAGCTAGGTCCTGTCCGCCAGGTGATGTAAAACCCTCTCGTACCAAGATGGTTTCTCCAGGGATATTTATTTATTTATTTATATTCTCTTATATACCGCGCTATTCTGCATCAGTGCGGTTTAATTATATACCGCGCTATTCTGCATCAGTGCGGTTTACATTGAACAAACTGAAATTACATTGAACAGGAGATAACTATTTTACAGGGAACATGGGCTATGGAGGGTTAAGTGGCTTGCCCAAGACCACAAGGAGCACCTGTGGGACTAGAAACCCCAGTCCTTCCGGCCCAAGGTTGCTGTCCTCTAGTGGGATTTGAACCCCCGACCTTCCGGCCTGAAGTACCTTGCCCCAACCACTAGGCCACTCCTCCACTCCATGAGGGAAGGGTTAGGACGGCCATTATAGTTGGTGATTCGATCATTAGGCATGTAGATAGCTGAGCGGCTGGTGGACTGCCTGCCTGGTGCGAAGGTAGCGGACCTTACGAGCCACCTAGACAAGGTTTTAGAATAGGGCTGGGGAGGAGCCTGCTGTCTTGGTACATGTTGGTACCAATGATGTAGAAATGCGTGGAAAGGAAGTTCTAGAACCAAATTTAGTCTTTTAGGTAGGAAGTTGAAATGCAAAACTTCCAGGATAGCATTCTCAGGAATACTTCCCATTGCACGCGCAGGACCCAAAAGGCAGGCAGGCAGAGCTCCAGAGTCTCAATGCATGGATGAGACGATGGTGCAAGAAAGAGGGTTTTGGATTTGTTGGAAGTGGGCAACATTCTGGGGAAGGGGGAGGGGTTTTTTCTGAAAGGATGGGCTCCACCTTAACCAGGGTGGAGCCAGAGTGCTGGAATTAACCGTTAAAAATGAGAGAAAGGGGCTTACGGTGACGTCACAGAGCTAATGGCAGCCTAAAAGCCTAGCTCCGTCCGAATCCTGAGAGTGGTGATTTTGTGGTGTGTCCCCCAGTGCCATAGTGGAAGGCAAGCCAGCCGATAGCAGTCGGATGGCGGCGAAGAAGAAATTGGAGGGCTTCCAGTCTCCGTATGTGCGCCGGGAGCTGATAGTGGCGGCGGATGCGGCCTGCTCAGATAGGGGAACGCATGGAGGGAGCTCTGGAGAGGAGGATGGCACGGATACGGAGAGGGTGGAGGAGGTGCCCCTTCGCCGCTGGTTGCAGGAGTTCAAAATGGAGATGCGGATGGAGATTAAAGGGATGCGGAAGGAGGTAAAAGACACCCTGCAGGCTATTCAGCAGGAGATGAGCAGTCTGGGCGGCCGTGTGGAGGACTTGGAGAACCACGTGGAGGAGTCTGAGCGAGAGCTGCGCGGGGTTTCGGCCTTGCAGGAAACTCTCCAGACCCCGCAGAACGAACTGCAGGAGAAAATTGAGGAGCTCGAGGATCGTGTTAGGAGAAACAATCTGCGGATCCGGGGGGTGCCAGAGGAGGCGACCGCAAGGGACTGTGTGGCAGTGGTCCAGAAACTCTGTGGCCATATATTGCAGCGAGGGGAAGTAGCTGATGTGAGTGTGGAGCAAATAAGCGTGGAGAGAGCTCATAGAAGCCTTGGCCCCGGAGGGAAAAGCAAGCACGGGACATTATAGCCTGTATGAGTAGCTTCCCAATGAAAGAGCAAATTCTGAGCGTCGCCCGGAAGTTTGGGCGCATCGCATGGGAAGGCCATGAAATTGAAGTCTTTAACGATTTGTCGAAAGGCACGCTGGATAGACGACGGGAGATGAGAGATGTCACGGCGTATCTGAGAGGACGGAATTTCCGCTATCGGTGGTTGTTCCCGTTTGGGGTCCTGTTGTCTGTGAATGGGGTAAATCGGAAGGTGAAATCTGCGGCCGAAGCGTGGACCACTCTACGAGAGCTGGGCTGTGAGGGGTTGCCTGAAGTGGGGGAGATGGAGTGACAGCGTAAGGCCCCAGCGGGGGCGAGCAAGCAGCAACGTCCCTCCAGTGCACAATGGCAACGTGTTGGAGAGCGCGGGAAGCGTCTACAGCGGATGTCCACGGATCGGCGGAGAGAGGCTTCGGAGACCGATACTTGAGACGGAAGATGGGACTGGCTTATGCCGGCTGCAAGTATTGATCTAAGGAGGGGTGTTAGAGATCCCTTCTTAGGGTTCGGACACTGGACTCATAGGGCTTATGGGGGTTGGGGGGGCCGGGGGGGAGAGCTGTGGGTGGAGGGGCTCGGGGACATGTGGGGTAAGTTGATGCTGTTTGATATATGCTGTATGTTGTACGGGTGGAGGCGGTGGAAGGAGTGGGAGGTACATGGGGGATGTGGTGGGACGGTATCGGTTGGGACGTCCGGGAGGGTAAGAAGTGGCGGTGGAGGGTGGTGGGAGGGAGGGGGGGGTGGTGGGCGGGGGGATGGGGGTGGGGGGGCGGGGGGGATGGGGTGGGGGGGAGAAGGGGGGATCAGAACACCAGGGAGGTAGTGGCGGGGGGGGGGAGTGGATTCCTTTAGATGGTGCGGATAGGGACTATTAATGTGAAAGGGTTGAATTCTCCTACTAAGAGAGGGTTGCTATTTCGGGAGGTGGTGCGGGATCAGTGGGATGTGGTCTTGATACAAGAGACCCACTTGAGGGCCGGGGAGGTGGGGCGGTTGCGACACCGCCAGTATCCGCATCAGTATTTTTCATGTAATAAAGCGGGGGGCAGGACGGGGGGCGGGGCCATCTTGATTCGGGAGGGGTGTGGGATTAAGGTGGAAGGGTCCTTTAAAGATGGGGCGGGGAGAGTGGTGGGGATTAAAGGGAAATTGGGGGGAGAGGATATTGTGGTGGTGGCGGTGTATGGTCCTAATGGGCAGCAAAAAGGGTTCTGGCGTACAGTGGGGCAACTTATCGAGGGGGCAGGGGAGGGGAAGGTTCTAGTGGGTGGGGATTTTAATCTGGTGTTAGACCCGAGGGTAGATCGTAAGCCGCGAGGGGGGGATGGGGGGAAAAAGAATAGGGTAGAGTTACGAAAGGTGATGGGGCAATTTAATCTGGTAGATATGTGGAGGGCCCTGAACCCGGGGGGTGCGGAGTATACTTTTCACTCAGCTCCGCATGACAGCTGGAGCCGGATAGATTTGTTGTTGTTAGATAAGGTTTGGATGAAGGAGGTGAAAGATGGGGGTATTCAACCGGTGGGTTGGTCTGACCATGGGGCAGTGGTGGTGACGCTTCAGGTGAAGAGCGGGGGGGGTGTTTTGGAGACTGAATGATAGCCTACTCAGGGATGGGGTGGTGGTAGCCGACGTTCGGGAGGCTATAAAGGAGTATTTACATTTTAATGATACGGGGGAAGTGAAGGAGGTAGTGGTTTGGGAAGGGTTGAAGGCGGTGGTGCGGGGGAGGTTTGTTATGTGGGGGGCGAGGAAGAAGCGGGAGAGGGAGAGATGGGAGGACGCCCTGCGGAAGGAGTTAACGGTGGCGGAGGAACGTTATCGTGGTTCAGGAGCTCGGCAGGATAGGAGGGAGATGGAGAGAGTGCGGGTTGAGCTGCGGGCTTTGCAGACTGATAAGGTGGCACTTCTCCTACAAAGGGTGCGTCAAGTGCAGTATGAGTTTGGGGATAAGGCTGGCCGTTTGCTGGCACGGAAACTGCGGCAGCAAAAAGGGGCAGCGACCATATACCAGATAGAAGGGCAGGATGGGAAGATGCGTAGGGGGGATGATGCCATTCAGGAGCGGTTTAAAGAATATTACCAGGAGCTCTACCGGGAGATGGATGGGGTGCGGGAGGGGGGGATAGAGGAATATTTAGGGGGATTATCCTTGCCGGAATTATCTGCGGGAGCTGTTGCGGAGATGGAGGAAGAGATTTCCAAGGAAGAATTGGAAAGGGCAGTGAAGGGTTTGGCTGGGGGGAAGTCACCGGGTTTAGATGGGTTAACGGGGTCATTTTATAAGGTATTTTGGGGGGAGATAGGGGGTCTGTTGCGGAGGGTATTCAACAGGGCCATAGGGGAGGGGGGGGGGATTGTCCACAGAAATGCTGACAGCTGGGATCACTGTATTGTTAAAACCAGGGAAAGACCCCGGGAGGTGTAGCTCGTATCGACCTATTTCATTGTTAAATGTCGACGTTAAATTGTTGGCTAAAATTCTGGCGGGGAGGTTGGCTGGGTGGATGCCAGGGATCATCCAGGTTGATCAAGCGGGGTTTATTGCCGGGCGGCAGGCCGCAGATAATATCAAGTGGGCCATAGGGGTGATCTGGGAGGCACGGCAGGAGCAGGAGGACCTTCTCTTGATGTCTATTGACGCTGAGAAGGCCTTCGATAGAGTACACTGGGGGTTTTTAATGCGGGTTTTGAGGAAGGTAGGGTGTGGGCCGAAGTTTCTGGCTTGGGTGGGGGCTTTATATCAAGGTCCTAGGGCTCGGGTAAAGGTTAATGGGCGGTATTCCCGGGATTTTGCACTGGGCCGAGGGACCCGCCAGGGGTGCCCACTGTCACCCTTGCTCTTCGCTCTGGTGGTGGAGCCGTTGGCGGAATGTATAAGGCGGAATGCACGGATCCACGGGGTGTGTCGCGGGGAGTGGGAGCACAAGATCTCTTTGTATGCTGATGACATTTTGCTATTCCTCGGCACTCCACTGGTTTCGATGCCGGAGGTGATGGGGGAGGTGGAACGGTATGGGGCCGTCTCCGGTTTTAAAATGAATGTGGATAAAACCGAGGTGTTGAAAATACAGATGGATGAGATGGAAGAAAGGAGGTTGAAGAGAATGTTTCAGCTGCGCTGGGTGCAGGGGTCTCTGGGAGTGCAGATCACGGATAGATATGAGACTTTATTCTCTGCTAATTACCCACGACTTCTCCGCAGTATTAACAGTGATTTGGCGGGCTGGATGAGAATGGAGATATCCTGGTTGGGGAGAATTGCGGCCATTAAAATGAATGTTCTGCCCCGTCTGCTCTATCTTTTTCATGCACTACTGGTGGAGATACCGGAGGGGATGATGCGGGGCCTCCAACGGAGGGTGTTCAGTTATATCTGGAAGAGGAAACCCCCGAGGGTAGCAAGGGAGGTGATGTATTCTCCTAAGGAGGAGGGGGGTTTGGGGGTGCCTAATCTCCACGCTTACTATCGGGCGGCCCAGCTTGCCCATGTAATGGGCTGGAGGGAGGGGGGGAGGAGCGCCCCTGGGTGAACCTGGAGAAAGGGAGGGTTAGAGGGGGTCGTCTAACTGCTTGGTTGTGGGCGCCGAGGGGGGGGGGGAGGGGAGATTTGGGGCAGGGATCACCCGGGATGCGTCAGGTGGTCCGGATATGGGATAAGGTACGGGGTCTGGATATAGCACGGCGGGGAACGGAGTTTTCGCTGATGACTCCGTGGAGGGGGTGTAAAGCGTTTAAACCGGGCTGGGAGGGTGGTCGGTTTGACCTTTGGACAAAGAAGGGCTTGGGGTGTAGCTTTCAACTGGTGGAGGAGGGGGTGGTACGGAGTTTTGCGGAGGTGCAAGAGGAATTTAAGCTTGATAAGGGGGACAGATATGCTTATGTGCAAATTCGGTAGTTTCTCCGGAAAGCAGGGGGAATTGTTGGGTTGAGGGAGGAGATCTCCGGCTTGGAGGCCCTGTGGGTTGGGAAGCGTGGCTCCCGGGGTTTGGTGTCTGGTTTATATAAGGTGGTCTCGGGGGGGGGAGGTGGGAAACATAAGTATATGGTACAATGGGAGAGAGATCTGGGTAGAACTTTCTCTTTGGTAGAATGGAAACAGGTGTGGGATCAGATCAAGCGGGGCATGAGTTCTAGTGGGGCCAGAGAAAATAGTTATAAAGTTCTGCTGCGTTGGTATTACACACCTCAGCGCTTGCATCAAATATATAAGGAGGTTTCTCCCCTTTGTTGGAGGGGCTGTGGGGAGATAGGGACTTTTTGGCACATTTGGTGGAGTTGTGAGAAGGTCCAGAAATATTGGCGGTGGCTCACGGGGTGGATTCTGGAGAAATTAGGGGTTGGGGTGGAACTGGTGCCCACTATTTTATTGTTGTCTTTCTGGGGGGAAGGGGGGAGAGGGCGAGGGGGTAAGATGGTGTTGGCTTGTTTGTGTGCAGCCCGATGTGAGATTGCTGCCGCCTGGAAACAAAGGGAGATGCCCTCGGTGGTGCAGTTTGAAGGACGACTTAGGGCTATAGTTCTTATGGAAAGGTTAACGGCAGAACGTAGGCAGCGTTTGGGTGGGTTTGAAGAATGATGGGGGGCATTGGAACATGTTCTGGGGGTGGGGGGAGGGATAGGGGAAGGGGAGGGTGGGGGGAAAGGAAGGGAATCGGGGGGATTAAGAGAGGGGGCTTGGCGGGTAGTAATGGGGAGGGGAACGGGGGGGGGGGGGCTGGAAGGAGGCCGGGATTTGGGGGGGTTGGGGGTGATTTGATGGGGAGGTGGGACGAGGGGTAGGTGGTGGCTACCGGAAGGGGAGGGGGGAAGGGCGGGTAGGGTAATGGTATCCTCACTGGGGGGATACCCTTGTAATTTTATAAAAAATTGACAATCCTGTTGGTGGAGGGGGCGATGAGCTCGAGATTGTCTAAGGTATATTTTACATTGTGGGGAATTGGGGTTAAGGGATGGACGGTACAAGGGAACTGTGCTTGTATTAGGCTGATTTTGCATACCTTTTTGCCGGCAGAGGCTGGGGGTTTGCCCTGGCTGCTGTTAGTTATCCCCTGTTTAGAAGTTATTTTTATTTTGATCTGCTATAAGTGTTTGGATGTGTGCTGGATTTGTTGTCAATAAAAAGTTAAACATTAAAAAAAAAAAATGAGAGAAAGCCGCTTTTAAATTAGATAATAGGGGAAAGCTGACAGTTGCCCAAGAGAGTATGGTTCGGAAAGAGTATCCTTGAAGGATACTAGCAAAAGAGGGAAGTTAGGGTATCCCGATAGAGAGGTTCCAATAAAGATAAATATAACCCATATACCTTCAAGTATAGAGTAGACCGCACCTTTAAAAGGAAATAACAGGCTGGAGTCGGTACAGAGGGTGGTTACTAAAATGGTTAGTGGTCTTCATTATAAAGTATATGAGGACAGACTTAAGAATCTTAATATGTACACCTTAGAGGAAAGGTGGGATAGAGGTGATATGATCGAGACCTCCATGGCATAAATGCATAGGAGGAGAGCCTCTTTCGATTGAAAGCAAGCTCTGCTACTAGGGGACAAGGGATGAGGGTGAAAAGGGATAGATTCAGGAGTGATATGCAGAAATATTTCTTTACGGAAAGAGTGGTGGATCCGTGGAATAGTCTCCCAGTGGAGGTGGAAGAGATGAGGACAGTATCTGAATTCAAAGAAGCATGGGACTGTTGTAGTGGATGATATGGAAGGACAGACTAGATAGGCCATATGGTCTTTTCTGTCATCATGTTTCTATGTTTCAACCGAAAACCAGATTAATATGAAAAAAATACAGCGTCTAAAATGCCTGTATGCAAATGCTAGAAGTATAAAAAATAAAATGGAAGAGTTAGAATATAAACTAAAGGTGAAATTAGGCCTTACCTGCTAAATGATGTTCCTTGAGTGACTCCAGTCCAGTCTTGCACCTCACAAGCAGCTTGGAGACTGCCATGCTTGATGACATCAAAATATACATACCGGTGGCACCTCCCACCAGATCCAGTATCCTATTGACAAAGCAGACTCACAAGAGCAACAATTAAGAAGCTGTGTTTAATCAACTACTGTAATAAAAAACAACAGGTAGAAAACACCTCTCTTCTTAAGAACAAGATCGCTTACCACATGTTAAGTTCATAGTAGATCTCCACTCTCCAGTCGAGTCCCTCTGGGCACTCCCAGCTCTGTCAAGTTGACCCCTAATGGTTCCTTTGTTGTGAGTGATGTCCAGGCCTAGTCACCACAAACCCTCCCTCAGCCCAATACTATAGGATTAACTCTACTTGAAAATGATTCAAACCCCCAGGGTGGGATCGGGACTGGAGTCACTCAAGGAACATCAATTAGCAGGTAAGGCCTAATTTCACCTTCCTTATTGTTCTTCCAGTCCAGTCCAGTCCCGCATCTTTGGGATGTATCATAGCAGTACTACACTTGGGAGGGACCCGCTAGACCAGCCCGAAGAACTGCCAATCCAAATCTTGCATCCACCGCTGACTGCACATCAAGCATATAATGTTTAACAAAGATATGCAGAGATGAACAGGTGGCCACCCTACAGATCTCTGCTGGCGAGACTAACTGCATCTCAGCCCACGACGTGGCCTGCACTTGGGTTGAGTGTGCCTTCAACCTCTTGGGCAGTTGCTTGTGATGTAGCAAGTAGGCCGAAGAGATAGCCTCCCTCTCTCATAGGGAAATAGAGGCTTTTGAAGCTGCTTCTCCCTTGCATCTTCTGCCAAAAAAAATGAAAAGACAATCCGACTGCCTAAAAGACTCTGTTCTTTTTAAGTAATGTCATAACACCCTACAGCCATCCAAACAGTGAATAAAAGGATCCTTCTCCCTTCCTCCTTCTCCTGAAAACACCGGGAGCGTCACTGTCTGATTAAGGTGAAAAATCAACAGTACCTTGGGAAGAAAAGATGGCACAAGCCTGAGAACCACCTTTGCTAGGAGAAGAAAGGATGGCCTACACGACAGCGCCTGCAATTCCGATATCTGTCTAGCCGAACAAATGGCCACTAGGTACACTGCTTTTAAGTTAAGATTCTTCAAGGAACAAGCCCCCAGTGGCTCGAAAGGTGGTTCCGTCAGCACTGACAACACCAAATTGAGGTTTAATGGCGGCCACTCTTGCTTTACTGCCCACAGGAACCTAACCACATCTGGGTGCACCGTTAAGGGAACTCCTTGGACTCTTCCCCAAGAAATGGCGATGACCTGTACCCATAGTGTATTGCATGCCAACCCCTACTCGAAGCTCACCTGCAAAAAGGCAAGGACTTCTGGCACTAAAGCTGAGAGGGGCCGACAGTGGCTGTTCTCATGCTAGGACTCAAAGACTCTCCACATCTGGATATACACTAGTGAAGTAGAGCGTTGCCTGGCCTTCAGTAACGTTGCACTCACTGAGGCCAAATAGCCCTGTCTCCACAATCTCGCCCACTAGTAAAAAAAGTTTTAAAAAAGTGCTGATTAGTCCTCTGCCTTCATAAAACAGGGAATGTCTAAGTCAGTGCATCCAGACAAACCTAGATCCAGACAAACCCGAATTTTCACTTCCACTGCTGCGGAAGTGAAAATCCGTGTTAAGGGGGTTGGCGGGCTGGCTATGTGCTACCACGGCGCATAGCCTGCTTAATTGAAAATCAGGCCCAAAGACTGTATGGGCCCGATATTGGACAAGGCGCTGAAGCAGCCGACAAGCGCCTAAAACAAAACATGCAGCAAAGAGGCATGAATTGGGAATAAGGTGGACAACACGCGGACAAGTGTAGAAAATTGCCATGTATTGGAGGATCAAAATCACAAAATAACATTCACTCAACACCTACAATACCCAAACTAAAGAAGAGTGACAAAACATCAAAAAATGAGCGAGCGAGCGCAGGGAAACATTGATATTGGAAGTGTGTTTTTGTCGGAAGATCAGCCATGAGGTTAAAAGCCTCTCGAAGCCATTACTTCTATTTTAATCAATTTTATTACATTCCAAGTAAATAAGCCCACAACGGAGCCATTAATGAGCATGCGCCGGCGTCTCAGAGTGGTGGAGGGGCCGTTTGGTTGCTTTCTTTCCTGGCAGTTCAACTAAGCGTTGAAGCAGGGCATGGAGCGTATATTTGCCTGAAACGCAGTGCTGTGTACTTTTGGATAACTGCTTTTTTTGGAAATTGTTTCTCTTTGGAAGTTATCACTTCTGTTTTGCCTTCTTGGAATTTGAGAAAGACATTGGAATATCTGCTGCTGTGTTCCGTTTCATGCGATATTCAGTTCAGGATCACTGGCGGTTCAGATAAGTCAGGTTTTGAAATTAATTCTCCCATATAAGTATATTTATATTTTGAAGGTGGCACCAGGTTGTGGTGTTCTTTTCACCTCTCTTTTTTTGGCTCCGTTGTGGGCTTATTTACTTGGACTGTAATAAAATTGATTAAAATGGAAGTAACGGCTTCGAGAGGCTTTTAACCTCATGGCTGATCTTCCGACAAAAACACACTTCCAATATCAATGTTTCCCTGTGCTCGCTCATCATTTTTTGATGTTATGTATTGGAGGATAAGCAGCTGGCGGCAAAATCCACATACCTGGGCAGCATGGAGCAGCCCATATTCGCTGTAACCACGCAGAAACACCCAGAACAATATCAGCCTAGAAACCGTGGAAGGAACAGAAGGGTGTTCCAAACCACACAACCGTGCAGCACAGGCAACATTGAGAAAAAGGAACTGGGAACAAAGAGGTATGCGCAAGGGCACAATGGGATCACACAGGTATGGTACAAGGACACACGTGGTGCGTGGGGGATGGCTATGTGGAAATACTTGTGTAGGAACCCTGCACAATGCCCATGTAGTGAACCGGCTAGTGCAGCAGACCCCTCTGGCTGGGCTGATACACAGCAGTAGCATGGCAGCCAGGTGAATGGAGAACTTTAACCTGGTTAAGGCAGAGGCCCTGGCCAGGAAGGTACTCTGCCACAAAGGTGTGCTCTATCCCCGTGGGAACCGCAGGTCAAATCTGTGGTTCTCAACAGCCGTCTGGCAGTGCATCAAGTTCCAGCTATGCAGGCGAGGAGCCAGTGGGATATGTAAGGACTGGGAGGAATCTGGGGGGATGAGAAGTGCATTAGGCTATTGTGAACACACAGCTACAGGCCTAGCAGTGGGGGAGTGCAAATCAGTGAGGATGGGTAATGGCACATGCAGTCTCCAGGGCCCCATCCTTGGGTCTTGCACCTTCCAGCAGGTGCAGTGCCAAATGGGAGCCCTGCCAAGCCAGACTGTCTCAAAGGCTGTGACTGCAGGAAGCACATCGAAGGATGCAGGAGCTCCTCCTGGCAGGGGAGATGTAGAAAATAGGCAATATGGACATTCACAGGGAGTGAGAACAGTCCCAGCAGCTGGGGCATGTTGTGGGGGAGCCATTTTACAGGCTTGTGAGACATATGCAATGCCATACAGCAGGTGCCATGTAAACATGATCTCCCCTGCAACTGCACACCTGCACAGGCCAGACCCCAAGGTGAGCAGGGCCAAGAGAGAAAGCACAATAGGGAGGGTGTGGGGCATGCGTGGGGAGCACATGCCCAGTACAGGATGGCCAGAGTGAAAGGGTCGAGGGACAGTACAGCCTATTGAGGGCAATACCTGGGCTGGAATGTCACAGACTGCGGTGTGAGGCTGGAAGGGCCTGGGATGCAAGTGAAAGCATGCGACTGGGAATCAGGTCCCGGTGGTGATGGGAGGGGGTCCATGGGTGCACATGTGGCAATGGACAATGGGGTCAGGGAAACCTTGTGTGGGGCACAGGAGGATAACAAATAATGCCAATTCCTCACCCACAGTGAATACAGTGTATGGTGGACCCTGGAGGCACTGAAGTGCCGCTTCAGAATCATGTGCCAACAGAGGCCAGAATACATACGGTGCCTCAGGGAGGAGGCTGCAGCAGCAGCAGATAGATGGGGGGCTGAGCACTATGAGGTACAGCAATGGGGGAAGGTACATGTGCTACCTGTAGGTCAACACAGCCAACTACCAGTATGCATATGAACTGGACAAATAAAACCAAGGCAACACCAAGCACGTGCAGAGGAGGATCACACTCGGGGGCAGAATACCCCCAGCCGCTATGCCCCTGCTGATGCACAGCAAGTATCCACCACCACCACCAAATTGCAATAGCCCACAATAGGATTTATTTAACTAGGCTTATATACCACTTTTCTACCAGTCAAAGCGGTGTACATTCAGGTACTATATATATATTTTTCCTTTATCCCTGAAAGGCTCACAATCTATGTTTTTGTACTGGAGGCAACAGAGGGCTAAGTGGCTTGCCCAAGGCCACAAGGAGCACCTGAGGGACTAGAAACCCTAGTCCTTCTGGCTCAAGGTTGCTGCGCTCTAGCGGGATTTGAACCCCTGACCTGATGTAACTTGCCCCAACCACTAGGCAGCAATAGGATGCAGCAGCAGGACAGCAGTGGGTGATACAATCCACACATGCCACAGAGCTAACCGAAGAGGAGGAGGTGCCTTCATCCTAGTAAAGACAGAGCACCAATTCCAGTTGCTAGCTTCCAATAGCACATCCAACATGGAGTCAATCAACATAGCCAACAAGCACTCCACCATCAACCTCATCTACAGATCACCATCCCCCTCCTCTGACAATTTATCGACTATAATCGACCTCGCCTGCAACCCCAAGAACCCACACATACCAAACTGGGTATTGGGTGACTTTAATCTGCCAGCGCTCCACAGCACCCAGTCCAAAGCCTTCCTTGAAGCACTCAATGAGCTAGGATACAAGCAGACAATTGATGCTCCCACCCACACAAAAGGAAACATATTTGACCTGGTCTTCGCTCCAACACTTACAATAAGCCCGATCTACAACCTTAATTTATCCATCACTCCAGTACCATGGTCCGATCACAACCTAATTAAATTCCAGATGCCCATGAACCGAGAGAACTCTCCTTGCAGTACAGAGGAGTTTCCCTTAGCAGCCACAAGGCGATGCCGACTCTTTGATAAAGAAGAGATCAGCAAAAAAGTACTACCCAGCCTAAGCCTGACATCGCCCAACCTCGATGAAATGATATCCACATGGAACGACAGCCTAAGCTCCGTCGCGCATCTACCTGCCCCAAACATACAACCAAGAAAAAGAAGAACAGCACAATGGTATTCTGCTGAAATTCGAACTTCACTACTCCACCTCAGGAAGCTTGAGAGACGATGGAGGCGCTCAAGATCCACAGATGACCTGGCTGCCTACACAGCCTACTTGAAAGTACACCGAGAAACAATCCTAAGGAAACAGAAGGAACATCACTCTGAACTCCTGCAACGATCTTTAATAAACCCCATAAGCTCTTCAACATTGTAAAGTCCCTGACGAAGGAGCCTTCACCCCCCCCAACCAGGCCTGCTATACCCCCAAGAATTCGCAGACCACCTACAAGCCAAGACCAGCCAACCCAACACCTCCATGATCCAAGTGCCAGAGCCCAAGCAACACCACCCAACACCGCTGACAGCTTTCACACCCCCATCCATGAGAAGCATAGAGGATACCATCACATCTATAAACACTACCACAGCCCCCAATGACCCCTGCCCAGCATTCTGGATAAGATCCCTTCGTGCGGAATTAAGCCCATTCCTAACCAAGATCATGGGCCTGTCCTTTTCAACAGGGGAGTTCAAGACGGCTCTAAAACAGACCTCCATCCGGCCCCTTCTTAAAAACAACAAGCTGGACCCAAAAAAGGCAGAATCCTACTGACCAATATCCAGCATTCCTCTACTGGCCAAGATTATCGAGAAGGACGTGCAACGGCAAATCCAAAACCACATTGATACTGCTGCCCCACTGGACCCATGTCAACATGGCTTTAGGGACGCATATGGTGTGGAGACTCTTCTCACCACTCTATTCAGCACCCTAATCACAGGGATCGATAACAGTAGTAAAGGATACGCATTAATCTTCTTGGACATTGCTGCTGCCTTCGACTCAGTTAACCACGAGACGCTCCTATCACGGCTCCAGGAGAAGGGAATCCAGGGCTCAGCACTGAATTGGTGCAGGTCATACCTAACATATAGATTGCAACAGGTAAGAATGGGCTCCGGGACCTCCAAGCCATTTAAACAAATGCAAGGTGTCCCCCAAGGGTCTTCACTCTCAACCCTCCCTTTCAACATATATATGCAACCCATTTGCTCAATCATCCATTCCTTCAAGGTCTCCTGCCTATTGTACGCAGACGATGTGCTACTCTTCACGCCATTTTCAATCAACCAGCCTGATTTCTCGCCTCTAGCAAAATGCTTCGAGGCAGTCACAGACTGGCTCCTCACCCACAGCCTCAGGATTAATTTCAAGAAAACAGATGTCCTCTTCATCACCAGGAATCACTCATTCATCCCTCCCACATCAATAAGAGTAAGAGATATGGAGCTGCTGAGCAAATCCACCATCCGCTACCTCGGGATCACCCTTGACCAGCACCTCGACATGAAAGCACACATAAGCAATAGCATCAGAGCAATCTACCATAAGATTCGAACCATCCACCACATACGACCCTTATTGGAACCAGACGACTTTGGGACGGTTTTCCAAGCACTGGTAACCCCCCACTTCGACTACGTCAACGCGATTCTGCATGGACTCCCCAAGTGCACTCTAAATAATGAACACAGCTGCCCACATCCTGCATGGATCCTCCAGAAGGGACCACATAACCCCAATTCTGAAAGACCTCCACTGGCTGCTGATCCACAGCAGACTCACTTTCAAAGTACTTCTAATGACTTTCAAGGCCGTCAGGAACGTCGACATGGACTTCCCTGCAATGGTTTTACAGGCCTAGGATGCGTCCCAGGCTGACAATCTGGAGGCCGGAAATGTTGAGCAGTGAGAAAGTCATAACATGTTCAAATTTGCTAGCAATTCCCTTTACAGCTGTGAACAGTACTGGGAAAGTGAGAGATCCATTTTGAGATATTTTGCTGGCAAAAGGAGCACTTTCCTGATGCCTATTTGTGCCCTGCTGCTCTCTTCCTTCCAGTGTAATGTTATTAGTGAGTAGCAGGTTTTTTTGGGGAGGAGAGGCCAGTGCAGTGGACTGTCTCCACTGTAGAATCTGCTTTTAATATACAGTCAAACCTCGGTTTTCATTTGCCCCGGTTTTCATACGCTTCGGTTTTCAACGTCTTTTCTGACTGAGATTTTGTCCCGGTTTTCATGCATTGCTTCGGTTTTCAACGTCTTTTGACTGAGATTTTGTCCCGGTAGCAGGGAAGAAAAGCTGTCAACGTAAGCAGGAGATGTTGCATGAATGTGGGAGGCAGTTCTTTCTCTTGCAGGGTACGTCTGAAGCTATATCATTAAGATTTTCTGCCATTCTGAAGCATTGAGCAGATAATGTAAAGGTATTTTAATGGACTGAATTCAATGTGATTCCGAAGAGAGCTGGGCACAGCAGCTTGTCAGGGGTGGCTAAGGCCAGATGTTAACATACTGTACTGTACAGTACTGTACTTAGCTTGCTTTCAGTGATGTTAAATGTTCATTTATCCATTTCATTAGTCATTTATATTTATTTCTCATTGTTTTCTTATGTAAAAATATAGTTATTCTCTATAAAATGTATTTTTTGTGAATATTTTTGGGTGTCTGGAACGGATTAATTGGATTTACATTATTTCTTATGGGAAATATTGCTTCAGTTTTCATACGTTTCAGTTTTAGTCAGACTTTTTCAAACGGATTAATCATGAAAACCGAGGTTTGACTGTATACTTAAAACCACATTCTTTAAGTTTTGTTGGCTATCACAAAGTAATTTTTTAGGCCAATACAAAAGACAAGTCTGGTGAATATATCCTCCTTACAAGAGAAGTATGGACCAGAAAAAAAACATAATCCAATTATTTCCAACATGTAGATTCTATGTGGGAGTTACATCCAGGTTAGAGATTTTCAGCTGGTTCTAGTACATCCAGTTTACTCTATAGAGCTAATATATCACTGTTATATAGTCTAATCACTACACTGGAAATACAATGCTCTTTTCTACCTTTGTCTGGGTGGGGGTTTTTTAATTACTTATGTTGGTCCTAGTCTTATCTTTGTTTTCCTTGTCTGTTTTCTCCTAATTCCTTTTCCAGGTTCTCCTTTCCATGTTACCTTTCTTTTATCTGTTTTCATCACTTCTTCTTTTACCCCTCTCATAGTAACATAGTAAATGATGGCAGATAAAGACCAGTATGGTCTATCTAGTCTGCCCAGCAATATGACAGGAGTAGGTGCA
The DNA here is from genome assembly GCA_033557465.1 of Ichthyophis bannanicus. Classification (NCBI taxonomy): domain Eukaryota; kingdom Metazoa; phylum Chordata; class Amphibia; order Gymnophiona; family Ichthyophiidae; genus Ichthyophis; species Ichthyophis bannanicus. The sequence continues at coordinate 636,646,721 of CM066036.1, read as the reverse complement.
CCCCTTCCCATGTCTTTTAGGGAGTAGGTGCACCCCTACCCATGTCTTTGCTTAGTGGTGCACCGACCAGGAGCAGGTGCACCCCTCCCCATGTCTTCACCCCTCCTCATATCTTTGCTTCTTTGTTTGTTTAGGGGTGAACACACTGTTCCTCCCCCCATCGCTCCATGTAGGACACCCCTATTTGTTGAGAAATTAGATGGTTCCATTTATTTTGATTTAATCTTGTTGCTGAAAGTGATCTCTTTTTCCTCGTATCACATTTTCCTCCTTTTCTGTATTTCTAAATCTCTCCCTTACAGCATCATCTCTTCAGACTCTGGAATCACAATTGGATTTCACCACAGCATCATCTCTTCAGACTCTGGAATCACAATTGGATTTCACCTTTCTTCTCCTTTCATTTAGCATCTTTCACCCTCCAGTTCTTCCTGGAACAACACTCGATCCTTTCAGCTCTCTATTTCCCCCAAATAGGTTGCTTCTCCATCAATCTCGTACTTTCTGGCTCTTTCCTCCCCCAGTAGCCACCCATAAAGTATTTTGACTCTAGAAGAGAAAGGGACTGGAATAGCTCCTGTAGGTGTTCTTTTTTGCTCTGCTCCAGTCACACCCATGCTCTTCTATTGAATGATAAGAGAGAGGGAGCAGAGTGGCTATCTTTGCTGCAAGCTCACTCTCTCCCCTTCTGTTCCTACATATTGTCTGGCAGGAAAGGGCTGTTGTGGGAAGCAGAGGGCTGTTCTTTGGGGCATTTCCAATAGAGATGGTGCAAGAGTCTCATGAGACCATACAAAGCTATGTCCATGGCTAAGGCTATCATCACCAAGGCACCAAGGACATTCCCAAGGCACACCAGTGTGCCCCAGTGTACTGGTTGAGAAGTACTGCCTTAGGGTACTCCTTTAAGAAGTATCGACCACCTTATGGCTTTTCTTAATGTGGCACCCCTTCATCTCTATGACCTTCCCTCTCCCATAACCTGCTAAAGATACCCCCTCCCTAAACCCAATACAAATAGGGTGGGTAAATCCCAACAACCCAACCCCATATCAACAGGCTTAACTTATATCAATAGGAGGACATATGTGACACACTCATAACCACTTCTCCCTCAAAGAAATAGAAAAAGCAAAAATATACAGGCAACACTTGGGGTAGGTAGCTAATCACAACCTGGGAATGCATGGAAATCAGCATAGAAAAAGATAAGGAGTACTGCAGGGAAAAAGAAAAGAGGAGAGAAAGAGGTGCAGAACCAGTGCTAGCCTTCAGAAAATTGAAATAAGTTAGTGCAAGACACACATTTTGCTCAGTCCGAAGATTAATCTAACCAACAGATTCATATATAAGTTCTTTAAAACTGAAGTGGTGGTTGGCATGCTTAAAGCCAATCTCAATTAGATGTCTATCTATCGTGGTGCAGCAGTGTCCATCTCTTTTTCATTAGCATCCAAATATATTGCTCGTTTCCAAGGGCTTTCCTTCTCTTTAGTGTCAAGGTCCTCCATTCTGAATGTTGCTGATTTTGCTGAGGCGTTGGTTTGGTTCTAGAAATGCCAGTTATCTTATCTAGGAGATCCATACAGTCCTCCAATTCTGTGATGCAATAATATTTGAACTGAGCAGCAACTACTAACATGAAAGGGAATGCCCACGATATTTCATTTTCTTGCTTTGGAGCAGCTCGGTTAAAGGTCATAAGATACATCTTTTCACTAAGTACACTGACGGATTTGGATATGTTTGTTGATGCTGCTTTTGGTATTCTACAGAAGTCTTTCCTTGGGTACTCTGCAGCAATGCCTGCCTGTCCTTGAAGTAACAGAAGCATATAATTGGACTGCTGCCATCTTCATATAGGGGCTTCCCTAGTCCTCTATGTACCCTTTCTATGCAACTTTTGATTTCTTGGACAATGCACTCTTAGGTCCACTTTTACCTATGGGAAAAAGGGGCAACTGCCTGAGGTCCCTACCTACCAGATGGCCCCCTCTCCTTAGGTAAATTCATCCCCAATTTCATCTGAATGCAAGCTACACTGTTGACCTTTATGTCTGTGCCCATCTGCTCATGCCCACTTCCCATTCAGGCTGTACTGTTCTTCAGCAGCTCCATTTCCTCCTCTGCATGCAGCACAGTTGTATCATGTTCGTGCACCACTGCTGCTGCCAGCCACCATTCCTCAGCAACAGTGCAAAATGGCTGCAGGCCAGACCCCATCTCTGCTGCACCTCCAAAAAAAATCCCGTGTCACTAGAGATGGGCTGCAACAACAATTGAGAGAAAGGTGGTGGGGGGAGGGTGCATGGTTGCTCTGCATAGACATACCTGCTGCCTGGATGAATGCAAGTATGCATGCTGTGCTCCCTCCCTCTTGCACGCATGGGAACATTTGGGGCACCTGGCATCTGAGCGGGCTAGGGCTTGCCGTGAGGGTCCAAGATCTATGGTTATGGCATGATGAGCACAGGCAGAGAACAAAAACAGTGGTATGGATATGTTTTTATCAGCATCAGCATCATCATATCCATTTATCTTTATTTTTTTAGCATTACACCACCTGCTTCTCACACTCTTAAAACAAATGTTAAGGGCTGAGAAGCAGAAGGTGTCACATCGGAAAATAGGAGCATTAAGTAGGAACTTTTCTCAAACAAAAGCAAATATTGAGGCACATTTCAAATGGGACGTCCAAGTGCAATCTGGGTCAAAGTCAGAACATTCAAAAAGAAAGAAAAGAGCGTTCAAGTTCAGGTACAATTCCAGAAATGTGGACGTGCCCGATATGCATGTGTATGAAATGCATATATAGATGTCCGCAGGAAACCATTTCAGAATCAAGGTGTCTAATAGCATAATGGCTAGTGTAGTGGCTTAAGAGCTTGATGGCCAGGGTTCAAATTCCAGTGTGTGACTTTGTAATCTAAAGCTAGTTACTTAATTCTCCATCTTCTTTATACTCTCTGGATGTTTTAAGGTGACAACAAACACTTTCCTGATACCAATTCTTGCCTAGACGAATAGCTAGTGGTTAGAGCAACTGTTTAGTACCTATAACAAGGGTTCAGTTTCCAATGGCACACTTTAACCTCCATTGCCTCACTTTACCCTCCATTGCCTCAGAAGAAAAGGCCAGGTAATCTACTTTTAGTGATACATTGCCAAGAAAACCCAGAGGCAGCTGGGTCACCAGGAGTCAACGATGGCACAAAAAAAAACATGCCCGAAGCAGGAATAAATATGCATGCGCCTGCAGACAGCTCCACTGCTTCTGGCATCGAATGTGTAAGTCCATTGCCCCTCTCCAGACACACCTCTGCCACACCCCCATGCCTACTTGAGCATTCCAATACTGGAGACATTTGCAAATGGCATTTGTGGATTGGTTACAGAGATGTGTTCATGATTTTGACATCCACATGCATATTAGTTACTTTGGCACCTCTATTCCTCTATCCCTATGCCCCTCCAGAAGCGCTATCACAGATCGACCCAGATAATGTGAGGGTTAAATCAATTAGGGCTCTTCATCAAAGTTGTTAAAACACAAGAGGATTGTGAAAAATTGCAAGAGGACCTTGATAAATTGGGAGACTGGATGTCCAAATGGCAGATGAAATTTAATATGGACAAGTGCAAAGTTATTCGCCTAGGAAAGAACAACCCAAACTACATTTACATGGTGCAACGTTCCACATTAGGAACCACCACCCAGGAAAAAGATTTAGGCATCGATAGTACATTGAAACCCTCCGACCAGTGTGCAGTGGCAGCCAAGAAAGCAAATAGAAATCATAAGGAAAGGAATGGAGAATAAAGCAAAGTATATTATAATGCCTCTGTATCATTCCATGGTGTGACTGCACCTTGAATATTGTGTGCAATTCTGGTCACTATATCTTAAAAAGGATAACACAGAATTAAAAAGTACAGAGAAGAGCAACCAAAATGGTAAAGGGGGTGGAAGGATACTCCTATGAGGAAAGGCTAAAACAGGGCTCTTCAAATTGGAAAAGAAACAGCTAAGAGGAGACATTCACTCCCAAATTTCCCCCTCTACCTCTGCTACCCTCTCTTCCTTTGCTGTTATCTCTGAAGAGGAAACTGCACACCTTCTTTCTTCCTCCAAACTCACCACCTGCTCCTCTGATCCTATCCCTACCCGTCTCCTAAGCTCCATCTCCTCCACTGTTGTCCCTTCCATCTCTCATATTCTCAAGTTATCGCTCTCCACTGCAACTGTTCCTGCAGCCTTCAAGCATGCTGTGGTCACACCTCTCCTCAAGAAACCCTCACTTGATCCCACCTGTCCTTCTAATTATCAACCCATCTCCCTCCTCCCCTTCATTTCTAAACTACTTGAACACGCAATTCATCGTCACTGCCTTTACTTCCTCGCCACTCATGCCCTCCTAGATCCTTTACAATCTGGTTTTCATCCTTTACATTCTACTGAAACGGCTCTTGCCAAAGTCTCCAGTGACTTGTTCCTGGCTAAATCCAAGGGCCTTTATTTAGTCCTCATCCTTCTTGACCTCTCTGCTGCTTTCCACACTGTTGACCATAACCTTCTCCTCGATACCCTGTCCTTGCTTGGTTTTAAGGGCTCTGTACTATCCTGGTTCTCCTTCTATCTCTCCCATCACTCTTTCAGTGTAAGTTCTGGTGGATCCTCCTCTGCTGCTATCCCGCTCTCAGTTGGTGTACCCCAAGGATCTGTCTTGGGTCCGCTCCTTTTCTCTCTCTATACCCAGTCCCTTGATGCGCTCATCTCTTCCCATGCCTTTCAGTACCATATTAATGCTGATGACTCCCAGATCTACCTCTCTATGCCTGAAATCTCCCCGGCAATCCAGACCCGGATCTCTGCCTGCCTTTCTGACATTGTTGCTTGGATGTCTCTCCGCCACTTGAAATTGAACTTGGCCAAGACTGAGCATCTTATCTTTCCCCCTAAAACCTCCTCTCCTCTTCCTTTTTTCTCAGTCTCTGTGGATAACTCTCTACTCCTTCCTTTTCGTCTCTCCGGGCCAGTCCAGGAACAGTAGGGTTGTCAATCTCCTTCAGCAACTGAGGACTGAAAACTTCAAAGCTTTTGCTGACAGCTACCTAGCTCCCCCTGGTGTCAGAGAGCCAGTCTACTAATGTCCAAGCAGTACATAAAAAACAAGAAACGGTATATCAACTAAACCTAAGGGTATCTTAGCAACTCATGACTTCGTGTACGCAACACCAAAAAACTAGAAACTGTAATAGCCTGCGGCTAAATCCCTCCGGAACTGTAACAATTATCCTTAAGGGAGCCCCCAAATCAAATCCTCCGCATCAAAAACTGCTCCCTGTAGAGGACCTAACATCTCTGTGTTCCCTCCAGGCGAAAACGTCGCACGGACCCTTCTTTGCGTCCTCCGCCGCGCCGTTATGTCCTACTACATCCTGGGTGGGCCCTGGACTGGCCCGGAGAATACTCAAGGAAAGACAATTAGCAGGTAAGGTCTAATTTATTCTTCCTGTTTCCTTGGCTCACAACCTTGGTGTTGCCTTTGACTCCTCTCTCACCTTCTTCATACACATCCATCTGATAGCTAAGACCTGCAGTTTCTTTCTCTATAACATCAACAAAATCCGTCCTTTCCTTTCTGAACACACTACTAAGATGCTTATTCACTCCTTAATCACCTACTCCTTGCTGGTCTCCCTTTGAATCATCTCTCCCCCTTCAATCTGTTCAGCACTCTGCTGCGCGGCTAATTTTCTGCCAGCCTCGTCATACCCATATTACCCCTCTTCTCAAGTCACTTCATTGGCTCCATATCAGTTTCCTCATCCAGTTCAAATTTCTCTTGCTGACCTATAAATGTGTTCATTCTGCAGCTCCTCACTACCTTTCTTCTCTTATCTCTCCTTACAACCACCCTCGGGAACTCTGCTCTACTGGCATATCGCTTCTTTCTCTGCCCTTCTCTTCTATTGCTAACTCCAGACTTCGCTCCTTTCACCTTGCTGCACCTTATGCCTGGAACAAACTACCTGTGTCTGTACGTCAGGCAACTTCTCTGACCCTTTTCAAATCCAGGCTGAAAACTCACCTCTTCGCTGCTGCTTTTGGTTCTTGACTCACCTGATCTGTTTTTTTACCACGCCCCCTTGTTTTATCCCTGTCTGCACCTTCTGTGTTGTCTGTCTTAACTAGATTGTAAGTTCTGATGAGCATGGACTGTCTCTTACATGTCTGTGCAGTGCTGCGTATGACTTGTAGCGCTCTACAAATGTCAGTAGTAGTAGTAGTAATAGATACGACAGAGGTCTATAAATTAATGGAGTAGAATGGATCAACATAGATATGTTTTTACTCCATCAAAAAGTAGAAAGACTAGGAGACATGCAGTGAAGGTGCATTGTAACCTATTTAAGACTAATAAGAGAAAACAGTTTTTCACTCAAAGCGTAATCAAACTCTGGAATTTGTTACTGGAGGATGTAGTTAAAGCTGTTAGTGTAGTTGTGGTATACCAGTTCTTGATCTCCTCTGTCTCACTCAGTCACTTGCTCTCTCTTCTATGTGCGCCTGCCCTCACTTTTACTGTCCTCTCACTGCCCCCTCCCACATACACATTACAGCTTTCTCCTGTCTTTCACTGTCTTTCTAGTTATTCACACTTGATATTATTCTCACAAAAGGTCCATAAACCTTTATTAAAGAGGACCTGGGAAAAGCACTGCTTACCCTGGGACATGCATTGTGGAACCTATGTACCTTTTTGAGAACCTAACAGATACTTGTGATCTGGATTGACCGCTATTGGAAACAGGATACTGGGCTTGATGGACCTTGGTCTGACCCACTATAGCATTTCTTATGTTCTTATTCAAAAAAGGAACATAACTTTTCTAAAATATTTATTTCTCTGGTGCTGTATAAGTATTGGCTCAAGTGGGGACTTCCTCACTGAAACTGCTCTTCAGGGCATGCTCCAATGTCCCTTGCCAACCTTTGGGACTTATTGCCATATTCTCTCTCTCCTTTTCTTTTGCATTAGCTGGATTTTGAACAGTTGTGCATTCTAAAATAAACTGTCCTGTGTGCCCCTTTCTCTTTTACTTGCTCCGGCTGCACCAGTACATCACTGCACCTTTCAGTGCTGCAGACCTCTGCTACTGAGCTTCAATCTGTGAGCATGTAACACCAGAGTGCAGCCTACTTCCTCTCTACGTTCGCATTCACTCTCGCAGACTGGCCCAATTCTGCTTGCAGCAGCCGTGTTAGCCACCCCAGCTCCAACCTAAAACTAGTCACAAGGTACCTTGGGGATCTGAAGGCTCTGGGGAACACTTTTAACCAGAACTGGCCCAATTCCGATGGCAGCCCACAGTGATAATCAGAGGTAAGAGGCAGAGCACATGGATCAAGTAGCCAATTTTTAGCCAGGCATTGACAAATCATCCTGGAACTTAGGAACCAGCTTAAAATTTTAGGAGCCGGCCATTGAGACTTCGGCCACAGTGCCCCAACCCCCCCCCCCCCACCCAAAGTATATTACAGTTCTTTTTTAAGGATCTGATTTACTGTTTTTCAGTTTTCTATAGGAAAAGATAGCTTAATAAATTGGGTCTTTAACATGCTATAGTGCCAACAGAAGGCTGTGACCCTTCTCCTCCTCCCCCCTCCTACCAACTCTAATGAGTATGATGTCAGCAGCATATTGGTGACCCTTTAGAGCTGCATGGGAGTGGAGGAGTAGCCTAGTGGTTAGAACACTGGCTTGGTAACCAAGCAACCAGCGTTCAGTTCCTTGTGGCATTGGGCAAGTCACTTAACCCTCCATTGCCTCAGAAGGAAGGCCTGGCAATCTACTTCCGGTGACACTGCCAAGAAAACCCAGGAGCTTCTGGGTCACCAGGAGTCAGGACTGACTCAAAGGCACACATTGCATTTTTTTAGAGCTGCATCTGAAGCAACTTGCTTTTTTTTACTTCACACATTACCATGTCCTAGTAGTACTTGAAGTAAAAAAAAAAATCTCTCAGAGTACTCCCCCATAGCTTTCTCTCTCATAGCCCACCCCCTCAGCCTTCATCCAGTCTTTCTCTCCCTCAGAGTGCCCCCAGTCTTCCCTCTTGTTTCTCTCTCGCTCTATTGACCCTCTTTTATAAAACTGAGCATGTTATACACGAGTAGATGCGCAAAGTACATGCACACATATATACCTGCTTTGGAGAAAGTGTAAATGTATGCATTGGCATTTATGCACTACTGTAGATGCACCTGGGAGTCTATTTTACAAAGGCTCATAGGCACCTGTGATGTCTTTATGAAACAGACACCTTTTTTGTTTTATTACATAAGCGTCCCGTTATAAAACCAGGCTCTCAAGTGGCTTATTTTGCTATGTACATGTGTAATTGCTGGATTTTCTAAAATTGCATAGACAAGGTGAGACAATTAAGGAGCCAAGCTTTGAAATTAAAATTTTAGGCATTTTGAGATCATTTTCAACACCTGAGAGATAAGGGAAGTTCCCCTCTTCCCCTCCCCCAACTCTTCTCCCATGCCTAAGCCCAAACAAGACGTTAGCTCACAGTTATGACCGACTTGAAACAGGTATAAAAGTTGATGTGTAAATTAAAAAAAAAAATATAAGTAGATTGCTGTTACTAAGTAAGGAAAGCCTATGAATGACAGCAAGAAAATATTGGTCTGCTCTATACGATGGCTTTATAATTTCCATGGGCAAGTCACTTAACCCTCCATTGCCTCAGATACAAACTTAGGGCCTGATATTCAGCGCCGGCGGCTGGCGCAATTACAGCAGCTAGCTGCTGGCGCTGAGCATTAAACCCAGATATTCAATGCCGAGGTCATATCCAGCCCCAGCATTGAATATCTGCGGTTGCCGCAGAGTCTCCAACAATGCAGAAACTAATGGGCAGCAGCAATATTGAGCCGCTGTCCAGTTAGCTCCTATAGGTAAAGATAGGTCAGCTTTGGCCACGCCTATCTTAACCTGCAGATTGCTAACCGGGCAGCTGTCCAATATCGCCGCTGCCCGGTTAGCAACTGGCTCCATCTATGCTCTGCCCCGCCCCGGAATGCCCACAACATGCCCCGATGCTAAGCGGTTAGTATCGGGGCGTGCAGCGGCATTAATCACATATATTCAGTGGCACTAACCGTGTTAGTGCCATTGAATATCCCTCTAAGCAGCATTTACATGGTTTATATATTTATTTAAACTTGTTTCTATACCGTCTTTCTGCAATTCAAGACAGTGTACAATAACAAATGTGTAACAGGGCTTGTCAACAAACTGTTTATTTAACTTCCAACTATTTACAGTTATGATTTTACTCGTTAGATTAAATCATTTATGCTTATATAAATAGGAACAGTGAAAGGTACAACAGCTTAACTTCCAACTAATTACAGTTATGGCTTCACTAGGTATATTAGTCTACTTATGTTTATATAGTAGAGCATTTGTCCATTGTGTACTTAGAGTGTATTTTATGGTGGCTGAGTTCTTGGTTCCGCGACCACATTGTATTCATTACTAAAGAGGTAAGTTTTAAGCTTTTTTCTGAATTCTGACAGGTCCAGGCTTTCTCTAACAGTTGGCAGCAGTGAGTTCCATAGTGTGGGGGAGAATAGTGAGAAGGCTCTGTTGCAGATTAACTGCTTGCTTTTGATTTTCTGAGTTGGGATCTTTAGGTGGTTAAGAGTGGAGGTTCTTTGGGACTGCTCAGCTGTGGGTTTGGAGATTAGAGGTAGAAGGCAGTTTGCAGATTCCTTGTGTAGGATTTTAAATGTTATGGTAAGGGCTTTGAATTTGCTTCTGGCAGTCATGGGTAGCCAGTGTAGCTGTATAAGTAATGGGTTGATATGGTCTCAGCAAGGAGCTCCGGTGATTATGAATGCAGCCATGTTCTGGGCCATTTGCAAGGTGTGTAGGGTGTGTTTGGGGAGGCCTTGGTAAATGATGTTGCAATAGCCCAGAACAGGTATAACTATTGCTTGGAAAATGGTACGGAATAAGTCTGTAGAGAGAAAGGGGCAAAGATTCCTCAGGGTTTTTAACTTTTGGTAAACATCGGATGTTGTTCTCTTTATATGAGGTTGGAAAGTTAGGTGCTGATCGAGTGTTATGCCCAGATATTTCATTTCAGATTTGACTTGGATTTCTGTGTCTTCAAGTTTCAATGTTGGTGGTGAGCAGAAGGTTAGGTCAGTGGTTATGTATGAGGCTTCTGTCTTTTCATTGTTAATGTGTAGGTTGTGTCAGGTGAGCCATTCCTTTGCATCACTGAAGCAGTTACAGAGAGTAGTGAGGTTGGGAGAAAGGAGGTCAATGGGTATGAAGATCATTATGTCATCTACATAAATTTGATTTTGGATGTCGTATTTGTGGAAGATCTGGCAAATTGCCTGCATAAAGATATTAAAGAGGAGGGCTGAGAGGCTTGAGTCCTGAGGAACTCCTGCCTGTAGAGTGAATGGGGATGAGGTCTTTTTGTTGACTCTTACTTGCTGCTTTCAAGAGTCTACGTATGAGTGGAATCAGGCAAGTGTGATCTCTTGGAGTCCGATTTCTGACAGCCTTTGAAGCAGCATATGGTGAGGAATGGAGTCAAAAGCAGAGGCAATGTCCAGAAGTAGCAGAATAAAACCATTTTTATGGGTTTTTAATCCTCTTATGAGCGTAAACTGTTTAAATGCCTTTGAATATCGGGCCCTTCGATTTTAAGACTTCGGGGAATAGGAAAATGCTTATTGTACCTGAAAGTAACTCGGCCTTGAGCTACTCCTGAAAAGGCATGAGCTAAATCCAAAATCCCTTCCTTTCCTCTTCTCCTATTGTTATAGGCAACACATAGCATCTTTCTGAATGCTACCTCAAGTTTCTTGCATAACTCTATTGTGATACAAAAGATCTCATATCTGTGATATAATAAAGATATATTGTATCTATTTTCAATCTTTAAAAAATAATATGATTCAACAAAAGTAATTCTTACCAATGGTCTTGGTATTGGTTTTTGTGGTTTCTTAGATCCCAGTTTTTTCATTGCATTGTAATATTTCTTTTGTTCTTCTGTCATAAATATGTCTTGACCTCCAAAGTGAAGAAATAAAAATCAAAACTGGTCATAATCATACCCACACATATTATTATAACAGCTCATCCATATATGTTAAAGTATATAAAGGGTCAATATTCAAAATGATTTATCCAGTTAGCATAAAAGCTGTCCTAAGTGCAATGCGGATTGGTTATCTGGATAGTAATATTGCTGCTATCTGGATAGTGCTGGCACTGACCACTAAATCCATATATGCAGTGTTGCACTTATTCCAATACTGGTGCTGAATATCTAGAGTTTTTAACCTGAGGTGTCCGGTATTTAAAAAAAAACACTGACTATCATGGACTACATATCAGCCCCATAGGATATTATGGCCAAGGTTGTGACTTTAGTTTTCTTTTTGTTGTAATCTTTTTTTGTTCCATATATCATACATATGCACTCCATTTGAAAAGATCATTAATATGCTTTTAGATTTATACATATTCCATCAAAAGAACAATTGATATTGTCTGTTCATTATTAAATTAACAGCTGTTATAATTTTTAGCTTTCTCTTTGATTTCCTTGTTCTCTTGCTTCAGTCCTAGCTAGGGTGTGGGTATGGTGCTTGTATGCGTCATCAGAAGCCCTTCATACAGAGCCTGTCCTATTAGTCTGACTTTCCATTTACCATTCTACTTCCTAACAGTTCATCAGTATCACTGCCCCAATTTTTTTTTCATTTGTTTCACTAACTTAACTTACAAGGAAAAGGTTTTCCAGACTGAAACTTGTATAGTGCATGAAACTGCATATATATTTAAAAGCAAATTCATATTTCTATCTGCAAATAATGGACTAGCAGGGATGACTGCTTTACATGCAATTCAAAAAAGGTAAATGGAATCACAAAAATATATATATGCTGCAGACTCCCTTGACTATTTCACACACTGTGGGCCCCATTCTGATCGGGGCACATGCAGGCCATCTGGACATCCAAAGTCTGGATGGGCTGGATTTGCACCCAATTCTGCACCCGCGGGAGCTAGACAATCCCATGGGAGCAGAATCGGGGCAAAGGGCCTGGACAAGCCGAACATGCCCTGATTCTGTCCCGCTGCACATATGGCTCCCACCCCGTCCAACCCTCCCAATGCTCCTGGCATGGAGCTTCAGTGCCATGGTGTCCATCACCTTGGCACCGGGATGCCATGCAGGAGCCCCAATTCCTCGCATTAAAGGTCCTGTTCCCCGCTGTCCGATCCCCGATAGGGCCTGCCAAAGCCGGGGTTGGGCTGCGGGAACCTTCTGCTGCCGCTCACTTGGGTTGGGGGTCTTCCACAGTTGATCACCTCCCTCAGGGTGACGTATTCCACCTCCGAGGTGGAATAAGTTACCCGGTCAGCCTTGCCACCCCGGACATACAGGGCTGCGACCAAAATCAGCCCTGTAAGTCCAGGGTCATGGGCCTGCCTCCACTCTGCCCATACTCCTCCTCCAGCCCACCTCCTCCCATCCCCCTCCAGAGCTCCCCACACATCTCCTCTGTATGTGTGGGGAGCTTTGGGATCGGCATCGGGATCCAAGCATTTGGTGGGGGATGTACATCCAAATCGGACGTGCATCCCTACTAAACACTGCTCGGAATGACCCCCTATGGGGGCAATAATCAAAAGGTTTTGTAAGAGTGAAAACAGAATTTGAATATTGCCCCCACATGGACAGAAGTATGCACACTGTCAGCCACTGTGCATATTTCTGTCCATGAATCAAAAGTGGACAGTACTGGAAGCAGAGCAGAGGCAGGACAGCAAAGAAAGCGTAGTTACTCACCTGTAGCAGGTGTCCTCCATGAATAGCAGGAATAAGTCCTCACGTATAGTGACATCACCGACAGAGCCCTGAATGGGAATGCTCCCCAGCTTCCAAAGGAAGCTTTTGGGAGGCACACCGTGCATGCATGCCCGCCTTCTTGCCTGTTGCGGCACAATTTTCTCCAGTCTAATAATATAGCAAGGACCAAAAGGTAACTCCCCAGAGAGGTTGGAAAGCTGTGAGGACTTATTCCTGCTGTTCACGGAGAACACTTGCTACAGGTGAGTAACTACACTTTCTCCATGAACAAGCAGGAAATAAGTCCTCACGTATAGACTCCTAAGCTACAGGTTAGTGGAATCCGAGGATATCAATGGCCCAATAGGGGCTACCAACTGGAGAAACCAAGAAGAACAGCAAGGTAGTCCTCTGAGGGATGCATCTGATTCAGCATCCTCAGCAAACATCGACCTGAGGAGTTTTAGCAGGTATCATGGATAGACAACAGGGCTGGTGGGCTGGAGTTGACTCTAAAACCCAAAGAGATGCTGAAGCATGGCCTGTCCACAATTGCTGTCCCGTTGGGAATGCCCCTCCAGACAGTAATGGGCTGCAAAAGTATGGACAAAATACATGTAGCAGCATTGCAGATTTCCTCTACAGAAAAAGAGTGGAGGTTGGCCACCAACACAGCCATAGCTCAGACACTGTGAGCTGTGACACGATCTTCAAGGCTCAACCCAGCCTGAGAATAAGCATGAGCGATGCAGTCCATTAGCCAAAGGGATAGCGTGTGCTTCGAGACACAGCACCCCACTTACTAGGATCGAAGGAAACAAACAGCTGGGTGGACTGGCGGTGCGTCTTTGTGCACTCCAGGTAGAAGGTTAGAGCCCGCTTGAAGTCCAAGGTATGCAATGCTGCCTCACCTCGGTTAGCGTGAGACTGGGGGAAAAAAATCAGTAAGACTATCGACTGGTTAAGGTGGAACATGGAGACCACCTTTGGCAGAAAGTGGGGTGCATCTGCAGAACCACCCTGTTCTGGTGAAACCTGGTGTAAGACGGGTGAACCACCAAGGTTTGGAGCTCACTGATGTGTCAAGCCAATGTAACCGCCACAGAAAGAGAACCTTCTAGGTCAGGACTTTCAGGGGACATAAGTCCAGCGGCTCTAACGGGGCCTGCATCAGCTGGGCAAGTACCACGTTTAGATCACAAGCCGCCATTGGGGGCTTGAGCAGAGGCTTTGAGAGGAGCAGGCCCCGCATGAAGTGAGCCACCAGAGGATGGGCCAAAAAGGGCTTCCCCCCAGAGCCATGATGGTACGCCCGTATCATGCTGAGGTGATTGCACACTGAATTTAACTTAAACTCCGAGTCTGAGAGGTGCAGGAGGTACTCCAGCAGCTGGTCCACAGCGCAAGAGATGGGGGTCCAGCGCCCTGCTTGCACACCAGGTGGCAAACCTCCACAACATCGAGGGTCCACTCGTGTGGTTGAAGGACTCAGCTGAGCTGGTCTGCTAGGCCGTTGAGCTCACCAGGAACATAAGTCGTTCTCAGGTCCATGCTGTGGAACAGGGCAAACTTCCACAACTGAACCACCTCCCAGCAGAGGAGGTATGGGCCTGTGCCCCCCTGCTTTTTCACCTAGAACTTGGTTGTCTAATTGTATCAGGACCACCTGATTGGCCAGGTGTGCTCGGAAGGTGTGGAGGGCATTGGCTATCGTCTGAAGCTCGAGAAAGTTCATCTAGAGCAGACTCTCCTGCTCAGACCCCAGGCCCTGCATGCGCAGGCCATCCAAGTAAGCTCCCTAACTGAGCTTGGATGCATCCATCATGAGCGTCTTGCGGGGGATCACTGTCAACAAGAGGCCTTTGAGCAGATTCTCCGGCTAGAGCCATCAGTTGAGGGTCTGCACTAGGGGCGTAGTAACCACCACTCTCACGGAGTGTACTTAAGGTCTGTTGGGCCTGCCACATGAAGACGGGCCTGAGGGGTGACATGCACTGTGGCAGTCATATGACTGAGGACCCTCAACATCCCTTGGATCACTGTGTGGCGCTGGCAATGCACATTGCCCATCACTAATACCAGCTGCCGCGTGCGGTCTTCTGGCAGAAAGGCTTGTGCCTGAGTAGTATTGAGGAGGGCCCCGATAAACTCTAGCTGCTGCATGGGCAGGAGATGGGACTTTGGGTTGTTGTTCACAAAGCCCAGCTACTCGAGCACCTGAATGATGAGGTCAGCAGACCACTGGATGCCATCCTGCATGGGACCTTTGATGAGCCAGTCATCCAGGTAAGGAAAGAGAAAAACCTCCATGGTCAAGAGGTAGGCGGCCATGACCGCCAGGCATTTTGTGCTGAGGCCAACCCGAAGAGAAGCACTCAGTATTGATAGTGCTGGCCTCCCAGCAGGAACTGTAGATTCGGGAGGATCAGAATATGTGTGTACGCATCTTTTAGATCCAAGGAGCATAGCCAATTGTCCTGTAGAAGGGTACGGGAGCAGAATCCCCAGTGAGACCATTTTGAACTTCTCATGAACCAGGAACCAATTTAGGTTTCACAGGTCCAAGATGGGCCTGAACCTATCTGTCTTCTTGGGAACCAGGAAGTATCTGGAATAGAAGCCCCATCCGACCTGAGCTGGGGGGACTGGCTCAATAGCTAGATCAGCTAACAGAGCAGAGACGTCTTCTTGTAGTAAAGCCCTGGTGGGATGGGTCCATGGAGTACTCCCCTGGGATGTATGGAGGCAGAAACTGGGTAAAGGGCAGCCGATATCCACTTTGGACAATCTGCAACATCCAGGCATTCGAGGTGATGGGGACCATCTGAGGGCGAAGTGAATGAGCTGCCCCCCTATCTGAGGGGGGTACCCCAGCAGGCAGTGGCTGGCTGGCTATGCTCCTGAGGAACCTTTTAAAAGCCCGCCCCTGGCTTGGGCTGAGGGGCTGGCTGAGCTGTCAGAGTTTTCTCCTTCCGCTGCTGGCGGGGGGCTTGAACCTTCAGCTGGGTCAGGCAATTCCAGTGCAAGCATAGTAGGCGGCCTTTTTACCCTGACGTTTCTTCCGCAAAGGATCTGCAGTCTTCTTTGAGAGCCTAGAGGGGGTCATATGCTCCTTTTCAAGCTCCTCTGTTTTCTCCTTCACCAGTTTTTTGAAGAGGTTCTCTACCTGGCAGGGGATATCAGCCAACTTATTTATTTATTTAACAGGGTTTTTTTATACCACTTTATCATTTAATCAAAGTGGTTTATATTGCAACTTAAACTTAGTAATGTACATTAAACAGGGACATTGATAACTTGGATTCTTTGAAGGCAATGAACGGTCAACTTGTTCTGGACCCATTGTTCCAGGCTGGAGGACTGTAGCCACACCAGCTGGTGGTCAGTGATGCCCACTGCTGCTACTCTGCCGACAGACTGAAAAGCATCATAGGCGCAAAGCACCATTAATTTGGAGCAATCCTTGCCACGGCTCACCAAGGTCCGAAAAGCCTTGAGTTGGTCATTGGGGATGTGGGTGGCAAATTCCGCCAGGTCCAACACAATGTCTTTTAGGACCATATTCAGATCTGGTAGGCCAGGACCCTGGCCACCAGCATGGAACCCTGATAGAATGTTTTCCTGAAGGAGTCCAGGGTTCGAGCCTTAAGGCCTAGGAGTAGCGAAGAATAGGTCTTGGTGCTCTTAACCTGCTTCAAGGCCAACTCAACCACAATAACATTGTGTGGCAGTTGAGGCTTCTTGAAGCCCGGGGCCTACTGGACCCAGTACAGGGAATAGAGTCTCCAGCTGATGACTGGAACTGTGAGAGTGGTTTCCCACAGCCGTAATAGCAGCAATTACAGGATGTGGTGCATGGGCACCATCACTGCCTCCATGGTGGCCGAGGGGTACTGGAGAAGCCGTCCTCTGTTCCAACTCCAATTCCAGGGAGGCCTTGGCCATGTTCCTGACAAAGTCTTGAAAGGATGTGTCCTCCGGAGGTGACTTACATCGCTCTGGGGAGGTGATGGATTAGACGGGAGGTCAGGGGACTAGAGTTCTGATGCCGTTGATTCCTCCTTGGTCTCCCACTCTGATTTGGATTCAGAGAGGAAGTCGAAATAGTGCCAGGTCTCCTCCTTCTGCCAGCTCCAAAACTAGGGAGAGGGCGGATGCTGGTGATCTTTGTGCCACCCCGTGTGTGGGCAGCAGTGCCCCTAGGTACTGGATTCTGACACGCTGGACAGGAAGATGGTCATTAGAACCAATGTTGATTCCGACCTCCCACCGGTCTCCAGAAAGAGCTGGATGGAGTACGGTGACATTCATACCGCAAAGCTTGTATATCACAAGGCTAGAACCGCTGCCAAGTGAGCTTTGAGGGCTTGAAGGCATTCCTCCAGCACCACACCTGCGAGGGGGCTGGTGCCATGGCCACGGTCACCGGCACTGATACCTCAGACAGGGACTCCATGATGATTGGTACATTGGGAGATAACCAGCTGCCCTCCTGGGCAATGGGGGTCGACTCTTCCCTTCTGGGGGTCGATTCCTCCCACCGGGGAAGTTTGGCCGGCCATTTCTGGTCATTGCTCTCCGTGTCGCGTTGAGAGTGGCTACGATGATGATGCACCAGAACCGTATCCCAATGTTCCCCTTCGAAATCGACGGGGTCTTGCCAGACAGTCTCCTTTCGCTGCTCAGGCCTCCTGGTTCTGATTGGCCACGAACTTATCTCCCCATGGATGCCTCAGCAGAAGCCTTGAAAGACGTTGACGTTGGGGTCAGGGCCAAGAATGCTGAATCTGATGAACCAAAGAGGGTCTGCTACTGTTTTTCCTGACCCTTCAGTCTCCGTCACATCATCTGCAAGCCACAGGCTGATGATCGGGTCCAAAGCACTGTAAGCACCAACTGTGACGGTCAATGACCAAGATGGTCCTGCCACATTTGGTGCATTTCTTGAAGTCACTAGCTGGCTTACACATGTCAAAAATACCGTTGCGGCCAAGTTAAACTCAAGAATTACCATGGGCAGGAAAAAAAGCCCCGAGAGGACAAAAACGCCAAAAGGTGAGAAAAGAGATGACAAAGAAAAAAAAATAACATAAGTCGGTTGGTACTGACTAAGCTGATGATAGGCATCAAGAAAAGCAGAAAAAAACACAGCCCATGAGGGCCAAGAAAGAAATCTTTTTTCCCGGTATATAGGATCATGTCCTAGGGGCTCTGAAAATAAGAAGACTGTAGAGGATGGCACCATGGCAAATGGGAAGGCAGGCGCGCATGCATGGTGTGCCTCTCAAAAGCTTCCATTGGAACCTGGGGAGCATTCTCATGCAGAGCTCCATTGGTGACATCACTATATGTGAGGACTTATTTCCTGCTTGTTCACAGAGAATGCACTTTAGCATGAGTATTTTTATATTGGCTTGGTTGGGGAAGCTGAAACAAAAGACTCTTGGGCTATACAAATTCTCTTTTTTCTTCAAACCTCCCCCCCCCCCCAAAACAAATTCTCAGATATATAAAATCTCCTGTTTTCTCCTAAATGTGTTCCCTCCATCCCTCACTTGTTCTCTCCTCTTACAGCATCTCTCCACACAACACTATCTTGCAATCTCCTCTCTGTGCCCCTCCCTCCCTTGTTACTGCATGAGTTGGAGAAAGTGTTTCTCCATCTCTGGTTGCTGATTGGCTCATTCTGCTGGCCAGGAGAAATCAGAGGTAGGAGAGGGGGATTAATAACTGCAGCAAACAGACAGCTTCTTAAGTCTTCCTGCCTTGGTTTCCATCTTTTTGGCAGCCCTGTTCTCAGCCTAAGCTGTTAATACTGCATGATCTAGCAGCACCTGCTCCTATCTGTCATTCTGGATTTGTGGAAAGGCTTAGCCTCCTTCAGCCTCTAATTCCAGGCACCTATGCTGTTTTTCCACTGTTGCTGAGCTCTTTAAAGGGAAACTGTAAGGAATTTTCTTTTGAAAATGTGCTTGCAGTCTTGTGAGTACAAAATACCTCAGCAAGTTTCAAAATAATATTTTCCATTCGAACTACCATTCTAAAATACAGCACACAAATCACTTTTAGTAAATTATATGATTGTACAAAATAATTACTTCAAATTCATTGTAACAACCTAAACTGTTTTCATTTACTCTACATATGAAGCACACTTATCTTCTTTTTTTGCTGGTTGAAATTATCGATGATGACACCAATGAAGAGGTTCAAGGTAAAGAATGATCCAAAGATAATGAAGATTACAAAGTAAATATACATGTACAGGTTTTCTTCATACTTAGGTTGTTCATGTAACTACAAAGAAGTAAAAAAGTTAGCAAGAAGACAATATTTCTTGTTGAAATTTCAGACAATTGATAAAACATAGTAAGTGCTGTAATATTCTTATTTTTTTATGAACTTCTTTGTTAGCAGAACATCATGTACACCAGGGGTCACCAACCTGCGGCCCGCGAGGTCCCTCAGTGCGGCCCGCGAGACTCTACCCCGGTGCGGCCCGCCAAGGCAACTCACCAACTCCTTCTTCTGCAGCCGCGGCTCCCTGCCTCTTAGGGAACCGCGGCTGTGCTTGTAAAATCATCGCGGAGCCCTTCCTGTCTTGACGGGCTCCGTGCAGCATTGTCCCGCCTCCAAAGGAAGTGGTAAACAACTTCCTTTAGAGGCGGGACAATGCTGCACGGAGCCCGTCAAGACAGGAAGGGCTCCGCGATGATTTTACAAGCACAGCCGCGGTTCCCTAAGAGGCAGGGAGCCGCGGCTGCAGAAGAAGGGAGGGAGCTGACATGGGAAAATAAAGTACAGGTATGAGCAGGGTTTTTTTTCGCGCGCGCGCGCGGGGGGGGGAGGGGGGTGCGGCCCGCGAGCCTGCCGGTAGTCGGCTGTGCGGCCCGCGGCCCCCTGGAGGTTGGTGACCCCTGATGTACACAGACCTGTAATTCCATCAGTGGATTAAAGTCTGATCACAACATGGCTGGCATTCAACTCATCATTAAGTGGTTACATAGGATCATACAACATGATGTCAGATAAAGACACTAAAGCCAACTAGTTTGTCCAGTTTCTTTCTTGATGCATGCCACAGACCACAGTCAATAGTCAATTCTGGATTTCATCTCTTTTTCACAGCTAGATAAGGACATAGGAAAAGCCATGCTGAATCAGACCTAGCTCCACCAAACCCAATATCTTTTTTCAGAAAGTAGCCAATCTGATTCACAAGTACTCACGGATTCCAAAAGTACCCACAGATTCCATAATGTAGATCAGTTTCTCATAGCTCATTTCCAATAATATCTAATGGCTTTCCCAAGTCTACCTGGCAAAACATTTTTCATGGGCTTTTCTTCTAAGAACATTTTCAAACCTTTTTTTGAACCCTACTATGTTAGTCACCTTGACCATTTCCTCTTGTGGCAGACTCAACAGCTTAATTTGAGGCTGATTTTGGATCATGATGCTCCTCATTCTCGTCCACTACTTTTGTGATTCTTGCCATACTCTAGTCCCCACTTTTGTGATGTTTTTTGGTTTCAATTAGATTGTAAGCTTTGATGAGCATGGACTGTCTTATATCTGTATGTACAGCACAGTGTAAACCTTGTACCATTATACAAGTGATTAGTAGTATCAGTAGCAGCAGTAGTAGTAGTAGTTAATTGTGTGCTGCAAGAAAAGGATTATGTGAATATAGCAACACTGACAAAAGATTAGCTATGCAGCTGAGTTTTGAATAGATTGAAGGGGAGAGAGATGGTTCAATGGGAGACCAGTGAGGAGTAGGTTTCAATAGTCTGAGTAGTGTGTTCAGAAACTAGCAGCCAGAAGATTGAAAATGAATTGTAGAAAGTATTTTTTTCTTGCAGCACACAATTAACTATTACTACTGCTATATACTACTACTACTACTACTACTAATCACTTGTATAGCGCTACAAAGCGTACGCAGTGCTGTACATAGCGATGTAAGACAGTCCCTGCTTGTTTCAATCTGCTGATTTGCTAGTTTCTGAACACGCTACTCAAGACTATTGCAACCTACTCCTCACTGGTCTCCCATTGAACCATCTCTCTCCCCTTCAATCTTTTCAAAACTCAGCTGCATAGCTAATCTTTTGTCAGTGTTGTTATGCTCACATAATCTGTCAAGACACTTCACTGGCTCCCTATTAGTTTCAACATACAATTCAAACTTCTTCTATTGACCTACAAGTACATTCCTCATTACTTCTCCCTACACCCCTCCTTGGGAACTTCATTCATCAAGCAAATTGCTTTTTCTGTGCTGCTGTCTTCTAATACCAGCTCCAGGTTCTGTTCGTTCCACTTTGCTATGCTATATGGCTGGACTATCTTAGTCAGTATAAGAGGCTCCATCTCTGGTCCTATTTAAATTCAGGATAAAAAAAAACATCTCTACAAGGCTGCTTTTGGATCCTGACCTCCTTATTCTCCTGTTCAATAACCATGTGTTTCTTAATCATTCCCATTCAAGAATTGCCCTAGTCTCCTGTTTATTCTGTTTGTCTTGAATAGATTCTAAGCTCTATGGAGCAGTGACTCTCTCTTTCATATATGTATACAGCATTGCGTATGTCTAGTAGTGCTATACAAATGCTATGCAGTAGCAGCTGTAATAAAAACTGAATAATTTTGTAATTTATTTATGATCTTTTATTATACCACCTTTCAGGGAGGGGAACACATTAAGATGGTTTACAACATAAAGTGGAATGGAGGAGCAGCCTAGTGGTTAGCACAACTGCCTGGTACCCAGAAGATCAAGGGTTCAATTTCCACTGGCACTCCTTACGATCTTGGGCAAGTCACTTTACCCCCCATTGCCTTGGAAGAAAAGGCCTGGAAATCTACTTCTGGTGATACATTGCCAAGAAAACCCAGGGGCAGCTGGGTCGCTAGGAATCAGCACTGACTTGATGGCACTAAAAAAACAACAACATAAAATCCAGATAATAAGGAGAGGAAATAAGGATAGAGAACAGTAAGGTATAAAATATGAATGAGGGGGTTTGGAGAAGGAGATGAACAGGAATTGGAGGAGGGAAAGCTCTGCAGGAGGCATCAGCTCCAAGATCCTCATGGAATGGAAGGTGAAAAGCCAGGTTTTAACAGATTTCTTAAATTTGCTGAAGGAGATTTCCAAGTGGATGTAAAATGGTAGAGAATTCCATCGTGAAAGACCTAAGTAAGAAATGGCTAAAGCATGGGAAGGGAGTGGAAGGGACAGTGGGAAGCCTGGGAGGATCACAAAAAGTGAGAAGGAATATAAGGCATACGATGACAAGAAAGATATGATAGAATATAAGGATTTTAAACATAAGTTGGCAGACAGGAAGCCAATGTTGGGATATATGAACAGGTGAAACATGATCAAAGCGATGAGTGTCAAGAAGGAGTTTGATGACACTGGACTGAATAAGTTGAAGGCATTTAAATTTAAGGGAAGAAAAAGGGAGATTATAAAGAGCATTACAGTAATCAATGCGAGAAATGACCAGGGACAGGATAAGAATTTGAAGTAGAATGAAAGAGAGAAAAGATTTGATGGCATAAGAAAAAAAAGAGGAACAAAGAATAGCATCAAGTTAAGAACATAAGATATGCTATACTGGATCGGACCAAACGTCCATCAAGCCCAGTATCCTGTTTCCAACAGTGGTCAAACCAGATAACAAGTACCTGTCAGTTTCCCAAAATATAGACAGATTCCCTGCTGCTTATCCCTGGGGTAAGCAGTGTATTTCCAAATAATGATTTATGGACTTCTCCTCCAAGATAAGGACTCCAGAAGTGATGCTCAATTTGGTCAATCTGTACTTCGTAACTTGTTTCAAATTTAGACACCTTGTCCACCACCCATCCGATCATCTTCTGAAAAGTGCTCCAAATGAGCTGAGTCTGTTGGATCCGTGCTGCAACCTCTGCGGCACAGGAATCCTTTCCCCTCGTAGGGCGGTCATGTGCTAGGGAGTCCCATATGTGAAGACTGACTTCTCGCTTGTTCCTGGAGATAGCATAGTTACTCACCTGTAACAGGTGATCTCTGGGAACAGCAGGAATCAGTCTTCACATATGGGTGATGTCGGCATCAATGGAGCCCAGCGCGGGAACACTCCCCAGCATCCAATAGGAATGCTTTTGGAAGCGTTCCTCCACGCATGTGTGGCTGCCTTCCCATCTTCCCTTCAGGTCTCCTCAGTCAGGTGAATAGCGGAGAAAAGGAAAAAGTAGAACAAATATGGATAAACAACTTGCAGGGATGTTGGTGGGTTGTGAAGACTGATTCCTGCTGTTCCCGGAGATCACCTGTTACAGGTGAGTAACTATGCTATCTCCAGGAACAAGCAAGAAGTCAGTCTTCACATATGGGACTCCCTAGCACATGACCATCCTACGAGGGGAAAGGATTCCTGTGCCGCAGAGGTTGCAGCACAGATCCAACAGACTCAGCTCATTCGGAGCACTCTTCAGAAGATGATCGGATGGGTGGTGGACAAGTTGTCTAAATTTGAAACAAAGTTACAAAGTACAGATTGACCGAATTGAGCATCACTTCTGGAGTCCTTATCTAGGAAGTAGTGAGATGCAAAGGTGTGCAGTGAAGACCATATGGCTGCTTGGCAGATGTCTGAAATTGACATAGATCGGAGGTTGGCTACAGTAGCATCCATGGCATGGACATTATGTGCTGTGACATGGCTTTGTAGAGAAAGACCCTCTTGCGAGTAAGCAAAGGATATGCAGTCTGCAATCCAGTTAGAGAGAGTTCTCTTGGAAAGTCAGATGACTCTGGTCAAAGGAGACAAATAGCTGAGAGAATTGACGATGATCCTTGGTGCGGTCAATATAGAAGGCAAGTGCTCTTTTACAATCAAGAGTATGCAGTTTCACTTCAGCAGGGGAGCTGTGAGGTCTGGGAAAAAAACATTGGTAGTGAAATGGACTGGTTCAAGTGAAAATGAGTAATAACTTTTGGTAAGAACTCAGGATGTTTCAGAAGGACCACTTTGTCATGGTGAAACCTGGTATATGGAGCATAGTCTACCAAAGTCTGAAGTTCACTCGTTCTTCGGGCTGACATCAAGGCTACTAGAAAAAGTACTTTCCATGTTAAGAACTTTAAAGCAGTTGACACTAAAGGCTCAAAAGGAGGCCACATAATTGTGCCAAGACAACATTTAGATCCCATGCTGTGGCTAGTGGGCGAAGGGGTGGTTTAGTCAAGAGAAGACCCCTTATGAATCGAGACTAAAGGGAGCAGGGACACCTGGCAGTTGAGTATGGTGAGGTGATGATATGGCAGATATATGCACTTGCACTGAGTTAGTTTTAAGGCTTGATAATGACAAGTGGAGGAGGTATTGTAGAAGTTCCGGAACTGGACATGTAAAGGCCCTTTGTGAGCACCAGAGCAAGAATCTTCTCCAGTTGAAGGCAAAAGAATGCCTGGTGGAATCTTTCCTGCAAGACAGTAGAACTTGAAGCACCTCTTCCTGAAGTCCTATATGTGAGAGGACAACATGCTCAGCTGCCAGGCTGTCAGATGGAGGGACTGGAGGTTGGGGTTAAGAGGATTTCCTGTTCCTGAGTCAGGAGATAGGGAGAACACCCAGGTAGTGAGGAGGAGATTGAGCTAGCTGAAGAAGAAGAGGAAACCATGATTGTCTTGGCCAGTGAGGCACAATGAGAATCATTTTGCCCTGGTCATTCCGGAGCTTTAAACGCGTCTTTGCAATAAGAGGGAAGGGGGGAAAGGCATAAAGAAGGCCTTGTCCCCATTGTAGGAGAAAAGCATCCAAGCTCTCCCTGTGAGGAGATGAAATTCTGGAGCAATAATGAGGCAACTAAGTGTTGTCTGGAGAAGCAAAGAGATTGAGTAGGGGGAACCCCCAGAGGTGTAATAATTGTTGCACTACTACTGGGTTTAACCTCCACTTATGTGAATGGAGAAATCGACTCAGTCCGTCTGCTAGTTTGTTCTTCTCCCCTGGCAGAAATACTGCATGTATATGAATTTTGTGGGCTATTTCCCAGGTCTATAGGGCTAACGCCTCTCTGCATAAGGGGTGAGAGTCTGTTCCTCCTTGTTTGTTTATATAAAACATAGCCACCTGATTGTCGGTTTGTATGAGAACCGTTTTACACAGCAGGTGGTGGGAGAACACCCGTATGGCATTGAGTATGGCTCTGAGTTTGAGCAGATTGATATGCAGGTGGGTCTGTGGATGAGTCCACGGGCCCTGGGTTGTCAGACCGTTGAGGTGAGCCCCCAACCATGCTTTGATGCATCTGATGTCACAGTACAGTGTGGTAAAGACTTTTGAAAAGGTAACCCTATGTCAAGGTTCTCTGGTATGGTCCACTAGAGAAGGGAGGCTTTCATCTGGGGAGAGATGGTGATGAGATCGGAGAGATGATCCCTGGATTGTCTCCACTGCTGTGAAAGATTCCATAGACTCTCTCGCATGTTGAGACGGGCATAGGGTACAACAAGCACTGTTGAAGCCATATGGCTTAATAAGCATAGGCATGTCCTGTTTGTTACTGTTGACTGCTGCTAGATATGAGAAGCAAGGGTAGGTAGTCTGATATGTCTGTCTTCTGAGAGAAAAGCTCAAGCTTGAACGGTATCTAGTCGGCTCCTATGAACTCTAGGTTTTGAGATGGAACTAGATGTGACTTTGGCTAGTTGATAGCGAATCCCACATTTTGTAGGATGTGGATGGTTTGCTGAAGGACAACTGCGACTGATTGGGTGGTAACTGCCTTTATTAGCCAGTCATTTAAGTAAGGGAAGAGAAAGATTACCAAGGTGCTGAGGTAGGTTGCAATGACAGCCAGACACTTTGTGAAGACACGAGGTGCTGAAGACAGTTCGAAGGGGCAGACTCGATATTGATAATGTTGGTTTTGAAAGACAAATCTGAGGTACTTTCTGTAGTTTGGATGTATGAGGATGTGAGTATATGCATCCTTTAGATCCAAAGAGCTTAGCCAATCGTTTGTTTGGAGATAAGGAAGAAGAGTTCCTGGAGAGATCATCTTGAATTTTTCTTTGATAAGGAATTTGTTGAGATTCCTGAGATCCAAAATGGGTCTGTATCCTCCTGTTTTCTTTGGAATTAAGAAATAATGGGAGTAGAACACTAGCTGAGATAGAGGAAACTCCACTATTGCTCCTTGAGTTAATAGAGAGAGGATCTCCTGATGAAGTAAGGAAGTGTGATGGTGGTCCAGGCCTGGTGGCCCTACAAAATGAATTGGTAGTGGGCTCTTGAAATGAAACTGAAGGCCCTGGCTAATTGCAAGGTCCAGGGTTCTGAGGTGAGGAAAGCCCATCTTTGGACAGAATGGGCTAGTCTGCCTGGGATTAGTGGAGGGGAAGGCAAACTTATTGGACAACTGGCTACGCTCTTTAGGAAAGAGTCAAAAATTTTGAGTGGCCTGAGATGTAATGGCAGGCTGTGGTTTTGCCTCCTTGGGTTTCCTAGGTTGCTTGGAGCCTGTTGCCTATGCTGTGTTTGAGGAGCAGAATATGAATATGAATGGTGGGGGTAGAACCTATTTTTATTTGGATAGAAGGGCTTTTTAGGTATAGATTTCCTTTTTGAAAGATCTGCTGTCTTTTTTGAAAGCCGCTTCATTGTGAGGTCATCAGTCTCCATTTCTCCTGCTTTCTCTCTCTAGCGTTGCCCAAAGAGGTTTTCCCCATTACAGGGGATGTTGATCAGTTTATTTTGGACCTACTGTTCCAGGTCAGAAGCCTGGAGCCAGGCTGCTCTTCTGGCTCCAATGCAGGCTGCAGCTGCTCTGCTATTGGCCTCAAAAGCAACTCTTGTTAGGAACTTTGAAGTACTCTGTGTATGGGCTACTAGTATCTGATGAACTGGTTGCTTATCAGTGGGAGCAGAGATGTGAACTCTGTGGATCTCTAGAGATGTCCCTTAGAAACATGCCCATATAGAGCATGTAGGAATCTATTCTGGAGGCCAGCATAGTTGCCTGGAAAGCTTTTCTGCAAAAGGCATCAAGGGTTCTGGCCTCCCTGCCTGGGGGAATAGAGGAGTGATTTTTTTATGGCTCTGAATTCTCCTCATGGCAGACTCCACCACCATGTGCACCAGAATCAATCGATTCCAGTTCCAAGACATCGGAACTGGTATCGAAGTCCGGTAGAAAATCAAAGTTGTCTTTGTCAAGGTCTCGATAACCTTAGTGTTGTGTGGACGTAACACGCTGCGAAGACTGCAGTGGAGCTAACTGCACCAGAGCTCGGGGTATCAGTGGTTCCGATGATCAGTGCGAAGCTGTTGGAGTCGCAGGAACCGGAGATGAATTGAGCTGTATAGCAGGGCCTATAGGTGTTGCCGATATTGATGCCGTAAGCGGCAAAGCCGCTAAGATAGCCACAATGCTCCTTTCAATTGTGATGATGCAGTCATTGAGCATTGGGACAGAGGAGGAGTAGCTCCAGATACTATGGAATGGGCTACAACTCCCTATGTTGGGATTGGGGGCTCCACCAAGGATTTATTTTATTTATTTAGCTGCATTTACATCACGCTTTTCACCGGGTCAAAGCGGGATTGAAGAGGATTGAATCTCGGGGACATCCCCAAACCCCTGTGAAGCTTTGGAGGGTGAAATCTCCTGATGGGGTTGCTTCAATGGATGGTCTGCATCGGAGCACGAAGAATGACGGTGCTGAGGATGGTGATCGGAGTCCAATGCCGATCTCGAGGAATGGGATGCCCTCGATGTCAATGCCGATGTCTTTTTGCTCTTGTGTTCCAGGGGCTCCAGTCGATGCTTCTTAGATTTCAATGAAATTGAGGAGTTGGAAGCATGGGATGACTTGGAAGGAGTTGACGCCCCTGAGGAGTGCATCGAAGGAGCTGAGTCTGTCAGAAACAGCTTAGCCTTCTGCTTGTCCTGGTTCTTCCTACCTTTTGCAGTCATATGGCAACAGGAAGTGCAGGATTTGACATCGTGGTCTGGGCTTAAACATTTTAAGCACCTGTCATGCTCGTCTGTTATTGATATAGTACTGGAACAGTTAGAGCATTTTTTTTTAAACATTCCTGGGCTTATCAAAATCAAATTGGGCAATGATGCCCCATTAGGCCTAAAAGAAAACTAAGAAATTATTGGAAAAAAAGAAAAAAGGGAATTTAGAAAATTTAACAAAAACGGTAACTGGAATTGATGGGGAGTCGAGTCGGTCGACGGGAAGGCAGAAAAAAGGGTACCGGCCGGTACCACAAAAAAGTAGAAATCTCTTAATATGGTGAAAACAGGGATAAGGTCACAACGGCTCCTCGTAAAAAAGACAACTGAGAAGACCTGAAGGGAAGGCGGGAAGGCAGCCACGCATGCGAGGAGGAATGCTCCCAAAAGTATTCCTATTGGATGCTGTGGAGTGTTCCCATGACAGGATCCGTCGGTGCTGATGTCACCTATATGCGAAGACTGATTTCTTGCTTATTCCTGGCGCTTGAGCAAATCTCTTTTTAACCCAGTTACACTAACAGCTTTTATTACATCCTCTGGCAACAAATTCCAGAGTGGATTACACATCGAGTGAAAAAATCTCTTTTCCGATTAGTCTTAAATGTGAACATAAGAACATAAGATATGCCATACTGGGTCAGACCAAGGTCCATCAAAGCCCAGCATCCTGTTTCCAACAGTGGCCAATCTAGGTCATAATAGCGAAAATCGCCGAAAAATCACACTTTTATCTGGGATGACAGGACACACGTCCGGTGGGCTTCTCGGAAAAAGAGAGACTGAGGTAAGATGGCATCTTTAGGCAGGAAGGGAACCGCGCATGCGTGCCTGCATTCCCAAAGGCTTTCATAGAAAGCTGGGGAAATGCTCCGCTGGGGCTTCATCGGCGTCGATGACACCCATATGTGAGGACTGACTTCCTGCTTGGTCCTGGAGAAAATAAAAAAACAGATAGTAGGTCTAAATGACCAATTTTTTCAATGGAGAAAGGTGAATAGTGGAGTACCTCAGCAATCTGTGCTGGGTCCGCTGCTTTATAACATATTCATAAATTACCTGGAAATGGGAACAAATGAGGTGATCAAATTTTCAGATGACACAAAATCATTCAAAGTTGTTAAAACACAAGAGGATTGTGAAAAATTGCAAGAGGACCTTGAGAAATTGGGAGGCTGGGTGTACAAATGCCAGATGAAATTTAATGTAGATAAGTGCAAAGCCATGCACTCAGGGAAGAAAAATGCAAATTATGGTTACACAATGAAAGGTTTCACATTAGAAATCACCACCCAAGAAAAGCATGTAGGCATCGTAGTGGATAGTACATTGAAACCAGTATACAGCAGCAGCCAAGAAAGCAAATAAGAACATAAGATATGCCATACTAGGTCAGACCAAGGTCCATCAAGCCCAGTATCCTGTTTCCAACATTGGCCAATCTAGGTCATACATACCTAGCAGTTTCCCCAAAAGACATAGGTTCCACAATGCTTTTATTGGGTCAAGCATTGATATCCTGGGTCCATTTTTTTTCTTTTCTTTTTTTTTTCCATTTTAATTTTTATTAACCATTTCCATGCACATTACAAACCAGTTCGTTCTCAACATTATACAATTTACATAGTCATTACATCATGTATCCTGTTTATGCCCCAGCTTGTTATTTCCCTCTTTCTTTGTATCCCTCCTTATACCTTCCCCCCTCCTCCCTCCCTCCCTCCCCCCCCCCACCTGCGCTCTACATTCATACCTTCCTCCTCCTCTCATCTGGCCACTCATACTCATCGCCTCTCTTTTCACCCTTTCACCATTAACTCATCCCGCCAATCTATATCTCCAAGGATCTGAACTAAGTTTCATCCATTCCGCCGTCCTTCTTTCTCCCCCTCTCTCCAGCCTTCCACGATTCCAACCATTTCCACACTCTCTTCCATTAATCCACTCTCTTCCCCCTCTTCTCATCTCCGTCAATCTATGCATCAAGCTGGCCTCAGCCACTCTTCTGACAAAGCCTGCCAGCTTAAGTAGGTCCGAACACACCCAATGCTGAGCTATCTCGCATCTTGCTGCGACTATACAGTGATGCAAGACCCCACCTTCCCTCTTTGGGATATCCTCCTCCAATTGATGCAGTAAGCAGGCCTCTGGCTTCCTTTGCAATCTATATCCAGTCATTTCAAAAAACATTTCTATAATCATTGCCCAATATGCTTGAATCTTCTTACATTTCCACCACATATGTAACCAATCTCCTCGCTCTTGGCACCCCCTCCAACATTGATCATTGTGTCCCACTCCAGCTCTTTTTTTACGTACTGGTGTCCAGTACCAACGATATAGCACTTTATAAGCATTTTCTTTCACTTGTGTGGCTATGGATATACTGGCCACTGTCTGTAGTATCTTATCCCACACCTCTTCATTCCAGCTTACCCCCAGATCCTCCTCCCATGTTATCATAAACCCCAGTTTACTTCCCCCTCCCTCCATCAATCCTTTGTAAATTCTGGACAAAGCTCCTTTTTGGTCAATATGGCCTGAGCAAAGCGCCTCAAACCACCCTCTATGTTCCCATAAATCCTTCCACATCTTCCATTGCCTCAAAAAATGGCTCAATTGTAAAAATGCATAATAATCGCTATCTCTAAGCCGGTACAGGTCCCTGATGCCCTCAAACTCCAGCATGCCCTCCTTGCTCACTATTTGAGAAATCTGTGAAAGCCCCGCCTTTGCCCAACTGTGCAAAACAGTTCCCCCGGTCCCTAACCCCTATCAAAACATGCCTCCAGTGTCATTCCCTGTATGTGTTCTTTATCTTGTACTAATTGTTTTCTATTCTGTTTCCACACCCTCAAACTTTGGGCTAATATGGGGTGTTGGTGTTTATTTTCAGCGCTATTACCACCCCTCCAAACCATTCTGTCCAATCTCCCCCCACTTACTGAGTCTTCTTCCATTTGAACCCACTGTTTCTCTGTCCCGCTGTGCCCCACTGTGCCACTCGTATATCGTTTTCAGTTGAGCAGCCTCATAATATTTTCTAAAATTAGGTAACCCTAACCCTCCCTCTCCCTTGGCTCTTTGCGTTACTGCCATAGCTACTCTTGGCCGTCTATTCAACCATATGAATCGATTAACAAGTCTTTGTAGTTGTTTTAACTTAGGCAGTACCGGTATTGGTAGCATCTGGAACAGGAACAAGAATCATGGCAGTAACATCATCTTTATTGTTGCTATGCGTCCAAACCATGAGAGGTATCCCCTCCCCCACCCATCCAACAAGCTCTCTACCTGCCCAAATAGTTTCGGATAATTTAGCTTGTATAGGGCATCTATCCTATTACTAATCTGAATCCCTAAATATCTAATTTTTTCTCTAGCCCATCTGAATGGGTATTTCTTCTGCAGTATGCCCTGCGCATCTCCATTTAATGATAAGTTTAATATTTCCAATTTTGTGCAATTAATAGTGAAACCCGAAAGCCTTCCATATTCTTCCAATTCCCACATTAGTATTGGTATAGAGAACCGAGATCTAGCTACACTCAATATTATGTCATCTGCAAACAGGGATATTTTATATCCTCTCCACCCTATTCTTATTCCCTTAACATCGGCCCTCTCTCTCACCCTCTCCGCAAACGGTTCCAAAGATATAGCAAAATATAGGGGTGATAGGGGGCAGCCCTGTCTCGTTCCTCTCCCTTGCCCAAAAAATTGAGAATAGGCCCCATTAACCCTAACATATGCCTTCGGATTGTGGTATAGCGCTTTTACCCAACTTAAAAATTCTTCCTCCAATCTCATCCTTTCCATTACCTGAAAAAGAAATGACCATGACACCTTCTCCGCATCCAGCAACAACAGCAAGGCCTCCTCCCTACTTTGTTCAATGGACCAAATCATATTTAAGATCTTTCTAATATTATCCGCTACCTGTCTACCGGGAATAATCCCGCTTGATCCAAATGTATCAACTTCCCTATCTTCTTGTTTAAACGTGTAGCGAGTATTTTCGCTAGTAATTTGGCATCTATATTGATCATTGAGATAGGTCGATATGAAAAGCACTCTTGTGGATCTTTTCCCTCTTTATGTATTATGGTTATTCCCGCCCATCCCATAGTATCCGCTAATCTACCTCCCTCCCGTGGGAGATTAAATAATCTCACCAAGGGTTTAGTTAATATCTCTCCAAAACTTCTATAAAACCTCGCTGTGAGCTCATCTAATACCGGAGCCTAATCTATTTTCAACTGTTTTATAGCCCGTTGTACCTCCTCTGCTGTTATAGCCTTGTTTAATTCTTTCTGTTCCCCGTCTTCTAATTTCGGTAACTGAATTGAATCAAGATAACTCTGTACTCTCTCCCTCTGTGGAGGGTCCCGTGCTTTATATAACCCCTGATAGTATCCTCTAAAGACCTCCCTAATTTCCCCGTCCTTATATACCCGCTCCCCGTCTGGATTCCGAATTTTCATTATATAAGAACGCAATTTCCTCTGCTTCAGTTTCTGCGCCATGTATCGCCCCGCCTTATTACCTCCCTCAAAGAATTCCTGTCGCAACAACTGCTGCCTGTAAGTCATTTAACTGTGCTCTTACTGCCAGCACCTGGCCTCTGTATTCTCCTTGTTTCCCTTGCGCATCTAGTTCTTCCAATTCCAGTAATCTTGCTCTCAGTTCCCTCTCTTTTCCCTCCCTTTCCTTCCGTTTTCGCGCCCTCTATTTAATTAAAATTCCTCGCACTACTGCCTTATATCCATCCCACACCCCTCCCCAAGTTACCTCCCCATTATCATTCCAATGGAAGTATTCCCTCGTTTCCCTCTCGATGTCCGCTCTTACCCTTCCATCTTCTAATAGAGATTCATTAAGTCTCCAAAACTGTAAGCCCTTCCCCTCTCCCTCTAATGTCAATCTGACTTCCACTAGCACATGATCTGACCAAGTAATCAAATCCATATTCGCCCCCTTAATCCTACCCCCCATCTCTTTCGATACCCAGATAGCATCTATTCTGGAATATGATCCATGTACCGGTAAAAAATAAGAAAACTGTCTCTTCCCCGGGTGGTGGAATCTCCAGGCATCAATTAAGCAATGGTGCGCTACAAAATTGTGGTAGCACTTCCTATCCGCCCTCTTACCCTCCCTTTTCCCTGAGGCGTCTCTCACTGGATTCCACGTTAGGTTGAAATCTCCTCCACAAATGAGGTGACCCTCCCCCAATTTCCCCACCTCATTCAGCTTTGTCCAGAATTCACTTTGCACCCCTGTTGGTGCATATACATTTACTATGCAATACCACTCATTTCTCACTTTTATCCGCAATAACACATATCTCCCCTCTTTATCCCCTCACCACATTTTGCAATTGCATCTTTAATTTAGCATCAATCAATATGGCCACCCCCCTTTTTTATTTTCCACTGTGTTGGATGCATGTATACATACTCCATATCCTCTGGGTTTAACTAGATATTCTGTCACTCTGGTCAAATGTGTTTCCTGTATAAGCACTAGCTCTGCCCTTTGGCGTGTGATTTCTTAATACAATATTTGTCATTTAAATGGCGAATTCAGACCTTTTACACCCTTCCCTCCTCCCTCCCTTCCCTCGTCTCCTCGAGGGAGATGCACCTTCCATTAATGGTGACTATCAATCAGACCACAGCCTGCCTCAGCCCCTCTATCCCAGCTTCCCCCTCATTCCTTATCCCTTCATCTCCCACCAGGTCCTCCCCTCCCAGCTTCTCCACCCCCTAGTGGCTCCTCCTCCCCTTCTCCCCCTACAATCCCATGCTTGCCTATCCCTCCTTTACCCCGGTCCTCCCTCTACTCTAACCTCCAACTTCCCTTCCCAAGATAACAGTGTTGCAAACCATTTTCATAGACAGATCCTTACTCCCCCTCCCATTCTTCCCTCTCTCCTCCACCACTTCACCCACTCCTTCCCCTAGCACTTATTTCCCCCCAACCCCCCCCCCCCATTTTTCTCAGCCACAACCTCTTACACAGCAATCATCAATATTCTTCAATACAGTCCCTGTACAGTTTCTTTTCTAACATATCTTGCCTTTGTTCTCAACTTAACCGTTGCTCTTCTCTGTCGCTTTCCCTCCATGGCTTCCTTTTGTCAATCTGGTCAACCTCCTGCCATCAGCTGATGCTCTGTGTTATCTCATGCTGTCCGTCCTCAATGTAGGTTTTTATTCTGCCTGTACCTCCTGCTCCTTCCGGAAGATTGGATAGTCCCAAATCCTTAAGCGCTTGCCATGCTTGCTCGCTTGTCTTCACTCGCCGTGACATCCCCTTCACCGTTATCAGGAGACCGAACGGATACAGCCACTTATATCACATTTTTTTTTTTTTTTTATTTAGACAGTTTTGTATACCGCCTTATCCTTCAATCAAAGCGGTCACAACACAATTGGGGGATACATTTAACACGCAGGGATATGAGACACATACACTAATACTTACAGGGAACATGGGCAATGGAGGGTTAAGTGGCTTGCCCAAGACCACAAGGAGCATCTGTGGGACTAGAAACCCCAGTCCTTCCGGCCCAAGGTTGCTGTCCTCTAGTGGGATTTGAACCTCCGACCTTCCGGCCTGAAGTACCTTGCCCCAACCACTAGGCTACTCCTCCTCCCACATGTCTTCCCTCCTCAAATATGCTGTCACCTCCTTTATCTCTCTCCGGCGTTGTAACGTGCCCAGGGATAAGTCCTGTAACAATTCCAACTCATGCTCGTCCCATTTGAATTGCTTTAATTTTCAAGCAGCTTTCAACAATCGTTCTTTAGTTTTAAAAGAATTCAAGCATACCACAATGTCTCTTGGTCGATTGTCTCTTACCGGCCCCAATCCTCTGTGGGCCCGCTCAATTTGCAGTGGTACCCTCTCCCCGCCTTCTTCTATAGCTGCAGCTTGTAACAGAGATCCGAATACTTTTATTATAACTTCGTCACAATTATATTAAGGGTCCTCTGGGAGCCCTCACACTCTTATATTACATCGTCTAGACTGGTCTTCCAAGTCCTCCGCCTTCACCTTCAGCTCCTCTTGCACTTGTTGTAATTCCTCCCATCCTTTCTGGAGGTCTGCTATTACTTCCCCATGTTGTTCCAACTAATTTTCTGTTTCTTCTACCCGAGCTCCCAGTTCCGCTATATCTTGTCTTAAGGCTTGCATTGTCTCTTTAATTTCATTTTTTACACTGCTAATTTCAACTTTAAGTTCCTCTTTCAGTTCTGTTAGCCACTGCTTAATCATATCTGCTACTCCTGGGACCCAAGACCCCTCCATCTCCTCCTCCTGCTCAATTGCACGCTCTGCCACCATTTTAGCCTCTTTTCCCCCCTCTTTCCCTCCTCTTGAGGGAACATAGGATGATCTGAATTCCGCCAATTTTTTCTTTGCTGACAGTCCTCCTTTTGATTTATCCATCTGCTCTCTTTGTTTCTCTGAGTGAGCTTTAAATGACTCTGGATTGCACAGTGACTTTCCCCTTGCAACTGGGGTCTCTTTCTCACTATCTTTCTGCTCCCTCTTTTAGTTCAGCTACTTTTGCTGTATTCAATCAATAACTCAGTTTGTTTCTGAGCAATGTATGGAGTACCACCTTATTTAATTAATCTTGGGTTTCTATGCTATACAGGGCTTCCTTGTGGATCGTTTTGCCTTGCTGCATTGTGTTTTGCTATGTTGTACTCTGAGCCACAGAGACGTTCCACGTTCTCCGTACCTGTTCTGTGCTTTCTTCCTCTACTTCGTTGCACAAAAATCACCTCCTTTTCTCTGCCTCTGCTTCTTTTTGATAAAATTTGCTTGCTGCAGCGTCGTCACTCACCAGCCCCCCTGCCGTTGACACTCTCAGTATGGCTCACCCGATCGCCCCTCTGGCGTACCTCGTGGTTCACCTATCAGGCCCCCCACTCTGCTGCTAAGATGAAGACTGCCTTTTGTTGCTGGTTCCCTTCTCCTGCTGTGCCAACTCTCAAGTTTAATCGGTTCCTTTTTCCCCTGCAGCTCCTGTACGCTCCGGCCCTACTGCCGTGCTTGTCTCTTTTTGGCATGCTTCCTCTCCGCTCTGCTCAACCACGTGTGTGCAGACTCGAGCTCCCCGCTGCTGGTGTGCTCCGTTCTCCGGTGCTTTCTGCTGCTTGCACAGCCTCCTCTTAACTCTGGGGAGTTGCAAGATCTACTTCCCTTGCATTACCTCGCTCAATTTCGCTTACAGGGATACTTTCCCCCTGTTATTTCAGGCTTTGGTGGCGGAGCTCTATCACACCGCTGCCATCTAGCCCGATGATGTCACCGGAAGTCCCTGGGTCCCTTTTTAATAATTCCAGAGTTTGATAACACGTTGAGTGAAAAAATATTTTCTCTTATTAGTCTTAAATAGTTTACCCTGTAGCTTCATTGCATGTCTCCTAGTCTTTCTATATTCTGATAACATAAACAATCGATCTATGTTTACCCGTTCCACTCCATTCATTAATTTATAGACTTCTATCATATCTCCCCTCAGCCGTCTTTTCCAGGTTAAAGAGCCCTAACCTTTTTAGCCTTTCTTCATAGGGGAATCCTTCCATCCCCTTTACCATTTTGGTGTCTCTTCTCTGAACCTTTTCTAATAACGCTATATATATCCTTTTTATGCTACGGTGACCAGAATTGCACACAATATTGAAGGTGCGGTCTCACCAAGGAATGATATAGAGGAATTATAATATCCTTTGTTTTATTTTCCATTCCTTTCCTTATGATATCTAGCATTCTATTTGCTCTCCTGGACGCCGCTGCACACTGGGCGGAGGGTTTTAACATCTTATCCACAATGACGCCTAAATCTTTTTCCTGGGTGGTGGTTCCTAATGTGGAACCTTGCATCGTGTAACCATATTTGGGTTGTTCTTCCCTAGGTGCATAACTAGGTCCTTGTCCACATTAAATTCCATCTGCCATTTTGATGTCCAGTCTTCTAATTTATCAAGATCCTCTTGCAATTTTCCACAATTCTCATGGGTTTTAACAACTTTAAAATGCTAGGAATCATAAGGAAAGGAATAGAGAATAAAATTGAGGATGTTCCTGAGCGGTCCTCCAGTTTAGACCTCCACATCCGGGTAGTGTACCTCCTCCTGCAGCACGGAGACTGGACCAATCAGAATCTTGCTCTCCTGATGTATGCTGCTGGAGCTCCTATTAGCCCCCAGTGTGTCCAGTCTCCGTGCAGCAGGAGAACCTGTGAGCCTGGTTCTGGGCTCACTAAGGGCCTTGGAGGCAACACTAGTTAGCTAATTTTTGGGGTTTTCCTTTCTTGGGTTTTGGCTATCGTTTTTATTTCATTTAGGTAGCTGTCTCTTTAAATCTACATTTCAAGATAATAGAGGGAAGCCCATAGAGGAGCCAGACCTGCATGGACCTTCTTGCCCAGCCGCAGGCAGAGGTGCTGAAGGCAGTGTGCGTTTGTAGATCTCTCCTCCTTGACAGTACGGGGGAGAGATCTCTCAGGGGCAGTCCCATTCCTGGCTTGCTGCTCCGGCTGTGTTCAACTCCCGGCTCTGAGGTGCTGCCGCCATCTGTAGGCTTCTCTCTAATGCTGATCGCGGCTGTCCCACCGTCATTCAGCAAGCAGCTGGCCAGTTTTCAATTCTCCGGCGTCAGGGGGTAAGTCCGGCAGTGCTGCGGCAGTGCATGCAGGCGTTTTCTTTCTTTCTTTGTTGTTTTCAGCAGCCGGTTTTTCGTGCGTTTTGTTCTTTCTTTTTTCCCGCCGTTTTATGCCTTCAGCCGCCGGTGCCGGCGGTCATTTTATAGCGCCGCTGTTTTTTACTTTTTCCCGCTCCTTTTCTTCGTAGAGGGCTGCTGCGGTTCCTGAGTCTTTGGGCAGTTTTGTGTGGCGTTTTTGGTCAGCCTTGCAGTCCTTGCCCCACAGGCCTTCCCATAACTTGTTGATACAAAAAACAACAACAACCCAGAAACAGAACCAAAACCAACGGGGCTTGGCTCCCTTTTTCTTTACTGGCTCTTTGGTCCTTCTGGTACTGGTGGCCTTTTCTTTTTCTTCCTCAATGGCTGCGCGGCCTCAGTGTTTGGTCTGCGGGTCTCGCAGAGGGGCTGTATCAGAGTCCAGGGTTTGTAAGGGCTGCGCGTCAGTCTCCTCGAACTTGGAACACCAGATGGAAGGCAAGGTTCTGTTGGACCCCGTCAGTCCGGCCCTGCCGGTTGACAGGGGGTTGTCTCCAGCTCCCCAAGCTCCCCTTTCCCCGGTGGCACCCAAGGGACATGGGGATGCATTAGACCCTTCCTCGACGGACTTTTCTCCGGATTTTGTTCTGCTGATGCATCAGGCGTTCCGCTTGGGCCGTTTGGGCAAGCTGCTGGAAGCGGGGTCATCTCCGTTGCCCCTCCTCTCCCGCTTAGGTGAAGAAGGGCAGCGGATTGTCCTGAAACCGGCTAAACGGTTGCGGTTCTCTTTAGCGAGTGAGGAAGCCGACTGGCAGGAGTCTGAGTTCGCAGTAGAGACCGAGGACATTGGTGAGGAGCTGGAGGAAGGGGAGATCCCGGAGCCTGAGGATCAGGCTCGGATCATTCGTGTTTTTCGAAGAGAGGAGTTGGTTCCGTTAATTACAGAGTCTCTTCAGACGCTCAATCTTGCCTCTGTCCCTTTGGTGGAGGAGGAAGGTTTGGAAGATCCCCTCATACAAGCCGTACGGGACTCTCAGGTGGTTTTTCCAGTGCATCGTGTGGTGGATCAGATGATACAAACTGAATGGGATCAGCCCGAATCCGGTCTGAAGGGCATTCGCACAATGAACCGGTTGTACCCTCTGGCGGACAAGGACAAGTTGTAGCGCCCCTAGTGCCCGTACCTTGACCTTGAGGGTTTAAGGTAGGGCTAGCCTGGAGGTCATCTTGTAGTTGTGGGTGACCGAGTGAACAGGCAAGGCACGAATAGAGAAAATTTATTTCTTTATTAGGGTTTATTTCTCCCGCTCCAAAGATAGGACTTTGTACAGGCTTTGAAGGATAATATTTTATAGCCAAACAGAAAGTTGAAAAGAAACTGCTTCTTCAATAATGTCCAACTTAAACTTATATTCAAGACAGCCACATTCCTGGCATGTGGGTCTTATATTTTATCCAGCTACAAACAGGAAATTATAAAGTTCATGCAGTACAATTGAGTGAAAACATTCAGCTTATTTTCTTATCCACATAAGCTCTTGGGTTCATGCACTCCAAACATGTACTATAGCACTTCTTATAGCAGATCACTACACAAGCTCTTGCTTCCCTTTAAACCTTGTCTATGAGGCAGGTCGAGCAGTCCATGGGCTGGTCTAACATAGGCAAAGGATTTAACAGCGTTGCTTGTGGGTTTGGGCTTGACACTGTCTGCTCAGGAACAAGATGCTTTTCTAAGAAAGCGTGAAGCCCTCTTAATAATACTTGAGCTTGCTGGCTGTGAGGAGCAGGTGAGGAAACTGCTTCTCCTTGTGGTATACAGAGACTGGGAGGCTTTGCTTCATTCACAGCTATTCTACCGTTACACACACTCTCTTTAGGCACGGTGCTGTAATTACCCTTCCCCCACTTGTCTCTATCAGCAAGTGCTGGAAATCTTACATCATAGGCAGGCAGAGGGTTTTCCTTTGGCAATTCCCCTTTGGATGCTTCTAAAATCCTCTGGTAAATATCTCTGGTAAAGATATCTGCAGTATTTCTAAGGCTAGCTTCTTTACTGCTTTCTTCAGGAGTTTTAAAAGAGACACAAGGTTTAATTGCTGGAGGTTCTGGCTGTAGCCAACTGTCTGGATAGATCCTAGACTTTCCCTGGGTTTCAGAACTACCAATAACACAGTTTGGCTTGTCATAAAAACTCTTATTGCAGTTAAAAGTACCTTGATGAGGAATGCAGGGAGATTCTTCAACCGGCTGCCAGTATTTCCACGGCTGAGCTTCTGGTTCCAAACCGTTAGGCTTCCCACCTGGGTCTCTCTGTGCCACGCCCTCCTCTGAGTCCTGGAAGGTTTCCTGCTGCACTGAGCCTCTCTGGTATCTGTATCCTGGTTTGGTAAATGCTCCCCTCTGTGGTTCCTTTGGCTGGCTTCTCAACCAGTTCTGTTTCTCTAACCAGCTTGTCCTCTGGTTCTTTCTCTCCTTGGGATTTTCATTCCAACTCTTCTCCCCATACGCCTCTGTTGCTTTTCCAGCTGCCTTCTGGCTTTCTCTGTCTTTGCTGCTCTCTCGGTCTCTGTTTCTCCTCCTTCCTCCTCTGCCCCTGCTTTCATTTTCCTTCTTCCTGTTATACAGGGTACGTCTGTCCTGGGAAGCCCGCCTCCTAGCAGGGTGCGCCCAATCAGTGACCTCGCTCCTCCCTTCCCCCGGGTTAGGCTGATCTGACTGATTGTTCCCTTGTGATCTGTGCTGGGAAGGAATTTTACTGCCTCTTCCTGCAATACCAGGTCTTGCCACCGGGTCAGTATTTATTTCCATGGCTTCAGGTACTGCTGCAGCGTCACAAAGTTCAAGTCGCCACGGGTGGACGCACTGGTTTCGGCCGTCACCAAGAAGACTACGATTTCAGTCGAAGGCAGTGCGGCTTTGAAGGACACACAGGACAGGAAAGTAGACGGCTTGTTGAAACAGGCCTTTGAAACTAATGCCCTCTCTCTGCAAGCTTCTATTTGTGGTGCCTGGGTGGCTCGAGCGTGTTTAAGATGGGCTCAGCGTTTAGGACAGGACTCCAACTTGGATCAGCAGAAATTGTTGGAGGTGTCTCGATTGGAATCTGGGTCTGCTTACTTGGCCGATGTTCATTATGATTTGATTAGAACCCTGGCTAATAGTATGGCTTCCTTGGTTGTGGCGAGAAGGTCTATTTGGTTAAGGAATTGGGCTGCTGACGGGTCCTCTAAGTCGCGGCTCAGTAAACTCCCTTTTAAAGGAAAATTGTTGTTTGGAGAAGACCTTGATAAGTTGGTGAAAGATTTGGGAGACTCTAAAGGTGGTAGACTTCCGGAGGATAAGCCTAAACTCAGTAGAAATTTGCCGGTCATGCGGGGGCCGTTTCGGGACTTTCGGAGATTTCGGTCTTCCCGTTTGTGGAGTTCCCAACGGGGTCGGTTTGGATTGCGGTCTCAAGGGTTTCGCGGCTTCCGAGGAGCTGGCCGTGGATTTGCATCTGCAGTCTCCTCCTCTTCCTCTTCCTTTACCCGTAAACCACAATGAAGCGAGGCAGGCCCCGGAAGGAAGTCCGGTTATCGGAGGTCGTCTTCGCAGCTTTCTTCCTTCCTGGGCCAGGATAACCTCAGATCAGTGGGTTCTAGAGGTCATCCGAGACGGCTATGCATTGGAGTTTGCCTGCCCCCTTCGAGAATCCTTTGTTCTCTCTCCCAGCAACAGCCGACACAAGAAACTCGCCATTCGGTTAACATTAGATCGCCTCATAGCCTTGGGGGCGGTGGTTCCGGTTCCGTCTGCCGAGCGCGGTCTGGGTCGTTACTCCATTTATTTCGTGCTGCCAAAGAAAGACAGGTCTCTCCGACCTATTCTGGATCTCAAGGGGGTCAATCGTTGTCTCTGGGTTCCTCATTTTCGTATGGAGACCCTGAAATCTGTCATCGTGGTGGTACGTCAAGGGGAGTTCCTCACTTCTCTAGATCTTTCCGAGGCATATTTGCACATCCCGATTCGGTCTGTGCATCAGCGTTTCCTACGGTTCGCGTTCCCGTGGGGTCACTTTCAATTTCAAGCTCTACCCTTCGGTTTAGCAACGGCGCCTCGTACCTTCACCAAGATTATGGTGGTGGTGGCGGCGGCCTTACATCGGGAGGGCGTCTTAGTCCACCCTTATCTAGACGATTGGTTGATTCGGGCGAAGTCCGAGGAGGAGAGCTTGCAGGCTACCCGGAGAGTGGTGACTCTTCTGCAATCTCTCGGCTGGGTGATCAACACAAAGAAAAGTCAGCTGATCCCGACGCAGTCTCTCCAGTATCTCGGAGTTCAGTTTGACACGGCGAGAGGTTTGGTTTGCTTACCGCTTCGGCGTGTTCAGGCCTTGCAAAGTCTGGTGCGCACGTTCCTCGCGATGCCCGCTCCTTCCGCTTGGTGGTACCTGCGGTTATTGGGCACAATGGCGGCAACCCTGGAGGCGGTTCCCTGGGCCAGGTTTCACATGCGTCCGCTTCAGAGAGCCCTGTTGCGCCATTGGTCCAACCAGACGGATTCGTTGAACAAGCGTCTGCCTTGTCCGGGCCGTGTTCGTCGGTCTCTGCAGTGGTGGAGGTGCTCTCGGACGTTGCGGGCGGGTCTACCTCTGGAGCAGCCTCTTTGGCTTCCGTTGATAACGGATGCAAGTCTACTAGGTTGGGGAGCCCACTGCGAGGGTTGTTACGCGCAGGGCGCTTGGTCTGCCCTGGAAGCCTCCTGGTCGATCAACTGGCTCGAACTACGGGCGGTGCGGAGAGCACTAGAGGCCTTCGAGTCGACGCTCTCGGACAATTCAGCGACGGTGGCCTATATCAACCGGCAAGGCGGCACCGGAAGCGTAGCCTTGGAGGACGAGGCAGAAGCGTTGTTCCAGTGGGTCGAGCTCCGTCTGCCAGCAATTTCGGCAGCGCATATCGCGGGAAAAGACAATGTCATGGCAGATTATCTCAGCAGGGTGCAGGTGGATCCCGGGGAATGGGAACTGCACCCGCAGGTATACGCGCAGATTGTTCGCAGGTGGGGTCCTCCCATTATGGACCTCATGGCGACATTTCAGTCGGCCAAGACAGGTCGCTTCTTCAGCAGGCGGAGGGAACGCATGTCAGAAGGGATCGACGCTCTGATTCAGCCGTGGCCGGAGGACGGACTCCTCTATATCTTCCCGCCTTGGGCGTTGATCGGCAGGGTGATCCAACGCATCGAGGCGCATCACGGGCCAGTGCTCCTTGTGGCTCTGGATTGGCCCCGGCATCCCTGGTATGCGGCTCTGGTGCGGTTGATCGACGGAGTGCCGTGGAAGCTCCCGGCCCTTCTGGATCTGCTGATTCAGGGGCCTCTGCGGCTGCCCCAGGTGGATCGATTCTCGCCATTGAGAGGGCTCGCTTGAGAAAAAAGGGTTATTCATCCGCGGTTATTGCCACGCTGCTGCGGGCTCGAAAATTCTCCACTTCCCTCGCGAACGTAAGAGTGTGGCGCATTTTTGAAGACTGGTGTTCGCGCCGTGGTATTCGGGCGGCGACGGCCCCTATTTCCATGATTCTCGGTTTTTTGCAGGACGGCTTTGACAAAGGTCTAGCCGCCAGTTCTTTAAAAGTTCAGCTAGCGGCTCTCGCGTGCTACAGGGGCAAAGTGCAAGGGATTCCTCTGGGGTCGCACGCTGACATTAGACGGTTTCTCAAAGCGGTTTTCCGGATGAGGCCATCACGCAAAGTTGTTGTTCCACCTTGGGATTTGAATCTGGTGCTGCAAGCTTTGGCTCGTCCGCCTTTTGAGCCCCTTCAGCAAGTGTCCGTAAAAGATCTGACCCTGAAGACGGTTTTTCTGGTGGCCATCTGTTCGGCACGGCGCATTTCGGAGCTGCAAGCGCTTTCGTGCAGAGAACCGTTCTTATCCTTTTCTAAGGATCGTGTGGTTTTGCGGACCGTCCCGTCCTTTCTTCCTAAGGTGGTGTCTCCTTTTCACTTGAGTCAGTCCGTTTTCCTTCCGGTGTTTCACTCGGATAAGGCCAGTGACTCCGAGGCTGGGTTGCATCGCTTAGATGTCCGGCGAGTGCTGCATCGTTACTTGAAGGTTTCCGAGTCCCTCCGCAAAACGGATCGTTTGTTTGTGCTCTTTGGCGGGGTGCGCAAGGGTGAGGCAGCGGCGAAGTCTTCTATTTCTAGGTGGATTAAGGAAGCGATTGCGTCGGCGTATGTTGTGCACGGGCGTGCAGTCCCGGTGGGGTTGCGGGCCCACTCTACTAGAGCGCAAGCGACGTCGTGGGCAGAACATAGTCTGGTTCCGCCAGTGGAGATTTGCAAAGCGGCTACTTTGTCGTCTCTCCATGCTTTCAGCAAACACAACCGATTGGATGTGTTGGCCGCTCGGGATTCTTGTTTTGGTTCGGCGGTCTTGCGCGCCGGTTGGCAGGGTCCCGCCCGTTCCTAACTGCTCTGCTACATCCCAGATGTGGAGGACTAAACTGGAGGACCGCTCAGGAAATAGAAATTACACTTACCTGGTAATTGTAGTTCCTGGAGGGTCCAGTTTAGTCCTCCTTCCCTCCCGTTTTTTTCGGTCCAGCGCGCTTACTACAGGGAGACGGAGAGTCCTATAAGACGTTTGCTGGGGAACCCTTGTGTTAGGGGGTCCTTGGGCTCTCCCTTTCTTCTCTGCGAGGTCAGTTCTTTCCTTTCCTATCTGTTGTTGTCAGCTGTGTCAGGTAAGCGGCAGAAGCAATGTGCAGGATCTTGCTTCCTCATTTGGGGAGGGGGTCATCTTAGCTGTAAGAGGGGCTTAGTTATGCTATGGTTTATGTATTTTTTTACTTCTTTCATGTGTTGCTTCTTTAAGTCTGCTTTGTTAATAGTTCACTGGGGGGCTAATAGGAGCTCCAGCAGCATACATCAGGAGAGCAAGATTCTGATTGGTCCAGTCTCCGTGCTGCAGGAGGAGGTACACTACCCGGATGTGGAGGACTAAACTGGACCCTCCAGGAACTACAATTACCAGGTAAGTGTAATTTCTATTTATAATGTCTATATATTGCTCCATGATGCCACTGAGCCTTGAATATTATGTGGAATTCTGGTTGTCATGTATAGGAGGTAATGCTGTGCTAGCCACACTAATCGTACAGTCATTACACCCATACAGCCAGT
This sequence comes from Ichthyophis bannanicus, assembly GCA_033557465.1. Classification (NCBI taxonomy): domain Eukaryota; kingdom Metazoa; phylum Chordata; class Amphibia; order Gymnophiona; family Ichthyophiidae; genus Ichthyophis; species Ichthyophis bannanicus. The sequence goes on along the minus strand of CM066036.1, from coordinate 636,601,923 downwards.
ACGCACGCATGCTTTAAAGTGTGCCTTGTTTTTGCTTGCTACCAAAGTGATGCTATGGGCGGCAGTAGGTAACCAAACCCCTGCAGCGAGAGCAGACAGCAGTATATGGCCCCTGACCCCACTAACAGGGCATGTAGTAAGTTGGCAGTGAAGGAAAGAGAGGGTTGATTGGGAAATAGCTCTGAGCTATGGGCCAAAGTAGAAGTTGGGGGGGGGCATGCAATCAGGAAATCTAACATATGCTGTGGTCCTTTCTGTGGAAGAGGGGGTGCAAATACAACAACTGAAGAGCAGGGGGCCCCATATGGGTGTGGGCAAGATGCCAGCAGTGACCACCATGTGAAAGGGCCATGGGAACCCCTCTCACCTTGAGTTTTCCAAGGTGCCTGTTTACCTAGGCTGCAGTGAACAGGTTAGCAGAACTCTGGTTTGAGTTGGGACCCTTCTCTGTCACTTCCTTTATACATCTGACAAAGTACTCTAGCCATTGAGGTGTGCTGCCCCCTTGTTATAGAAGAAGGGCATTAGAATCTTTGGATCAGCATGCCCAGCACAGAGCCCACCATACAGAACATCCATACCTGTGGCGTAACCTCTTCCAGGGGAGGTGATCCACAAAGGGAACTCATTCTCCGATCCGACCATGGTGAGGGCTCTAGGGACACACCACAGTACCCCTATGCACCCGCATGGAGATGGACAACCCCAATTAGCTACCAGGGAACTGAAGGCCCGCACACCACTGGGAGCTTATAACACCTCTCCAAGTCTGTGGAATACCTTATCCCCTAGGCATGAGGCTGGGGGAGGGACCACTGATCAGGGAGCTCCAACCCAGTTTCCCATTTGCAGTGGTGAGAATGTAGGTATCTGCTCAGAGCCAGTAGGCCACAGGGACAGGGCCTATGGCACTGACATGGCCTCCGAGGTCCACATATGCACCACTATGTGGCCCCCCTATGCAAGGAAAATGATAGTCTCACAGCACAGTTTGGTGCCAAACCTTCCTTCTGTCAGTGGTTGGAACACCATGTTTGCATGCTCTGCCCACAGCTGAACTCTACTGTCTTCAACTTTGGCAATGGAGCAAGTACTGATTTTAACATTGAGCACAGATCCTCTCTCCCAAATCCACCACAGCTGATCACGGCAGCAGCCCTCCCATATCTATCCATATGCAGAGGTGAACTGCATAATGTCGAGACAGCTGTTGCTATGTACATCCATGTGCTACAGGCACAAGTTGTCTGGCTGGCAGCCACACTATGCAGCCCTGTCAATACCGGTGCCCTAGGCGAGTTCCTGGTTCACATGTGAACACTGCCATGTTGCACTGTCAAGAATGGTATATGTATGGGATGGTTCTGGTCTTTATAGCATGTGGCATTCGCTGCTGGACCGTCCGTTCACAATGTGCTAGCAAGGCAGGTGCAACTTCCACCTGTTTGGAGGCTGGCAATAGTTGCATCCACGATAGCAGTATCTTTGTGCTTCTAGTGCACCACTAATGTAGTTGCGCCAACCACACATGGCTGCTATCGCCCACACTCTGCCTCAATTCTGTCCATTCCATCTATTCATGTGCTGCTCAGGTAGCCCGAGTGCCTTCTAGTCATGCACTCCCAGCTATTGCGGGCCAAAAATGTGCATTAGTCTTGCACTAAACCCCACGCTCCCTACTTCCACATTTTAGTAAACATGCCCCTAAATGTTACAATACTACTGTAATATTTCTATTCATAATTCTATCTTATATTTTAATTCCCTAAAGACAGCACAAATTGTCAAACCGGAAGTGTGCATTAGAGGGGCAGAAGGACGATTGTTGAGAGCAGAAACCGTGAGGCAGCGCTGTCAGGTTAAAATGAGTGCTAACTCATGGTTTCTGAGCTATTGCCACTGCTGCCGGCCCGGGAAAAGGGCGGCAGCAGCAATAGGAGCAGAGAGGCAGTGGAGGCGGCAGGATAGATGAGGGCTTTCCAGTCTTTTGCATTGAGTGTCACATGTATGATTTTCTCCCAGTTGGTGAGAGGTCTTATGTGTGCTCTAGGTGGAAGGAGCTCTTTGCTCTCAGGGAACGAGTCCGTTCTCTAGAGGCTAAAGTAGCAGACTTGGAAAACATAAGAAAGACAGAGAGGTACATAGACGAGACCTACAGGGATATAGTCCTGAAGTCCCACCTCCAGTCTGGCAGCATCCCTGTTGCCATGGAGGAGAGAGGTCACGTGACAGGAGAGCATCACCCTGGTGTGGCAGGAAGTGATCCTGTAACTAGGACCTGTCCTCCAGGTGATGTAAAACCCTCTCGCACTGAGGAAGTTTCTCCAGGGCCATGTGCCCATGAGGGAAGGGTTAGGACAGCCGTTATAGTTGGTGATTCGATCATTAGATAGCTGGGTGGCTGGTGGACGTGAGGATTGCCTGGTAACATGCCTGCCTGGTGCGAAGGTAGCGGACCTCACGCGCCACCTAGATAAGGTCTTAGATAGTACTGGGGAGGAGTCTGCTGTCTTGGTACATGTCGGTACCAATGACATAGGAAAATGTGGTAGGGAGGTTATGGAGGCTAAATTTAGGCTTTTAGGTAGGAAGTTGAAATCCAGAACTTCCAGGGTAGCATTCTCTGAAATGCTTCCCGTTCCACGTGCAGGACCAAAAGGCAGGCAGAGCTCCGGAGTCTCAATGCGTGGATGAGACAATGGTGCAGAGATGAGGGGTTTGGATTTGTTAGGAACTGGGGAACATTCTGGGGAAAGGAGGGGCTCTTCCGAAGGGATGGGCTTCACCTTAACAGAGATGGAACCAGGCTGCTGGCATTAACCTTTAAAAAGGAGATAGAGCAGCTTTTAAACTAGATAATAGGGAAAAGCTGACAGTCGCCCAAGAGCGGATGGTTTGGAAGAATGTATCCTTGAAGGATACTACCAAAAGCAGAGAGGTTCCAAAAAAGAGTAAAGTAGCCCAAATGCCCTCGAGTATGGAGCAGACAGAGCTTAAAGATCCCAAATTACCCATGTCTACCAATAGCCAAATTAATATGAATAAAATACAGTCTCTAAAATGCTTGTATGCAAATGCTAGAAGTCTAAAAAATAAGATGGGAGAATTAGAATATATAGCACTAAATGAGAGGTTAAATATGATTGGAATATCAGAGACATGGTGGAAGGAGGACAACCAGTGGGACACTGTGATACCTGGGTACAAACTATATCGTAATGATAGAGCTGATCAAATTGGTGGAGGGGTTGCACTCTATGTTAGAGAGGGCATTGAGTCAGAAAGGATTAAAGTTTTACAGGAAACAAAATTTGCTGTAGAATCTCTATGGATTGAAATTCCATGTAAAAAGGGGAAGGCGATGGCAGTGGGGGTGTACTATTGACCGTCTGGCCAGAATGAACAAATGGATGATGAAATGCTCAAAGAAATCAAGGAAGCTAACAAAAGTTACAGCGCAGTAATAATAATGGGTGATTTCAATTACCCCGGTATTGACTGGGTCAGTGTCACGGCAGGACATGCTAGGGAGATAAAATTCCTAGATGACATAAATGACTGCTTCTTGGAGCAGCTGGTTCATGAACCAACCAGAGGGGACGCCATATTAGACCTAGTCCTTAGTGGAACACCAGATCTAGTGCAAGAGATAAGGGTGTGGGGGCCACTTGGCAATAGTGATCATAGCATGATTGCCTTTGATTTAATTAGTGTAGGAGGGTTAGTAAGGAAATCCACAGTACTACCTTTTAACTTTCGAAAGGGGGACTATGATAAAATGAGGAAAATAGTTAAGAAAAAACTAAAAGGAGCAGTTGCAAAGGTTAATGACTTACATCAAGCTTGGGTGTTGTTGAAAAATACTATCTTGGAAGCCCAGACCAGCTGTATTCCATGCTTTAAGAAAAGTGGAAGGAAGTCCAAAAAACTGCCAGCATGGTTTAAAGGTGAGGTCAGAGAGGCTGTTGTTGCCAAAAAAGCATCTTTCAGGAAATGGAAAAAAGAGCCAAATGATGAAACCTGGAAACAGCACAAGCACTGGCAAGTCAAATGCAAGGCATTGATAAAGCAGGCAAAGGGAGAATTTGAGAAGAAGCTTGCTGCGGAAGCAAAAACGTGAAATAAAGATTTTTTCAAGTATATTCATAGCAAAAACCCTGTGAGAGAGTCAGTTGGTCCATTAGATGATAGAGGGGTTAAAGGGGCACTAACAGGCGACAAGGCGATAGCGGAGAAACTGAATGAATTCTTTGCTTCAGTCTTTACTGAGGAAGATGTAGGGATGTTACCCATGACTGAAGTGGTATTTAAAGGTGCGGAAGAATTGAAAGAAATATTGATACATCGGAAAGATGTCTTACAACTATTAGATAAACTGAAGAGTAGCAAATCACCTGGGCCAGATGGTATACATTCAAGGGTGTTGAAAGAACTGAAATATGAGATTGTAGACCTGCTATTAGTAATCTGTGAACTATCATTAAAATCATCTCTAATACCTGAAGATTGGAGGATCGCCAATGTAACACCAATTTTTAAAAAGGGTTCCAGGGGTGGTCTGGGAAACTACAGACCGGTGAGCCTGACGTCAGTACCGGGAAAAATGGTAGAAACCATCATAAAGAATAAAATTACTCAGCATGTAGATAGTCATGGCCTAATGGGAGACAGCCAACATGGCTTTAGACAAGGAAGATCTTGTATTACTAATCTGTTATGTTTTTTTTGAAGGTGTGAATAAACATGTGGACAAAGGTGAGTCGATTCATATAGTGTATCTGGACTTTCAGAAAGCCTTTGACAAGGTCCCTCATCAGAGACTTTTGGCAAAACTAAAGAGTCATGGGATAGGAGGCAGTGTATTACTGTAGATCAAGAACTGGTTAAAAGAAAGAATGCAGAGGGTTGGGCTAAATGGCCAGTTTTCCCAATGGAGAAAGGTGAATAGTGGTGTACCCCAGGGATCTGTGCTGGGTCCGCTGCTTTTTGACATATTCATAAATGACCTGGAAAGTGGAATAACGAGTGAGGTTATCAAATCTGCAGATGACACAAAACTATTTAAAGTTGTTAAAACCCAAGGGGATTGTGGAAAACTGCAAGAGGATCTTGATAAATTGGAAGACTAGGGATCAAAATGGCAGATGAAATTTAATGTGGACAAGTGCAAAGTTATGCACCTAGGGAAGAACAACCCAAACTATGGTTACACAATGCAAGGTTCCACATTAGGAACCACCACCCAGGAAAAAGATTTAGGCGTCATTGTGGATAACATGTTAAAACCCTCGGCCCAGTGTGCAACGGCAGCCAAGAGAGCAAATAGAATGCTAGGGCTCATAAGGAAAGGAATGGAAAATAAAACAAAAGATATTATAATGCCTCTATATCGTTCCATGGTGAGACCGCACCTTGAATATTGGTCGCCGTATCTTAAAAAGGATATAGCGTTATTCGAAAAGGTTCAGAGAAGAGCCACCAAAATGGTAAAGGGGATGGAAGGATACTTCTATGAAGAAAGGCTAAAAAGGTTAGGGCTCTTTAACCTGGAAAAGAGATGGCTGAGGGGAGATATGATAGAAGTCTATAAATTAATGAACAGAGTGGAACGGGTAAACGTAGATCGATTGTTTACGTTATCAGAATATAGAAAGACTAGGGGACATGCAATGAAGCTACAGGGTAAACTATTTAAGACTAATAAAAGAAAATATTTTTTCACTCAACGTGTAATCAAACTCTGGAATTTGTTACCGGAGGATGTAGTAAAGGCTGTTAGTGTAGCTGGGTTTAAAAAAGGTTTGGAGAAGTTCCTGAAGGAAAGGTCCGTAAACCATTATTAAGAAGGGACCCAGGATATCAATGCTTGACCCAGTACAAGCATTGCGGAACCTTTGTCTTTTGGGGAAACTGCTAGGTATGTATGACCTAGATTGGCCACTGTTGGAAACAGGATACTGGGCTTGATGGACCTTGGTCTGACCCAGTATGGCATATCTTATGTTCTTATAGAGGGGCCTGCCTAGGGCTCCTCCAATCCTTGTACTGGCCCTAATCATTAGGGACCCAAAATATTTTTTCACCATCTGCCAACCTGTGTGTACCAACGTAAGAAGTTTCATTTGATTCCCCATACAGTGAGATCTAGAAGGCATGGCTTTCTCCAGTATAACAAAATCCATTTGCAATGCATTTCTGAACAGAGTATGCGCATCAGAACCGAAGGGCAATTCTTTACTTACATCCAGGAGACACATCTGCAGAGTTATAACCACTGTCTTCCCACGAGCTTGCCAAATGATCCCAAACTTCCTTCCAAAATGTCTTTATGGCAGGGCAATCCCAAGCACAAACATGCCCTCCTGTGTTATTACATTTCAGACATTTACCTGAAGCAGCTGCTCGGGCGCTATACCACATTACTTATATGAATTTATCATCTGTTTATAGGTGTGGAGGCCGATTCCAATCGGGGGACGTCCGGCCCATCTGGACATCCAAAATATGGACGGGCTGGCTTTACACCAGATTCTGCACCCACGGGAGCTAGACATTCCCACAGGAGCAGAATCGGGGCACTTGGACAGGCTGGCTGTGCTTCAATTCTGAGGGCCGAGACAAGCAGCGCTTTCCCCGGCTAATCCTCCTTCTGTTCCTGCATGGAGCTCCGCTGCTGAATACGTTCCACATCTATCTCGTCAAACCAAGACGTACAGGGCCGTGATCTGAATCGGCCCTGTATGTCCAGTGTCGGGGGCCCACCTCCACTCCGCCCACTCTCTGCCCTGTTTCCGCCCCCTCCCTCCCACGTCTAGAGCTCCCCGCACAAAGGCCTTGTACTTACAGGGAGTGCTGGTGCCTGAATCGGGTCCCTGCGAATAGTGGGAGATGGACATCCAAGCCCAACATCCATCCCTGCTAATCGGGGTTCGGAATGACCCCCTAAGTGATCTGCAGGCCACTGAAAATAGATCTCTTATTGTTTATGGATATCATTAATATTGTATAAGCAGGGAGCAGCAAAATCAGTTTTGACTGCAAGTAAGAAAACTAATATTAACACCCATAAATTAATGGGTGCCCCAGGAGTTCTGAAATTTGGTATTCACTTTTACATTAAACAGAGGATGAATAACAACACATACAGTCCATAGCTCACAGTACACTCCACTGAGCATTAATATTTCATTATCTTTGTCTTGGTTTATTTTTTAACTGGTATTAAAATGTATACTAACATTTCGGGAATCAACTGCTGCATACATAATCTCCGTCCATCCTTTAAATGTGGCCTACAAATAAAAAAACAAAAACAAATATTTAACATTGGAAAGTACCTATAAACACACAAGGGGTAATTTTATAACAGGGTGCCTATGTAGAAAGTCAAAAAAGTACCTATTTTATAAAAGCAAAAGAGGCATCTATATGCTTTTATAAAATATCCACCCAGAACCAACCCCAATAGCGTGCAAATATCCATACATAAATATATAACTCTTTTGAAGGTGTACATGTGAATGTGTATTCTATATGTGTACCGATGCATTTTATAAAGTATGTACATAAGTACAGTGCAACACCTCTACTCCACTCCAGTTATGCCCCAAGTAATGCCTCCAAGCAGTGCGTCTATAAAACTTACCTCTTCTGTTCTGCTTTTGCCTTCTCCCTACCAGTCCTTGCAACCTCTGAAGAATGGCCACCGGAGAGAATTGTTTCCTACTATGGACCTGCTACCTGGGAAAAAAGATGGTTCTTGGGGCTACCGCACTCCTGTGTATATGTTGGACCGTATTATACGGTTGCAAGCTTTGTTGAAATTATAACCAATGAAACTAGTAGAGCACTAACCTTGTTAGCTAAACAAGCCACACAGATGTGTACAGCCATATACCAGAATCGCTTAGCATTAGATTACTTGCTTGCAGCTGAAGGAGGAGTATGTGGCAAACTTAATTTGACTTACTGCTGCTTACAAATTGATAATGAAGGGCAAGTTGTAGAAGACATAGCCAATCACATGAGAAAGCAAACTTATGTCCCAGTCCAAACTTGGTATGGCTTGCAACTTGATGGCTGGTTTGGTTCTTGGTTTTCAGGAATGGGCGGCCTGAAGACACTTGTATTGATTGTATTCTCCAGGACCAAGCAGGAAGTCAGTCCTCACATATGGGTGACGTCGGCGCCGACGGAGCCCTCGCGGAGCAATTTTCCCCAGCTTTCAAAGAAAGCCTTTGGGAATTGCAGCGCGCATGCGCGGTCTCCTTCCCGCCCAAGGGTGCCATCTTAGCCAGTCTTCTTTTTTCCGCGGAGCCCTACAGACGTACCCGTCGTGTCCCCGCGAAAAAGTTGATTTTACTAGTATTTTTCTCTTTTTTCCTTCGGTTCGACGCCGGTCTTTTTCCTGCCCGGACTCGCGACGCCGTCACGAGTCCTTCTCTTCTTTTTCGGTTTTTCTGATTTTAGTCAGTTTCATTTTCGTTTTTTTCACTGGCAGCCCGGTCCTTTGACCTTGCAGGGGCCCTTTTTCCCCCGATGGCTGCCAGTGGTTTCAAGCGGTGTGGTCAGTGTGACAGGAATATGTCACTCACTGACACACACGATAATTGCCTCCGCTGCCTGGGCCCAGATCATGAAGAAATGATCTGTGGGGCCTGTGCAAAATGTCCTCCAAAGCGTTGAGAAGTCGGCGGCACCAGCGGGATAGAATCTTCGCTGACCCCAGCCGTACCCGGACCTCGTCGGAGGCCTCGGCGTCCAGAGGTTCCAGCTCTGACCGTCGCCGAAGTTCCTCCGACAGGGGTTCTCCCTCCGGGGACCATCGACGGAAGGTGAAACCCGCGAGGGCGGCGTCGGTGGACGCTCCTGGCTCCGCGAGGGCCAGGTTGCATAGCCCCGATAGCCGTCCCGGGTCTTTGGAGAAGGAGCACCTCCCGAAGCGACCTCGCCTGGAGTCGGAGTTGCCTGCTCGGGTAAGTCCTGTAGTCCTCCTGGACTCGCCTCCGAGACTGCCGACGTCGGGCCCGACGCCGTCGGGGCCCGAGTCGGGGGCTGCTGGGTCACCTGAGGTCGGACTCAGGTTGACGGCCTTGGAGAGCAGACTGTCTGCCTTCATGGACCAGCAGCGGGCACTGATCGCTAGCCTCGCTGGCGCCGCTGCCCCGACCGCCGGGACGTCGACGTCTAAGTCGACCCCGGAGACCGAGCCGATCCTCGAGTCCATGCGAACTCGAGTCGATCCTCGGTCGAGGTCACCCTCGGCCTCCCGTTCGGGACCGAGGTCGTCGCCGTCGACTCCCTCGGCGTCGGGGCGGCCGACGCCTCAGCCTGCCCGGGCCGACCCCACCGATTCCTCCTCGGAGTCGGTCTGGGAGTCTGAAGAGGAAGAGTCACCTGATTCCTTTCGGACTCGGTGTGTCCCATCGGACTCGCCTGAGTCCGAACCTCGGAAGCAGTCCCCTCCGGAGGATGCCCGGTTCTCGGATTTCGTCAGGGATATGGCCAAGGCTTTGGCCTTCCCTGCGGATCCCGAGGAGGAGCCTTGAGCCGAAGAGCTCGACGCCCTCCAGTATGACTCTCCCGCCAGGGAACACTTTACTGTACCGGTTCCTCCCATGCTGGAACGACTACTCTTCCGCATGTGGGAGAGTCCGGCCTCCTCGCCGGTCTTGAGCAAGCGGGTCGATTCTATCTATCGAGTCCGCAAGAGTCCTGGCTTCCAAAAAGCACAGCTACCACACCATTCCATGGTAGTGGAATCGGCCATGCATAGGCTTAAGAGCCAGAAGATGCACTCCTCGGTGCCTCCTGGCAGGGAGGCCCGTAACCTGGATGGCCTTGGTAAGAAGTGTTTCCAGGGCTCTATGCTTGCTTGTCGTGTCCAGACCTACCAGCTCTACATGGGCATGTATCTCCGAGACCTGGCTAAAGAGCTAGCCGGATTCTCCGCTGGATTGTCCGAGGAACCTTTGCGGAGGTTCCTAGCCTTGACAACTGGTATTCGGGAATGCTCCAAATTCATGTCCCGAGCAGCCTATGATGGCTTTGAAGCATCGGCTCGAGTGGCCGCAGCCGGCATCGGTGCCCGCCGACAGGCTTGGCTTCAGTCGTCTGACCTTGAACCCTGGGTGCAGGACAAGTTGGTCGATGTCCCCTGCCGAGGTGAAAACCTCTTTGGCAAACCCATGGCGGAAAAGGCTGCACAGATCGAGACGGAGACTCTCACCAGGACTAGGCTTTCTAGGAAGACCTCCGCCCCTTCCCAGAAAAAGAAGGGCTCGGGAAAGAAGTCCTTTTACCCGAGAAAGGCGGCTGCCTATAAACACTACCCCCAATATCAGGCCTCCGCAGCTCCCCAACAGGGCCAGCAGGCCAAGGGACGGGGTAACGGGTCCCGTAGGCAGCAAACCCCCAAGCCTGCACCACCAGCCCCTGCTCAGCAGGGTGGGGGTTTTTGACTTCTTCAGCATAGCCTCTCCCCCTCCGCTGGCTCCTCCCAGCACCGGAGGCCGGCTGGTTCACTTCGCCCACAGGTGGTCCAGCATCACTTCAGATGCCTGGGTGCTTCAAGTCGTACGAGAAGGCTATCTTCTCCACTTCCACCAGGTCCCTCCCTCTTACTTTCCGGGAGAACCTCCACGACTCCCTCTGCACAGGGACTTACTCCTTCAGGAGTTAGCAAGTCTTCTACAGGAACAGGCTGTGGAACCGGTGCCCCACCACCTGAGAGGTCAAGGCTTTTATTCCAGGTATTTTCTAGTACCGAAAAGGACAGGAGGCCTCAGATCCATCCTGGACTTGCGCAACCTCAACAAGTTCCTTGTGCGGGAAAAGTTCAAAATGCTTACCCTTGGAATCCTTCTGCCCTACCTCCAGCAGGGAGATTGGCTATGCTCCTTGGATCTAAAGGATGCCTACACACACATCCTCATCCACCCAAGCCACCGCCAATACCTAAGGTTTGTGGTGGCAGGAAATCATTACCAGTACAGAGTACTGCCCTTTGGCCTGTCCTCCGCACCGCGAGTCTTCACAAAATGTCTCGCGGTAGTGGCGGCCCATCTCCGGCTTCACGGCCTCTATGTCTTTCCGTACCTCGACGACTGGCTCATCAGAGCAGCGTCCGCTCCGGAGGTCACCAACGCCACACACCGCACGGTGACTCTTCTGCAGTACTTGGGCTTTGTCATAAACTTCGCAAAGTCCACTTTGCTCCCCTCACAGGATCTCGAGTTCATCGGCGCAAGACTGCACACTCCTCAGGCGCGAGCTTTCCTGCCTCTCGACAGGGCTCAACGGCTCATGGACCTAGCCGGCCATTTTCGCAGCCAGTCCCTGGTCTCCGCCAGGCGCTTCCTGAGACTGCTCGGCCATATGGCTTCCACCGTCCATGTGACCCCCAATGCCCGCCTGAATATGCGGCCTGCTCAATGGTGCCTTCGCAAGCAGTGGCAACAAGCCACAGGCGGCCTAGCCGACTTAGTGCGCATCTCCGAGCCGCTGGCCTCTTCTCTCCACTGGTGGCTTCATCGGCCGAACCTGGTACTCGGCATGCCTTTTCAGTCACCTCAGCCGGCTCAAGTGCTGTCGACAGATGCGTCCCTCCTGGGTTGGGGAGCACATTGCCAGGGGGCATGTACTCAGGGTCGCTGGACCGCGTGGGAGTCTGCTCAGCAGATCAACTTCCTGGAGCTCAGAGCGATTCGTCTGGCGCTCAAGGCTTTCTCCCACCTGACCTCTCACCAGTCCGTCCTTGTCCAGACGGACAATCAAGTGGCCATGTTCTACGTGAACAAACAGCGGGGCACGGGCTCCTTCCTTCTCTGCAGAGAAGCTCAGAGGCTCTGCTCTTGGGCCGTCAGTCACGGCATTCTTCTCAAGGCAGTTTATCTCCCAGGCCAAGAAAATTGCCTGGCGGACAAACTCAGCAGGATCCTCCAGCCGCACGAGTGGCGCCTGGATCCCTTGGTAGTTCAGAAGCTCTTTCTAAAGTGGGGCCTCCCCACGATGGATCTCTTTGCCAGTCCTCTCAACCGGCAACTTCCTCGCTTCTGCTCTTGTCAGCCACATCCCCTTCGAGTTGCGGCAGATGCTTTTCTACTCTCATGGTCGGAGAGCCTTCTGTATGCTTTTCCTCCCATCCCGCTAGTCTCTCGAACTCTTTTCAAGGTTCTCCGAGACAAAGCTTCCATGATCCTGGTGGCCCCTCGCTGGCCCAGACAGCCGTGGTTTCCACTCCTGCTGCAATTAGCGGTAGAGGATCCATTCCCTCTGGGGTTTCAACCGGATCTCCTCACTCAGGATCAGGGGTCTCTGCTACACCCCAACCTCAGATCTCTCAATCTAATGGCTTGGCTGCTGAGAGGGTAGTCCTTGCTCCCCTTCTCCTGCCGGCGGAGGTGGAAGAGGTCGTCCTAGCTTCTCGGCGACCTTCTACCCGCAAATGCTACGCCCTTAAATGGCGTCGCTTTTCCGTTTGGTGTACCCAACAGTCTCAGGATCCCTTCTCCTGCTCGGTGTCGGTGATCTTGCAGTACTTGCTCTACCTCTCTAATCTGGGACTTAAGTCCAACTCCGTCAAAGTTCACCTTAGTGCTCTTTCAGCAGATCATGTACCGGTGGACGGCAGACCTCTTTCCAGCGACCCTCTCGTAGCGAGGTTTCTCCGAGGTCTCCTTCTACTTAAACCACCTCTGCGCCCGCCAGCGCCTGACTGGGATCTGAATGTGGTTTTACAGCGGATCACCTGTCCGCCTTTTGAACCTATGGCTACCTGTTCTCTCCGTTTTCTTTCTTGGAAAACATTGTTCCTGATAGCCCTCACTTCCGCTAGACGCGTGAGTGAATTGCAGGCCCTCGTGTCTGATCCCCCTTACACTCGGTTCTACAAAAATAGGGTAGTCCTACGGACTCACCCAAAATTTCTTCCAAAAGTGGTCTCCCCTTTTCACATCAATCAGGAGGTGGTACTTCCGACCTTCTTTCCCAGACCACACTCCAGCCGAGCTGAAATGGTCCTACATACCCTGGACTGTAGAAGGGCATTGAACTTCTACCTTGACCGTACACGGGAGCACCGTAAAGCTGCTCAGCTTTTTGTGTCTTTTGACCCCAATAAATTGGGGCTCCCGGTCTCCAAGCGTACTCTGTCCATCTGGGTTGCGGACTGTATCGCTTGGGCTTATGGGGCAGCCGGACTCTCGTTAGAAGGTCGAGTCACGGCTCATTGTGTTCGGGCAAAGGCTACGTCAGTGGCTTACCTCCGCTCTGTTCCGCTGGCAGACATCTGCCGGGCCGCTACTTGGTCTTCGAGCCAGACTTTTGCGGTCCATTACTGTCTCGAGAGGGAGTCCCGCAGGGACAGTGCTTTCGGACAGGCAGTCCTCCGTAATCTCTTTGAGGTTTGAGCAACTCCTACCCTCCATCCCGGATGTGGGCTACCGGTGGGTAATAATTCAGCGAAGATTCCTTCCTTCTGTGCTGCTGAGCTAGAGGGAGCTCATTTTTGTGCTTAGGGTCTCCGGTAGCCTTAAGCTTGGGAGTCCCATATGTGAGGACTGACTTCCTGCTTGGTCCTGGAGAAAGCGTAGTTACTCACCTGTAACAGGTGTTCTCCAGGAGCAGCAGGAATCAGTCCTCACAACCCTCCCTCCTCCCCTTGGAGTTGCAATCATCTGCTTAAGTTTTTTTGCAAATTTTTATGCTGTCTTTTTTAGCTAGGTCATCAGACTGGCTAAGATGGCACCCTTGGGCGGGAAGGAGACCGCGCATGTGCGCTGCAATTCCCAAAGGCTTTCTTTGAAAGCTGGGGAAAATTGCTCCGCGAGGGCTCCGTCGGCGCCGACGTCACCCATATGTGAGGACTGATTCCTGCTGCTCCTGGAGAACACCTGTTACAGGTGAGTAACTATGCTTTCTTGATTGTGGCTGTTTGCTTATGTATATCATGTTTCCTCCCCTTATGCTTGCGTATGTTAAACTCAACCATTGATAGTATTATTGAACGTAAGGCAGCTACACAGATACTAGCAATGTGGGACTACTACCCTATACCACAAAGTAATCCCTCCACCCTAGTATGAAGTACCATATGTGATTTAATTCTCACCCTTTCTCACTTGCGGGCGAGAATAATCAAAGGGGGGAATGTGATAGGCTATGGCCTAGAATAGCCTGCATAGCCTGCAGGAGTAAGAAAGGCCTGTAAGTTAGGCCTGAGTCCCAACCCCCACTTGAGAATATTATAGCTGAGCAGAGCTGAAAGCCAGTAGAAGTTAGAAAACTGTTTTAAACTGCTTTGATAAGAATGCAAGAATCTTCTATTTAGCTCCTTTATGTTGATAACAGATGTGTTCCAGTATCTTGCTTTCACACATTCTCTAAGCCGAGGAGGACCTTGTAGCAGAATGTGTTATGTCTAGAAACAGAGCCATGGCTAGGGAGGCCTGAGCAGGGGGAACAGGTGTTAAGCCCGGTCAGAGATCCCCATTGGATGGGGGTGGGAGGGGGCACCGGGACCAATGAGGAGTTTGTCTGTATAGAACTGAAGAAGAAAGGTATAAAAGATGTTGTTTTGTTGAACTCCATTGCTCAGACCATTTTGAATGTGACAGTGCCTGAGACTGTGCACAAATAAATTGGCTTGAATCTTAGTAAATAGACTCCTGGTTTTATTTATTGTGGACACTTCGCTACAACAATATAAGGGGGAGTCTCCAACTTGTTTGAGGAGATTTCAGCAGATTACATAACATCAAAAAGCCTGCTATCGGGACTAAGTATGGCCAGCATGTTAATGGATGCCAGCATGTTAATGGATGCCGAGCTGGGAAGCACATGTTTGTAGCGATTCGTTGGACTCCTCTGAAGCGATTTTCCAGCTAAGTTCTCTTTTTAACTTATTAATACAAAGGGATAAGCTGGGTTATGCCATATTAAAATGATTTAAAAACTTATAGTTCGGGAGTTCAAATAGTAATGACAGCAATGTTATGCTGTTTATTCTGTTTCAAGACCAATATAAGGTTGGTTATAAAAGATTAAAATGGAGGGCTCACTTCGAGAGAGGGAAGGTTTCTTCTCATGGTGAGTGATCCAACAAAAATAATAATTTACACTTTAAAATTTGATCTCTCATTTGGAGGGTTTATACATTTAGGGTAAGAGTTAGGATTTAATGGTTCCTGTAGGAAATGAAGGTGGGTGAAATCAAGTGATACTGAGATTTACAGTATGAGCAACTTTACACACAGAAAGAAAGGTACTTTAGTGTTTAAAGCATGTAAATGAACATTTATGCACGGAGCTTAATCGGTTTCTGTTCTGAAATACATGCTATGGACCAAAAGTGTTAACTTTCAGTTTGGATTTGAACTTCAGCATGGGTGTGCCTAGGAACTGAGTTTGGGTGGAGCATAGGTGGAGCACAAATTTACACTAATGCATTACAGAATAGGCCCCAACATGCCTATGATACGCTTTGTCATCTACAACTGCTTTAGAACTGGTGTAAACGACTGTGACAATATTTACGAACATTCATAGCCACTTATGTTAGTATTCTATAAAATAAAATCCACCCAGATTTGACTTAATAGAATTGGAACCACTGACATGCACAAATCTAGGCACCACTTACAGAACTACCCTTGTAATGATTATTCATTCAAAAACACATCTGATTGGTGCTGTCACCATCCGCTTAAGTGTTTCGTAATATTGAACCCAATATCTTTATGCATCCATTTGGACTCAGGGATTATGCTCTTTAGGATTAATAGGATTAACTGGACATATACATATAAAAAGCATAAGGTGCCATACTGACAAAGAAAAAAGGTCCATCAGGATCAGTACCATCTCTCTAATAGTGGCCAATCGGTTACAAGTATCTGGCAGAATCCCCAGTCCTTATTGTCCATATGTAGAGAAAAGAAGTGACTTTCCAAGACCACCTAGTTAATAATGGTTTATGGACTTCTCTTCCAGGAACCCATCTAAACCTTTTAAGCCCAACTATGCTAAATGTACTTGGTTTGCAGCTTGTTGTGCTGTGAGGGCTTGTGTGCATCAATCATGCTGAGAGCTAAGCTATCAGTAGCTTAACTACTGGTAGGGTCTTCCAAGATGGACAGGTCTCAGCTGAGGTGCCAGACCAAGGCAAACCACCCATCTGGGCAGCAGCAGAATGCAACGGTGTTGGAGGCAGATGATCACATTTCTGTGACAACGGCAACATCACTAGAATTACCCGCACGGAAGAAAGGCCTAGCAATCTATTTCCATATGTTGCCACAAAAACCCAATGGATAGTCACAACAAAACAAATTGCACTATAGTGCTGGAAGATGAGACTCCTAGGATGGAAGGCACAACTGGCAACTGGGGAGTTGCTGAAGACTTTTCAGAGTAAAGCCAGCATTTATGATGTGGTTGGATCAAAGCCTTTGGGACATCTGAATGTTGATGTAGCTGCGCATGAAATGAGAGTCAGAAGCTGCAAAGATGTCTTAAATATAGGGACATGGATCGTATGAAGCATGAACCAAGGGAAATTGGAGGTGGTCAAGAATGAAATGGGGGGGATGGGGGAGGAGCTTTTTCAAGATGGCGATTTCCAACTAACCGTGGCTGCACGTTTTTTTTTCTGATGGGTAGGAAGCGTAAAGGGAGAGGTCGGTCGGAACCCTCCCAGCCCTCCTCGACCTCTACTCCGGTTTCTGTTGGGCCTATTGATCCTTTTGTGATACGTGCTGCCCGGGACCCGATGGAGGGGGAAGAACGCCGAGCTGCTTCTGCGTCGGAGTTGGGTGACTCGACGGGAGCTTCGGCTATATCTATCTCCCCCTTGAGCCCGGCGCCGAAAATCTCCCGACAACTCCTACCTGAGAAGTTCCTGGAGTTGGATCTTCCCTTGGATAAAGGTGAAGGTTCGGGCTTGCGAGGGTCAGGCGTGGAGGAGCACCAACAGCGGGAGAGTGCAGCTCTTGAGCAGCATAGCCCAGCGGGCTCTGCGCCGTTGAGTGGATCTAACATGGGTCGAATTGTGCCTGTGTCAATGGGAGTTCGGTCACTGGCGCCTATGGAATCTCCTGCTGTACCTGCGTCCTCAGCTGTGTTTTCCTTGCAACGTCCTGTGAGTTTTACCTTAGAAGCCATCTGGCAAGCGATCGTTTCGTTGGGAGAAGCTTTGGTTCCTAGAATTTCCTCGTTGGAATCTAAAGTGACTAATACTGCTTCTCTATTGGAGGATTTGGAACGGCGTGTGGTGGAAGTTCGTTCTGAAGAGGAGGAGGACCGAAGAAGAATTGTAGATTTGGCTGAACAGTCTGATGCTTTCAGGAAAAATTTAACTTCTATTCAATTAAAATTGGAACATCTGGAGAATACCTCTAGAGTAAATAATTTGAGGATAATAAATTTCCCTAAATTGTCTACTATTTCCCCTAGGGAGATGTTTCGTCAATATTTGGTGGATGTTCTGGGGGTTGCTTCGGAGCTTCTTCCACCTATGGTAAAAGTTTATTATTTACCCAAAGCTAAATTGCAACCTGATTTATCTCGGTTAGATAGGGAAGGGGAACAGGAGAATTTGTTAAATGTTTCTGCATTATTAGAACAGTCTGATTTGGAGACCCCAGTTCCTTCTACTCTTTTAGTCACTTTTGCATTGTATTCTGATCGTGAATGGTTTCTAAAGCTTTTCTTTAGAAAACGTAATCTATTGTTTAGGGGCTTGACGATTCGTATTTATCCTGACTTAGCGAGAGAAACACAGAAACGTAGAAGGGATTTTCTTCTTCTACGTCCTGGAGTTTTGCAATTGGGGGGGCTTTTCTTTTTGAAACACCCGTGTAAGTGTTTGGTTAAATACCATTCTGTTTCTTATGTTTTTTATGATCCCCCTCAATTGACTTCCTTCATAAGCGCTAGGAGGCTTGATCCCCCTGTTGAGGGTCCACCTGTGCTCATTTGAATTATATCGGGTTAATTGGTGTATCGCTTGTTGGTTTCCTTTGGATTGGATTAAGAATAGTTCCTCCCTCCTTCTATCCCTTCTTTTGTAGTGGGCTAGTGTGAGCAAACACTTGGTATATTTGCTTTTGTAAGATGTTTTCTTTTTTGTTTTTTTTGCTTGTATTGTTGCTCTATTTCTTTCAAGAATAGTGTTGTAACTTTCTTGGATTCAATTGTAAAAACTTTCATAAATAAATAATAAAAAAAAAAAAAAAAAAAAAAAGAATGAAATGGAATGTGTACAACTCGATCTGTTGGGTGTCAGCAAACTGAAATGGACTGGTATTGGGCACTTTGCATCTGATGACCATGACCACATGGTATACTATAGTGGAAATGAAAGACAAAGAAGAAATGATGTAGCATTTATAATCAAGAAGAAACTTACAAGAACTGTCATGAAATACAATGCAATCAGTGAATGCTTAATTTCTATTCATCTATGAGGAAAGCCCATCAACACAATTATAATTCAGGTATATGCCCCAACAATAGCTGCAGAAGAGAATTAAGTAGATGAGTTCTATGAATAAGTACAAGCTGAAATTGACAGAACATGCAAATAGGATATCCTGATAGTCATGGGTGACTGGAACGCAAAGTTGACTGATAGAATTCTGCAAGAACACCTTCTTATTTATTTAACAGGTCTTATATACCGCTTTATCATTTCAATCAAAATGGTTTACATTGAAACTTAAACTTGATAATGTGCATTAAACAGGGACATTGATAACTTGGATTTTTCTGAGGCAATGGAGGGTTAAGTGACTTGCCCAAGACCACAAGGAGTGCTAGCGGGAATCGAAGCCTGGTCTCTGGGTTCCCAAGCCAGTGTTCTTAACCATTACGCTACTCCTCCACTCCAGCAACACAAGCAATGACTGTGCACATGGACTTCACCCAAAGAAATCTGTATGGCTAAGAAGGACCTAGACAAGAGTCTCAAGATTCTTTAGAAGCTCAGATGACAAGACCAACTTTCATACTTTGGACACATCATGTGAAGAGAGAGATCTTTAGAGAAAGACATCATGCTTGGCAAGGTGAAAGGAGAACACAAAAGAGGAAGGGCAGCAATGAGATGGATTGATACAATAACAGCAGCTAAGAGTGCCACTCTATCACTACTGAGCTGCCTGACTGAAGACCAAACACAGTTTAGGACAACTATCCAGAGGGTTGCCATTAGTCGGCACAGATTCGACAGCAGTTAACAACAACATCATGCTAACTGAAGTAACCATATCTTCTGGCAACAAATTTTATAGCTCAAATGATGGCTGAATGAAAAATCATTTCTCAAATTTGTTTTAAAAGTGTCATGTATTAGTCCGTGGACTGTCCCTTCATCTTAGTGTCATCTGAAATGGTAAAAAACCAGTCCCCTATTTGCCTCTTCCACACTACTCATAATTTTACAGACTTCTATCATATCTCCTCACAGTTGTCTCTTCTTCAAACTGAAAATACGTAATCTGTTTAGTTTGTTTTTTTTTAATAGGAAAGCCACTCCATCCCTTTTATCATTTTGGTTGCTCATCTCTTTAACTCTTCTAGTTCCGTTATACTTTCCTGAGATGAATATTGCTTTCAAGGTGTGATTACATACATAGTAACATAGCTTGTCATGCTGTGAGGGCTTGTGTGCATCAGTAATTTAACTACTGGCAGGGTCTCCCAAGATGGACAGATCTCAGCTGAGGTACCAGATCAAGACAAACCACCTATCTGGGCAGCAGCAGAATGGGACAGTGTTGACGGCGTAGGATCACATTTCTGTGACAACGGCAACAACACTAACTTAAACTGCACAGAGAACAGGCCTGGCAATCTACTTCTGTTTCTTGCCATGAAAACCCATCTGGGCAGAAGCAGAATGGGACAGTGTTAGAGGCAGAGGATCACATTTCTGTGACAATGGCAGCAACACTAAACTTAAACTGTGCGGAGGAAAGGCCTGGCAATCTACTTCTATATGTTGCCATGAAAACCCACTGGATAGTCACAACAAAACAAATTGCACTATAGAGCTGGAAGATGAGACCCCCAAGTCAGAAAGCATTCAACTAGCTACTGGGGAGGAGCTGAAGACTTTTCAGAGTAAAGCCAGTATTTACGATGTGGTTGGATCAAAGCCCTCGGGACGACTGTCTGCTGATGTAGCTGAACATGAAATGAGAGTCAGAAGCTGTAAAGATGTCTTACATATTGGAACATGGAACGTACGAAGCATGAACCAAGGGAAGTTGGAGGTGGTCAAGAATGAAATGGAATGTGTACATCTCGATCTGCTGGGTGTCAGCAAACTGAAATGGATTGGCATTGGGCACTTTGCATCAGATGATCACATAGTCTACTATGCTGGAAATGAAAGACAAAGAAGAAATGGTGTTGCATTTATAATAAAAAAGAAATACAATGCAGTCAGTGAACGCTTCATCTCTATTCGTCTACGAGGAATGCCTATCAACACAACTATAATTCAAGTGTAAGCCCCAACAACAGTTACAGAAGAGAATGAAATTGATGAGTTCTATTGTAGCAGCCACACTATGAACAAGCTGAAATTGACAGAACATTCAAACAGGATATCCTGATAGTCATGGGTGATTGGAATGCAAAGGCTGGCAACAAAGAAGGTGGCAAAGTGGTTGGAAAATATGGACTTGGCAACAGAAATGAAGCTGGAGAAAGACTGATAGAATTCTGCAAGACCAACAATCTATTCATCTCAAACATCTTCTTGCAGCAACACAAACGGCAACTGTACACATGGACGTCACAAAATGGATTTTACAAAAATCAAATTGACTACATCTGTGGAAGTCAATAATGAAAAAGCTCTATAACATCAACAAAGACAAAACCTGGAGCTGACTGTGGTACAGATCACCAACTACTAGTATGCAAATTTAAGCTAAAGTTGAAAAAGAGCAAGCCACTCATGAATGTAGCAAAATATGACCTTGAGAATATACCACTGGAATTTAAAGAATGCCTGCAAAGTCAATTTGCTGCTTTAGATACAAATAACATAGCTCCAGAAGAGTTATGGAATGACATCAAGAAGGTTGTGTTGGAAGAAAGCGAGAAGTCTCTACAAAAGGTGAAAAAGCAAAAACGGCCAAAATGGATGATGGAAGAAACTCTGAAAATTGCCCAGAAACGCAGAGAAGCTAAAGCCAGAGGAGAAAGAAAGATAATCGCAGAACTCAGAGATTTCCAACGTGCAGCAAGACAGGACAAGGAAAAGTACTACAATGACACATGCAAGGAAATAGAAGCAGAAACTATAAGAGGAAGAACAAGATTGGCTTTCCTAAAGCTACGAGAGTTTAAAAAAAATTCCAGCCTCGAATTCGAATGTTACAAGATGCTCAAAGTTCTATGCTGAATGATGCTGAGAAGATCAAGAAAAGGTGGAAAGAATATAAAGAGTTTTTAAATGATAAAGATCAAGTGGACCAACAGCCGTTTTAACCTGTACCTTATGATCTGGAACCATTGGTGATGAAAGAAGAAGTCGAAGCAGCATTGAAAGCCTTATCAAAGAACAAAGCACCAGGCATTGATGGCATTCCCATAGAAGTATTACAGCAATCTGATGCAGCCGTTACCATACTTACAAGGCTCTGCCAAGAAATTTGGAAGACATCATTATGGCCTACTGACTGGAAAAGATCCGTGTTTATATCAATACTAAAGAAAGTTGATCCAACTGACTGTGGAAATTATCGCACAATCGCTCTGATCCCACATGCCAGCAAGATTCTACTAAAGATTATTCAACAGAGACTACAACCATACATGGAACAAGAACTACCTGAAGTGCAAGCAGGGTTCAGGAAAGGGCGAGGAACGAGACACATCATCGTGGATGTGAGATGGATCCTTGAAAAGACTAAAGAATACCAAAAGGATATATATTTGTGCTTTATCGACTACAGCAAGGCTTTTGACTGTTTACTGTAAACCATGAGAAACTCTGAGCCACATTAAGAAACATGGGTACACCAGAATACCTGATCGTTCTCTTGCACAGTCTGTACATTGAACAAGAAGCAACAGTTCGAACAGAACAAGGAGAAACAGAATGGTTTAAAATAAGCAAAAGTGTACAACAAGGCTGCATACATTCCCCCTACAAATCATCAGAGAAGCAGGATTATATGAAGACAACAGAGGTGTGAAGATTGGTGGAAGACTCATCAACAACCTTCACAATGCTGATGATACCACATTACTGGCTGAAAGTGAAGATGATCTGAAACATTTGCTTGTCATGATCAAGGAACATAATTTTAAAATGGATCTGCACCTTAATGTAAAGTCAAAGATCATGATAACTAGCAAAATCAATAAGTTCATTGTTGAAGGAGAAGAAATTGAAATCGTGGACAACTTTAACCTACTTGGATCAGCTATCAATAAAGAAGCAACAAGCAGTCAAGAAATCTGACGATGCATTACTCTTGGCAGAATGGCTATGAAAGACCTAGATAAGATTCTCAAGAGCAGAGATGTCTCTCTCCATACAAAGATTCGACTTGTTCAAGCCATGGTATTTTCAATAACATCATATGGATGCGAAAGCTGGATAGTGAAAAAGATAGACAGGAAGAAAATTGATGCCTTTGAATTATGGCGCTGGCAGCGAATACTACGTATACCTTGGACTGCCCGAACAACAAACCAGTCAGTACTAGAGGACAGGGGTGGCCCAAGGGGGGTGCGGGGCCATGTGCAGAGACTCGGTGTGGGGCCTCGTTTGCATAAGGGACCTCATTTGCATAAATATTTGCATAAAGTTACCATACACTAACTTTTAGTAAACATGCCTCTTAATGAGTGTATGGATAAAGAAAGACTAAAAGATTTCTACATTACTATAATCCAGTGACAACTGCCAGGCTCATTAGGAACTACTACAAACACTGCCCATTTAGAACCCATAGCAAACCCGCCGTATCATAACAGCACTACCAGGACTCACAAAGCACAAGACCCTACCTATCAAAAGGCAACACTACAAATATTAAACCAATACATTTCAGAGAACAACAATACATGACCTACTGGGGAAAGAGAACAAGTGGCAATGTCAAATAGGAATTACATAAACAGAATACCTCAGCTCAGTTACACGTTCAGAACATAGACCGTCACCAAACAAGGAATCACAATTTAGAAACAGGAAGACAATAATTAAAATGGGAACCACAAAAGCCCAACAACACTGTAGAAATAAACTATAAATTAATTTCCTCTTGTACTAAACAAAGCGCAGACGTTAATGATGCACATTTCCCAGAGCTGGCATATTTCAGTTAATAAATTCAATAAAGAGATATTTTTCTACCTTTTGTGCATTTTATTTTCAGTTGCAATTGCTCCAGCCACTTTCTTCTGGTTTCTTCGTGTCTTCTGCTAACTCTCCATCGTCTGCTGTCCATTTGTCCTTTCTTCACTCTTCTAGTTTTTTTCCATTCTCTCTCTACATCTGCTTTAACATACTAATCTTTCTCCTTTTGCTCTTTCCTCATTCCTATTTCATCCACTCCAATTTTACCCCGCCATCCTCAATCCCCACTTACTCTCCCAATATCCAGCCAATTGTAGATTTGTCTTCCCTCCCACACAAAATATTTTTTCCCTCTCCATTTCACTCTTCCAGCTCTATCCCATTTTAATCCTCCCCCAACATCAGCTCCCGTCTAGTTCCAGCCCCACCCAGCATCCGCTCCCTTCTAGTCCCCGCATCAGCCCATTTCCAGTCCTAGCTCCCCCATCTGAGTCCCTCCATCAGCTCATTTCCAATCCCAGCTCCCCATCAGCCCATTTCTAGTCCTTTCTTAGCCCCACCATCAGCCCATGTCAAATCCTAACTCCCCTCAACTCAGCCCATTTCGATTCCAAGCCCCCCATGAGCCTACTTCCAGTTCAAGCCCCTCCATGTCCATTTCAATCCAAGCCCCCCCAACAGCCCATTTCCAGTCCTATCCTAGCCCTCCATCAGCCCACTTCCTGTCCTAGCCCCCCCTCACTCAGCCCATTTCCAGTCCTAGCTCCCTCCCCTCACAGCCCATTTCCATTCCAAGCCCCCTCCCCATCAGCTATTTGTAGTTCAAGCCTTCCTTCCACTCAGCCCATTTCCATTCCAAGCCCCCATCCCCATCAGCTATTTGCAGTTCAAGCCCTCCTTTCACTCAGCCCATTTCCAGTCCTAGCCACCCACCCAGCCCAGTACCAGTCCTAGCCCCCCCCTAGCCCATTACCAGTCCTAAGCCCCCCATAACCCATTACCAGTCCTAAGCCCATCAGCCCACTTCCAGTCCTAAGCCCCCAGAACACCCCATTTTCAGTCTTAGCCCCCTCCCATAGCCCATTATCAGTCCTAACCCCCATCAGCCCATTTCCAGTCTTAGCCTCCCCACAGCCCATTCCAGTCCTAACCCCCCATTAGCCCATTTCCAGTCCTAGCCCCCCCATAGCCCATTACTAGTCCTAACCCCCAATCAGCCCATTTCCAGTCTTAGCCCCCCCATAGCCCATTACCAGTCCTAACCCCCCATCAGCACATTTCCAGTCCTAACCCCCCCTATAGCCCATTACCAGTCCTACCCCCCCATCAGCCCATTTCCAGTCTTAGCCCCCCCATAGCCCATTACATCCTAACCCCCCATCAGCCCATTTCCAGTCCTAACCCCCCCATCAGCCCACTTCCAGTCTTAGCCCCCCCATAGCCCATTAGTAGTCCTAACCCCCCATAGCCCATTACCAGTCCTAACCCCCCTCCCCCATCAACCCACTTCCAGTCTTAGCCCCCCCCATAGCCCATTAGCAGTCCTAACCCCCCCCCAAAGCCCATTACCAGTCCTAACCCCCCTCCCCCCATCAGCCCTGATAGATTAAAAAAAAACCAAACTGGCTGCTGCTGCTGCTGCTGCCGCCGTGGCAGCGGCAGAATCAAATGTCCCGCCGCGGGGCCCCGCCTGCCCGGCAGAGCCTCCCTTCACCATCAGCTCCCGAGTCCCTCCCAATGCGCAGGCTTTCAGAGCCGCGAGAGCTTCTCTGACCTCTCGCAGCTCTGTTAATCTCGCTGGGGCTGATGGGATTTCCCATCAGCCCCGGCGGGATTAACAGAGCCGCGAGAGGTCAGAGAAGCTCTCGCGGCTCTGAAAGCCTGCGCATTGGGAGGGACTCGGGAGCTGATGGTGAAGGGAGGCTCTGCCGGGCAGGCGAGGCCCCGCGACGGGACATTTGATTCTGCCGTTGCCACGGCGGCAGCGGCAGCAGAAGCCGGGTTTTTTTTTTTTCTACTTGTGCAATGAACAATGTTTTTTGCGTGGGGCCCCCTGAAACGCGGGGCCCTGTGCAAAAAACATTCTTGCTCAATGGACGGGCCGGCCCTGCTAGAGGAGATCAAGCTTAAGCTTTCTTTAGAAGCTCAGCTGACAAGACTTCGACTTTAATACTTTGGACACATATACGAAGAGAGAGATCATTAGAGAAAGACATCATTCTTGGCAAGATAGAAGGTCAATGCAAAAGAGGAAGGCCAGCAATAAGATGGATCAATACAATAACAGCAGCTATGGGTACCAGTCTGTCAACAATGAGCTGCCTGACTGAAGACCAAATACAATTAGGACAACTATCCATAGGGTCGCCATGAGTCGACACTGACTCAACGGCACTTAACAACAATAAAAACATTGTATATGATGGCAGATAAAGACCAGTATTGTCCATCTAGTCTGCCCAGCAAGGCGGCAAGAGTAGGTGCACCTGCCGCTCCATGCAGGTGACCCCTCCCCATGCCTTTGTTTAGGGGTGTACCCACCGCTCCATGCAGGTCACCCCTATTTGCTGAGATATTATTTTGATTTTATCCTGTTGCTATAAAGGCATCTACTGTGTCTGTCCCATGCCATTTTGAATTCTGTCACTGTATTTGATACATAATATTTTTATTTATTCTTCATCCCTTTCCAAATAATTCCTAACATTCTATTTGTTATTTTTGACCACAACTACACACTCAGCTGAGGAATTTAATATGAGGGCACTTTTCACAATAGGACATCCAAGTGTAACCTGGGATGTCAAAGCCAGAACGTTGGAAAAAAAAAGCAGGCAGTTGCAAGTTCAGGCACGATTTAGGAAATGTGGATATGCCTGATAGGCACGTGTATCATATGTCTATATAGATGTCCTCAGGATAGCATTTTAGAGCCAAGACATCTAATAGCATAATGGCTAGAGTAGTGATTTAAGAGCAGATTAGTCAGGGTTCAAATCCCAGTGTGGGCCTTCGTGATCTAAGGCTTATCACTTAATTCTTCATCTTCTCTGGATGTTTTAAGGTGAAAATAAGCACTTTCTTGATGTCTATTTGTGCTTGGAGCAGGTATAAACATTGGCGTGCCTGCTGACGTCTCTGTTTCTGAGTTTGAACGGGTCATGTTATGTACATTGCCACTCCACAGAAACGCTTCTGCCACACCCCCATGTTTATTTGGACATCCCTGCACCGGAGGGATATGCAAATGTTATTTGTGGAATGGCTACAGAGAGGTGTCTGTGATTTTGACATCCATGTGCACGTCTTCAGACCTCCAAATTATGGCAAAACCTTTTAAAAATGACCTTCATAATGTCCACAGTGATTCCAAGCTCCTCTTCCTGGGTAGTGACTCCTAATATGAAATCAAGCTTTATGTACCTACAGTTATATATCACTTGGCACATTACATGTCCACCATTTAGATTACTAGTCTTCCAGTGTCATCAACTCCTTTTGCATCTCCTCACAGTGCTCAGATAACACAGGTACACTAAAAAAATTTTTTTTTAAACTGCCTCTAATGTTTCGATTGATTTTTACGTTTTTTGGTGCGCTGAATCCAAATCTGGTAACCAATTTGCTCCATCACGTACAGATTTATTGCTACATTGGGTTAGCAGTTTGAGGTGAACGTTTCAGATTGAGTGCGATCGAGATAAAAGTTTCTTGGATGAATTCTTTATACTAATTGTTTAGTAGTTATTCAAATAAGAATAAAGAAAATTGTAACAAGGCAGCACATAAGAATAGAGTAATGTCAACAAAACACACTGTGATGGTAGCAAAATTGTCTGCACTTAAAACAGCCACATACATGTGCACAAACATTGAGCATATAAGAGCGAGGTTAGACACAAAGCAAAGCAAAGAAATGTGCAAAAAATGTTGTACAGGTATGTATGTAAGAATAGAAAACGCAAACCGCACCATTGCAATACATGAAGACAAACACCCGATGGTGTGAAAATAAAATTCTAATAAATGAGATCCGACACTGTGGTAATAACTAGCAAATTTTTATTTCAAAGTTTAGTAAAAACACGATATTTGTCAACACAGTTTAGATTTTAAAGTCATTCTTGGGTCAATCAATCTCCTGGTGGGCCCGTTTCTTCTTCCCCCGAATGCTTCTCTTGGTGCGCTGCTTGGCGTATTTTTCATCTGGGGTTTCCCGCAGCAGCAACCAGCAGAAATCAGCCATCATAGTGGTGTTCCATCTTCCTTGGTACCTTCTCTCTGCGTCCTTGATGTCCTGGTGAAACCTTTCACCTTGTTCTTCACTGTACGCCCCCAAGTTTTCGGGAAAGTAGTTCACATGGGAGTGCAAGAAATGGACTTTCAGGCTCATGTTACAGCCTTGTTCTTTGAAGGCATTGAGCATCCTGGCAACAATATCCTTATAGTTCTCATCCCGCCTGTTCCCCAAGAATTTGAGAACAACATCCTTGAAGGAATCCCAGGCTTCTTTTTCCTTCTCAGACATCGTTTCAGCGAATGCTCCATCTGAAATGAGTTTCCTTATATCAGGGCCAACAAACACTCCTTCCTTTAGCTTTGCTTCAGAAAGTCGGGGGAACTTTGAGCAAAGGTACCGAAAGCACTCACCATCTTTTGGAAGGGACTTGGTGAATTGCTTAATGAGACCCAACTTAATGTGGAGAGGTGGTAATAGAATTTTATCACGAGGTACCAAGCTCTCATGAAGAACATTTTTCTCACCGGGTCTCAAATACTCCCGAATTGGCCAGTCTTTTTTCCCCCAGTGTAGGTCGCGGGCCCGGCTATCCCACAAGCAAAGGAAGCAGGGATATTTGGTGAAACCGGATTGCTGCCCTAATAGCATGGATAGAATTTTAAAGTCTCCACAAATCATCCACTTATGCTCATCATAACGAATCTTCTGAAGAATCAGGGCCAAATTCTCGTATTTTTCTTGGAGAATAACAGAGTGAGCAATAGGAACTGAAGCGAATGTGTTGCCATTATGAAGAAGAACACCTTTTATGCTGTCTTTTGACGAATCAATGAACAGCCGCCATTCAGCAGGATCATACTTGAGTTTAAACTTTTCCATCACTCCGTATATATCGTTGCAAAATACCAAATCTTCCTCTTTGCTGAAATACTTCAAAAATTGTGTCTCGCGGTTGCGGTACCAATAAAAAGTTGTTCCTGGTGACAATAGATTTTTCTGTTTAAGCCGAGAACCTAGCAGTTGGGCAGCATCTTTTGGGAGTCCTAAATCCCGGACTAAATCATTCAATTCAGCTTGAGAGAAAAGTTCAGGTTTCGGATCTGGTTCAGTTTCAAACTCGGAAGTACTGGACTCATCGGGAAAAGCCATCTGATGAGTCTCATCATGATCAGAACCGTCCACACAAATATGATCCAAAGATTTTGGTGGTTCAGGCACAGGTACTTCGTTGCTATGAGGCATAGGCCTAATTGCTGAGGGAAGGTTGGGGTAACTTAT
Organism: Ichthyophis bannanicus; assembly: GCA_033557465.1. Lineage (NCBI taxonomy): Eukaryota > Metazoa > Chordata > Amphibia > Gymnophiona > Ichthyophiidae > Ichthyophis > Ichthyophis bannanicus. Next base: position 636,573,082 of record CM066036.1, on the reverse strand, counting down.
TACGTTCTTATTTTTTAAGTTGTATCCCTTCACAATGCAAGAGCAAAAATAGCAGTCACTGCTGTGGTCTCTTTGTTCACGCCACATCATAGGTATTCTGAAATGAAATGCTTGTTTTTTACCTTTCATCCATAAGCGTAGATCTTCCTCACATGTCTTGCACACTTTGTGAGGAGCCCACGGTTTGTCTTGATCGCCTAACTTCAAACCGAAATAGGCGAAATATACTTTTTTAATAAATGCAGAAGTGTTCCTCTGCCGCTTTTTCACGGTATATTCCCCACAAATAAAACAAAAACTGTCCGGAGAGTTAACGCAACCTCTGGCTCTGTGAGCCATCACAAATACACAGCACTGCAAACTACAACTGTAGTGAACCACTTCGGAATAAAGCTGGATTACGACTGAGCAAACAAAAGGTAATAATGAACTTGCAAGAAACTGAAATTTGACAGGAACGTTCATGTCGCAACCACTGTGTTTGAGCGAGCGAACGAGGCGAACAGGAAAGAACATGCGCCAGCGCGAGTACTGGATTTAGCCCCCCGCCTCCAAATTGTCCTGTTAATGTATAAAATGAATACAAAACACTCTAAAATATCATGAGGGAGTGTTTCTAGTTAGTTAACCATTACAACCTCTATTTTGGGCCAAGAAAATAAACTGCAGTCGGCTAAAAAGAAATTATGTGAACATTCCTTATATGGGTAAGAAATCTAATTTTGCAAGAAAACGTGACGTGATGGAACATTTTGGCTATTTTTCCTGGATTCAGCACCCCAAAATCTATAGGAATCAGTTGCAAAACTGGAGGCAGTTTTTTGGTAGTGTACCTGTGTAATTTAAGAGCTTTGAATATTTTCTGACATCTGCAAATTTCATTGTCTCATTCACCATTTCCTTTCCACGATCATTTATAAAGGTTTGGTCCCCATGCAGAAATCTGGAGCACACTATTATTTACCTTTTTTCCACTGAGAAAACAGACTATTTAGTCCTACTCTTCATGTTATCTTTTGGCCATTTCCCAATCCATAATAGGGCAATGTTTCCTACTTTTTACTTTTCCTAGTAGTCTTTAGTGCCCCCATTTGTCAAATATCTTCTGAAAATCCATATGTACTATATTAACTGGCTTATCTTTGTTCAAATGTTTATTAACTCCTTCAAAAAAAATCTAACAGGCTGTTAAGCTAAGAGTTTATTAAATCTATATGGGCACTGTCCCATTAATCTAAGTCTATCCATATGGCTAGTAGTTTTAATTTTTGTAATAGCTTCAACCATTTTGCCTAGAAATGACATCAGGCTTACCAGCTTGTAGCTCCCCAGGTTACCTCCGAAGCCTTATATTAGCCATCCTCCAATCCTCAGGTATCATATATGAATTTAATGATAGATACAATTATTTAATAACAGATTTTCAATTTCGTTTTTGAGTTCTTTAAGAACTATCTAGTCTTGGTCATTTGTCAAACTTTAGTTGTCAGTTTGCTTCATTATATCTTCCAGGTTCATTGTGATGTGTTTTAGTTCCTCTTAGTCATCACCAAGAGAGTATTTCTGATATATTTATCTTCCAAACATCCTCTTCAGGAAAGACTGAAGCAAATTTTTTATTTAGTTATTCTGCTATGGCCTTGTCCTCCCTGAGTGCCTTGTTTACCCTTTAGTTATCTACAGTTCAACCTACTCCCTCACAATCTTGAAAGAGTTATTATTAGTTTTTGCCTTTGTAGTGAGCTTCCTTTCAAATTCTAATTTGATCCTCTTTATTAAATCTTTATTTCTAACTTGCCATCATCTATACATTCATCATTTCAATCTGTTTCCCATATCTTATTTGTTTTAATTATCCTTTTCTCACTATTTAACCATGATGGAAGTGTTCTGGTCTTCCACTAAACTTTTCTAATACAGAGAATATATTTGGTCTGGGCTTCCAAGATGGCATTTTTTAATTGTTTCCATGCTGAAAACGTTTAACCTTTGCAACTCCTCCTAATAGCTTTTTAATTTTGCAATTTTATCGTAGTCTCCTACCATTGTTATCCCTCTGTTTTGCAATGTGAAATAAAATCAAGAGTACCTCTCCCTCTCATCAGTTCTAGGACCAGCTGCACCATGAAGAAGTCATTTATGTCATCTAGAAACCTTACCTCCCTATTGGGCCCAATAAGACATTTAATGGAATAAAATTGTGGTGCAGCTTTGGTTAATAATTTCTATTAGCATTTCATTGTCTACTTCCTCATCCTTGCCAAGTGGTCAGTGGTATGTCTTCCCTGTTATACATTTGAGGGCCTGATATTACATGGCTTATAGCCCTATAAACTGTATAAATGCCTCTAACCAGGTTATTCCCGATCTTCTCCCTTACACATATGATGACATTGATTCTGAATGTATCAAGAAGCTCATCTGCATTGAAATCACAGTGACTCATATTGATGGCTTTATCTGACTCCACCATCCCTTTGGCACTATGGCAGTTTCTGGTTGATCCTCTATGCCAATGTACTGGGATCTATCTTCTCAGTGATGCCACTTTGTATTGTGTGACTTCTTTTCCTTAGAGAAGAATTCACTTCTAGGGACGGAGTAGCCTGTTTTCCCAATCAGCTGGTGAAACATGGGCTACTCTTCTTACTTTATTCTCTCAATCTTCATGCAGGAGTCAGCAGTGAGGACCACAAAGCCTCTATTTTACAGGTCCTGAAACCTCCAGTCCAGTGGTATTATGTGTGCACAATGGGAGCAATTTTGATATCTCGTGCAGTCTTAGGAACTTGTGGTTGGACATTTTCCAGCCATAAGTACCTGCTGACTGAGTTTTCCATGGCAAAACATTTGGTGAAACTGAATTTAATTGAGCACAGAAAAAGAGGAGAAAATAAAATAAAGGGTTTTTTATTAAGGGTTATTGAGGGGACCCAGAGGAAAGAAAACAGCAATCAGGAAAAAATAGTTTAAAAAAACATTGCGAGAGCTGAACTACATCTGTGTGATAGCCCAGATAAAAATAAACTAAGGGAATTGTGAGGTAGCAATTGTGTGGCTTTTGCAAGTACATGGGTAAATTCTAGCATTTTATAAACATGTGTACTTAGTTGCACTGCCCACACGTTGTCCATGTGCACACCTATAGTGAAATGTATGATGTAAACAACGCATATACATTCTTGCTAGTTAGCTCATATAAGAGGTCACTTACGTGCATAAACGACTAAAATACTGACATTTACATGTGTTGTAATTGCCTAACACTAGGCACCTCCTTATAAAATTACCCTCACAGAGTAATTTTTATTGCAAGATATCTAGATTAAGAGGGTATGAAGGCACATATTTTAGCCTATTTTTAAGCCTATGTGTCTTTATAAAACATAGATTGAAAGTGCAGACATTATGGGGGTAATTTTGGAAGCCCTATTCATGTTTTGGATGTCCGAAAACAGGCATTTAGACGTCCATAACACAGAGACATTTCCAGAGCCATTTTAGAAGCCAGGTCTGTAGATGTTCCCAGCATAAGGACGACCTAGTCTGAACGGGAGTGCAGTGGAGGCGTGGCTGGCACATTCCCAAGAACCTAGAAGTTCCCACCTGTTCTCAGAAATGTCCTGGACATCTGGAGTTGTATCTAAGTTTAGACCTGCTCCAAGCTTGAATAAGCATCTGAAAAGTGCTAGCTTTGGCTAAACAACATCCAGAGTTCTCATCACAATTTTATAATGGGATTTGAACCCTTGTTTCTCTAGTTCCTAGCCCACTACTCTAACCATTAAGCTATATCTAGATATCTGGATTCTGAAATACTATTCTAGGGACATCTATGTAGATGCCCACGCAGACGTCCATGTTTGTGAAATCATGCCTGCACCTGGATTTTCTGGCTTAGACATCTCAGATTGTATTTGGATGTCCCTTCTAAAATTCTCCTCTATGTCTGCTTGAGGGCAGGTGTAAATGACATCCCCATCACATGATATGTCAGGCCCCCTGCCGATGACATCTGTTCCTCCCCGGCCTCCCTTCCTCCTCCTTATCTAGTATGGATGTGTTTTTCTTTCCTATAATTTTATGGATTTCTTTTCTTCCTTGCCCTTTAACTAATTTTTATTGTAAACTGCTCTGCTATCTTTCTTGAAGGGCGGTATATCAAATTTTAATGAACATAAACAAATGTTTGTGCATAAATTATGCAGTACATGCCTAGATGTGTATATTTTATAATCAATGTGTATACTTCAAGACTCCGTCTGTGTCACCCAGACCGCACCCCTGGCATTTCCTACTTTAAAAGTACATATATTCATGCCATCGTGTGTACTTTTACACCTACTGCAATTTTGTAAGACCCAATCAATATCAAAACTCAAAAGAACACTAAAAATAAATGGGTCGATATTTGAAGCCCTTAGCTGGCTAGCCAAAGGGAGTCCAGCTGGCTAACAGCGCTATACAGGTGGAGGCCAATTTTAAATCGGTCTAGGCCATCCAGATGTTCAAAAATAGATGGGCCCAAAGTGTACCTGATTCTGCAACTGCGGGAGCTAGATGTTCCTGTGGGTGCAGAATGGGGCACTTAGACGGCCCAGTGTAGCCCCGATCAGCAGCGCAGGACATCTTCCCTTTAGCTTGTCCAGCCTGCCCTATGCTCCAGCTAGTGTGCCAGTGCCATGGCGTCCCATTGCCATGGCACCTAGGATGCCCAGTAGGAGAGCAGAAATGCTACTATGGAGTAAAACCTCTTTTCCCCACTGCCCGACCCTCAGTGCGGGCAGCCAGAGCCGGGGATTGGGCAGCAGGACACCCTTGCATCTGCCTGGCCTGATCCTTAGAGGTGGAATAAGTCCCACATCTATCTCTCCCCTGCCAGACGTACAGGTCCGTGACCTGAATAGGCCCTGTACGTCCGGGTGCTTCAGCCCGCCCATGCTTTGCCTCCGGCCCTCCCCCTCCCACCCCCTATCCAGCACTCCTCGCACTAAGCCGCTGTACGTGTGGGGAGCCAACAGTTCTGGATACGGTCCCTGAGAATAGAGGGAGCTGTACATCCAACCAGGATGTATAGCCCCACTATTTGCAGGGCAGAATCTACCCCATAGTGCTCCTGAATATCACCACAAACTGCCCTGGCACTGTCCAGTTAGAGAAGGGGTGGAACAGGTGAGTGTTGGCACAAACTGGCTAAGTCTTGGCATTTATCTGGTTTGCCTAATTTTCAATGGGACTTAACCAGATTACTTGGATCCTACAAAAGCTGTCCTAAATTGTAATCCCGTTAAGTCCCAGCTGAAAATCTGGCAAATGGGTTAAATACCAAGACATAGCTGGTTTGCACTGCTCAACAGGGATATTTAGCAGCAGCAGCTCTAATACGGTTACTGCCACTGAATATCTTGCCAATATTTAAGTACATGGCTGATAGCTGTGATGTTTGAATATCAGCAGGTCTAAATATTGGCCTAAAAAGTAGAAAGGTGAAAGAGACCTCATCATCATAGTAATATAGTAACACACATAATAAATGACAGCGGATAAAAAACAACATAGCCTTATCTAGTCTGCCCAGTGAGAGGGCAAGAATTGTACCTGCCGCTCCGTGCACGTTAACCGTTTTATGCCTTGGTTTAGGGTTGTTCCCGCCGCTCTTTGAAGGTTACCCCCATTCCTTTGTTTATGGTTGTACCTGCCACTCTGTGCAGGTTACCCCCTTGTGCTTTTGTTTATGGTTGCACCTGTCACTCCATTCAGGTTCCCCCCGTTTATGTCTTAGTTTAGGGTTGTTCCCACTGTTCCATGCAGATTACCCCCCTCTATTTTTTGAAATGTAAAAGTTATTTAAGTTTGCTTTAATTCCACCCTCTTGCTATAAAGGGATTCTCTGTCTATTTCATGCTTTTATTTGAACTCCATCACTGATTTTGCCCCCTCCACTTCTACTGGGAGGGCATTCAAGGCATACACACTTTCCATGGAAAAGTATGTCTTGATGTTGCTTTTATGTTTATCTACTTGCAACTTCATTTCATATCCTCTAGTCTGTATCATATCTCTCAGGTCCCTCCTCTCCTCCAGGGTATACATATTTAGGTCTTCAAGTCTTTCCTTATACGTCTTCTGGTACAGGCCCCATATTTAGTAGCCCTTCTCTGAACCAAACATCTGGCATTGAAGTTTCAGCCCCTATAGGCTTGCATTGGGGAGCATCATACTTTATTTCTGTCAAGCTAAAATAACAGACAGCATCAATCTGCACTTCTGGAAACCTCCGTCTTATAAATTTAATAAGACATCACTTCCACAGCATCCCCTTTCTCAATTATCTATTGAATTAGCAATAATCAGCAAGGATTAAAAGAAAAATCTTTTAAACAAAATTATACTCCTAAACAAAAATAGTCATCAAATCAGGGAATAAAAACAGGTCCATCTCATTTAAATGTGTGTGATCTAAGTATTTAAAGAAATCATAGAGGAGTGAGCTTGAAATGTAAACTATACACAAGGATTTAAAGAAATAACCAAATAAAAAATTATTTTAATAAACTTTCAGAACCCTGTGAGATCAACAAAACTACTCAAGAGCAAAATGTTAAACTCAACAGGAGACTGTCCCATTCATGATATCTCAAAATGTGTTGAAAATTATGGCCCCCAAGGCAGGCCCTTTTATTTGTAGAAAAAATTCAGTCTTAAAAAGCAAAAAGAATTGTTAGAACTGATTTAGTAGCAATTTTTGTTTTGGTGTATATTTTTGTTTAACAAATTTTTCCTTTAATCCTTGATAATTCAATAGATAATTGGGAAAGGGGATGCAATGAAAATAACATCATATTAAATTTATAAGATGGTTTCCATAAGTGCATATGTCATACTGATTGCATTTGTGTTATTTGAGCTTGGCAAAAATAAAGAATGATACTCTCCACCACAAGTCTATAGGGGCTGAAACATCGAAGTCGAATGTTTGAATACTGGATGTTTTGAAGGCCAAGCATTGCTATGGAGCAGCATTGTCATTGGAAAGTTGATGTCACAGTAGTGCAGGATCCGGACTTTGAGGTTTCACACTAAGCATAAATTAGAATATTTTGGGAGTAGAATATCATATATTAGGATATCAAGTGTTTGAAAATAATTGAAACATTAAGGGACATGTTTACTAAACCACACTAAGAAATGGCATCTTAGTAAACATTTAGAGCCATAAATTACCATGGGAGATGTGGCCAAACCGTGCTAACTGCTGAGGGCTTTCACTGCAAGTCTCCATGAAGTTAGTGTGGTGGGAAGCATTTCATCATGCTAAAGCTGCACTATGCTAATTGCAACATTATTAGTGTGCACTAATCAGAATGTGCAGGCTATGCCCACTCTCCAGCCCTAATCTGCCCAGTCTCTACTAGTGCATGTGGTTAGTTCGGGATGGCACTTTTAACACATGGTAATGATACCATGGCCCCATACCAACCCTGTGCTAACCATTAGCACACTTTAGTAAACATACTCCTACATGTTTTATGGAAATTGGGTTGAATAAAACTGATTTGGAGTGAAGCATTATTTAATTACAAAGAGGATGTTTTAGAACATTTGACACACTTATGTCTGGGAGACAGATGATGAAAGCTGGGGTGCTGAAAGCCTGAGAAACAATGTGCTTTGCTTAATGCCTGTTTGATGTCTCATTAAGGTAACCTTTACTTTTTTACTTATTAATTTTTAGTATCTTGGTGAGTTTGATACTGAGTGGTATGATTTGGGATGTTTTTCAGCTTGTCAAGCAACTCATCATCAGCAATTTTATAAGAGACATTTTACATGCGTAGATTGCCACATATGCGGTAACATGCCTTTATAAATGTTCTCCCTCAGTGTCCATAAGGCAGCTTTGTGCCTTCTTCTGATGGATTTCATTTCCACACAGGCAACCTACAGGAGGAGATGGTGAGGATGTCTTTGGGGACTAAGTGTGCACTGGTTTAGAGTCCTGTACATAATACAATGGTGTGACAAAAAAGAAACAAGACTGTGGCAGCCACGCCCATGACTCAATGCCAATTGGCTAACCGCTTATGTCACTGTGTTGTGCAACATCTCGCCACTATTCTGCTATAATATTTTTCATCTCTCTCACTCTGTTTTACTTTTTCAGGTTTTTATGTAGCACACTGCTCCATCGCTTTGTTACGCAACTAGAGGTGGCAGAAATATGGAGCAAAGAATCAACTTGAAATTTCTGGTTAAGTTGGAGAAGGGCCCAACTGAATGTCTCCAGCGTCTCGAAAAGGCTTATGGAGAAGATGCAATGTCAAGGCCGTGATTCTTCGAATGGCACAAACCCTTCAAGACTGGCCACGAGGAGGTGGAGGATGACTCCAAGTCAGGCCAGCCTTCCACAACAAAGACGGCTGAGAACATTGACAGAGTGAACCAGCTGGTGCGGAGTGATCGCAGACTGACGGTGTGGATGATAGCTGAGGAGCTCAGCCTAAACAGGGAGTCACTGCGGATCATCTTGGTGCAGGAGCTGGGGATGTGGAAGAGGTGCGCCAAGATGGTGCCCAAGCTTTTATCAGACGACCAGAAGGAGCACCGGGTCAATGTTTGTCGAGACTTGCTAGAGAAGATCGGAGAAGATCCAGAGTTGGTTGGCTGAGTCATCACAGGAGATGAGACTTGGGTCTTCCAGTACGACCCTGAAAGCAAGAGACAGAGCCTGCAGTGGAAGACTCAACTGTCACCCAGACCCAAGAAGATGCGCATGTCCAAATCAAGGACCAAGGTCATGCTGATCGCATTCTTCAACCATAAGGGAGTGGTCCATTATGAGTTTGTACCTGAGGGTCAGACAGTCAACCAGCACTTCTACCAGCAGGTCCTCAATCGCCTCCATGACCGGGTTTGGCACAGCAGGCGGGCTCTGTGGAGAGACAAGTCATAGCTGCTCCACTACGACAACACGTCCGCACACACTGCGCTCAGTGTGAGGCAGTTCTTAGACAACAAACAGATCACAGCTCTTGACCACCCTCCTTATTCCCCAGATCTCGCACCGTGCAACTTCTTGTTCTTCCCCAGACTGAAGACTGTGCTCAAAGGAATTCATTTCACCTCTGTAGAAGAGATCAAGGCCACTGTTACGAGGCAGCTGAGGGACCTCAAGGAGGAGGACTGTACTGAATGCTTCCATACGTGGCAGAAGCGAATGCAGAAGTGCATTAACTCTGGTGGGGGGGGATTACTTTGAAGGGGACAATGCATAATTTCTCTGTAGATTTTGTAATAAAACATTTATGGGACAGTCTTATTTCTTTTTAGTCACACCTCGTATGTCATAATTTTTCTTCAGAGATCACTATCCTCCATTTGTCAGCCAGAGTGAAGGGAGAGGGAGTTGAAATAGTGGTGGGGGAGGTGGAAAGAGTGGAAACAATGGTGGAGAAAGGAGTAAAACAATATGGTATGGAAGTCTAGTTTTCTTCTAATCTTTAAGGATTGAGTATAATTATGAGAATTATACAAACCATACTTCATTTAATAAAAAATTAATCTGAAAAAAATGTACTATAACATTAATAAGAAAAAAATGTGTAAGATAATCAACTTACTACTTGAAGAAGAGCAAGATATCCAGCTCCAACATTATCAAAGTTTACTTTCACATTCCTCCATCGGGCACTCTGATTGTGATTTATGAGGTCGAAACATTCACTTTCATTATTCACTACAGTTTCTGGGAACATCTCACCAGTGGTGGTATTGACACAATAGTAGTATTTGCCAGCAAAAAGATTCACTCCCATTATGCTGAAAATCAGCCAGAATATAAGACAGACCAGAAGCACATTCATGATGGATGGAATTGCTCCTATAAGGGCATTCACAACCACCTATTCAAAAATTAAAGAAAAAGCCTGTAAGAATATATATATATATATATAAGTTTAGGAGTAAGACAATTTTTTATTAAGTTAATTTCTCCATAAACTCAAGAATGTTTATTTCTACAGACAACAAAATAAATTCCTTTAGGAAAATTAACGAATGAGCTGTCATGAAACAATGAAATAGCAACTGATGTATAGATAGTAAAGAAAATGAGTAAAAGAAATTTAACAAAAATAAAGACCTGGTAGTGATATGACATACAGTTTGTATACTCTAGAATAAAAAGTATTAAACAAACATAACAAAACTAACAAATATTATGAGAGATAAAAATTTAAATAATAATGGTTGATAAATTTATGAATGAAGGATAATGTATGATAAACAGAATTGATATAGAAACTGTATGTGTCTTCCCTCTTCTCTCCCTTTCCTTCTGTGCCCTTTGATTAATAGCACTCACCATTGCTTTGTAACCTAGGTCCTCCCTCCCTTTTCTCTTCCTTTGTTCCTTAGTCTACTTGTTTACTTATATTTTGTGTTTTCATTTTTGCTTGTTCCCTCAACTTTAAACTTTGTAAACTGCCTAGCTGCCTTGCTACAGGCAGTATATCAAGTACAATAAAACTGTAACTGTAACTGAAAATTTCACAAGGACCTTTACTCAGGCACAGTTATGCTTATAGTTCAAAGTGAATTGACAGAGACAAAATTAGCGAGACTAGGATTTCCACTGACATTTCTTTGTCACAATGCAATTGTTTAAACATTTCACAAAAATCCAGAAAGAAGAAAAAAAATGCAAACTCTGGATGTGTTGTTGCCAGCCTCTTATAGGCCCATTTCCAGACCTCCATTCATGGAAAAGATTATTGACTGAGCAGTATTGCAGCAACTGTGGGATTATGTGGATGCGAATAGTTTACTAAATGTGCAACAGCATGGTTTTTCTTCGTACCTGATGGATCATTATTTTTGAGGTATGGATTGGTTATAAGCCGTTGGATTGAGCGTTGCCGCTGCAGGGTGTTCTGCAAGGTTTAGTGCTCTTGACTCTGGTGTTTAACCTTTATGTGGACCCGGTTTGTGTGCTGATCTGGGAATTTGGCGTTTATCATGTTTACGCAGATGATTTTATGCTCTACAAGCCTTTTGATTTTTTTGTTGATTTTTATTCTTTGCCCCTTGTTGAATGTATGTGTGCCATTCCGACATGGTTTTCTGAACATTGCTTAAAGCTTAATTATCAGAAACAGAGGTTTTTTTGTAATGTGTGATGTCTGTTGTGCCACCTGTAGATCAGTCTTTCAATGATCAGCTTGTAGCTGTGCATAGTGAGGTTGTGTATTTGGGAGTCATTTTGGATACTTCCTTGGATACTTCCATGCAACCCCATGTGATTCGGATGTTGAGGCATCTTTGACCTTTTCGTACCATGTCTGATTTTCGGTTGGTATTTTAGGCTGTTTTGTTTCCTTCTTTGGATTTTGCAAATATGTTTTTTGTGGTATAGAATGCTGCCACGGGGGTTTTCCTGGTTAAATCTTGCTATGACCATATTACACTGTGTTTGCATCATCTGCATTGGCTACTGGTGCATCAGTGGATTGTTTTTAAAATTTTATGTATTATAAAAATTAGTTTGTGGTCATTTGCACACAGACTTGGTAGGTTGTTACAGTGGCATGATTCAACTCATCCGATGCAGTTGGATCGTCAAAATCATTTGACGTTATTGCCAGCATTTGCTGGTAGCCTGCAGGTAACCCGTTCACCTTGCATTTATGTTATATGTACCAATGTTTTGGAATCATTTACATGATTATTTTCAGGGCTCTGATTTGCTGGATTTCTGTAAAAAATGGAAACTCGTTTTTGTGATCTGGTTTTTGGGGATGCTGGGTTTTATCACTTTTATTTTTGTGTACATCAAAAGGACCTGGAGGAAGTCAAAGCACCCATCTTTATTAATCACTTTTAAAGACAGGTACCAAAACTACAGGGCACACCTGCTTAAGGCAAAAAAGATTACCATTCAATGTTGCTCAAATGCTGTTCTTATTCTCCTAAGATTTTATTTATTTTATTTACATTCTCTTATATACTGTGCTATTCTGCATCAGTGCGGTTTACATTGAACAAACTGAAATTACATTGAACAGGGCATTATAACTTGGAGATAACTATTTTACAGGGAACATGGGCTATGGAGGGTTAAGAGGGTTAAGATGATTTTTTTTCATCAATACTCTGTCCTCCCTTTCTAATACTTCTTTCCCACATACTAGATTCTTTCCCAGATTCTCTCACCACCTACTTCTTTGATAAAATCTCTTCCTATGTGCCATGGAATTTGTTTTGCCCTCCTCTCGTGATCCAGTAGCATCTACCCTGATGTACATCTGGTTTGATTTCTCTCCCACATCCTTAATGGCTGTGCAGAAAGTTGTCTCCTCCATAAAAAAAAATACTTTTCCCTTGGACCCTATTCCCTTTGCCTGGATACTAGAACCCTCACTAAGCCTATGCCCCAGAGTTCATTCCCTCATTACTATGAGTTTAACAATGGGGCAAGTACCCAAGGCTTGGGAACAAACCATAATTAGATCATCCTTGAAAGGGTCCAAACTTGATCCCCTAGTTCCTGCCAATTATCACCCAATTTCAAATCTACACTTTCTTTCAAAAGTAACGTAATGCCTGATCCTTCTGCAATTTGTAGATCATATTGGACATATCCATGGCCTTCATACCCCGTCTGTTGGGATTCTGGACCAATTACAGCACTGAAACCATTATCATGTCTGTTCTCGGTGAAGCCCATTCCATGCTGGATCATGGTCAAATTATTCTGTCCACCTCCTCAAACCTTACAACTGCTTTTGATCTTGTTGAACTAATTTCTTGCCTTCATAGCATTGGTCTCCAGGGAGCTGCACTGTCTTGGTTCAAGTTCTTCCTATCAGGCCGATCATTTGCAATCACTAATGGTAGTACTACCTCAGTCCCTCATCAACTTGAATGTGGAGTCCATCAGGGTTCTGCACTCTCTCATTTGCTTCAATGTTTTTCTGAGCCCCCTAGCAACTCTCATTCAACTTTCGTGGATTCTCCTCTACCTCCATCCTACTCTTGGTGAGGGTACCTCAGAGCTCTGTTTTAAGACCTCTCCTTTTCTTGTTCTATACTCACTCTTTTGGTGTACTCATCTCCTCCCATGGTTTTCAGTATCATCTTTATGTTAATAACTCAGATTTACCTCTCTACACCTGAAATCTCTCCAGAAATCCAAGCCCATATTTTAGCCTGTTTATATGACATTGCTGCTTGGATGACCCACCACCATCTGAAATTGAACATAGCTAAAACAGAGCTCCTTATCTTTCCCCCCTAAATTCACCTCCCCCTTTCCTCTATCTCTGTGAATAATATTCTATTTCTCCCTGTTTCCTCAGCTCGCAAACTTGGGGTCATCTTTGATTTTTCTCTCTCCTTCTCTGAACGCATCCAACAGATAGCTAAACCTGTCTATAACATCAGTAAAATTCATCTCTTCCTTTCTGAGCACACTACTAAGACCCTTATCCAATCTCTAGTCACCTCCCATATAGACGATGGTAACCTGCTGCTTTCCATTCTCCCTCAGAATTATTTCTCTCCCCTTCAGTCTGTTCAAAACTCTGCCAGTTTTGCTATGCTCACATAACCCCTCTTCTCAAATCACTTCACTGGCTTCCTATCCATTTCTGCATTCGGTTCAAACTTCTCCTACCAACTTATAAGTGTATTTATTCTACAGCTCCTCTCTATCTTTCCTCTTATTTCTTACACCCTTCAGTGGGAACTCCGCTCCTCTAGCAGATCACTTTTTCTGTGCCCTTCTCCACCAATGCAAACTCTAGACTTTGCTCATTCAATCTTGCTTCTCCATATGCTTGGAACAAACTACCCGAATTAGCATGCCAGGCTCCTTCTCTGGCCCTATTCAAATCCAAGCTAAAAACCCATCTGTTCAATACGTTTGTATCCTTCCCCTTATTCTCTTGCTTATCACCTAGCTATATCTTGCCATTGTCCTTGAATTACCCTAGTCCCCAGTTATTGTGTGGTCTGTCTTGATTAGTTTGTAAGGTCTGATGAGCAGGAACTGTCTCTTAATTGTACATGTACAAAGCTGTGTACACCTTGTAGTGCTATACAAATGATAAATAGTAGTAGTAATATATGCAGATGACATGCTTCTAACTGTCCACATCGATCCTCTCTACCCTGCCCTCAACCAGATAAATTCCTGTCTCGAAGCAATTGCTACCTGGCTTTACGCCAACACTCTTAAATTGAACCCAAACAAATCAACAGCAAAATGGATTACAAGCGGCTCAAACTCTCTCTCCATAGCCCCTTTTCTCTCTGGTACCACAGCCACTTCAATCATTGTTCAAATATCTGAGTATCCTCAACAATTTGGACCTCTCATTGTCTGCTCAGATTAGTCAAGTCACCAAATCCTCATTTACTGCACTCCTTTGCTTTTGAGCTATCCGTCCTTTCTCAGATCCACGGCACAGGCTACCATCCTGCTTAGTACAGTGATAGCCTGGTTGGATTATTACAACATCATTTATTCCAGATTTTCAAGTTACAAGCCCCAAAAATTAAAAACTATACAAAATACAGCTATATATCTTTTCTGTACTGCTGGAAAATTTGATTATATTACCCTCCTCCTTATGCAGCATCACTGGCTCCTTGATGTATATCAGATTCGATAAGGGCTTAATTTGTAGACAAAAAAAGAAGCGGAACTATGGGCGGGGGCAGAAGTGACCTGAGGGGGAAGAGCCAGGCCGGCAGTTTTTGCATACTTTTGTTTACAGCATTGGTAAATAAACTATCTGCTTGGGCTAAACTAAGTATGTAACTTATCTAAATAATGGCAGAATATTGCCACTATCTGAATAACTGTCTGGCCTACCCTTGCTCCTCCTCTAACATGGCCCACAAATATCTGAAAATATCTGGCCATTTATCTGGCCCAATATTATCTATATTTTTTTGAAAAGACAAGCTAATTGTGCATTTGCCTGCAAATGCATAATTGCCTTTGAATGGGGCATATTTATTCATTTTTCTGATAGGGTATAATTATTCATTCATATATAGCACTCCCAGATTCACCAATAAAGCTCTCCCAACAACAGATGCACAGCAGAAGTAGGGCTTTTCACTTTACAATTCAACATACAAAAAGATTCCATTCAAATTCTAGTCTCAAATCAGTGACAATACCACCAACTCCTACTGTCAAACACTGTGCGTCATAACACAAAATCCTGCAAATGGACACTCAACACCAGCACCAAATCTAAGAACTCAACCCTACCTATGAAAAATCAACACTGCAAATATTCTGAACACCAGTAACCTCTGAATGGAAAAAGAGAACAAGCCAAACTACTACAGATTCCTACACAAAACCAACATGTTAACAGAATCCCTCACCTTGGCTCCCCTTCCTGTTCCAGTCCCCCTGCAGCATAAGCCCAGTTCCATGCCCAGCCCCCAGTCCCAGTCCCACCCCCCCCCCCACTCCCAATCATCAGTCCATTTCCGGTCCCAGTCTCCCCCAGCCATACTATCAGTCCATTTCCAGTCTTAGCCCCCCCAGCCCCAGTATCAGTCCATTTCCAGTCACAGTCCTCCAAAGGCCCAGTATCAGTCCATTTCCGGTCCCAGTATCGGCACATTTCCAGTCCCCTCCCCGAAGCCTCAGTATCAACCAATTTCCATTCTCGGTACCCCCAGCTCCAGTATCAGCCTGTTTTCTATCCCAGCCCCACCTAGGTGCAGTATCAGCCCATTTCCAGTCTTAGTCACCTCTTACCACCGGTATTTGCCAATTCCCAGTCTCAATTTCCCCCAGACCCATTAGTCTATGTCCAGTCTCATTTTCTCCCAACCCCAGTAGCAGTCCATCTCCAGTCTTCCCACAAACCCAGTATTAGCTCATTTCTAGTCATAGCCATACCCCACCCCCCATTCCAGCATTGACCTTCTTCCAGAACCAGTCTCTCCAGTGCCTCAGCCCCTTTCCAGTCCCTCCCTTCCTCATCCTACATCAGCTCCCTAATCCCAGGCTCCCACCCCATCATTAGCCACCTCTTATCCCCACATCACTTGCAGCCAGCTACCTCCTCTCTACCTCTTCCTAAGTTAACACAGCCGGAGGAGCATTTTTGTTTGCTCTCATGGCTGTGCTGTACTGAAGCAGCCTGGCCATGGCGTTTTTAGTAAAGCAAAATAAGCACTTCCTGGTGTAATAAAAATGCTACGGCCGGGTTGCTTCAGTACAGCACAGCAGTGGGAGCAAACAAAAATGCTCCTGCGGCTGTGTTAAGTGTTAATATGGCCATGGCTACCTTCTCTCTTCTTCTCCCTGTTCAGTACTGCCACAGCCATGCTAACACTTAACACAGCCACAGGAGCATTTTCATTTGCTCCCGCGGCTGTGCTGTACTGAAGCGGCCCAGTCCCAGCATTTTTAGAAAAGCAGGAAGTGCTTATTTTGCTTTACTAAAAATGCTGTGGCTGTTCTGCTTCAGTACAGCACAGCCACAGGAGTAAACAAAAATGCTCCTGCAGCTGTGTTGTGTAATATGGCCGTGGCAGCACAGGGCACAGGGCTGAGGTGGGATGACAGAATCTATACTTCAACCCAGGCCTTGACAAATTTTGTTTGTATTGAAGAGCCAGTCCAAAATCTTAGAAGCCAGCCACTGTGATCTCCTTTCCCTCCCTCCCCCCCCCCCCCACTGCCTCCATCCTCCACAGACACTCCTCCATTTGCAAACTCATACATGTCTGGGGAGGGTGGAAGAGTTTGAAAAGAGATGATAAAGTGAGTTTTAATATGGTAGTAGGAGCTGTGCGAGGCATCTTTAGACAGAAATATGCAGAAAGTGTTGGTGTGTGCTTGTGTGGTGCAATGGTTGTTTGCCCGTCTGTGCAGACAATATAATGATTTACTCCCCCTTTTCCACAAAAAACCCGGACTACACAGCAATAACTTCATTTCTCAATACTTAAACTCATTACCTTGCAAACCTCAATCTCTCAGTAAATTACAACAAATCTGAAGCCCTCCATGTTAAATAAGACCCCACATTCATCCCCCCAACAAAATTAAGAATTAATGAAGTAGAACTGGATATAAAACCTGAAGTCAAATACCTGGGCATCACAATAGATTAGAACCTAAACATGCTCTTGCACATTAAAAAAAACACTAACACTGCTTATCACAAACTATGCACCCTACAGAACCTGCACCCACTTCTGGACCCCAATGACTACAGATCAGTATCCCAAGCCATAATCATGTCACACCTAGACTACTACAAAATATTGTATCATTCTCTCTCTAAACAAACTCTTTACCTCCTTCTACTGGTTCAGAACACGGCAGCTAGGATCATTACAAGAGCATCCAGATATGAACGGATCACGCCGATACTAAAATCCCTTCAATGGCTCCCCATTTCACAAAGAATCATATACAAAGCAGTCATTACAATCTTCAAACTCCTATAGAACCAACTCCCTACTGAATTATGAAAATCAATCAACAAAGTCCCAAACTTTAGATCATGAAGATCCAACAACCAGAATCTCCTTATTACCTCTTCACACCCAAAATGTGGAACTCCCTCCGGGAATGCCTGTGCTCCTCCAACAGCGTATCCGAACTATGAAAGAATTTAAAAACACACCTTCTCATTACTTTGAGACGAACAATGGCAGATAAGCACTGTGCCCTTTTCTCCCTGTATTTATCCTTTTAACCTTCAACATCCTACACTCTCCCCCCCACCCTTCCAACCCCTCTCCATGCTCTGTTCCCCTTTCACTCCCTCCCCTAGCACTCTCACCCCCTGTCCTCCATTACCCCCATCCTCCCTTTCTTTGTTTTTTAAAATCTACTGCCCCTTTAAATGTTTGCTGTCTCACTCCGCCACCCTTATTTTTTTTCATCAGGTCCCGGATGTGCCTTCCGGCAGCCTAAGGCCTTCCAGGCTTTCTCTTCCTGTCCTGCCCACGGAACAGGAGGGGCTTTTGCCACAATTCCTCCTCCTCTTTTACCCATGGGATCTCCGTGGACAGCCTGCTGCCTCCAAGCTGTGTGTCCAGCTGGTGGGAAATCGATCTCTTTTGGGCAGACAGGAGGGGTTTTTGCCGCGATCCCTCCTCTTCTGCCCGTGGGAAATGAGATCCCTGCGGGCAGCCTGCTGCCTACCAGCCTCGCCCTCTTGTCCTGCCCATGGGATTGATCTCTTGTGAGCAGAACAGAGGGGCTTTTGCCACAATTCCTCCTCCTCTTCTGCCCATGGGGGATGGGATCTCCACGGGCAGTCTGCTGCCTCTAAGCCACATGTCCTGCCCATGGGGAATGATCTCCTGTGGGCAGACAGGAGGGACTTTTGTTGCAATTGCAGCTTTCTCCTCCACTTTTGCCCATAGAGATCTGATCTCCTGCGAGCAGAAGAGAGCCACTATCGGGGCAAAGACTCCTTTTTGCCTGCTCGTGAGAGATTGGATCCTTGCGGACAGACAAAAGGCATCTTATTCACTGCTGCCTGCAATTGTGGGAGGGAATAAGATGGGATCTGTCAAGCCCTGCTTCTGCCTCCTCAAGATTGCCAGAATGCTGTTCCATTCCGTTCCGGCACAAATTAAACCCTGGATTAGATTCAAAATCCTCTCCTGGAACCATAAAGTATTTTACAATTGTACACTGGATTATTTTATCATCTGCTAGCACCTATAGGCCCCTCTATGTTGTTTACATTCTCTACACAGAAATTGGCTGGTTATTCATTCTCCTTCACACACCAGGTATGAATTTACGCAAAGTTCAGCTTTCTTTTTCATTGCTCCTTCTTTGTGGAACACTTTGCTTACTCACATCAGTCTTGAATCAGTCTTAAAGAAATTCAAACCCTTGATAAAATCCTTTCCATATAGTCCTGCTAGACCAGTCCAGACAAATGGGTTGTGTTTCTCTACCAGAAGTTTGGTGGAGACAAAGAACCAATGAAAAGCCCAGGTTTCAATGACATCACTCCCATGCCTCTATCCGCCTCAGCCACCAGAGGTCTCCAATATTTCTTTGTCTCCAGCAGATGATATAGAAAAGCTGAATAACTGAGAGGAAAAGATGGACTTAAATGCTCATGAACGACCATCCTGAGGGTGACTCTCTCACTTGTGTGCAATGTGGGATGCTCCACTAGACTGCAGTCTTTTCAGTAGCCATAGGAGGAGTAAAAATTGGTTCAGTTCGACGCTCTTATCATAACAGCCTGTTGAACAGCCAGAAAATTGGAAGGATTTGGAAGAATTCAGCAGCCTCACACAACCTCAATGCCTCCTTCCTCCTTCTCTGTGCCAACTGTTCGCTCCCAAAGAC
This sequence comes from Ichthyophis bannanicus, assembly GCA_033557465.1. NCBI lineage: Eukaryota > Metazoa > Chordata > Amphibia > Gymnophiona > Ichthyophiidae > Ichthyophis > Ichthyophis bannanicus. The sequence goes on along the minus strand of CM066036.1, from coordinate 636,553,716 downwards.
TGCAGAAGGCTCTTAGAGGAATCTGCCTGCCAACAACCTCAAACACAGTGTCTGCAAAGCCAGAGAAACAGTTTCAGGGGAGAAGAGCTGAGCCCGGCATGGATTTCTGCTAAGGGCTCTCAGAGGGTGACTATCAAGACTTGACCTCATTATTGTCCTTGTTGGGGGCTCCCGATTCCATCCATCTGGGGAGCAATTCGGGGTGGACCACTGGTGACCACTGGCATGGTCTAGGCTTTCCTGCCCTTTTCTGCATGTCTTAGCAGCATTTTTACTATTGTGCGCCTGGCGATCACGTGGTCCTTGTGCACATTCCACCAAAATGGTTCCAATGCACGTTCCTACCCAACTGCCCAGGGGATCAATGGTGACTATGTCCCCTGGTGTAGGGGGTCATTTCCACAAAGAGAGCTTCTGGAGTTCAGATTGTCCTCCCTGGAATTCTTTTCCTTTTTACAACAGGCCTGCTAATGCTGGCGTGGAAATTTCGACCCTGCAGCCTTTTGGGTTCCCACTAGCGCAGTCTCATGAGGGGCAAGCTGAGAGTGGAAGCCCTGTTCGATTGCCTATGGATATGCGTCCCCGGTAAAGAGCATCCTCCTGGAGATGAGAATCAGCTGGGATCTGGACTGTGGCTTCCATTCAGATGTCTAATAAGGATGAAGTAGTACTCTCATCTTCAGAGGATAGTGAGAAGGCTGATGTTCTCCACCTGTTCTGGGAGGAGGAACTGGAGGTGTGGAATCTCAGGGTCTTATCAACCTTGAACTTGGTGGATGCTCTAGGTAAGGAGTAGGAACCGAAGATACCTCCACTCCCACAAGGGGTGTGGAAATCCATTACTATTTTCACATTCCCAGAGGCGCTCAAGGACCTGTTCCAGTTGGAGTCGGATTCCCCCTGATTCCCCGCCTAGGGGGCTAAGGATGTATAAGAAGATGCACTTTCTCCTGGAAAAGGAATGCACTGTGTGGTTTAATATCTCCAAGGTGGATACGCAGATCACGGTAGGTACCAGACGAACTACCATTCCTATGGAAGGAAACTCTGGACCAAAAGGTGGATTCGTTCTGAAGAACCAGTTCGTTGCAGTGGCCGCTATTCTTCAATTGGCAGTAACTGCAGCCCTGACATCACTAGCCCTGCTCCAGTGGATTCAGTCTCTACTTCCAGATGATTCTACCCCTCTTTTGAAGTCAACTACGGCCTTCCTTTCTGAAGCTATAAACATGAGAACAGTGGCCAATCCAGGTCACAATTACCTGTCAGGTTCCCAAAAAGGTACATAGTTCCACAATGCTTGTCCCAGGGTAAGCAGTGGATTTCCTGGGTCCTCTTTAATAATGGTTTATGGACCTTTCCCTCAGGAACGTGTCCAGACCTTTATTAAACCCAGCTACACTAATAGCTTTTATGACATCTTCCACTAACAAATTCCAGAGTTTGAATACGCATTGAGTGAAAAAATATTTTCTCTTATTATTCTTAAATGGGTTATATATTGTAGCTTCATTGTGTGTCCCCTTTTTGATGGAGTAAACAACTTATTATGTTTACCCATTGTACTCCATTCATTAATTTATAGACCTCGAGCCTGATTTTTGAAGCCCTAGGCACATGCTACATGTGTAAAGGCCGGCCGTACCCATGTAAAACCGCCATAACCGTGTAAACCAGATATTCAATAAGGCGGCTTGAATCGTTGAGGCCTAGTTACCCGCACAGCACCAGGCGCCGAAGCCCCAGGGTGGAAAGGGAGCGTGTCACTGTGAAACCTGCGTAAAGCATATTTCTGAAATTCGTGTGTGCCGACATTGAACATTACTAATCACGTAGCTTTAAGCGATGGTTCCTGGCACATACAATAGCTGACAGTGAGCGGTGAACCTGTGTAGTGGCAGAATAGTGCACAGTAGAGTGAGGGGAGCATGTGGAGGCCTGTACCCAAACTGTGCAGATGTAAAGTGGTGCTGGACAGGCAGAAATGCCATGTGGGCCATGCACATGGTAATCCAGAGGTGGAGACGTGCCTGCCATGCCCAGGCACAGCGGAGAATGAGACAGGCAGTGTGTACCCAGCAAGAGGCTGTAGCCCAGCACCAGAGATTCAGGTACCATACCTCATGTGTACACAGGCCCAGGATGAGCTACCTGTAACTGACGGAGGAGGAGGTATACCAGAGATACAGACTGGATGGGGCAATGATAACCAAGCTGTGCAGCATTTTCAGTGTGGACCTGGAGCCCTCCAGATCCAGAAGCCAGACCCTGCCAGTGGCCATGATGGTGACTTCTGCCCTGGGATTCCTTGCAACCAGCAGCTTTCAGTATGTGATAGGGCGACTGTTGGAATCACACACTGCATAGGAACCTTCACCAGGGCCCTGCTGCGGAGGATGTGCCACCTCAAAGCCTTCCCCCGGACACAGCAGATGCATCAGGAGACCATGCAGGTGTTCTACAATGTCGCTGGGTTCCCATCGGTGCTTGGATGTATAGACTACACCCATATTGCACTGCGGGTACCACGGCTGGTGCAGAGGGCATACAGGAACAGGCATAGATACATATCAATGAACATGCAGGTCTTTGTAGATGCCAACATGGACTTCACTGATGTGTGTACCTGCTACCCAGGGTCTGCCACAATGTATTTGATCTCGCCCAGTTCAGCCTGGGACAGGCAGCAGCTGGGAGTCAGCTCAGACATGTGTGGCTGCTAGGTGAGTTTGCAAATGTATAAGCCCCAGGACAGGCCCAGAACAGAAGTCTACTGTAGTATGATGCTATGTGTATTGCAAACAGGCTGTGATAGATGTGTTCTGTACGTATCGCAACACATGAGCACCACTGCATGCTGTCCATAGCAACCCATGGACTACACACAATGCACGTCCCAATGCTCATGTTCACAGGTCATATTGCCCCCACAGGTGGCCATGGATATCCCCTGAGAACCTAGCTGCTGACCCCAGTGCGCCAACCCATGAGCCGGCAGGAGGAGCAGTACAATACTGCCCATCAGCAGACCTGGGCAGGTGTGGAGCATGCAATTGGGGTGCTGAAGAGCTGTTTCCAGTTCCTCAACGGAAGTGGTGGGCAACTCCTCTACAGCCCGGAGCAGATATTTGCATCATGTTGCATACTCCACAACCTGGCATGGATGCATGGAGTGCTGGACCCACAGCCAGCAGTTGTGGAGGAGTGGGAGGCCACAGAGGCAGCAGATGGTGATGATGCAGAGTCTGGGAACCAGAAGCAGTCCAGGGCACTGGCCCACCATGTGCAGATGATACGTGACAGTTTCTGAGGTGACTGCCCCACACCAGCACCAGGATAGGACACACACAAGCAGCAATAAAGTGCCCATTACCATGCAATGTGTGCAGAGTGATACATTATTTCACCCCGTGTGATTCCCCTGCCCCAGGCTCCCTGCCGGCCATGGGCACTTGCTAACATATGCACTGCGATGCAGTGGAGTGATGTTTAAGGATGTGCTGGCAGTATCATTACCCTCCCCAGTAGGGTGGGCTGACGGACATGGCTCAGGGCTAGCAGGTGGCTGTTCTGTTGCGTTGGCAGCCCCAGCACCCACCTTCTGTGCCTGCATGAGGCCCACCAAGCTGTGCAGGGAACCAGTGACTGATGCCTGGTAAGATGCCATCTCATCAGTCACAAGGGGCCTTCAATGTGGCGCTCCACACGTAATCTGTGGTCCCGCCACTCCTCGTGCTCTGTCTCCCTTGCATGTTCTGCAGCCTGCAGGTCCTGCCGGATAGCTTGCAGTTCAGACAGTATGCCCTCTGTGCCAGCCACCAAGTGTGCACTCTCCTGCAGTAACTCCAAGTCACAGCCCCCTGCACCCACAGGTCATCCAGGATGGCAAATTGTAGCTCGGCAAGTGGGGCATCATCTGTCTCCAGCACCCTGGCACTGGTGATCATGCTTGCCTGCCCCAATCCCCTGGGTGGCAAACCCAACTGCTCCTTTGTACTTGCTGGTGCACTGGACCATTCTGCTGCCCTGGCAGGCACGCCAGCTTCGATGGCTGTGCTGCACCCTGGCTGTGCACTGGCATCATCTGTGGTGGGTGTTGAGGCTCCCCCTGATAAATCTGTCCCAGGCTGGGAGGGCAGGGTCTCTGGCAGGTCTGTGGGAGAGCAAAGGTGGCAGAGGTTAGTGACATGGCTTGCCAGGTTGGCCTATGGGGTGGCAGCCGGTCCACTAGAGAACCGGCAGGTGGTGCACGGTCTGCACCATACCCACCTCATGTAGCACCCAAGGTCAGATAGACAGGCTTGCCCTGGGTGGACGGAGGCATGGTGGGGACACATACATGGCAGTAACGGTCCCACCTGGGCTATGGGATATCTCTACTCACTCCCCCTGTGTGCCTGTGGTGGAGCTGTCAAAGCCTACAACCCCAGAGATGGCGACCTCCTCCACATATTGCAGCTCCTGTTCCTCTAATGGGGTGAGGCTGCGCTGCTGTGCAGGCGGCAACCTACTGTTGCTGGTCTTCTCCTTTGCTGCCTGCCGTACCATGCACCACTTCTTTTTGATGCCCTCCACGTCCCTGTTGTGGTGGTGTACTGCATTGACCTGCAGACAATGTCCCGCCATGCTGTCTGCTGGCATCCTCAGCCGCAAAGAGGGCAGTGTGCTGCTGCAGGATGAGCCCAAGGGCAATAGCTGACTCAGAAGGCATGAAGTTTGCCTTTCTTGTGCGCTTTGCCGCTGTCGGTGCCTTGTCAGCCATTGCGTAGCAACGCGCTAAGGCAGTGTTCGACTACCTGTGTAGGTCCTCTTTCGCATATATGGTTAAAATGTGCAGAGGTGCATATCCAGTACCTGCATAGGCCCCTGGGTGCTGACATTTCAAAAATCTGCATGATAGCTCACCGCTTTAGGACACCATAGCCACACACTGAGTGATGGCAACATAGGCGTGCGGGGACGCCCAGACTGCGGTTCCCGGGCAGGTCACATAACATAGTAAGCGGACACGGCAACCATGGCGTACACCGCTCTGATGGTGTGCCTTCATGGGGCAGGGAGCGCCCTGTTTGTGCAGTGCCGCTGGGCCGCACCTGTGCAACCACAGCCATACTGCACGGGTATGGCAGAGGGGCACTATCTGTGCAGGCGGTCGCGACCACAGAGGCACTACCCTTGCAAGGCTGTGCCCGTGACCATCTGCATAGGTAATACTCCTCTGCCATACCTGCGCCGTATGGGCTGAAGCCACAGAGGTGCTACCTGTGCAGGGCTGTGACCGTCTGCATGGGTAGTGCCCCTCTGCCATACCCGCGTAGAACGAGCGTACCTATATCCCATGTCCATAGACCCCTGGACCCCCTCCTCTGGTCCCCCGTACCACACATGCAGACACGACGCCCTGACCCCATAAAATGGATGACACACGGTGTATGCAAAATTGAAGCATTTATTGTCAAACATGTGCAAACATATATACAACAGTGCCAAGTGGCAGACAATATACAATTATACAAATTGCAGAATGCCCCATCACAGGGCATACCCTGCCTGGGGGACTGCCTATGGTGCAGGAGTGCCCTGCTTGTGCCCTGTTATTGCAGAAGTGAGGGCATCCAGGTGCTTGGCAATGGTCCATGCTGCAGCCTATACCTCCTTCCTGAGGAGCTGCATCTCCACCACCAGGGTGGCCAGAGTGCAGTCAGTGGATGGATGAGGGGGTGGTGGCGCAGAGGAGCCTGGTGTGGCATGGCCAGAGTGCACCCATGGGTGCTGGGGTAGCTGTGGGGGGCCCCAGCTGTGGAAGGTGGATCACAGCCCCGCTACCTGTTGCAGCTGACCTGTGCTGAGCCATACAGCAGGCACATGGCCCCTTGGCAGGGTTGTGGGTAGGCATTGCTATGGGCTGCGGGGCACAGCCTGGGGGTGCAGCTCTACCTCTGTGCCCCCGCTGGGTGCATGCTGGTGGTGCCCTGTGCCATACCACTGTACCTGGGGCACTTGGTGGGTGGTTCCGCCCTCTGATCCCTCCTCCTCTGACTCCCCTGCCTCCCCACCCTCCTCCTCTGACTCCCCTGCTTGCCCACCCTGCCCCTGGCCCTCCCTTCCTTCCTCTGACTCCGCTGTCTCCCCACCCTGCCCCTCCGATCCCTCCTCCTCTGACTCCCCATCTGACCACTGTGCCATGGCCCCATTGCTACCCTCCTCCTCTGACAAGGTGACCTCTGAGATGATGTCGCTGGACTCCTCCTCCTCCTTGTCCCTGTCACTGCTGTGGTACTGGTGCTGGACTGCTCCTGTGGTGCTGCACCGCTGCTCCTGGGTGGTGAGCATGGTGGGCCAGCAGTGTCCTGGTCCCCCCTGGAGCAGACTGTGGGGAAAAAGAAGGGGGGTTAATGGTCAACACAGGCATGGCCCTGGGGTGGGATTGGCACACCCCTGGGGGGCCCACACATGCAACACTCAACCCATCTTCAGACCACAGGGGTATGCCTCCCCCATAGTGCACACTCATGCCCTCCCCCTTTGCCCACCTCCAGTCAGCTCTGTTCTCCCCCTCACATGCTGAACTGTAGCCTGCAAGCACCCATGGGTGATGGGCACGCACAGGGGGTAGAGTGGGCACCAGGGACCACCACTGGGGGTGTGTGCCCCTATACTGCCCTTCTGTACCATGCCCCAGCCATGTGTATGCACACCTGCACGTCTTGGGTGCGGGCTGGAGCACACATGGGATGGTGGCACCGGGGGATAGCACGGCTGCCCCTAGCACGTTCCCATCATTGTGTACAGAGAGAGTCCACCACCAAGTGTTCTGCCTGCACCAGCCATGGCTGCTGGCCCCTGCATCTGCTGGGCTTCACTGTGTATCCCCACTGATCTTTCTTGGCCGCCAGCCACTCCCTAATTCACTGCAGCTGGTTCGGTCTCCTCTGGCACAGTGTGCAGAAGTGGCGCTTGAGGGCTTTGAGGGTGCATTGCATACCATATTCCCTGTGGGAGAGAGGGGGGACACACATGGGCTCAGTTAGGTGCTACCATATCGCCTGTTGTGCAAACATGTATCCTGCCACAGTCTGGTGACCTTCCCATACTGGGGGCAAAGGCATACCCATGGGTGGCAGGTGTGAGGTGCATGTGATGATACCCCTCTGGCATCTGCCACTATATTCCTGCCCACCACTCCCCTGGTCCTTACTCACTCGGTAGTCCCTCAGTTTTCAACAGTTCAAGCTCAGACTCCCGCTGCCAATGATGGTTATGGCTAGCCTACAGTGGTGACAGCAGCCCAGTCTTCTGAGGAAGGGCATGCCACTGGACGATTGCTCATGGATTCTTCTGATGATGGATGCCAGTATCTTGGGCTGGGGAGCCCACTGCCAAGGTCAAATGGCCCAGGGTGCTAGAACTGCAGGGAGGCGGTGTGGTCCATAAACTGCTTTGAGGCAAGGGCCATAAGGTTGGCTCTTCTGTGTTTCTGGCCTCCGGTTGAGGGCTGGGTGGTCTGAATGTTCTCTGACAAAGCCATGGTGGTGGCTTATGTCAATCGGCATGGTGGCACAAGAGTGCTGGTGTAGCCCTGGAGATGGCTCTCTTATTCGCCTGGGTGGCGAAGAACCTCCTAGTTTGTTGGCTCTGTACATTGCCAGGGTGGATACTGTGGAAATGGATTTTCTCAGCCAGTACTCTTTGGTTCCAGGAGAGTGGAAGTTGAGTCAGGAGGTGTTTCCATTGTTTCCACGCTGCTGGGATTGCCCCGAAGGGATCTGATGGCGACCTGCTCCAATGCCAAGTGTGCTGCTTCTTCAGTCACCGCATGGAGATGGGGGCCAAGGGCATCGGCACCCTGGTTCAACCTTGACCAGGTCAACACCTGTTGTATATGTTTCCTCTGTGACCCCTGGTGTGGCATGTGATTCGGCATATGGAGCACCACCCGAGAAGAATTATTCTGGTGGTGCCAGGTTGGCCGAGGAGAGCGTGATTTGGAGATCTGATGCAGCTCCTGCAATCGCTACCTCTTTGTTTGCCTTCATCTCAGGGCCTATTGTGTCGGGAGCCACTTATCCTGGAAGACCCGGCTCACTTCTCGCTTACGGCTTGGCTCATGTAAGAAGACAATTAATGCGGATAGGCTATTCTCCGGCACTGGTTTTCCACTCTGCTTAGAGTTCGGAGATCTACCAACCTGGCATAAGTGCGAGTCTGGTGCCTTGAGTGCTAGTGCAGCGCATGGGAGCTGGCTCCTCAGACGGCCAAGGTGCAGTCTCTGTTGGCCTCTTCTACAGAATGATCTGTAGAAGATCCTTTTCTCTTAGCTCCCTGAAGGTTCAGGTGCCAGTCTTGGCCTGTTTCAGAGATATGTTGGCTGGTAAGTCTCTAGCATTACACTCAAATGTTTCGTGCCTCCTTCAGGGGGTTTGGCATCTGCATCCTCCCCTCCGGTCAGTGGTCCCTTCCTAGGATCTGTGTCTGGTGCTCAGTGCCCTGATGTCAGAGCCCTATGAGACACTGAAGTGCACTACTCTGAAGGATCTGATGCTCAAGACAGGCTTCTTTAGTTGTGATATGTTCTACAAAGAGGATTCTGAACTGCAGGCTCTGTCTTGCCTGGATACTTACCTACCATTTTCTGAGTCGTCAGTTTCCATTCAGCCTGTGCCTTCCATCTTCCCGTGATTTCTCCCTTTCATGTGAACCAGGCAGTTTGCCTGCCCTTTTTCTCTAAGGACACAGGTCCAGAGCAAGGTGATAAGCACAGTATATGATGTATGATATTATTGTGTTTGTTTTTATGATGGATAACACTTAAATCCTTTTTAGCAATTATGCTTAGTTTAAGATTATTACATCCTATGTGTCCCCGTTTTATGATATGTTTATGTTTTATCCTGTTATTTTAACATTATGTTTTAGTTAAGGTCATTTATTTATTAAGGATATTTTCCACTTTATTTCTTCTTTTTTAGCACTATGTAAATTTATCCTCTATTTTACTTGTTTTTACTTATATTTCTTTGTATGTTTCATTTGTAGTTTGTTTTAAAGTACTACCCCTGAAGAAGGCTTCACCAAAACACAGCTTGTGTGGGTAACTACTGTGCACTCCCAATATGTTAGTGAGAGGAGGAAGGGCAAAAGTGGTATTGTCAGACTCAAGGGTGAAGGGGAAGAATATGTAGAAGCTGATGAGGATAAATTGCTTAACAAATATTTCTGTTTGTTTTCACAGATGAAGGGCCACGAGCAGGACCTTAGAAAACACCCACAAATAGGAAAAGAAATGACGGAGAGCTTGAATGATTTTCAGAAGACTATGTTCATGAGGAACTAGCTAAACTAAAAGTAGATAAAGCGACGAGATCGGATGGGATACATTAAAGACTACTGAAGGAAGAGGACGTTCTAGCAGCTCCACTGACTGACTTTTTCAATGCTTCTCTGGAGTTGGGAGTTGTGCCAGAGGACTCGAGAAAGGCACATTTGGTCCCTTCACACAAAAGCGAAAGTAAGGATGAGGTAGAAAACTGCATACAGTACCAGTTAGTCTAACCTCTGTAGTGAGTAAATTACACAGGTACACTAAAAACATTTTTTTTTAAACTGCCTCTAATGTTTCGATTGATTTTTACGTTTTTTGGTGCGCTGAATCCAAATCTGGTAACCAATTTGCTCCATCACGTACAGATTTTTTGCTACATTGGGTTAGCAGTTTGAGGTGAACGTTTCAGATTGAGTGCGATCAAGATAAAAGTTTCTTGGATGAATTCTTTATACTAATTGTTTAGTAGTTATTCAAATAAGAATAAAGAAAATTGTAATAAGGCAGCACATAAGAATAGAGTAATGTCAACAAAACACACTGTGATGGTAGCAAAATTGTCTGCACTTAAAACAGCCACATACATGTGCACAAACATTGAGCATATAAGAGCGAGGTTAGACACAAAGCAAAGCAAAGAAATGTGCAAAAAATGTTGTACAGGTATGTATGTAAGAATAGAAAACGCAAACCGCACCATTGCAATACATGAAGACAAACACCCGATGGTATGAAAATAAAATTCTAATAAATGAGATCCGACACTGTGGTAATAACTAGCAAATTTTTATTTCAAAGTTTAGTAAAAACACGATATTTGTCAACACAGTTTAGATTTTAAAGTCATTCTTGGGTCAATCAATCTCCTGGTGGGCCCGTTTCTTCTTCCCCCGAATGCTTCTCTTGGTGCGCTGCTTGGCGTATTTTTCATCTGGGGTTTCCCGCAGCAGCAACCAGCAGAAATCAGCCATCATAGTGGTGTTCCATCTTCCTTGGTACCTTCTCTCTGCGTCCTTGATGTCCTGGTGAAACCTTTCACCTTGTTCTTCACTGTATGCCCCCAAGTTTTCTGGAAAGTAGTTCACATGGGAGTGCAAGAAATGGACTTTCAGGCTCATGTTACAGCCTTGTTCTTTGAAGGCATTGAGCATCCTGGCAACAATATCCTTATAGTTCTCATCCCGCCTGTTCCCCAAGAATTTGAGAACAACATCCTTGAAGGAATCCCAGGCTTCTTTTTCCTTCTCAGACATAGTTTCAGCGAATGCTCCATCTGAAATGAGTTTCCTTATATCAGGGCCAACAAACACTCCTTCCTTTAGCTTTGCTTCAGAAAGTCAGGGGAACTTTGAGCAAAGGTACCGAAAGCACTCACCATCTTTTGGAAGGGACTTGATGAATTGCTTAATGAGACCCAACTTAATGTGGAGAGGTGGTAATAGAATTTTATCACGAGGTACCAAGCTCTCATGAAGAACATTTTTCTCACCGGGTCTCAAATACTCCCGAATTGGCCAGTCTTTTTTCCCCCAGTGTAGGTCGCGGGCCCGGCTATCCCACAAGCAAAGGAAGCAGGGATATTTGGTGAAACCGGATTGCTGCCCTAATAGCATGGATAGAATTTTAAAGTCTCCACAAATCATCCACTTATGCTCATCATAACGAATCTTCTGAAGAATCAGGGCCAAATTCTCGGTTTTTTTTTGGAGAATAACAGAGTGAGCAATAGGAACTGAAGCGAATGTGTTGCCATTATGAAGAAGAACACCTTTTATGCTGTCTTTTGACGAATCAATGAACAGCCGCCATTCAGCAGGATCATACTTGAGTTTAAACTTTTCCATCACTCCGTATATATCGTTGCAAAATACCAAATCTTTCTCTTTGCTGAAATACTTAAAAATTGTGTCTCGCGGTTGCGGTACCAATAAAAAGTTGTTCCTGGTGACAATAGATTTTTTTCTGTTTAAGCCGAGAACCTAGCAGTTGGGCAGCATCTTTTGGGAGTCCTAAATCCCGGACTAAATCATTCAATTCAGCTTGAGAGAAAAGTTCAGGTTTCGGATCTGGTTCAGTTTCAAACTCGGAAGTACTGGACTCATCGGGAAAAGCCATCTGATGAGTCTCATCATGATCAGAACCGTCCACACAAATATGATCCAAAGATTTTGGTGGTTCAGGCACAGGTACTTCGTTGCTATGAGGCATAGGCCTAATTGCTGAGGGAAGGTTGGGGTAACTTATTACGTTCTTATTTTTTAAGTTGTATCCCTTCACAATGCAAGAGCAAAAATAGAAGTCACTGCTGTGGTCTCTTTGTTCACGCCACATCATAGGTATTCCGAAACGAAATGCTTGTTTTTTACCTTTCATCCATAAGCGTAGATCTTCCTCACATGTCTTGCACACTTTGTGAGGAGCCCACGGTTTGTCTTGATCGCCTAACTTCAAACCGAAATAGGCGAAATATACTTTTTTAATAAATGCAGAAATGTTCCTCTGCCGCTTTTTCACGGTATATTCCCCACAAATAAAACAAAAACTGTCCGGAGAGTTGATGCAACCTCTGGCTCTGTGAGCCATCACAAATACACAGCACTGCAAACTACAACTGTAGTGAACCACTTTGGAATAAAGCTGGATTACGACTGAGCAAACAAAAGGTAATAATGATCTTGCAAGAAACTGAAATTTGACAGGAACGTTCATGTCACAACCACCGTGTTTGAGCGAGCGAACGAGGCGAGGCGAACAGGAAAGAACATGCGCCAGCGCGAGTACTGGATTTAGCCCCCCGCCTCCCAATTGTCCTGTTAATGTATAAAATGAATACAAAACACTCTAAAATATCATGAGGGAGTGTTTCTAGTTAGTTAACCATTACAACCTCTATTTTGGGCCAAGAAAATAAACTGCAGTCGGCTAAAAAGAAATTATGCGAACATTCCTTATATGGGTAGGAAATCTAATTTTGCAAGAAAACGTGACGTGATGGAACATTTTGGCTATTTTTCCTGGATTCAGCACCCCAAAATCTATAGGAATCAGTTGCAAAACTGGAGGCAGTTTTTTGGTAGTGTACCTGTGTTATTGGAAACGTTGCTAAAAGATAGAATAGTGAGGTTTCTGGAGTCCAATGGATTGCAGGATCTGAGGCAGCATGGTTTTACCAGAGGCAGGTCTTGTCAGACAAATCTGATTGATTTCTTTGACTGGATGACCAGGAAGTTGGACCAAGGGAGAGTCCTAGATGTGGTGTACTTAGATTTCAGTAAAGTCTTTAACACCGTTCTGCACAGGCCACTTATAAACAAATTGAGCACTCTAGGGATGGACCCTAAAGTTACTGATTGGGTTAGAAATTGGTTTATTGGGAGGTGGCAAAAGGGTACAGGTAAATGGAGTTCACTCTGAGGAAAACGAGGTTACCAGTGGTGTGCCGCAGGGATCCGTCTTTGGTCCAATTTTTTAACATCTTTGTTACTGATATTGCGGAAGGGCTGTTGGGTAAGTTTTGCCTGCTTGCAGATGATACCAAAATCTGCAATAGAGTAGACACCCAGGAAGGAGTAGATAACATAAGGAGTGATTTAGATAAGTTTGAAAAATGGCCTAGAATATGGTAGCTGAGATTTAATGCTAAAAAATGCAGGGTCATGGATTTGGGATGCAAAAATCCAAGGGAGCGTTACAGTGTAGGGGGTGATGTACTTCTGTCCACGAAAGAAGCGTGGGATCTGGGCATGATTGTCTCTCACGATCTTAAAGCAGCTAAACAGGTAGAAAAGGCAACGGCAAAAGCCAAAATGATGCTTGGGTGCACAGGGAGAGGAATGGCCAGCAGAAAAATGGAAGTAATAGTGCCTCTGTATAAGTCTTTGGTGTGACCTCATTTGGAGTATTGTGTGCAATTTTGTAGACCACACCTTCAAAAGGATATAAACAGGTTGGAGTCTGTGCTGAGGGTTGCTACTAAAATGGTTGTGGTCTTCATTATAAAGTTTATGAGGGCAGACTTAAAGATCTTAATATGTATAATTTAGAGGAAAGGTGAGATAAAGGAGATATGACAGATGTTTAAATACCTCCATGGCATAAATACACAGGAGGAGTCTCTTTCAATTGAAAGCAAGCTCTGCTATAAGGGGACATAGGATGAGGGTGAAAGGGGATAGACGCAGGAGTAATATGCAGAAATATTCCTTTGCAAAAAAGTGGTGGATGCACGGAGTGGTCTCCCAGTGGAGGTGGTGGAGATGGGGACAGTGTCCAAATTCAATGAAGGTATGGGACAAACACAGAGGATCTCTGGGAGTGAAGGGGGACTGTTGTGTTTGATGTGGCGGGACCGGCTGGGCGGGCCATGTGGTCTTTTTCTTCCTCATGTTTCTATAGCAACAGGATAAAATCATAATAAACATAACTATCTTTTATAGCTCAACAAATAGGGGTGACCTATACGGAGCGGAGGTATACCCCTAAACAAAAGCATGGGGAGGGGTGACCTGCACGGACCAGCAGGCGCAGCTTCTCTTGCCGCCTTGCTGGGGCAGACTAGATGGACCATACTGGTCTTTATCTGCCGTCATATACTATGTTATGTTATGTTCTGGAGCCGTGTTCTTTGACTTTGCAAGTGTGCAGTGCTTCTTTGGTTTGGACTCCTCTAAGGACCACTGTTGGGGGAATGGTAAGGATCTTTGCCTTGTGGATGTCTGGAGGGTGCTTCTCTGGTTCTTGGATGTTACAAATGCTTTTCATAAGTCAGACCATCTTTTTGTGTTGTTTGCTGGCCTGCACAAGGTGACACAGCAGCTAAGTCTGCTTTGGGGCACTGGATTAAGGAAGCCATTGCCTCGGCGGATCTATTATGGAACCAGTTGGTTCCAGAGAGTTTGCATGCCCATTCCACCTGAGCGCAAGCATCCTTGTGGGCAGAGTGGAGCTCGGTAGCCCCTGTTGACATGTGTTGGGCGGCAACATGGGCATCACTTTCCATTTTTGTCAAGTATTTTCGCTTGGATGTCCATGCACAGGCGGACATGGCCTTTGGCGCTATGGTTTTGTGAGCTGCTGTGTCTTCTTCCCACCGAGTGGAGGCATAGCTTTGGTATGTTCCACTTGTCTAGACTGGTTTAACAGAACAATATGGAAGGTGACATTTTACTTACCAGATAATGTCCTTTCTTTAAGTCCTGCTAGACCAGTCTAAGGCCCGTCCCCTGGAACTGTGTTTGTTCTGTTCTTTTGCGGCGATACCCTCGGGCCCGCTATGATTTATATACTTGGCTCCACAGGTTCATCTTCTAAGGATAGCCTTCTGTTTATGCTTTCCTGTACATAGTTCTCTACTGTTTGATTACTCATTGTTTCTCACGATGAGGTTGTGTGAGGCTTACCATGTTCTCCCATATGCTTTGGGATGGATACTGAAGAGACCTCAGGTGGTCGAGGTGGGTAGAGGAATGGGAGTGATGTCATTGAAACCTGGGCTTTTCATTGGTTCTTTGTCTCCATCAATCTGCTGGTATGGGAACACAACCCACTTATCTGGAGTGGTCTAGCAGAACTCAAGGAAAGGACATTAACTGGTAAGTACAATGTCACCTTCCATATCATCCTGCTAAACCAGTCCAGACAAGTGGGATGTACCAAAGCTATAGTCAATCCATGTGATACTGAGATTTCTGCTTTTCTTAGCACTGGTCATAATGTTTTTAATCAGCATTAACTAGTCATTGATTCCATATGTTCCCCTCTTATTGCTCTTCTGCTCTACTGTATGTTGTTACTGAACTCAATAGGATCGTATATTCTGTCATCTATTGCGGTGAATATCTTATAGATTGTAGGTAGCCAAGTTATTCGTCTGTAATGTTTTAGCACATTACTTGGATCTCCCTTTGGAAAGGTAAGTGTTTTTCCTGTTATTTTAGCATTGCAGTGTTAAGTCTTCCTGCTTGACCAGTTGATTTCTGCAGTTTGTCAGTATCTCTTATGTGTAGGGCTTATGATTTTTGGTTATAATGAAAAAAAAAACAATAGAACACCTCTGACTGGGAATTTTGGATTTTTGGTTATAAACAATTCTAGAGACTGCATCTTCTAAAAGCCAAGTAATATCATCCAAAGAGGCCAATGTGGCAGGTTCTCTTAGCAGTGGTGAGAGCTTATGCTTTGGCACCCACCCCTCACTGTTTCTTTGTCAGCTCTAATGCTGGCACTAGAACAGGGTTTAAAATATGAGAAAAGAGACTTCCTATTCTCACATTTCAAATCCTCCTGCAGTGCTTGCAGCACAGCTGACTGAAGAAACAGCAAGTGGTGGGTGCAAAAGCACAAGCTTCTGTGAGGAATGGGACTGATGTTGCTGAGAGAGAAAGAAGGGCTGTTGCTGGGGCTGGGAAAAGGTGGGCTGATGCTGATGTAGGTGTTAGGAATAGAGGGGCTGATGCAAAGGCTAGGAAGGCTAATGAAGGTGTTAAGAGAAAGGGCTGATGCTGGAAAATTGTGTTTTGAAAGCCACCTGAAAAGCCACAAAATTTTGATGATGCAAATACATTAATAAACCCCTATTTTCTGACCCTATAAAAGCACCTTACTGCTACAAAAATAAACTTCTAAAATTCCAAATGATAAACACCTAGAATCAGAAGTCCTACTTATGTGTCTCTATAAAGTTGTGTATACTCTGTAGTGCTAAACTAATAATAATTAAGACTAAAACAAATTAAAAAAAAAATAGCAAAATACCATGATGTACAAATTGTAGTAGAAAGAGTATAGAAGAAAAAAATTTGATGGTTATACCAATTGTGATTGTCACTCTTGGAGAAATACCAACTGTACTTCCAAAATACTTGGAATCTTTAAATCTAAAATACATACTGTAGCATCATCAATTTTGCAAACCCTATTACTTGGAACAGCATACATTTTGCGCTCATATTTCTATGATTCTCAGATTGTTGGGTAGGACCTGAATTAATAGATTTAAAACTAGTCAGCACTGGCATGTGCCACACATGAATGATAATAATAATAAAGGCAACCTAAAATCTGTTACTGTAAAATGTACAATGGTACTAGAGCATTTCTGCATGAATTCATCATTCTTTTAAGTTTATTTTGCATGTATAATTTCTATTTATGTATTACTTCAAAATAATTTATCTTGTCTTACCCTCATTCCTTCAAATCGTGACAGGGCCCGTAGAGGTCTCAATGCTCTTAGTGTCCTAAGGGATTTAATGGCACCTAGCTCTGAATACCCCAAGGCATTAGCAATTAAGCTAATTAAAGAGACCTAGACAAAAACAGAACAAAGCAACATATATATATTTGATCTAAGTCTTCCATACAGATGGATGCATTCTGCATTAATGGCTTTCCAAGACGCTTCAAGCTTGGACTTCATTCTTCTTGAAGTCCTATTATGATCAACGAGAGAATGTGAAAGAAGCATAGAAAATGGAACAAGTTGTATCACAAACACCAATAGATGACATCCTGTCTTATCACCTGATATATTTTTAAGATGATCCCATCAAGTCTGAAAGAACTAAGTCAACAAGTTACCTGCAATGAAGAATATAGGTGAATGTGTTCAAGCACTGGGTTTATCCTTATACCTTTAAATTCTGACGATCCTGATGACACTTCAGTACTTTCAGGGTTCTTAGACAAAGGCAACCAGTTGATCATAATTTGCTACCACCTAACACCAATGAGGAAACTGTATAAATCTGTTTGGAATTAAAGGCATTATTTATTAATAATTAATGCTTGTGTTCACTGTTCCCTCTAAGCTGTGCGCGTGTGCGTGCACACACACCTTGCTGAGCGAGCGCACATACTTTACAACAGAGCACACAAAAATTATGGTTCTGATTCTGATAGAAAACAACACAGACATCTTAAAATTTAAAATTTGTGATTGTAATTACTAGAAATTTTCCGCTTCATTTAGTAATCGTCTATTTTCATTTAATTTCATTAAAATCAATGTGGTGTACAAACTGTATTCTGACGTGTAGTAAAATTTTAAAGTATACAACTCCGAGTGTCGTTATGTGTCGCACAAAAATTTAACCTTCCTTCAAAAGCTGCACAGCTGATATTTTATGTGCACACAGCCTACAGAAAATTAGAGGGAACATTGCTTGTGTTCTATCCAAATTGAGCATAAAACACATGAACTTCCCCCCCAACGTTATGTGCGTCACTAAAGAAGAGACATAATTAAAATATCTATGAAACTGATAGGAAATGGCATTGTAAAGCAATGTTACTTAACTGTAACAGATTTTACAGGTAAGTTCAATGATGAGTGATGTCATCCAGAAGAACCCAGGCAGTAAAATAAGTATTTTTTTGAAATTTACAAACTTTACAGAATGATTATTCATATATGTGTGGGACTTTCCATTCTGGTGTAATTCAACAGGGCCTCTTTAGTTCTATACAAGCTAAGTAGGCCAAATGGATGGATATTACCTAATGTCTGTTTCTGCTGTGTTGACAATGAGTCCTAACAGTTTATTCTGCGCCCTCCTTTCTTGGACATATAACTTTTTGGAGGCAGGTTTTGTGGGGCATGGCTCCCAATAAACAATTTTGACAGTTTCACAGAAACCTGCAGACAATTCATTTGTTGCATCTGTTATGAAATTCTCTTCAGATCTGTAACAGCACTTTCTAGATGCCCAGGTGAAGATTTGGCATGAAGCACTTTACTCTTGGATGCCACTGCGGATGTTTTTGAGGCTGCACCACTTTCTAAGCATAATAATCCGTTGATTTCATGTGGTCTTTCTTTGGCTAAAACAGCAACTTCATCATGTTGAGAAGCACTGAAAGAACAGTTGTTCTCCCTCATTATTAGCTGTCTTTAAGGAAAAGGTAGCTATTCTCCTGTAGAAGGTGTTCTCCGTGGAGAGCAGGAATAAGTCCTCACATAAGGGTGATGTCATCCAAAAGAGCCCATGTGGGAATGGTCCCCATCTACTAGTTGAAGCTTTTGGGATCTTCCTCTGCGCATGTATGCCATCTTCCTGCCTGCCGCCACAGCACCATCTTAGAATAGTCTGATACTATAGCTGTAGTAGAATACAACTCACAGGGGAGTTGGGAGGACTTATTCCTGCTGTCCACGGAGAACACCTGCTACAGCTAACTACTTTTTCTCCCTGGACAAGCAGGAATGAAGTCCTCATGTATGGGACTTCCTAGCTACAGGCTACCATAAGCAAATGAGAGTGCAGACGAACCCAACAGGGACAACCTAGTCTATCCGCTTTCTGGCAACAGGCCTTTGGCATCCTTACATATATAAATATATACCCCCCAAAAAATTTCTCTTTTCTTTTTTTTGAAAAGGTAACCTCAACAGAAAGGACAAGCCTAGGGGGGATGGAGTTGGATTCTAATCCCCAAACAGATTCCATAGTACTGATTGGCCGAAGTTGCTGTCATATTGGGAATCCCCTTCTAGACAGTAGTGAGATATGAATGTGTGGACAGATGACCATGTTGCAACTTTGCAAATCTCTTCCATGGAGCTCAGGCGCAAGTTAGCTACTGACGCAGCCATGATTCTGACACTGTGAGCTGTGACATGACCATCAAGGCTTAGGTCTGCCTGGGCATAAGTGAAAGAGATGCAGTATGCTAGCCAAAAGAGAGCGTTTGGAGATGGCAGCCCCTAGCTTATTGGGATCAAAAAAAAAAAGCTGAATGGACTTTCTATGGGTTTTCATTTGCTCCAAGTTAAAGGCCAAGGCTCGCTTGCAGTCCAACATGTATTGATAGGACAGTTGACTAAGATGGAAATCCAATACCACTTTTGGAAGGAATGTGGGATAAGTACGGAGGACCATTCTATTATAATGTGGATGAATTACGAGAGCCTGAAGTTCGCTCACCCTGTGTGCTGAAGTGACTTCCATGAAAATCAAACCTTCCAGGTCAAAAACCTCAGATGACAGGAATTGAGTGGCTCAAAAGGAGCTTTCATCAGCTGTGCAAGAACCACATTGAGGTCACTAGACACTCAGGTGGTTTGTAGGGGGGCTTCAAGAGAAGCAACTCCCACATAATGTGAACAGCTAAAGGATGTGCGGAGATGGATTTCCCCTCCTACTTTGATGATAAGCTCCAACTGCACCCTAATGGAGCTGGACTTAAGTCTAGACTCAGAGAGGTATAGAAGATACTCCAGCAGTTCTTGTGTGGGACAGGCGAAGGGATCTAGGGCGCAGTCCTCACACCAGACAGCAAACCTCCTCCACTTGCATAAATAGGATTTCCTCGTTGAGGTCCTCCTGGAGGCCAAAAGAACATTAGTTATGCCAGCTAGCAGGTTGAGCTCAGACAATGTTAGCCTCTCAAGATCCACACTGTGATGGCAAAGAACTTGATGTTGGGGTGCAACATCATTCCACTCTCCTGAAAAATCAGGTCCAGAGTGGCTCCTGACTGGAAAGCTGTAGCAGGAGAGGAGACAAAGGATGTTGGGGCCAGTAGGGAGCGATATCATCATGCCTCCGTCTGCTTTGAAGAGGGTATTTGCAATGAGAGGGATTGGAGGATGTGCATACTGAAGACCCTCCCCCCCAATTTAGGAGGAAAGCATCCAAGGCTAGTTCTCACTTTGGAACAGAACTGATCCACTTGGGCATTCTGAGAGTCATGAACATATCTATCGAGGGAGTGCCCCACTCTTGAAAGATGCAAGCTGCAACCTCTGTCCAGTGTCCTTGTGTGGTTGGAGGACTCAACAGCCTGTCTGCCAGAGTGTTTTGTTTGCCTGGTAGGTATGTGGCTCTTAAGTTCATCCCTTGGGCAATGGCAAACTTCCACAACCTGACTGTTTCCCAACACAGGAGGTATAAGTCCATTCTTCCCTGCTTGTTGATTTAGAACATTATTATTTGATTGTTGATTTGAATCAGAACAATTTGATTGACTAATCGATCTCTGAAAGCCTTTAGAGCATTTGCTATGGCTCTTATCTCAAAGAAGTTGATCTGGTGGAGACTTTGCTGGAAGGACCAATCACTCTGAGTGTGAAACCCATTGAGATGAGCTCCCCAATCCAGTTTGGATGCGTCTGCATCAAAACATTTTGAGGTGGACCAGTTTGGAAGGGAAGACCTTTGAGTAAATTGTGATGGCTTGTCCACCTTTGCAATGACTGAACGAATGGATTGGTGACATACAGACAATCCCTGAGTCGACCTGTGGCCTGGGTCCACTGAGTCCATTGAGCCTGTCTCATATGGAAACATGCCAAGGGTATTACATATACGATAGAGGCCATATGACCTAGTACGTTTAACATCCTGCGAGCTGTGACCTGTTGAATCAATTGAGTTTCCCGAGCTAGTCTGTCATGGGGGAGGAAGGCGCTCACCTGAGTCATGTCAAGTAGGGCTCCAATGAACTCCAATTGTTAGGTGGGTTGAAAGTGGGATTTAGGGCAATTTATGATGAACCCTAGTAATTCCAGCACCCGAATGGTCAACCGTGTTGATTCTCAAACTTCTTCCATAGTGGTATTCTTGATCAACCAATCGTCTAAGTAGGGGTAGACAAACACTTCCAGCGTCTGAAGGTAAGCTGCTATTACTGCCAGGAATTTTGTGAAGTCGTGTGGTGCTGAGGTTAGGCCAAAGGGCAATACCCGGTACTGGAAGTATTGTCCCCCCAGGACGAAGCTGAGATATTTCCTGTGAGTGTGATGTACTTGTATGTGGGTGTATGCATCCTTCAGATCCAGGGAGCATAGTCAATCTCCTTTTTGTAGATAAGGAAGGAGAATCCCCAGAGAAATCATTCTGAACTTCCTTGACGAGGTACTTGTTCAGATTTCTGAGTTCTAGGATGGGGCACAATCCCCCTATTTTCTTGGGGATCAGGTAATACCTAGAATAAAATTCTCACCCCCTTTGTTCCGATGGCAAAAGCTTGATCACAAGATCCTTTAAGAGGGTGGTGATTTCTCTCTGAAGCACTTCCTGATGCAGAGGGTCGATGTGATGCACCCTCGGGAGACAATCTGGAGGAACGTCAAATAGATGCAACTTGTAACCGCTTTGGATAATTTGCAGAACTCAAGTGTCTGAAGTTATGAGTGGCCATCTTTGGGCAAA
This sequence comes from Ichthyophis bannanicus, assembly GCA_033557465.1. Classification (NCBI taxonomy): domain Eukaryota; kingdom Metazoa; phylum Chordata; class Amphibia; order Gymnophiona; family Ichthyophiidae; genus Ichthyophis; species Ichthyophis bannanicus. The sequence continues at coordinate 636,532,242 of CM066036.1, read as the reverse complement.
AAGAGTGAGCCTGCCCTCGACAGGACGGTCGTCCATTGCGGTTATTGGTAGAGTCGCTATGCTCTGAAAGAGCCAGTCAAAGGCTTGCCCCAGGTTTTGACCCAGGAGCCAGATGGGATGTCTGAGGCTTCTTATGCTGTGATTGTTGTCAGGGAGCCTGCTTCGGCTGGGAAGTTTAGGGCCCCGAAAAGTATCTACTCTCATAACAGGTCTTTTTCTGGGAGCCACCGTGATACCTCCTGCGGTAGCAGGCTGGCTTGGATGTGTGCCTTGAGAAATTCCGAAGGGTGACATGCTGCTTTTCAATGAAGCCAGCCTTCTCTTTGACTTGTTCTCTGAAGAGATTCTCTCAATGGCACGGCACTTCAGCAAGCTTATCTTGCACGGATTGTTCCAGGTCTGAGGACTGGAGCCAGGCGACTCTCCAGCTGCCACTACCTATGGCAGAAGCTCTCGATGCTGTTTCAAAGCTATCATAGGTCGCCCGGATGATAAACTTTGAGCATTCCTTGCTATGAGCCACTAGGGAATGATACTGCTCCAATTTCTCCTGGAGGGAGATAATGGGACAGATCAGCTAGGTCACACATGATGTTCTTCAAAAACATGCCCATATAAAGCTGGTAAAAAGGCCATGCAGACTATTAGCATGTAACTCTGAAAAAACATCTTCCAAAAGAGTCCAACGTCCCAGCCTCCCTCCCTGGGGGCATCGAGGAGTGAGTCTTGGAACTTTTGAATCTCTTAAGGATGAATATGACCACCAAGGAATGGTGAGGAAGCTGGGGCTTCTCAAATTCAGGAGCTTTCTGAACTCAATAAATGGAGTCAAGCCTTCTACTGACTGGAGGTAGAGTGAGGGGGTTATCCAACATTCTCATCTGCACTCTCTGAAGGATGTGGTGCAAGGGTACTGTCACCGCTTCCTTAGGGGCCGAAGAGTACCAAAGAATCTCCAATTACTCTGCCCTGGGCTTATCCTTAATCTCTAAAGAAAATGGAATAACTTTGGCCATATCCCTAACAAAATCTTGGCAGTCATATCCTCTGGAGGGGACCTGCATCGCTCATGAAGAGGAGAAGGGTCCGATGGAAGCTCTGGAGACCTGTGTCTGACAAATCCTCAGACTTGACATTGGTGACCCAGCTTTCTGAGTCAGACTCGGAGAAGAAGTCAAAGTACTTGAGTCTTTGCCTGGATCTCTCGCCTGACCATCAGAGATTGGGGGCTCCTTCAGGAGTGATGATGCACTGATGCTTGTCTAGATTTTAAGGGGGTATCAGACCCCGAAACACTAGAGAATGGTATCAGCCACGCAGGCACCAGTGTCGGGGCCCTTTGATGCCCCAATGATGATGTTTCTCCCACAGGCAAGCCATGCATCTCGAGGATTGATTGGACAGTTGCCAATGTCGATGTAGCTGACATCGAGGCACTGACCTGCTGCATGGCCAAGAGCACTGTGATCTGTCCCTTGAGAGCCTTCAGAAGACATTTCTCCATGGCTGCCGACTCCAAAGGCTGTGGGGCCCCAGCATCCTCAACCAATGTACCCGGAATTTACATGTGGATATCGGTGGTTTGGTTTCAGCTATCAGGAGGCTGTTGCTGTCCTTCTGATGTCCTGGAGGATGAGTTCTCCTCTCTTCTGGGAAGTTTAGAGGGATGCTCCCGTGGGCCCTAATCACTCTCAATGCCATGCCTCAAGGGGCTTCAATGCTGGTACACTAGAGCCTTCAATTGGTGCTCAGCACAATCAACCTGCGTCACCGATGAAAATGAAGCTGAATCCTTCCTCATACTCGGGTGGAGATCGATCGATAGCTGATGCTCTGGGGCACTATGGGTGCTTGGCTCCAAGTGGGCTCAAACTCCTCGATGTTGATGCACTGCCAACATCCGATGCAGCCTTCAAAGCCATTGAGACCGGTGATGCTGATGTCGATGGATTGGACTTATGAGCGCCCAAAAAGTGATTCGTGCTGCTCCTCTCAACCCTTAAGTCCTCTTGTTCGGACATATTGGCCAGAAAAACAGTCGCAGCAAAATCAAACGGCTCGATTTTGAAAAAAAGAAGGACCCATGGCCAGAGCACCGGCACCTAAGGGGGCAGAGGTGCAGCGGAAAATAAAAGGAAACTTCAAATGAAGAAAATTAAACAAATTAAAGGGAGAAACAGAAAAAAACATGATGAACAGACAGGAAAAAAGGCAAAAGCACCACTGAAGGTGGAAGTCCCTGGTGATGGGAAAAATTACCAAGACTGAAGAGAGTCTTTGCGACATGTCCATTGGGCTCTGCGGAAAAACAAAGACTAATCTAAGATGGCGCCACATCAGCAGGCGGGAAGATGGTGTGCATGCGCAGAGAACACTCACAAAAGCTTCAACTAATAGCTGGGAAGCATTCCCGCATGAGCTCTATCAGATGACATCACCCATATGTGAGGGCTTCATTCCTGTTTGTCCACGGAGAACTGGTGGTCCGTTATAATAAAGAAGTTTCCTGAGTGAAGAAGCCATATATCACTTGTCATTGGTGACTCCAGTAAAAGTAGAAAATATCTTTTTCAGATAGCTAACACCTTGGTTCCTTTATCTTCTCCTGGTATTTCTATTCCTCTCCCCCCAAGCAAATGATTTATGCTAATTATCTATAAAGAAAGGTGCTGAATTTGAAAAAAGGACTAGGGAATTTTCTGCTGGCCTGTATTTGAGAAGCTGACTACTTAAATCCTTTTGTTTCATTGAAGGACTCGTTCAGAGCTGCCCTCCTATAGCAGGTTGAGTAGGAGTCGTTAGTGGGATGGGAACAGCTGGGGGATGTAGAAAAACAGTGGGCAAAACTGAAAGGGGGTATTTTAAGGGCAACCAACCTTTTTGTTAAAATGGTAAATAAAGGCAAAAGGAAAAGGAGACCGCTATGGTTTTTGAAGGAAGTAGCTGAAAAAGTGAAGAAAAAGAGGGAGGCCTTCATGAAATACAAGAGATCACAGAGAGAGGAAGACAGGCATCTGTATTTGGAAAAACTTAGAGAAGCTAGCAAAGTAGTCAAGAAGGCAAAGATTCAAAAGGAGGAGGAAATAGCCAATGCAATAAAATGGGGGGATAAGACATTTTTCAGATATATTAGTGAGAAGAGGAAGGGCAAAAGTGGTATTGTCAGACTCAAGGGTGCAGGGGGGGAATATGTAGAAGCTGATAAGGATAAAGCAGAATTGCTTAACAAATATTTTTGTTCTGTGTTCACAGATGAAGAACCAGGAGCAGGACCTCAGAAAACACCCACAAATAGGAACAGAAGTGAGGGACATCTTGAACAATTTTCAGAAGACTGTGTTCGTGAGAAACTAGCTCAACTTAAAGTAGACAAAGCGATGGGACCGAATGGGATACACCCTAGAATACTGAGGGAACTTGGGGACGTTCTAGCAACTCCACTGACTGACCTTTTCAATGCCTCGTTGGAGTCGGGAGTGGTGCCAAAGGACTGGAGAGAGGCTCATGTGGTGCCTTTACACAAAAGCGGAAGTAAGGATGTGGTTGAAAACTACAGGTCGGTTAGTTTAACTTCGGTGGTGAGTAAATTATTGGAAACGCTGCTGAAAGAGAAAATAGTGAGGTTTCTGGAGTCCAGCGGATTACAGGATCCGAGGCAGCATGGATTCACCAGAAGCAGGTCTTGTCAGACAAATCTGATTGATTTCTTTGACTGGGTGACCAGGGAGTTGGACCGAGGGAGAGCTCTAGATGTGGTGTATTTAGATTTCAGTAAAGCCTTTGACACTGTTCCTCACAGGCGACTTATAAACAAACTGAGCACCATAGGGATGGACCCTAAAGTTACTGCTTGGGTTAGAAATTGGTTGGGTGGGAGGCGACAAAGAGTACAAGTAAATGGAGCTCACTCTGAGGAGAAGGATGTTACCAGTGGTATGCCCCAGGGATCTGTCTTGGTCCGATTCTTTTTAACATCTTTGTTAGTGATATAGCGGAAGGGCTGTCGGGTAAGGTTTGCCTCTTTGCAGATGATACCAAAATCTGCAATAGAGTAGACACCCAGAAAGGTGTAGATAATGAGGAGGGATCTAGCTAAGCTTGAAGAATGGTCTAGAATTTGGCAGCTGGGATTTAATGTTAAAAAATGTAAGGTCATGCATTTGGGCTGCAGCAATCCAAGGGAGCAATACATTATAGGAGGTGAAGTACTTTTGTCCACTAAAGAAGAGCAGGACCTAGGCGTGGTTGTGTCTGATGATCTTAAAGTAGCTAAACAGGTAGAAAAGGCGACGGCAAAAGCTAGAAGGATGCTTGGGTGCATACGGAGAGGAATGGCTAGCAGAAAAAAGGAGGTGATAATGCCTCTGTATAAGTCTTTGGTGCGACCTCATTTGGAGTATAGTGTGCAATTCTGGAGACCTCACCTTCATAAGGATGTGAACAGGATGGAGTCGGTGCAGAGGGTGGCTACTAAAATGATTAGTGGGCTTCATTATAAAGCATATGAGGACAGACTTAAGGATCTTAATATGTACACCTTAGAGGAAAGGCGGGATAGAGGTGATATGATTGAGAAGTTTAAATACCTCCGTGGCATAAATGTTCAGGGAGAGAGCCTCTTTCAATTGAAAGCAAGTTCTGCTACGAGGGGACATGGGATGAGGGTGAAGGGAGATAAATTCAGGAGTGATATGCGGAAATATTTCTTTACGGAAAGAGTAGTGGATCCATGGAATAGTCTCCCAGTGGAGGTGGTAGAGATGAGGACAGTAACTGAATTCAAAAAAGCATGGGACCAACACAGAGGATCTCTAAAGGTAAAAAGTGGACTGTTGTAGTTGTTGATATGGAAGGACAGACTAGATAGGCCATGTGGTGTTTTTCTGTCATCATGTTTCTATGTTTCTATTACTTGGGCGAGGTTTCATCCATTGTCTTTGCTTTCAACAGAAAAGATGTTGATATTTCGAGGTCTATCTCCCCAATACTCACCCTTTTGTCTAAAACGTTTGACAGAATTTTTTGCCCTTTCTTTTTTTTCTCTTACAAATTTGTCTGACCTTAGGTTTCCATGCTGTTGAAGCAAGCTATAATTTACTCTCTTTTAAAGAAGAATAATTTAGATTCTTCAGTACTATCTAATTTTCATCTTGCTTCTCATTTACCTCATCTATCTAAGAGCACAAGATATGCCATACTGAGTCAGACGAAAAGGTCCATCAAGTCCAGTATCCTGTTTCCAGCAGTGGGCAATCCAGGTCATACGTGCCTATCAGGTTCCCAGAATGTAGGCAGATTCCATGCTGCTTATCCCAGGGATAAGCAGTGGATTTTCCTTCAGGAACTTGCCCAAACCTCTAAAGTTTTAGAAAAGCTGGTGCTCCTACAGTTTGTTCTATTTTCAAATAAGGCTTTGGTTCTATACCTTTGACAGGATTTTTAGCAGGCGACTCACTTCTGGGGATGACTGAAATCTGCTTCCATTTAGATCCAAGTAAACTAGTGTTTCATTTAACTTTGATATGATAGATCATTCTCTATTACCCATTTGTTTAGATCATATTTAGGGGAAAACCTTTAGGGTATCTGCTAGTGGTGCTTTAAAAATATAATTAATACAATATAAATAATACTTTTTTTTTTTAGAAACTTTATTTATAAACACCATAAAACAAACAAATAACAGCTACAACAAGCTCCGATCGGGGTGGACTCTGATCCCCACCTCAGAGCTGAATTAACAGTTAGGTGTCTTTTACAGATTTCTCCCTCCCCCTCCTCCCCACCCCCCCCTAACCCCCCACACAGTCACCATCCAGACCCTTAAGCTAGCCGGTGTCAGGGGATCTAACATCCCATTTGCCATACCTCATTACGAACCCCAGGGCTCAGCACTTGAATGTAGGGGTCCCAGAGCCTCTGAAAGGCCGGCCACCGCCGGGCACTTCCACGAGCTCTGCGGCATTCCCAGAGCATCAGTTGATGAAAGGCATTTCGCCATTCCCAATAGGAGGGCGGATGCGAGTCCCGCCACCCACGAAGAAGAGGACCCTTACCCACCAGACAGGCCTTGCGCACCAGCAATCGCTCCCATTTCCCCTTAGGCTGGGTGGGACGCAGTCGATCCAGTACTACTAGGGACCCATCCCAGCACACCCGCTGCCCCAGCAATTGTACCAGAAAGGAACAGATTTTAGCCCAGTAAGGTTGTATGCGGCGGCACCCCCACCACATATGGAATAGCGTAGCAAGGGGCGTGGAGCAGCGCGGACAACTCCCGTCAGAGGCCAGATGGCTGCGGAAGACCCGCCGAGGAGAAAAATGCACCCGAGTTATGCATTTAAATTGTATCTCTCTCCAGCGGGCCCCCACAGCCAACTCCGCAATATGCCGTAAGGCCTCCAGCACTGTGCCAGGAGGGACCACGCAGCCCGCCTCCGCCTCCCACGCCAGCTCCACCGGACGGTAGTCAGTTACCGGCCTGAAGGGGGCTACCCTCCTCCGCAGCCCACGAATGGAGGGCAATTCCACCCCCCCCCAGCCCAAAAAACTCGATAATTTGCGCGGAGCGCTCCGCCCGAAGTTCAATAGCCGGCAATGAATGTACGTAATGGGAAAGCTGCAGGTAGGCGAAGGCATGTCCGGACCGCAAATCATATTCCTCCCGCAGGGACTGAAATTGTTTACATTTCCCCGAGGGGTCAACCACGTGCCCAATATAACAGATGCCCTGCCGCGCCCATTCAGCGAAAGCTCCCGTATCGGTCCCCGGGGTAAACTGCGCATTGCCCTGCAGCGGTAACCAACTGGAGACTCTCCAATTCTCCCCCCAGTTCCCATTTAACCGCCGCCAGGTCCGCCGAACCGACCCCAGTAGCACACTGTCCTCTACTCTGCCCCAACACCACCGATTCTCAAGATGCAGCAAGGCTAGCAAAGAATTTGGAGCCGCTAGCGCCTCCTCCAAGGCCCGCGGGGTATAAACTTCCGTGCCCCCCAACCAGTCGCCCAAATGACGCGACTGACAAGCCAGGGCGTAAGCCTCTATGTCCGGGAGCCCCAACCCTCCCTGCTCCCATGACCCCACCAACCGACCATAAGGAATCCGGGCCTTCTTACCATTCCACAGGAACCCCCGGATCACCCCCTCTAACCTCCGGAGGTCGCTCCGCTTCAACCAAACCGGAAGGGTTTGCATCCAGTACAGGATCCTCGGCAGGATAACCATCTTAATCACCGCTATCTTCCCCGACAATGATAAGGGGAGAGATCTCCAAGTCAGCAGTTGTTCCCGCAGCCTACCCAGGGTCCATTCGAGATTGCAGCGATACAACCGAGTCGGCTGACACGTGAGCCGAATACCTAAATATGTAAAATACTCCTCGGCCCATCGAAGAGGGAACACCCCCTGCCACCCGGCCCTTAACAGGCCCAAGACATCTAGGGCCTCAGATTTCTCCATGTTGATAGTTAGGCCCGCAAAACGTCCGAAATGTTGAAAGGCCTGCAGCAGTGAAGATAAGGAAGCCTGAGGAGAAGACAGATGGACCAACAGATCGTCCGCGAAGGCCGACATTTTGAACTCATGTGTGCCCATACGGATGCCCTTGATCTCCGAGGATTGTTCCACACTCCGTATGAGGGGATCCAGGGAAAGCACAAAGAGCAATGGAGACAGGGGACAACCCTGCCGAGTACCTCGGAATAAAGGAAAGGGATCAGATAATACCCCATTGCAATAAATAGCTGCCGTCGGATCCGTATACAAACTGTGAACCATCTTACAAAAGGCAGGCCCCAAGCCATAACACGGGAGCAAGTAATGGAGGTATCGCCAGTCAACCCTGTCAAAGGCTTTCTCCGCATCAAAGCTCACTAATAACGAGGGGATCCGCCGGCGGTGCACCCATTCCAGCGAGGATAGGATTTTACGGAGATTGCGTACTGCGTGTCGCTGCTTGACAAAGCCAACCTGCGATTCATGAACCAGTTGACCTAGCACCCCCGCCAGGCGGTCTGCTAAAATCTTAGCCAAGAGCTTAACATCGAAGTTGAGCAGTGAGATGGGTCGATATGACGCTGCCTGTAAGGGGTCCTTTCCAGGCTTGGGGAAGAGTGTAATATGGGCCTGGTTCCCCCCCCACCGGAAACCGCCCTGCTCCGCCCTTTTAGTGTGTAAGGCCACCAGCGCTGGGGAGATGTAATCATTGAGAATCTTATATATCTCCGCCCCAAGCCCATCAGGTCCCGGGGACTTATAGCAACTCGCCTTGGCAATAGCCTTTTGTACCTCTAGAACAGTCAGTGGCTGGTCCAGCATCACCCTCTCTGTCCCACTCAACCGCGGCAAATCCAGCCCCTGGACATAGGACACCATCCGTTCTGGGGAGCCCGTTTCCGCCGTATAGAGTGTCTGAAAAAATGAACGGAAGACTCGGGCAATCTGTAGGTTATCCCTATGCAGGGTCCCCTGGTCATCCCGAACGGCCGCTATCAAGCCACGGGGGCCCCGCAGGCATCGCGCCAGCAATCTGCCCGGTTTGTCCCCTTGACAATACAATTGGTAGCGGTAATACATAGCGGATTTCTTCGCCCGCTGATGCAGAAGCTCGTTCAGAGCCGTCTGCGTTTCCCACAGCTGTTTTTTGAGAGCCGAACTCGGGCTGCAGGCATGCCGTCGGCGAAGCTTTGTGACAGTTTTCTCTAGACAAATAATTTTTTCCGCTCGGAGCCTCCGCTTCCGGGCCATGTAGCCTATGATATCTCCCCTTAAAACCACCTTGGCAGTTTCCCACACTAGCTCGGGGTCATCCTGATGACCGGCATGGTCTGACTCGAACTCCTGCCATCTACGTGTTAGAAACTGCCGGAACTGGGTATCCTTGTACAGCTCCAACGGGAAGCGCCAAAGGCGCACCCCCTGACTGTCGCCCACCCCCCGCAACGTGAGCCAGACTGGAGCGTGGTCGGAAATCTCCGTGGGGCCAATCTGCGCGTCAATCACCTTGGCGAACAGAGTTTTAGTAATCAACAGGTAATCAATTCGCGCACTTGTCCCGTGTGCGCGGGACTGGTGAGTGTAATCCCTGTCATCCGGGTGTAAAAGCCGCCAAGGATCCACCAACCCCAAGCGGGCACAGAACCGTAGGAGCGCACGGGCCGATTGACAACGTTCCCTTGGTTCCCCTCCCCTCGATGTGTCTAATGTGACGTCCATTACGCCATTGAAATCGCCGCCTACAAGCAGAGGTAGCTCCGGCAGCTGCTCGATTTGGGATGCTAGGCGAGAGTACAGAGCTGTATCCAACACATTAGGACAGTAAAGGTTGCCAAGAAGAACAGGTTGCCCTCCCAGTAGGCCATGAAGCAAGATAAGTCGCCCCGTAGGATCGACAACCTGCTTGTGAACCTCAAATCTAGTATTTTTATGTATAAGCACTACCACCCCCCCCCCTTCTTACCCGTGGCAGGGGCTCCCCAGACCTGCCCCACCCAGCCTCGTTGAAGCTTGCGATGCTCTTCTTCTGTCTGGTGGGTTTCTTGGAGCAAGGCGATATCGGCTCGCTGCCGTGCCAGCGATTGCAAGATTTTTGATCGCTTAATGGGGCTCCCCAGTCCGCATACGTTCCAGGAAATAATTTTCAGGTTAACAAAATATTCAAAAGCGCTTTGAACAATACAGATACCAATGACTTGGAGAGGGCCCCCCCAGCCTGGGACTCCCCCTACAACCTACATTGTGTTCCCCCCCGAGATATAGGCTGTCGTGCCTGGATGTGACTGTGATGCCTCCCCCACTCCCCCCCACCCTCCCCACCCCCCACCCATCCCCCTACCCCCCTGCCTCCCTCCCACCCCACTCTCTCATTCTCCCATTCATCCGCAACCCAGCTGGGTCTCGGAGAACCTCCCTTTTGGATCCGTGAGAGGCGTGTGGTCTGCCCCGGCCACCTGTCTTGGGTCTGAGCACTCCGCACGATATACTATGGGCCCTGTCACCGCTCGGCTAGTGAACCTCCGAGCCGCGACGTGCACTCCCCAATACCGGGGCCCCCCACGGTCACAAAGGCCGTACCTTCCACACTAGCCCACCCGGTCCTAGTTGAGGATACCAGGAGTAGTCTAGGGGGCGAAAATGGTGGGAACCCAGTGGTAGCGGGGCTCGCCCCCCGAGATTGGAGGGCCTCCCAGGGTGCCCTATCCCCCCCTGCATTGTCAGGAGGCCCGCAGGGTTCGCCCAGCCCTCTCCCACAGTAACACCCACTGACATACCTCCCTTCCATATTCTGAAAGAAACCCCCCAGAAAGGCAACACATGCATTATAACCGTATGCACTTATAACATTACAACAGGATAACTTTAACTGGTAGGCTCGTCTGGCAACGCAGCAGCTTCCGACATAATGCGAGCAGGGTTCAGGGGCCACAGAGGCCGGTATCTCCAAGATGGATGATGTCTGGAGTTATACGGAGAATAACTTCCCCACTGGCTCAGTGGACTCTATCGCCTGGTAGACAGGTCCCTTCCCCAGTAGCTCGCAAGGTAGGGCTTCAGGGTCCTCATAAAGCTGTTGTCACGGGAAGGCCGGTGAAGGTGCAGTTAGGCCTCCGCAGGGCTAAGGTACACTGTACGAGCCTGTCAAGCCCGCCCCAAGCGGGATTGGTACAATAACTGTTACTGTCCATTCTCGAGCGAAGTAATATAAGGCCCGGCCTCTGCTGCTGACTCGAAAGAGCGATGACCACCGGCGTGATACACGTGAAGCCGTGCGGGGTACTGCACAGAAAACTTGATGTTTAAAGCTATCAGTTTCTGGCAAAGGGGGGCATATGCACGACGTTTTTGGCTGAGTATCACTGAGTAGTCCTGGGCAAAACGAAGTGACATGTTGCCATGCTTGAGTTCCCCCTTCTGTCGTGCAGCTCGGAGTATGGCCTCCTTTTGGGGAAAGTGAAGGAATTTCACCAGTACCACTCTCGGGCGCTGATCCCGGGGCTGCCGAGCTCCCACTCGATGAGCACGCTCTATGAGCACTTTACCACCCTCAGCAACACCTTCAAAAAGCTGCGGCAGTAGTGTCTCCAGATATTGTACAAGTTCTTTGTCTGCAATTGAATTATCAAGGCCCAGCACCCTCAGGTTATTTCTTCGGGAGCGAATTTCTAGGTCGTCCATTTTTAGTTCGTGGGCCTGCAGCTGGGACTTCAATTGAGTGAGGTCTGTAGTTAGGGTCTCCAGGCTATCCTCTGCCTTGCCAAGACGGTCCTCCGCCTCCTGGAGTCTAGTACTCAGAGCCCCGACTGAGGTCTGTATGCTATCCATTTTTGAATGTAAGGCCGTGAACTGTGCCGATAAAGCCTCTGCTACCGCTGCGGAGACCTCCTCGACAAAAGCCGGTGCTGTGGGCGATGTCAGCATGGCTGGGTTGTCGGCCATTTTAGGCGCCGGGGTGGCTCGCTCCTTCTCCTTCTCCCGCCGTGTAGATTTTACCGCGGATGCCATCTGGAGGGCCGCTCCGAGTTATGGTCACCTCCTTGCACTAATTACTGCAGGCTCGACCCGGGTCGGTAGTTAGGCAGGCAATAAGGGTTCGGTTTGGGCCGGGGTAGACCGGAGCGCCAGCAGACACGACCTGCTGCTCTCACCGCATCACGTGATCTAAATAATACATTTTAAGTAAACTCTTGCAAAGGAATACCAGATGCTTACAGAAACAAAAACAAAAGACACAGCTGGGTGATCAGACAGAGAAAGTCACTTATCTGTAGTAGGTTTTCTCCGTGAACAACAGGATAAAGTTCTCACATATGGGTGACATCATTGATGGAGTCTTCAAGGGAATCACTCTCAGTTCCTTCTAGAAGCTTTTAAAGCGGCTATACTGCACCTGTGCACAAGGTCCTGCCTGCTACTGCCACCTCACCCTATTTGTTCAATCGAGTGACTAGCTGATTTGAGAATATAATTCCAAGGGAAGGAGGGAGGGTAATAAGATAAGTGCTCACATATGGGAAACCCTAGTTACAGGCTGCCTTAAAAGAAAAAAAAAGAGGAACAAAACTAATGTCACAATTGGCTGACACCAGCTGAAACATATTTGTGATGGCAATAGGCCTTTTGGATATCCTTTCTCTTTTTTTCCTTAATCGAGGCAGCTTGAATAAAAAAAAGAACTGGCCCTAGAAGAGATTGGAATTGGATTCTATTCCACAAATAGATTTTGAAGATAAGATTGGCTGAATCTTCTGTCACGTCAGGAGTCTCCTTCCAAACAATAATAGGATGTGAATATGTGGGCAGATGTCTAAATGGTGGCTTTGCAAATCTCCTCCATGGAGGCTGATCTCACGTGGACTATTGATGCAGCCATGGCTTAGACATAATGAACCATGATATGACCCACAAGCATCAAACCTGTATGGGCATAAGCGAAGGAGATGTAGTCTACAAGCCAAAATGAATGTGTATGTTTGTTGATGGCAGCCCTCAGTCTGTTGGGGACAAAAGAAACAAAAAGCTGGATGGACTTTATATGAGTTAAAGTCCACTCTAAATAGAAAGCTAAGGCTCTCTTGTAGTCCAACACATGCAATGCATTTTCTCCTCTGTGAGCATGCAGTCTTGGGAAAAATGTTGGAAGTATAATTCGCTGATTAAGATGGAATTCTGACACTGCTTTAGGACGGAACTTGGGATGCATATGCAAAACTACCCTATTGTGACAAAATTTGGTATAGAGTGGATCCATTACTAGAGCCTGGAGCTCACTAATACTGCATGCTGAAGTCACCGCCACCAAAAACAAGACCGTCCAGGTCAAGTGCTTCAGTCCACAAGTATCTAGCAACTTTCATCAGCTGAGTCAGTACCAAACTGAGATCTCAAGACACAGCAGGAAGCTTGAGAGGAGTCTTAGTAAGAAGCAAGCCCTGCATAAATGAACTAAAGGCTGTAGAGAGATCTTCCTTCCCCTCTACATGATGATGACAGAAACCAATTGCATTGAGATAAACCCTTATGGAGCTGCTCTTCAGACCAGACAAACAGATGTAGAAGGCATTTGAGCAGTTTTGTGTGGGAAATGAGAGGATCCAGAGCCTTTCCCTCACACCACCGCAAATCTCTTCCATTTGAAAGTATACAACATCCGTGTGGAATCTCTCCTGGAAGCCAAGATGACATTGGCAATTCCAACCGAAAGACCTAAAGGAGACAGGGTTAGCCTCTCCACATCGAAACTGTGAAGGCTAGAGACTTAATGTTGGGATGCAACAGCCTTCCCTGGTTCTGCGAAATCCAGCTTGGAGAATTGCTCAGATACACTGGTTTCCATACGGCAAATTATAGGAGAAAGGGAAGCAAGACTGTCTGGGCCAGCAAGGCGCTATTTGGATCATCTCACCCTTATATTGCTCAAGTTTTGGAAGAGTTTTTGCTATCAGAGAATTGGGAGGATATGCATACAGAAGACCTCACCTCCAATCAAAGAGAAAGGCATCTGAGGCTAGTTTGACATGTATCCCTAACATGCAGCAAAACTGAGGCACCTGCTTGTTCTGAGGAATGCAAAAACATCTATCAAGAGTGTGTCCCACCCTTGAAAGATGTACCTTGCAACTTCTCTGTGTAGGGTCAGCTCGTGAAGTTGTAGGACACAGCTCAGTTTGTCTGCCAGGATGTTGTCCTCACAAGCCAGATAAGTGGCTCTGAGAGTCATCCCATGAGAGACTGTAAAGTTCTACATTCTGACTCTCTCCCAACACAGGAGGTAAGACCCTGTTCCTTATTGTTTGTTGATGTAATACATTGCAACTTGGCTTTTGGCCTGAATCACGACAATTTGGTTGGAAAGCCGATCTCTGAAAGTCTTTAGTGCATTCAGCATTGCTTTCTATCATGGGAGGACTACTGACTCTGGGTGTGAAGCCCATCTACATTGGCTCGCCAGACAGTATGGATGCATCTGTCGTGAGTATTTTTTGGTAGGGAGGTCTTTGGCAGGACAAGCCTTTAACCAATCACCAGGATAGGGAATCCTAGGGAAGCCACCAGGACAGAGATATGTCCCTGGGCTTGTGAATGGACTGTGTCCACTGTGTACTCAAGGTTCACTGGGATTATCTCATTTTGGGACATGCCAAGGGAGTTACATGCGCTATCGAGGCCATGTGGCCTAACATTCTTAATATGTGTCTCACTGATTTATGACCCTGCTTTATGTCCTCCACTGTCGCCACCAGGCAGGTGAGTCTGTCAGGAGGAAGGAAGGCCTTTGCCTGAGTTGTCTAGCAGAGCTCCAATGAATTTCAATTGAGTTGAAGAAGTCAAGTGAGACTTGGGGTAGTTGATGACGAACCCTGGTAACTCTAACACCTGTAATGCATACAGCATAGTTTCCAGTACCTCTTTCTGAGTGGTGCTCTTGATTAGCCAATCATCCAAGTAGGGGAAAATGCGCATGCACAGTCTGCTTAGATATGCTGATTACTGCAAGGCATTTTGTAAAGATGCAAGGAGCAGACAACAGGCCAAAAAGCAGAATGCAATACTGATAATGGTGTTTCCCTACAATGAATCACACATACTTCCTGTGAATGGGATGTATCTGAATGTGGGTGCATGCATCCTTGAGGTCTAGAAAACATAGTCAATTACCCTTTTGGAGAAAGGGAAACAGGATGACAAGGGAAACCATTCTGAACTCTCAAACCAGGGGCTTGTTCAGATTCCTCAGATCCAAGATGGGATGGAACCCTCTTGTTTTTTCTGGTTACCAGGAAGTACCTTGAGTTAACGCCTTGTCCTTCTTGCCCCAGTGGAGGAGGCTCAACCGCACTGGCCTGCTGAAGAGCAGAGAGCTCTTGAAGTACCTTCCGGTGCTGAGGAAGGACTCAATGATTCCTTGGCGGACATTTTAACAGAAGCTCAAATAAATATAATCTGTATCCTTCCTGGACTATTTTGAGCAACCAGAACAGGCTGTGCCTTGAATCTTTATGCCAATTAATTTTCACTTGTCTTGTTTCTTCACTATGGGATGCACTTCCATTTTGAGACAGGAACCTAATTTTATTAAATTTAAGAAAGAACTCAAACCATGTTTATTTAATCAGAAATTTGAAATATGGCCAGGGATGGAGTTTGGTTGCTGAGATCCCTTAGGTTTTCTATATTTTTGTGAAATTCTTTTTAAAATTTGTACTGTAAACTATGTTATTTTTATGGTCTGTTAAATGTTTTATATGCCACATGGCAAACCTCTCTGATGGCTGGTAGCACTGAAAGAACAGTTAAGCAATTTTATAAATACATAAAATAAATCAAGTCTATCTGCTGAAGATTTTCCTGAGCAAACCAAAGGCCCTACATGAGCACCCCAGCCCAGTTTGGCTGCATCCATTATTAGAACATTTTGAATTTAAAGAATTTAGAACGGAATACCCTTGGTCAAATCTGACTGGATCAGCCACCAGAACAAGGAATCCCTGAGCTTCTGGGTGATTCAGATGGCATCCTGCATGTGCCTAGTGGCTTGCTCCACTGAGAATGAAAGGGCTATTGGTTCTGCATCATATAAAAGTGTGTGAAGGGAGTTGTATGAACTGTTGAGGCCATGTGGCTCAGCAGTCTTAATATGTGCCATGCTATCTGATGATTCTTCCACCATAGACATCAGATTATAGATCATTTCTTGGGGAAAAGATGTTTTTGCTTGAGTCATGTCTCTCATACCTTCTAAGAATTCCTATTGATGTTATGGGCAATGGTGGATTTGGGATAATTTATGATGAATCATAGTGACTCCAACATCCAGATGGTTGTGTCCACAGATTCTTTGGCAAGTCCCTGAGATGTGATCTTCAATAACCAATTGTCCAGAAGGGGAAACACATTCATCTGCAGTCATAGCTAGGCATTTTGTGAAGATTTGCTGAGCTGACGCTAGGTTGAAGAGCAAAATGTTATGCTGGAAGTGTTCTTTCCCTGTTTCGAATCTTAGACACTTACTATGATTTGGATGAATCTCTATCTGTGTAAGATTCTTTTAGATCCAGGGACACGAGAGCCTGCAGGCACCTATGCCTACCGCAGAGGCTCTCAATGCCATTTGAAAAACATCAAAAGTAAATTAGACCATGTGTTAATCATACTGCTCTCCTTTGACCACTAGTGGCCTAAGGTCATCACATTAATCTTGAAGGAGAAACTGAGGTAAATCTACCATGCACCACAGGTTCCTTATAATTGGCTCATAAGAGGTGGTAAGAAGCTATGCAGATGTGGACATAGCATTCCTTTCGCCCTAGGGGCACCAAAGAGTGGGTTTTCATCCTCTTGGTCCTCTTGAGAGTGGATTTGACTACTACAGATCAGTGTGGTAATCTATACTGTGATACAGCGGACCCTCTTCTGGAGAGAAAAATAGTTTTGAAGTCTGAAAGAAAAAGAAATTGCCTGCAATTTCCAGAGGATTCACCTAGAGGGAGCAGGAGAGTTAGGACAGAGACCACAGAACCACGCCCTAGTGGGCAGGACTCATGTTCCAAAAGCTCACATTTAAGAGGAGGCAAGCAAGAGTCAGAGGGAAGCTTATCTGCTAGGAGCTTACCTGCAAGAAGCTCAGCTGCTAAAACCTCGTCTGCTTGGAGAGCTACTACTCAGGGAGCTGTGGAAAGATCACCCTCACCAGTTGAGAGAGACCAAGCGAATGCATGTTCCAGAGAAGGACCAAAGAGATGCTATGAAGGTACTAGCCCAAGAGTGGGATCTAGGCCGCAAGCAAGCCTAAGTAAAAGGACAGGCTGGGAAAGGAGAACCAGTCCTGTAAGAGAGAGGACAGGCCGAGAAGGCCGAAGCCAAGCCAGACCGGGCCCTGAAGCCCACAAGAGAACCGGCCTCAAAGGCCAGAGGAGGAAAGACTGGGAGAGCAGGAGGAATATACCTGAGAGCACTGATACTAAAGGCAGCAGCCAAGGTAGGCCTCCAGCCTCACCCCAGAGAACCAAACGGAAACCTAAAGGTAAAGCTTTTAACCTTTGTTATTGTGTGCCTGAAGTCAAGCTAAGAGAAGAATCCTGGGAAGGTGGTTCTCCTTATCTAAAACAAGAGCCAAAGCAAAAGTTAAAAGATAGTTTGAGCAAGAAAAGAACTTTTAGAGGAAAACCTTATAGAGAGAATGTTTTTAAACCTCTAGAGCAAGAAATGCCATTTTGGTATTCCACCAAGCTGAACCGTGGGCCCAAACAAACTGCCAAGCCTTGGGAAGCAGTGAGACGAACTCACATGAAGGACACTTACCTTGATCCCTCAGAGCAGTCAGAGGAGGCCATGCAGGTGGAATCTGTGCAGGAGGACATTGATAGTCCTATGGAATGTATATACTGTGCTGGAAGTGATATAGAAGCGTTCCAGAGCTCATTGAGTGAATGAAGTAATTTGCTATTGGATGTTTTTGACACTGTGAAGTTAACAGTTTTTGGTTATTCCATCTCTTACTTTCAAAATCTGCTGTAAAGACTTGTTTTGCTGCGTACCGGAGTGTTTATCCTTTGTTATGAACCCTTAGTGCTAAAAGGGGAAAATAAAGCCTTTTTCTTTTCCCTCCACTTTTGTGCAAGACTGTAGTCTCTTTGGGAGTTGGCAACGAGGCTGGCACAAGGCTCTGGCTCTTGACCCTCGCACCTGGCCAACCCTGATCACAAACATCTTGGTGACCCCCGGTCCCAGCCCTTCGGTGGAACCACTACGCCGCCACCAGGGGGTGCTGTGCGACCGGGGCGTGTCACAATACATAGAAGGCACGATTTTCGAAGGCATTTACATGGGTAATGCCCTTCGAAAATCCCAGATATTTCCTTAATGCACCCAGATGCTATGCAGTTAGCATTGGGACATATGAGAAGCGTTTTAGGGTGAAGGGGAAAGGGCTAACCGGGTAGCAGCAATTTTCGATGCTACCCGCTTAGCCCTCTGAGCCTTAAAGATAGGTGAGGTTTTTCCTCGCCTATCTTTCAGGTGCAGGGGCAAAGTGGGTAGCATTGAAAATCGATGCTATCCGGCTAGCTCCTGCAGTTTCCAGATTGTACGGCAAGACCCGGATTTTCAATGCCGGGGCTGCATATGACCCCAGCTTTGAAAATCTGGGTTAGGCATCTGGCTATGCGTCAAGGTGGTGCATAGCACCGCTCAGATGAAAATCGGGCCCAGAGTCCACTTTCTTGTTAACGGGCTATACAGAAAGGACGAACTTCTACATTTTCCTTTGCACAGCTATGATCAACATTATTGGCACCCTTGTATTTTAGGTATGTTGTGTACAATATCTTAAGAAATAATTGGAAAAATTCCAACTGTTATGTCATCATAATATTTTAATAGTATGTTCAAAGGTATATAACAATAAAAAAAAATGTCGGTTTAATGCAGACATAGTAATTTCTGAGAAAAAAAAATATGACCTGGACAGGATATTAATGGCAATCTTCACTAATATTTGGTTGCATAACCCTTGGTAGTGATGACAGCCTCCAAACATTTCTTGTAGCCATCTATAAGTTTCTTACATCTGTACGGATCAGGAGCAGGACCTCAAAGTGATTGTCTCTGACGATCTCAAGGTGGTGAAACAGTGTGACAAGGCGGTGGCAAAAGCCAGAAGGATGCTAGGTTGTATACAGAGAGGAATTACCAGCAGAAAGAAAGAGGTACTAATGCCACTATACAAGTCGCTAGTGAGGCCTCACTTGGAATAGTGTTCAGTTTTGGAGAACGTATCTCGCAAAGATTATAAAAAGGCTGGAAGCGGTTCAGAGGAAGGCGACCAAAATGATTTGGAGCCTGCCTCAAAAGATTGATGAGAAGAGACTTGAAGACCTAAATATGTACACTCTGGAGGAGAGGAGGGACAGGGGAGATATGATTCAAACCTTTAAATACTTAAAGAGTATTAATGGGCAAACAAATCTCGTCCAAGGACGGGGAAGCTGTAAAACTAGAGGTCATAACACGAAGCTGCAAGGGGGTGAACTGAAAGGCAATGTCAGGAAATACTTTTTCACTTAAAGGGTGGTGGATGCTTGGAATGCCCTCCTGATGGAAGTAGTGGGGGCAAACACAGTGTCAGAATTCAAAATGGCATGGGACAGACACAGTCGATCCCTTTATAGCAACAGGATAAAATCAAAATAAATTTAACTAACTCATATCTGAACAAATAGAGGTGACCTACACGAAGCAGTAGGTACACTCCTAAACAAAGGCATGGGGAGGGATGACCTACACGGAGCGGCAAGTGCACCTATTCTTGCTGCCTTGCTGGGCAGACTAGATGGACCATACTGGTCTTTATCTGTTGTCATATACTATGTTACTATGTCTGCTGGTAGTTTCTCTCACTCTTCAATTGCAATTTGTTCCAGCTCATGAATGTTATCAGAAATCCTTTTACCAATAGCAGATTTCAGCTCTTTCCAAAAGTTCTTGATTGGATTGAGATCAGGATTCATTGCTGGCCAGTTTAAAACAGTCCATTTGTTCCTTTTAAACCATTTTTTTGTACTTTTGAATGTATTTTTTGGGTCATTGTCCTGCTTGAGGACCCATGATCTTTGACCCAGACCTAGCTTTTTGATACTAGGTAGCACATTTTGCTCCCAAATACCTTTGTAGTCCTCTGACTTCATGATTCCTTTAATATGTTCCAAGCCTCCAGTTCCTGAGGCAACAAAATAGCCCAACAACATTGTGGAACCACCATATTTAACTCCAGGAAGGGTGTTTTTTCTTTATAAGCTTCGTTTCATCGCCTATAAATATATCTCTGGTCTGCATTGTCAAAGAGCTCAAGTTTGGTTTCATCTGTCCAGAGAACATTTTCCCAGAAGGATTGTGGTTGCTCATGGTGGGTTTGGGCAAAGATCAGACATGCCTTTTTATGTCTTCGGGCTCTTTTGTCGACAACTACCATGGAGGTATGGATAAGTTGCACCTTCCTAAAGCCTGGTTTTTAATTTAATTTAATTTAATTAGCAGGTTTTTATATACCGCAACTTCCATAGATCAGCTGCGGTTTACAAAGAACAACAATGAACAAGCAAGACTGTTTTACAAGGAACGGCAGTAAACATCATGCTGTTTTTACATATAACAGTGTTAACAGTAATAACAATTTCGGTAATAACAATAATGGGTTCAATCTATCAGAACAGGTTGATAGTTGAGAACTATATACATTGAACATGTTTAGAACTAAAATACAGTTTTAAATAGAATCTCTGGTTATTTTACAAGGTATTAGTACACATTCCAGGTCGAGGGTCAATTATCATTGCTGGTGCGGCTATCCCTTTTCATGTTGTGTTGGTGAGTTTGATACGGAAGCATAATGTGTTGAGAAAAGGTATGTTTTGAGTTTTTTCCTAAACTCTATGATTTGGAGTAATGATCTTAGTTCAGCTGGGGTGTTGTTCCACAGTATGGGGGCGGCATGGGAGAAAGCTTTCTTGTTCGTTGATTTTTTGGCTTTTATAAATTCCTTTGGTGTTATTAACTTATTTAATTGGTCTCGTCTTTGAAGGTTGTGACTGAGTTCCTTGGTGATTAGGTTATTTACAGTACAGGGTGCCGTATTATTTAGGGCTTTGTATGTGGTTAACAGGGTTTTGTACTGTATGCGGCATTGGACTGGGAGCCAGTGTAGGGATTCTAAGATAGGCGTAATATGTTGGAAGGGAACTGTTTTTATGATGGTCTTGGCTGCTGCATTTTGTGCTAGTTGTAGTTTTTTAAAGTTTTGATTTGTTACGCCTAATAAGGTTAGGTTTGCAAAGTCAAAGTGGGGGGTTATGATAGCTTGTATTATGCGTTGAAAATCCTGTAGGTGCAATAGGGGGCGGAGTTGCTTTAATATTTTAAGTTTGAAATAAACTTTTTTTGTTATATTTCTTATCTGTGAGTCCATACTAAGGTGTTTGTCCAGTATTACTCCTAGGTACCGTATTTCAGTTTTTATTTTGATATCATTGTTTTGCAGTGAGATATGTGGTGGAGGGGTGAATGAAGTGTTTTTGGTTACTATTAGGGCTTCCGTTTTTGCGTGGTTAATATATAAGTTATTTTCGTTTAGCCAATTGTTTATTTCGCTGAGGCAAGTATTGATAAGTAATGTAGGGATGTTTGGTATAGTGAAGGGTACATACAACATTATATCGTCTGCGTAGATGTGATATAATACATTGTGTTTTTTGAATATTTGGCAAATGTGTTTTATGTATATATTAAATAGAAGCGCTGACAGGGCAGAGCCTTGGGGGAGTCCTAGTTCCTGATTGTATGTTTTTGATGTAAGGTCACCGATGCGGACCGTTTGGGTTCTGTTGCTTAAGTATGAGGAAAACCATTTTAGAACAGTGGATTTTATTCCTATTTGTTGCAATTTACTTATCATCGTTGTATGGTGAACACTGTCAAAAGCTGCAGATATGTCAATGAAAATGAGTAGGAATGACTGTTTTGAATTATCAATGCCTCTTACGAGCGTATCAATTAGGACTGTTAGCAGTGTCTCCACCCCATGTCGAGGGCGGAACCCATACTGCTGATTGTCAAGGGGGGCTGAGCTGTCGATGTATTCCTGTGTCTGGATTTGAACTGCTTTTTCGATCAATTTAGCCAGAAATGGAATACTTGATATGGGTCTGTAGGACTTAGGTGATGATTTATCAAGAGTGGGGGTTTTTAAGATAGGTCGGATTTGAGCATGCTTTAGTGATGGGGGTAAGTACCCATTTTTTAGTGAAAGATTTATTATGGGGAGTATGGTTTTCTCTGAACCTGATATATGGTGTCCAGGCGCCAGCTGATGATCGGCACCGATGGCGGGGTCTCCCACATCCAGAGAAGGAGTTGACTGAGGATGGGGGGAACGGGGACCATGAGGGCCTCCTTAGGTGAGGCCTCACACTGGAGGATTCCCAGTTCCTCTGTACGAGGGTCCTCCTCGGACTCCGTGGTGAGGGAGAGAGCCCTCACCATGTCCCGGATGAACTCGAGGAACGAGGTGTCCTCGGGTGGGGAATGACGCCTCGAGGCTGGTGGAGACGGGAGTGAGGGGAGGTCACAGTGTGTCTATGTCTCCGGGGAGGTCTCGACGTTGGACTCCCAGTCAGAATAGTACATCAAAGACTCGAGGCCCAATGGATCTAGAGGCATCGGTGGGTCTGGTCTTTGATGCCTCGTAGCCAGAGACACTTGCCTGCGAGGACCTCACTCCCGAGGACCAGGAGTGAGATCAAGACCCTCGCCGAGGATCCACTCGAGGCAAGTGGCTCTCAGGGATCGCTTTGGCGGCCCAGGGAGTCCGTGACATAGAGGTCTCTGCAGTCTCGAGGCAGGCACCAGCGGGGACAGGCATTGATGCCTGCTGCGAGGCAAGGAACGCAGAAATGCTGTGTTCCAATGCCAGCATCCTGGTTTCCTACTCAGGGGTCAAAGTCTTTTGCACTGACACCGAGGTGACCGGATTGGGTGTCGAGGAGTAGAGAGTGTCCTCAATAGGATGGACCTCAAAGGTTCGAGATCCGTTGCCAGAGGCCTCGACATCGGTCCTGGGTACCTTCTCTTGTCGCTCACGCTCCAACTCCTCAGATGTCTGTCAGGGGCTGAGGTACCTTGCACGGGACTTGCCATGCTTGTCTGCCTCCCAGGATGAGGCCCTCAAGGCCTTCTTCTTTTTACGCTCTCGCTCCAGGGACCTTTGTTCGGAGTATCTGCGTGCCTTCTCAGGAACCGCAAGGGCTTTACGCGACTCCGAGGATCCGTGCGGGGCCTTAGAGTGAGAACCTACCAGGGTTGAGTCTGCCCTGTTGAGTCCTGCCAAGAAGTTATGATATTGCCTATGCACAATGTCCTTAAGGAGAACCAAATACGGTATCTAAAATTTGTGCCTTGGGTTTATTCTCGTTCTCTGAAGGAAATGGAATGACTTCAGCCATCTACCATGCAAAGTCTGTGAAAGAGAATTCCTCAGGCAGGGATTCTCTCTTTGTTTTGGGAAGCAAGAGTCTTAGAATAGACCAATTGCTTTTTCCTGTTTAGAGAAGTCCCATAATCTACAAGGAGACCCCAAGGAGCTCTCATATTCCTGGAATAAGAAAAAAACCTCTGTGAGCACATCCCTGATTTGTTTGGGCTAGGCCTCAATGCAGATCAGTGCTTCAGTGCAGATTCTTGGTCTAGTTCAGTGAATATGAGCATTCAGGCAACCATCAGTGATGCTAATGTATTTTTGTGTCTTTGGTGTTGATGTTGTGCGTATTAGCAATGCATGAATCTCCTGAATGAGCAGTATGGTAACCAATGCAAGGCATCAAGACAAACACTGACAGAATGCATTTGATCTTTCTCTTTAGCTTCTCCTCAAGGACCATCAAAGTTGAAACACCATGAATTGCAGTAGCAGTGGTGTTGTCTTCTTGGGTTGCTTGATGTGAACTGACGGTTTGAACCAGAACCACTGGAGGCTGTGCACCTCCTCTGGCACAGAGAAAGATGAGTAGTCCTACACAGGGGATGCCTTGATGGAGTGATGGCAACTATCAATATCTCTATGCTCCCAGCATTGTGCTCTAATAAAGACTGATGCCATTGCTTCTTGGCATGTGCCTGATGTGTGACACTGCAGTCCCTCAATGTTGGAATCCTTTCACTTCTTTGGATAGGGACTTCATTGATTGATAAAGACAATCAGGACATTGAGGATTACCAATGCTCTCATGATATTAATGTATTGTCTGCATTCCATGAAGCTCCTAGATCTATGTGGCTTGATGCCTCCATTGCCGTTGTACTTGGACCAGACTTACTGGAATTGAAAGCGTAGTTACCTGTAACAGGTGTTATCCAGAGACAGCAGGACTGAGTCCTCACATATCAGTGACAGCGCTGATGGAGCCCACACGGATCCACTCCCCAGCTTTCAAAGAAAGCCTTTGGGAATTACACTGCACATGCATGGTCACCTTCCCACCCAAAGATGCCATCTTGCCTCAGTAGGATATCATAGCACAAGATAGCCAAAAAGAAAAAACTATTCGGGGAGGAGGGAGGGTTGTGAGGACTGACTCCTGCTGTCCCTGGGAACAAGCAGGAAGTCAGCTCACATATGGGACTACAAAGCTACAGGCTACTGAAAAACCTGTAAAAGCCATGGGCGACCCAAAAAGTGGACCGCAAAGGGCAGCAGGGGGTGCTGGTTGGCTGGAAGTCTGACACTGCAGCATCAGCATCAAGGATGCAATCCCCACTCTGGTAGCCAGACACACAGAGGGCTGGAGGGAAGGAGTTGCATTATTCCCCAAAGAGGAGATGTATGGCCTGGCCAAAGGCACTATTCCTCCGGGAGGACTCCTCCAAACAGTAGTACACAGCAAACGTGCACACAGAGGACCAGGTGGCAGCCCGACAGATGTCCAGCAAGGGCACCAACTGCAGGCTGGCCACTGAAGCCACCACAGCACGCATATTGTGAGCTGTTACATAATGCTCCAGAGAGAGCCCCACCTGTTGATAGGCAAACAAAATGCAGATGGCTACCCAACGAAAAGAGGGTGCACTTGGAGACTGTGACCCCAAGATGACTGGGATCAAAAGAGACAAAGAGCTCTGTCGAGCGTCAATGGGGTTGTGTCCTCTGGATGTATTTTTATTTTTATTGGAAACTTGACATACTGACCAAGCAGCACATCAGAGCTGTTTACAATAAAAGGCAGCTACAGAAACTAGGAAATAGAAAAGAATGTCAATTATCAACAGGAAAGGGAGAAAGGACAGATGTAGATGATAGCATCATAGCAAGAAGGGAGATAAAAAAGGGGGCCAGAGTTGGGAGGCAAAGTCAAGGAGACAGCTGTTTAGACAGGAAAGGGCTGAACGGGAGAGATATAGCAAAGAATAGCAGACTCAGGAGGAGGACTGTAGAGGAGAGGGAGAGAGACTGAAAGTGGTATGAAGCAGGTGGGTCTTGAGCATGTTTTTGAATTTTATGAAGGATGGTTCAGACCGAAGGAGAGCAGACAGTTCTAAAGAGCAGGTCCCAGAAAGAAGAAGGCTGAGTTTCAAGTAAGGTCAAGGTTAGCGAAGGAAGGTGAGGGAAGAGCAAAACAGTGAGAATGTAGAAGGACAGAGCACGCTTGCAGTCAAGTGTATGCAGAGGTGCCTCCACTCTGGAGGCATAAGACCTGGGAAAAAAGGTGGGTAACACCACCTCCTAATTCAGATGGAATGCAGAGACGACCTTCGGTAAGAACAGAGTGCTTCTAAAGAAGGACCCTGTTCTTATGGAACTTGGTGTAGGGCTCATATGTCACCAGGGCTTACAGTTCGCTGATGTGCCTGGCTGAGGTGAGCACCACCAGAAGACGATCTTCCAGGAGAGGTACACTGCTTTGAGTGAAATGTCCTTCCCTGCAGTGAAGTTCCAGAGATGCACTGCCTCTCAACAGAGCTGGTACGATCCTATGCCACCCTGCTTGTTGATGTAAAACATCGCTCCTGGTTGTCCGTCTGGACTTGAACCACCTGTCTTTCCAGATGGTCCTGGAAGACCTGTAGAGCATGATAGACTGCCTGGAGCTCGAGCAGGTTGATCTGTAAGGCACTCTCCTCTGGTGACCATGGGCCCTGCGACTGCAGGTGATTGAAGTGGGCCCCCCAGTCCATCTTTGATGTGTCCGTGGTGAGGATGCGCTGCATTGGCGGGGCTTGGAAAGGCAGGCCGGCTCTGAGACTGAGATGGTCCAGCCACCAGGTCAGGGAGGTTGCCAAGGCCAGTATGACCTGGATGCAGTCCTCTAGGCGGCCTGATGCCTACGACCACTGTGCACTGAGAGTCCACTGAGCTTGCCGCATGTGCAGGTGGGCAAAAGGAGTGACATGGATGGTGGATGCCATGTGCCCCAAGAGGCAGAGCATCATCTGAGCTGTCAATGGTGCGCCGCTCTGCACTTCTTGTGCCAGGGCGGCAATGCACTGAGCCTGCTCCAGAGGTAGGAAGGGCCTTGCTTGGGTGGAATTGAGCAGGGCCCCGATAAACTCCATGCACTGCACTGGGGAGAGGTGAAACTTTAGGAAGTTCATCATGAAGCCCAGGTGCTTCAGCAGTCCCAGAGTGCGCTGTGCTGCACTGTGCACTTTATCTGGCCTGCCGGCCCATATAAGCCAGTTGTCCAGATAGGGGAACATGAACACACCGAGGAGGCAGAGGCGAGAGGCCACGACCGCTAGGCATTTCGTAAATACCCGAGAGGCCGAGGGAAGGCCAAAGGAAAATACCCTGTACTAATAGTGGCAGCTCCCTACGACGAGCTGGAGGTATTGACAGTGCCTTGGATGGATCATGATGTGGGTATATGCATCTTTGAGATCCAAGGAGCGCAGCCAATCTCCCCGGAGGAGGTAAGGCAGCAAAGTTCCAAGGGATGCCACCTTGAACTTTTCCTTGACCAGGAAATGGTTGAGGTCTCGAAGATCCAGGATGGGCCTGAAGCCCCATGTTTTCTTGAGGATCAGAAAGTAGTGGGAATAGAATCCCCGGCCCTGAAGGTGGTGAGGGACGTGCTCCACTGCTTGATCCTCAAGTAAAGATCTGAGCTCCTTCTGAAGAAGCTTCCTGTGCAAGGGGTCCATAGGTAATTCCCCTTGGAAAAAGGGATGAGGTGGCTGAGTAAAGTGGAAAAGAGATCCCTCCTTGACCACCTGCAACACCCAGGTGTCTGTGGTGATAGAGGGCCACCTGTGTGCAAAGTGGACCAGCCGTCCTCCCGTGAACCTCGGGCCTGTTACCTCCTGAGGAAGGGAGGCTATGTCGAAGGAGGCAAAAGCTCTCCACAGGCTGCGGCTGGGCCCTGTTTGGGGCTTGGGAGCCTTAGGCTTACAGAGACCGTGCCCTGCCCCTTTGCCGTTGTACTTGGCCCCTTGCCCTGCTGCCCCTGAGGGGGAGCGACGAAGCCCTGGAACTTGGGGTAGTTTCTGTAAGCTTTCTTGGACTTCAGGTGGAAGATCTTTTTCCCCGAAGCCTTCTGACGGGAAGGATCCAACACTTTCTTAGACAGCCTGGTCCTGTCATGTATTCCTTCTCCAACTCGTCTGCCTTCTTCATCATGGGCTTGCTGAAGAGGTTGTCTCCCCAGCATGAGACATCGGCCAACTTGTCCTGAACCCATTGCTCTGTCAGAGGACTGTAGCCAGGCCAGGGGGTGGGCACTAATGCCTACCGTAGCTACACAAGCCACCAAAGCAGCCTAAGACTGCCCGAGTCTGAAACTTGGAGCACTCTTTGACCAAAGATACCAGGGTCTGAAAGCGCTCAAGGGGCTCACCTGATAGACCAGCCGAAAAGCCAGTAAGCTCCTTCGCCAGGTACATGCCCATGTACAGCTGGAAAGCTTGGATCCAAGTTGCGAGCATAGAGCTCTAGAAACACTTCCTACCAAACCCATCCATGGTACGGGCCTACCTACCAGGGGGCACCGAGGAGTACATCTTTTGGCTCTTGATACGACGCATAGTCGACTCCACCACCATGGAACTGGGTGGAAGTTGTGTTTTCAGGAACCCAGGGCTCTTGCAGACTTGATATTGCGAATCAAGTAGATGGTTCACAACGGGCACCGACACCGGGGCCTCCCACATCCTGAACAGCAGATGCTCCAGGATGGGGGGCATAGGCACCATCAGCTCCTCCCAAGGAGGGGAATCATACTGGAGGATCTCGAGATCCTCAGCACATGGCTTGTCTTTGGGTACTGCCACGAAGGTGAGTGCCTGGGACATCTCCCTAACAAACTTCAAAAATGCAAGACCCTCTGGAGGGGATCTCCGCCGGTGATGTGGAGGAGAGAGGTTGAAGGGGACGTCCCGATAGAGCACAGTGTCGGGGGACTCTTCGTCCATCTCCCACACCAACTCAGAGCCGTAGGAATCGGCGAGCGCCCTGCGGTCCTAGAACCAACCTGGCATCGATGACTCCCAACATTGGTGGTTCATTGGTGTCGTGTTAGCCGCCGACAGCCTCAACACCAACTGTGCTGACCGCTCGAGGATGGGTAGAGCATCCTCCAGGGAGGTCCTCATCAAGGAAATCCCTGTGTGGGGCACCAACAGCCCGGAGTGACCGGGAGTTGAGCTCTACTGCGCCTCCAGGAATGCAGAGAAACTACGTTTGAGGGCCGCCATCCTTGTCTTGATGCCAGACGGCTCTGCTGCTGGCATCAATCCCGAAGACATCAAGGCTGGTATCGGGTCCCTGGCCGGGGTCCTGGATCATGATGGAGTCAGTGGTGCTGGGTTGATCACTCAACGCCGCAGGTGACTCGTCTTTCTGGGGCTGCTTCAACAGTCGCTTCCCGTCCATCATCTTCCGCGTCGAGTTGGGGGCTCCAGGGCCGGGTTGAGGCAGACTTAACACTCGATCTCGGGTCAGTCCTCAACATTGGCTTCGAGGAAGACTCTGACATCCAGGGGAGATCCTCTGAGGATGACTGCGATGCCCGGTGACCTCTGGGCTCAGAACAAGCCTGGGCAAATGATGCCATGTTGCCCAACACCAGCGTCTAAAGCAGAGATTCCACTCCTGATGCCGA
The DNA here is from genome assembly GCA_033557465.1 of Ichthyophis bannanicus. Lineage (NCBI taxonomy): Eukaryota > Metazoa > Chordata > Amphibia > Gymnophiona > Ichthyophiidae > Ichthyophis > Ichthyophis bannanicus. The sequence goes on along the minus strand of CM066036.1, from coordinate 636,503,604 downwards.
GTCCGAGCTACCAAACGGCTCCCTCTGTCGCCTTTCACATTTCTTCCAAGTTTTAGCTGACATGAGGAGGCAAAGCGGGTAGGATGATCCATCGTGGTCTGCCCAGAGGCACTTGATGCAGGTACTGTAGCGGTACGTACGGGACATTTATTTATTCGTATTTATATACCACCTTATCCTACAATCAAAGTGGTTTACAATAAAAATAAATAGTAATGCAGTTGCACTTGCCATACTGCTTAAAACTGCTGGTCGAGGATATAGTGGGAAAAACGAGACCCACGAAATCAAAGTCTGATATCTCGACCAGCTAGGCCGCAAGCAAAAATAAAAGAAAATTACCCAAGCGAAAATACGACGCCGAGGCAGGAGACTTGGGCGGCAGAAAGGTGACCAAATCGAGCATTCGAGAAAAAGAGAAGAAACTGAGAACGGGTCAAAAAAAATCTACTTTGTCCAGGGTGCACAGACGACACGTCTGCAGAGCTTCGCGGAAAACGACAGACTGAGGCAAGATGGCACCTTTGGGTGGGAAGGTGACCGTGCATGTGCAGTGTAACTCCTTAAAGCTTTCTTTGAAAACTGGGGAGTGGATCCACACAGGCTCTGTCGGCGCCAACATCACCCATTTGTGAGGACTGACTTCCTGTTTGTTCCCGGAGAATATATGTTTCTTGCACTTATGGCCACAAAGTCCTCTAAATTACATAAACTAACACTTATAACTCTTCAAAAAATTATGATGGGGTCCAAGACATGCCAGGTAACAGTTATGTGCCTCAGTAACTGATTGCGAGCAGTGTTCTGAGACGCTCTTTTTGAAACCACAGGGGGCTCCTTTTCTTTGGGAAACGGATTGAAAAATAGCTGCAGCAAAATCAAAAAGCTTTATATTCTAAAACTTGACCTACACCACTTGATGCACTGAGAATGGCTACAGCCATGAAAAAAATTCAAAGAAACAAACAACTGAAACCCCATCTAAAACCAGAAGGAAGGGGAAAGATTACTGACATTACCCAATGGTGAACAGCAACAAAATTGTTACTGAGAAAACATAAGAGATCTCACTATTCAGATATGTCTGGAGGGCTACATGGACAAAAAAACCTGAGGTGGTCCTGCCCAATGATGACAGAGTGGAAAGTCTAACATGTACATGGATGACAATGCTAAAAAGCTCTCTAAACTTCAAGAGTTGATTACTTTTTTCATCACATCAGAATGATGTCACCTCTCAGTGAGTACTTCATATCCTACTTAACATTTATCATACCATCTGAGGATCCTATAAGCAAACCATCAGATACCTACTCACAATCAAGACGCCTTCGATTTAAACCATTTGACAGAGACGCAATCACTGCCCAAATCATCCCAAAACTCTCTCAAATACCCATCAACATCAATGAGACTGTATTGAATTGGAACAGTACTCTTGGACTATCCGCCCTGATTCCCACCACAAACACCCGAACTTCAATCAACTCGCTCACACCTAAGAAACAGAATGCACCATGGTTCTCCACCGAACTACGAGCCTCATTACACCGACTAAGGAAATTAGAGAGGAAATAGATCCCAATGACCAAGCCACCTATTTATCTCACTTGGAATCTCACTGTCAGCAAACCTGGGATAAGAGAAAAGAATTTCATGCAAGACTTCTTAACCGGTCTCTTAACAAACCAAAAGATCTCTTCCAATTAGTAAAATCCCTGACCAGTGAACCTACTCCACCACAACAGGAGCATATACAACCACAACTATATGCTGACTATATTCAGTCCAAGGTGATCAAAATCACAAAGTCAACCTCAAGTCAAACCACACAATCTTCCAATGTTCAGTCCATACTTAATAAATTCTCATCTCCAACTCCAAAGACAATCGAAGAACTTATAGCCTCCATCAATACCACTACTGCCCCTAACGACCCATGCCCAGCCCACTGGATAAAAGCTCTGAGAACAGAGCTTAGCCCGTACATCGCAGCCATTGCCGACCAGTCACTCAGCACAGGGTTATTTCCAACAGCCCTCAAACAGACCTCCATTCGGCCCTTGCTGAAAAACAACAAACCGGACCCAAAGAAGGAGGATTCTTACCGTCCAATCTCCAGCATTCCACTATTAGCCAAGATCCTTGAAAAGATCACACTAAGGCAGATTCAACAATACATCGATTCTGAAGCACCACTAGATCCAAACCAACATGGGTTCAGAGAAGCACACGGAGTCGAAACTCTTCTTGTTTCCCTAATGAACACGCTCATTAAAACAACAGACAATATCAGAAACGGTGTTGCAATGATTTTCCTAGACATATCTGCAGCTTTTGACTCAGTAGACCATGACCAACTTCTAGCCCGGCTCCATGATAAAGGGATACAAGAAACTGCATGGAACTGGTGCGAATCCTACTTGGAAGATCGCTGGCAACAGGTCCGGATCGGTGATATAACGTCCCAGCCTTTCCGACAGAAGCAAGGAGTACCACAGGGTTCCTCCCTCTCGGCCTTGCTATTCAATATCTACATGCAGCCAATCTGTGACATTTCTCGGTCATTCGGAATTTCATGCCTCATCTATGCCGACGATGTTCTCCTATTCACACCAATCAATGTTATAAAACCCGACTACACATCTTTAACCTCTTTAACCACCTGCTTCAGTGCAATCTCTGACTGGCTGCTCACACAAAACCTCCAAATAAATTAAAAAAAACCAGAAGCCTTGATCATCACAAGGAATAAAGACTTCTCTCCCCCACCATCGCTAAGAACAAGAGATGCCGATTTACCTTTCAAAACCATGATACGTTACCTAGGTGTCATACTGGACCAACGCCTGGAATTCAAAGAGCACATAAAAAGTACAGTAAAATCCATCTATCACAAGATCAGGACGCTACGCCATCTCAGACCCATGCTGGAACCAAATGACTTCCGCACAACCTTCCAATCACTAGTCACCCCACACTTCGACTATGCAAATATTGTACTACATGGCCTACCCAAGAGCACGCTGAACCCACTACAAATGGCCATGAATACAGCAGCCAGGGTTCTTTATGGAGCCTCAAGAAGTCAACATATTACTCCCATCCTGATCGATCTTCATTGGCTCCCGATAACATGTAGGATTCTATACAAAGCCCTCCTCTTGACCTTTAAAGCGTTCCATCGAATATCACCATCCTCGCTAACCGACCTCCTTTACCATGTACAGGACACCAGATCTAGACGATCTGTAACTGAAAACACATTAATGGCCCCAAAAGACCTACCAAAACTTACTCAGACCACTACCAATAGAGCATTTTCATTCTTCACCCCCAGATGCTGGAACATGTTGCCAACCAACATCAGATCACAAAAAGACCTGTCTCAATTCAGAAAAGCCCTAAAAACACACCTCTTCCAGCAACACTTCTTCCAAGGCAATATCTCCCCATCCCCTCCCCTTCCAACTCAAACCAATGACTATGGTTAATCAATGATTCCCTAATCTGGATTGCTTGCTCCAAATTATAATCTCGTTCATCCTTAGCCTATACAGCCCAAAACACATGCTAATTTACTGTACATAGTTGTTAATATTTGTTACCCCAGTTATCCCTGTTTTATTCCCTGTTATCTGTAAACTTGACATATGTTATATGTTTTAAGTATAAAGTTGTTAAATTGTAAACCGCGCTGATGATGAATAGCGCGGTATATAAAAGCTGTTAAATAAATAAATAAATCCTCGGAGAATTCTCTAAACACATTGGGAAGTTAAAGCACATGTGAAAATGGCTTTGAAAATTAGCTACTAAAAACAGCAGGCCTGATATTCAAAGGCATTTGCAAGGTTTGCAGACCTGCAAATTGTGTAAATGCTACTAAATGTGATATTCAGGGGTTAGCATTGGGGTGTTCCGTGGGTGGTACCAAGGGATAACTGGTCACTGGCGATATTCAGTCGTTGGCTGGTTTTCCCTCAGAGATAAAAGTTAGACACACAAAAGGCTGTCCTAACTTTTACCACCGAAGCTAACCAGGCACAGCTGAATATCGTTGCTGCCCAGTTAGCTTCTTGCTTTGGCAGCAAACCCTGATATTCAATGCCAGTGGCCAGATATGGCCCCAGCATTGAATATCAAGGTTTAGGGTTCAGTGGCGACAGCTAACTGCTGTAAATGCACTAACTGCTGCCACTGAATATCGAGCCCAGCTTTCATAAAACTGTCATCCCTATATATGGTATGCTTTTAGTACCACTTTGCACATATTTTTATACTCTATAGTGTGAGGTGTACCTGGGGTTGAGGTTGGATTTGGAAATATGTACATACGAGTTATGTCTGAATTTTCATAAGTATATTACACATTTTTACTCATGAAAAACATCTCTTATCAATTAGCAAGTATAAATATGTAAAGCTACTTTTCCTGAGATAATTTTCTAAGTTAAAGTGTGTACATATTCTTCTCTGAGGATAAGTAGGATCAGTGGTAACATATGGGCAATGTTACTAATGGAGCCCTGCAGGGGAACCTTTCCCAGCTCCTAAAAATCTTTGGAATGGATCTATTCCACATGCACACAAACCTCTGCCTGCTGCCACCATGCTTCATCCCTTCAGTCTTCGTTAGCCCACAGAGCCCCACAGACATGTCCCACATCAGTCCACGTACTATATTTGCTTTATTTCTTTTTCACTGTTTCAGCTCTTTTGTGAGTTTTTCCTTTTCTGATGGCTTATTCTTGAGACTCGCCGCCTGCCTGCAGAAGAGGAAAACAGTGGGACCTCAAAGGTCCCTTGATGCTGTTTC